>OY728145.1:858288103-858913103 GCA_963277665.1 Viscum album
TACAAGAAAATCCGTATAAACCACATCTTAATCCTTTGTTGTTGATATGCAGAAATCTTCCCACCAATTTAGCTTGATATTCTTAGAAATAAGAGAATTATACTTACTAAAAAAGATCAGATGGGCTAACCTTTCCCCGCAGACTAACCAACTTGAGATTGGTTTGATAATAGATATTTCTTGAGAAGTGGCTTCTACAGACATTCAGAACGGAGGAGCACTGAAATATTCAGAACAATCTTTAAGAACTGAGGCAGAGCTTCAACACGCGAGGGCTTTTAAATCGATGTTGGACAACATTAGGGGTCCCCTTTTTATAGGCGATGATGGTGACCTTTCAACTTCCAAAACCAATCTAACGGTTGAAAAAATTTCTGATCTGATCTGACGGTTGAAAACATACCCACAAGGAAATCTTGAATTCGGTCTTTTGAGGTTTAAAAAACATTTAGATTTAAGAAGAAATGAATCTGAAAAATTTTAAAAACAAAGGAAACTACCAGTAAGTAAAAGTGACTACAAAAACATAAGTATGGAAATCATACCTTTCGGATTGGCTAGGAAGTTTATTCATAATAGGTGATATTTTTCTTGAAGAAAATTTGACTAAGAAAACTCACTAAGAAAAGGTTTTATTGCAAAAACACTGATTACCAACAGTTAATTATGATAAAATAGTACAAAAATTCCCATTACGAAAATTCTACTTACAAAAATTTCCATTATGAAAATTTCTAGTACGAAAATTTCCATTAAGAAAATTTTCCTTATGAAAATTTCCATTAAGAATATTTCTGGTACGGAAATTTACATTATGAAAGTTATTATTAAGAAAATTTCCAGTAAAAAAATTTCCATTATGAAAATTATCATTAAGACAAATTTTGAAAAACTGATTACGAAATTTTTTGAAATACTCAATATGAATTTTTTTGAAAAACTCAACAATAGATGTACTCCCCCTATGAAAAGGTGTTTATTACTGTAAGGAGATTGGTTCAATAAGAAGTTAATTAAGGAAGATTACCTCATGGTTATCATTCCTAAATTATGTTTAATGTATTCAAATCTATCATAAGGTAAAGATTTTATGAAAATGTTAGCAAGTTGATATTCCATTCCGATGAATTGAAGAATGATATATCCTTTAAGTGTGTGATCCCTATGAAAGTGATGCCTAATGTCTTTGTGATTTGCACGGGAGTGATGTGAAGGGTTTTTAATTAGGGAAATGGCACTTGTTTTATCACACAAAATATGATTCTTAGTAAAATTCAAGCCATAGTGTGTGAGTGTGTGTTGCATCCACAACACTTGAGCACAACAACTTCCAGCTGATACATATTCAACTTCAGTAGTGGAGAGTGCTACAGAATATTGCTTCTTGCATGAACAAGAAACTAATTAATCTCCTAATAAATGAAAAGTTCCAGATGTACTCTTTCTATCCATTCTACATCCACCGAAGTCAGCATATGAAAAACTTTTTAAGAGAAAATCATTTCCAGAAGTTTAAAATAGTCCAAGATCCATGGTTCACTTTAAGTAGAAAAAAATTCTCTTCACTAACTTTAAATGAGATTCATTAGGATTGGATTGATATCTAGCACATAGGAATACTGAAAACATCAATTCTAGATGACTAACTGTCAAGTATATTAAGCTTCCTATCATACCTCGAAAAGATGTTTGATATACTGGTTTCCCAGCTTCATCAAGATCAAGTGTGTTTGAGGTACCGATGGGAGTACTAATACTTTTAGTGTTGTCATGTCCATAATTTTTAAGAAGATATTTAATATATTTATGTTGAGATATATAAGTTCCTTCTAGTTTTTGATAAATTTGAAAACCAAGGAAAAATGTTAACTCACCCATCATACTCATTTCAAACTCAGATTTCGTTAGATCTGTAAAGGAATCAGTTAATGATTGCTGAGTTGAACCAAATATAATGTCATCAACATAAATTTGAACTATCGAAACATTTTTCTTATCATTCTTTATGAAAATAGTTGGATCTCCATTTACCTTAACATAGTTATTTTGAAGAAAATATCATAGATTTTCTATCATACCAAGCTCGAGGGGCTTGTTTAAGGCCATAAAAAGCTTTGGTAAGTCTAAAAACATGATCAGGGTGTTTTGTGTATCCAAATCCAGGAGGTTGTTCAACAAAAACTTCCTCTTGAACATAACCATTAATGAAATAACATTTTACATCCATTTAAAAAATCTTGAAATTTAAGAATGCTATAAAGGAAAGAAAAATACTGATAGATTCAAGTCTAGCTACTGGAGCATAGGTTTCTTCATAGTCTATTCCTTCTTGTTGATTATAGCCTTTAACAACCAATCTAGATTTCTTCCTAATTATGATTCCATTTTCATCACACTTATTTTTGAAGACCCATTTTACTCCAATGACAGAAGATTCCTTAGGTCTTTCAACCAAGGTCCAGACTTTATTCCTTTCGAATTCATTTAGTTCATCTTTCATGGCTTTAATCCAATCATTATCACCTAATGCTTCATCAGTGCTTTTTTTTTATTCTAATTTGGAAAGGAATGGTAGATTCTCTACTTCATTTCATAAGGAACTTCTAGCCCTTACAAGTTGGTTCACATCACTAACGATACTATCACTAGGATGATTCTTTAGAAATGACTGATTTAGGTTTTGTAAAACTTGTTAATCAACATAGGGTAGGAAATATTCGGGGGTAAATGTTTCAGAAGTATCTTCTTGAACATTTTCCTTACCAGAAGGATTTTCTATCAAATGTTGATAATAAATTTTTGAAAACACATCCGAAGATGTAGGTTTGGGTTGTTTAAAAACAAAAGGACCAGTTTCATCAAATTTGACATGTACTGTCTCTTCAACAGTACATGTATTTTTGCTAAAAACGCTATAAGATTTTGAAGTTATGGAGTAGCCTATGAAAATTCCTTCATCAGATTTTGGTGCGAATTTGTGTAAGTTATCTTTAGTATTTACAATGAATACGTTGCATCCAAAAACCATAAAGTAGGAAAGTCTAGGTTATCTACCATTCCATAACTCATGAAGTGTTTTATTAATAAAAGGTCTAATCAAAACTCGATTTATAGTATAACAAGTAGTACTTACAGCTTCAGCCCAAAAATGTTGGGCTACAGAATACTCACTCAACATGGTTCTAGTTATATCTTGAAGAATTCTATTTCTTCTTTCAAGAATACCATTTTTTGAGGTGTTCTTGGTGCTGATAAGTTGTGAGTAATACCTTATCTACTACAAAAAGTTTCAAAATCAGAATTTTGAAATTCTCCTCCATGATAACTATGAATAGTTTTTAATGGAAGGTTTTTCTCATTTTTTTACTTGGGATCTAAAACATTTGAAATTAGAGAAAGCTTCGGACTTATTTGCTAGAAAATAGACCCACGTAAATCTACTGTAATCATTTACTAAGACAAATACATAGTACTTCCCCCCAATCCTTCCAGTTTGTGTTGGAACAAAAAGATCCATATTCACTTGCTATAATGCATTAGTGTTTGAGACTTCACCAACTCATTTAAAACTTTATTTGTGTTGCTTTTCCATATTGACAAGGTTCACAGACTTTTGAAGAATTAAATCTAAGCTTTGGTAGATCCTTAACTAATCCTTTCATAGAGAGTTTTCATATGTTCCCAAGGGTAGAGTGTCCTAACCTTCTATGCCATAACAAAGAATGATCTTCCATTGCACTAAGGCAAGGTAAGTCTTGGCTCATAATGTCTTCTATGTTTAGAGTGTATACATTCTCTTTCCTATTGGAAGAAAGAATAAACTCTTCCTTGGAATTGTGTTCTTGGCACTTATCATTTCTAAAATTCACAAGGTATCCTTCATCACAGAATTGAATTATGCTGATGAGGTTTTGCTTTAAACCTTTAACAAATAAAAAATTTGAAATCAATGTTTTTAGAAGAAGAACGATGTTACCTATACCCATAATTTCCCCATGAGCATTATCTCTAAAAGTTACTTTTCATCCTTTCGTCTTGATAATCTTTTCAAAATAGTTTTTATTACCAGTCATATGCTGGGAACATCCACTATCCACGGACCAAATATTATTGTTGGTACTTTCCCTATTTTCCTGAAAATACGAAAAAGTAAGGTTTTTAGAATCCAGACAGCTTGGATCCGAATGTTTCAGAAAGTAAAATCATGGGTACCCACATATTTTTAGAAAATTATGCCTTATAAAATCCTAAGGATTGGGGTTTGTTTAAGGAACATTCTTTGCCCAGTGACCACCACCCTGACATTTAGTAAAGAATGGAGAACTTTGAGGAACAATGTAATTATAACTAAAAATCAATTTAGAACCTGTATAACCCAAACCAGAAGTATTCCTTCGAGGTCGAATTTGTGAATACATATTATCAAAATTTTCCTTACCTAAGGTAATGTTTGACAAACACTTCATCAAAGAAAATAGTTTGGATTTGAGTTTAATAACAAGGTTCTTATCTTTAAAAACATTTGAACTACAGCTAGGCTCAAAAACATCTTTATAAGAAATTACGTTTTCTAGATCTTTTGAAAGATTATTCTTCTCAGAACATACTTCATCAAGATTTTTTGAAATACTTTCAAAATCAGCATTTTTCATATCAAGATCTTTAGAAAGATCTGATATTTCCTTAGTAAGAGTAATATTCTTAGAATTTTCATTATCGATCTTTTTCATGAGTTTTGAATTCTCATTTTCATGAATTTTGGAAAACCTAGAAAATTCTTCATAGGTAGGTAAAGTATTATCTTCATCAGAATAAGATTCTTCATCCGAAGAGTGTTAATATTTACTATCATTATAATTCAATGAAACATTGTTCATTGAATCAACATTGTGTACCTTAGCAATCAAGTAATGATTATCAATAGGTAGCCTGGCTAAATAACCAAGATTCTTCTATCCATAGGATTTATAATCTGATGATTCATATGAGGAGTCTCCACCACTTTCACTCCATGTGTCATTGGCTTTCAACACTTTATTAGCTTTAGACTTGTAATACCTTTTTCTGTTTTTCTAAGAATGCCTTTATTTTCTTTATTTTCTCTTGAGCATAGGGAAATCAGGACATACGTGCCCAGGTATCTGGAATTCATAGCATGTGACTTCAGAATCATTCTTGTCTTTAATTTCCTTCTTCTTGTATTTAGATTGAACGTTCCTCTGTCCAAATATCTTGTTCATCCTCCGAGAAAGATTTTCTAATTCATTTTATGAGACTTCACTCTCACTAGATTCAGAATGGATAAAAAATTTCTTAGATCTGGATCTAGTAACTCTCTCAGGAGTCTTAACATTCATATGATGGGAATTAGTAGTAAAATCTACACTGCCATTTCCGTTATTCTTCTTCCCAATATCAGTATCTCTCTTCATTCTAGTCTCATTCTGAAGAAGAGTTACAAACAGATCATCAAGGGTGATCTGAGTAACCTTTCTATTCTCATCAGTTGGAGTCCTCTTAGATTCCCACTTGTTTGGCATGATGTCGATGATCTTGTCAACAAGGGCTTCATCATCTATCCCCTTTTCACCCATTGATTTTAAGATATTCACGATATTCATGAATCTCTATTGAACTTTACATATGGGTTCACCATAAGGAAAACTAAAACCATGATATTCAGCTCTAAGAATGGTTCTTCTTGTCTCAATTACTTTGGAAGTTCCAAAGTGAGTAACTTATAGTTTCTTCCATATATAATTTGATGCTTCACAAGATAAAATTTGGCTATATATATTTCTAGTCATTGAAAAAAGTAAAGTATTGCATACCTTATAATTGAGTTGGTATTCATGCTTTTCTTGATTTGTAAAGGCACTTACTTATTTATCAGGAATGTTGTACCCACCGGTAAGCATAACAAAATTATCTACTCTTGTATTGATAATTAATGTATTCATCCGATCTCTCCAATATTCATAATCATTACAATCAAAGATTGGCGGTCTAGTTGAATTAAAATTGTCTATAGAACCAACATTTAGGCCTTCCATCCTTAATAAAAACATTGGCACACAAACTTGTTAGAAGTATAAGTCTGTAAACAAGAGACAATATTCTAAGCAAGAAAAATTGTATCTCTAAGAAAAAAGTGAATCTGAACTATGATTCTGAAAAAATAGATTCCGAAAAGATGAATCCGAAAATATGAATCATGAAATATGAATCCAAATTTTCAATTCAAAAAAATACAAGAAAAACTTCTGAATCTAATCGTGAGATTAATTCATATGGAACCAATCCTCTAATACCAATTGTTAAGATGGTATGTGACTGAGTATGATATACTCTATATACCAAACGTAGGATCAAAATAAGAATGAGATTCTCAGATACAAGAGTGGGGGTGAATTATAACTTAAAACAATTCCCTAAGGAAATTTTGAATAATCAAAAATTCACAATACCTTTAAGTCCTAATGTAACACCCTGAGATTTTATGAAAAATATTCTTTTAATTTCATTAATGTCTTCTGTTGTATTCTACACCAATATTTCCTTGCGCTATACGCAACACCGTATTAGATTGCAGTATACGCAACACTATTCTTGGATCGTGTTACACACAATTTTGATAATAGTTATTCTACGCAACATTGAGTATATATATATATATATTCAATGTATAAATGAAATACAGTTGTATTCTGTTATATGAAACAACTAATCATTCTTGCACAACACGCAACCTGGACTTGGCTTGCATTACATGCAATCGTGACCTTCCTCGATAGCGTGTGTTGTACGCAATACCGGGTTTTACTAAACAACGATATATTATTATAATATTATTATGAAATAGCCATTATGAATAGTATTAACTAAATTTTGAATTTTATAACATTATTATTCATCTTACACATTTTCTAGAACATGGTATAAGAACAAAATAAATTTTTCGGGTAAAATAAGTATTTTTCAAAAAATGTAGTTTTGCTGCATTTTGATGGCGCACCCACTTTAAATCTAGTTTTTGACATTTTTTTAAATTCAATTTGACAAAATAAAATTCTTATTTGGAATCAAGAAATAAAAATTTACTTTCGATAAATTTTTCATATTATTCTGGTAACTTTCATATTTTGATGAATAGTAAAAACACGCTATATTTTAATTAAAAACAACTTTTTTCATCGCAATAATTTATATGGTTAAATTATAATATTGAATGGTTTTAAAGAATAAATAGAATATATTTTTACCATTTAATATAATTTATTTCATTAGCATTTATTTTACATTAAATTCGTAGGTTAAATCAATTCAATCTTTTGCAATGTTTTAAAGAAAAACCCATTTTCTTTCGACAACAGGATTAATTTTAATTTAATTTCTGAAACTTTTGTGTATTGAATTTGGAAAAATGGATTCAATATTTTGAATTAGTAGGTCCAAATTATGTTAATAAGCTACTTTTTATTTTTGGGAATTATGAATAGTAACTACGGTAAATTTTATTTACCATAGTTAAAGGTAAATCGGGTAATTAAGGGTAAATATAATATTATAAAATTACCTTAACACATGCCAAAATTCTATTGGATGGATAAAAGTAGACCCATATAACCTAAGGGTCAGATTAGATTTATTATATGGACTTTTGACCATGAAAATAATTTAATTATTACTAAAACCAAAGAAAGTGACAACATGTCACTCTCTTAAATCTTATAAGTATAATAATTTTAATTTAGGGATAAACATCAGAAAACTTCAAACATAAATAGTATCCAGAAAGATAATAAAATTATATATATCATGATAATTTATTTAAAATTTTTAGGGATTAAATAATTGTCATTAATGGTGATACATTAATGATACAAAAATTATTTATTAAGTGGAAAATAAGTAATATAGTTTTTATTGAAATAATAATACCCATTAAAAGGACCACAAACCTTACCAAAACTTATTGGTAGTGTATATCTACACCTTAAACATCCAATTACCTAATATATAACCGTTTTGAGTCTTATAAAAGTGATTATGACACTTATATTATTTTATTTTAAATGATGCCAAAGTTGTCACCTTCATAATTTAATAAATATAACAATTTAAATATTGTGATTTTAAGATGATAAATTCGATTAAAAGTATTATTGTGAAAGGTAATAGGTTTATCGTCATCATAGGATTTTATTTTTAATTTTTATGCGACAAATCTGTATATTAAATAATTATACAAAAATGTTGTAGTAATTATTTTATTAAGAGATAAACCAAATAAATGGTTTTAAAAATAATAAAATAAATATTATATGAACTATTTAATCTGATACACTAATTTTATATATACATATGACCTTTTGTGAATATATTAATGCTTTTAGTTTGAACATATATTCTGTATATATTTTATTTAAATTCAAATAAATGAATAGTGTCAAAATTGACACTATTATTATTTTATAAAAATAACATATTATAAAATTGTTTAAAAATCACAAAAATATTTAAAAATTATAAATTTAAATTTATATGGTATATAATGTTATAGAGTAAACAATTATGGAAAATTGACAACAAATAAGTAATTATTTTTTATAATTTAATATTTAGAATTTTATTACCACAAATAAACTTAAATAGATTAAATAAAGATAAATCAAAATGATAAGGTTTAAAATAAGATCCAAACATGTCTAAATTTGATTGGTTGATGATATTATAACCCTATCTCATATAATATTCGAATATGAGACATTTTTGGAGGTTTTTAAGTGGGGTTAGATTTATTATAAATTAATATTTTTATGAATTCCAAAGGTGCCCCTCTACTCCCTTATAAAAGGGCACCTCCTCCCTCTCTTACACACACCACTTTGAGCCTTCAAGTTCAGCCAACCCCTGCCCAATTCTCTTATAAACTTCCCTAGAAACATCCTAGAGGTCCTGGTCTTCTTCAAAGACCAATTTTAGTGCCCTAAGAGGAGGTCTCAAAGAGGCACTTCAATGAAGAGGAGGTTCAGATACGTACGAAGCATATCAGACCTAAGGTAAGGGATAATTTTTCAAATCTCATTTTTATCTGAGATTGCTTATTCATAAGTATTTACTGGGGTTATTTCTATCATCCATGTCCATGTTTTATAAAAATGTATTCATGTATGTTTAATGTCCTTTTTACCCATTATGACTTTTACCCCTTGGTATGGAAGGAATCTCTATTTTATTGACCCTACAAGGTACTTTTTGACTTTTTTGACAAAATTACAAGAAGAATGTTTTTCTAACGTATACGGCATGAAAGGATTTTTCCGGTTTTATAAAGCCTTATTTTCATGATGCTTCCTCCAAAATATTTCCTGACTATTTTCAAAAAAATCCTTTTATTTTAAAATTTCATGACATTTTGTGAAAAGAAAATGATTTTGAAGAAGAAAGGATATTTTCCTCAAGAATTAATTTCAAGTGTTTTATGAAAACCATTTTTCATCTAAGATGAAATTATTTCATATGTGTATGTTTCAAGTATAACGTCTCTATGATTTACATGGTTTCACATTCCTTATTATGAAATGATATCCATTTCTTTTATATGGATTATGTTATGATGGGATGATGTTTATGAAACCCATTTTATTCGTTGGGTTATTATGAATGATGTATGTTTATTTTGTGGCACAAGTATGAATGATTTAATTATGAGATGGGTGGGACCTATATCTCCCTCCAATGAATTGGGTAAAGATTTTATATCTCATGAGATAGACATGGCTGGAACGACAAGTTAAACCGGTTCAGTAATATAGGACTGGAACGTGGAGTGAACTTGATTCAGAAAGGGACTTTGTCCACTAAGATGGTCTTGGAAGAAATGCCTTGGCTACTATGGAAATCATATCATGTGATTAATGGTTTCCACAATTACATGTTTTATTCCCATGCTATTTTATCATTGATAATGTTTCTTTATGATCTACGCCTTACGTACTTCCATGTTTTATGTCATTTCTCAAGCTTTTGATGTTTAAACATTATTCTCATGTTTTTAAGTTCAAATGTATATGGTATGTTTTATTTTATCCATGCATACCCTTACTGAGCATTTGAGCTCACCCTTTTTATGTTTTCTTTTCCCCAGGATATAAAGAAAGGTTTTAGGTAAGAAAAAAAGGGGAAGATCTTTATGGGAGATGTTGAAGATATTTCACCACGATTAGAAGATTACGTTCCAAGTTTCCAAAGACACTAAACTATTACGGTTCTTGTGTGTCTGTTTTTGGTATGTATTAAGTATTCTGCTAAAGTAATGTAATGTCCATGTACGTCAAGCATTGGGTCTCTACAGTTGGTATCAGAGGAAAGGTTTAGTCAACCTTTGGAAACTAGGATGCCAAAACATTAGTGAGATCCCTAGAGATATTTCTAAGGTATGTCTAGGGATGTCCCTAAGGATAAGTATACGTATAGGATACAATCCTAGAACTACGGTAATGATCATAGAATTTAACCTAAGATGTTAGATATTGAGGATACTCCCCCTTTACTTTGTTGTTTTCCCTAGCATGATTTTTGCCTATCACACTATTCTTTTTGGGTTTTAGAAAATGGATGGAAATAGGAAGATTAATGATAATGGAGGATATGATAGACAATGGAATGATTTTCTTCATTAGAAACCAAATGAAACGGGATCTGGAAGTCCAATCATCATTATTATGCCTAATCAGCAATCTCATAATATGATCAATAATCTCAAATTTGGTAAGTTTCCCGACTCAGAGAATAATAGAAAGATGGAGTTTCATGATGACCATAGGGGAAATAATGTTCAATTTCCCTCATGTAAATCTTGTGGGAAGAGGCATCAAGGAGATTGTTTCAAAGGAACAAGAAGATGCTTTGGGTGTGGAAAAGAAGGACACAAAGCCAGTAAGCGCAAATGAAAAGGTTCAGTTAACACCATGGACTAGGATAATGGTATTGCTACGACATCAACAATGATTAGATGTTTTAAATGTGAATTTACGGGCATTATGCAAACCAATTCCCTACTGGAAAATCTCATGAAGAGAATCAGAATGGTCATATGGGTAGTATTTATGTGGATGATGATGAGGAGACTACAAATGATATATGAGCTGAAAGAAGTGTTGAAGCTCAGTCGGTTGTTTTAGAAGGTAGTGGAATGATTGTATGTTTATCGAGAGTTATGTTGTATAGTTAATGGTACTATGGAATAAAGAATAATCTAAGGATTGTTACACTATTTTTTTTCCTAAATGTATTTGAAAGTATATATTTAATGGTACCAGTAACCGTGGAAGGTTATTCAGATATTTTTGTAAAGTAGATGATATGCACATAATGAAGGAATAAGAAGATAATGAGATGTTTGATTGTATTCATGAGCTCATTATTGATATAAGGACTAAGTGATATCATGGTTCGAGTATATAGAATTTTGAGGATTTTGGTATGTGGAAAGTGTTAACTTTTAACTGCATTCATCTTTTCACTAAGGTTCAATGGGTATTCATTTTTCAAGAGAATACATGATTAAGGCCTTCGAATGTTTGGAATGTGACCAACAAGACATATCTTATGATATATGGGGATCAATGATGATATTAAATCTTTGGTAATAGTTTTCACTATATTATGAGAGTGGATTGCAGTATTATGGATAAGCCTAAAGATTGGAATGGATTATGTTGGACATAAGTTAGTATTGTTTAAGGATATATGTTTTTTCGATATTATTGATGGGATGTTATAGTAACATAGTTTTAGAAAAAGGACAACCTTCAGGACGGGCAACAACCCATCACGTCGGACAAGGCTGTGGGAATCGAACCCACAACTGAAGTGTGACTGGCCTTTATTTCCTACCACTGGCCTACAGGAAGTCCCTAGTTAGTAGAAACTAGTTTTATTTTATTAAGTGGTATGATATATGAAGTATAAGTTCATTTTTGGAACCATATACGATTAATCTAACCATAAGATGGACTTATAACTTTTGCTAACCTTTTGTTTGAAAGAGATGGAATGACCCATCATTCAATCACATGACCTGCTAACACATCACGAATAACAAATTCAACTTCATTTCCTTAAGGGATGAAGTGGAAATTGTTCAATTCACAAACAACAGCGAGATTGTACCAAAAACATGCAAGTATTTCATTTAATTCATCAAATTTAGGTAAATGATATTGAAAAACAAAAATGCTGTCCTAGTTCCCCTATATCCGATGAATCAGATGGTACCTTAGATCATCACAAATCAATAGCTTTGTGATTCTTGGCTTTTTCATAGCCATGTTCTCTACCACTCTCCATCAGAACTTGATGGTTAGATTTTTCTTCCATATCCATATTTTCACCTATGTTCTCCTACGTGGAAACCCAGTGATGAGTTAATTTGGGTAACCGTTACATTTCATACATTAGTTTTTAAATCCATGTTTTGGTATTCCTTTTTACGATGTGGGTTTCTATTAAACAAACTTTTGAGTAGTAAACCATTTATAACCCCGACGAATTTCGAGGGAGAAATTCATTTTAAGGGGGGTAGAATGTAACACCCCGAGATTTTATGAAAAATATTTTTTTTAATTTCATTAATGTCTTGTGTTGTATGCTACACCAATATTACCTTGCGCTTTATGCAACACCGTATTATCTTGCAGTATATGCAACACTATTCTTGGATCGTGTTACACATAATTTTGATAATAGTTATTCTACACAACATTGAGTATATATATATATATATTCAATGTATAAATGAAATATGGTTGGATTCTGTTATACGAACCAACGAAGGATTCTTGCGCAACACATAACCCTGACATGGCTTGCATTACACGCAATCACAACCTTCCTCGATAGCGTGTGTTGTACGCAATACCTGGTTTTACTAAACAATGATATATTATTATAATATTATTATGAACTAGCTGTTATGAATAGTATTAACTAAATTTTTAATTTTATAACATTATTATTCATCTTATACATTTTCTAGAACATGGTATAAGAACAAAATAAAATTTTCGGGTAAAATAAGTATTTTTAAAAAAATGCAGTTTTGCCGTCTTTTGATGGCGCACCCACTTTAAATATAGTTTTGACATGTTTATAAGTTAAATTTGAAAAAATAAAATTCTTCTTTGGAATCAAGAAATAAAAATTTACTTTGGATAAAATTTTCATATTATTCTGGTAACTTTCATATTTTCATGAATAGTAAAAACACACTATATTTTAATTCAAAAAAACTTTTTTCATCACAATAATTTATATAGTTAAATTATCATATTTAATGGTTTTAAAGTATAAATAGAATATATTTTTACCATTTAATATAATTTATGTCATTATCATTGATTTTACATTAAATTCTTATGTTAAATCAATTCAATCTTTTGCAGTGTTTTAAAGAAAAACCCGTTTTCTTTCGACAAAAGGATTAATTTTGATTTAATTTCTGTAACTTTTGTGTATTGAATTTGGAAAAATTGATTCCATATTTATAATCAGTAGTTACAAATTATGTTAATAAGCTAATTTTTATTTTTGGGAATTATGAATAGTAACTACGGTAAATTTTATTTACCATAGTTACTGGTAAATCGGGTAATTAAGGGTAAATATAATATTAAAAAATTACCCTAACACATTCCAAAATTATATTGGATGGCTAAAAGTAGACCCATATAACTTAAAGGTCGGATTAGATTCATTTTATGGACTTATGACCATGAAAATAATTTAATTATTATTAAAACCAAAGAATGTGACAACATATCACTCCCTTAAATATTATAAGTATATTAATTTTAATTTAGTGAAAAACATCATAAAACTTTGAACATGAATAGTCTCCAGAAATATAATAAAATTTTCTACATCATGATAATTTATTTAGAATTTTTAGGGATTATATAGTTGTCATTAATGGTGATACATTAATGATACAGAAATTATTTATTAAGTGGAAAATAAGTAATATAGTTTTTATTGAAATAATAATACCAATTAAAAGGCCCACAAACCTGACCAAAACTTATTGGTAGTGTATATCTACACCTTAATCATCCAATTACCTAATATATAACCGTTTGGAGCCTTATAAAAGTGATTATGACACTTATATTATTTTAATTTAAATGATGCCAAAGTTGTCACCTTCATAATTTAATAAATATAAAAATTTAAATATTGTGATTTTAAGATGATAAATTCGAGTAAAAGTATTATTGTGAAAGGTAATAGATTTAGCTTCATCATAGGATTTTATTTTTAATTTTTATACAACAAATCAGTATATTAAATAATTATACAAAAATGTTGTAGTAATTATTTTATTAAGAGATAAACCAAATAAATGGTTTCAAAAATAATAAAATAAATATTATATGAACTATTTAATGTGATACAATAATTTTATAGATACATATGACCTTTTATGAATCTATTAAAGCTTTTATTTCGAACATATCTTCTTTGTATATTTTATTTAAATTCAAATAAATGAATAGTGTTAAAATTGACACTATTGTTATTTTATAAAAATAACATATTATAAAATTGTTTAAAAATCACAAAAATATTTAAAAATTAAAAATTTTAATTTTAATTGTCTATAATGTTATGAAGTAAAAAATTATGGAAAATGCACAAAAAATAAGTAATTATTTGTTATAATTTAAAATTTAGAATTTTATTACCACAAATAAACTTAAATAGATTAAATAAGGATAAATCAACATGATAAGGTTTAAAATAAGATCCAAACAAGTCTAAATGTGATTGGTTGATGGGATTACAACCCTATCTCATATAATCTTTTAATATGAGTCATTTTTGGAGGTTTTTAAGTGGGGTTAGATTTATTATAAATTAATATCTTTAATAATTCCATAGGTTCCCCTCTCCTCCCTTATAAAAGGGAACCTCCTCCCTCTCTTCCACACACCACTTTGAACCTTCAAGCTTAGCCAACCCCTGCCCAATTATCTTCTCCACTTCCCTAGAAACATCTTAGAGGTCCTGGTCTTCTTCAAAGACCAATTTTAGTGCCGTAAGAGGAGGTCTCAAAGAGGCGCTTCAAAGAAGAGGAGGTTCAGATACCTACGAAGCATATCAGACCTAAGGTAAGGGATAATTTTGAAAATATCATTTTTATCCGAGATTGATTATTCGTAAGTATTTACAGGGTTTATTTCTATCATCCATGTCCATGTTTTATAAAAATTTATTCATGTATATTTAAAGTCCTTTTTACCCATTTTGAATTTTACCCCTTGCTATGGAAGGAATCTCACTTTTATTTACCCTACAAGGTACTTTATGAATTTTTTGACAAAATTACGAGAAGAATGTTTTTTTAATGTATACAACATGAAAGGATTTTTCCGGTTTTATAAAGCCGGATTTTCACGATGCTTCCTCCAAAATATTTCATGACTATTTTCAAAAAAAATCCTTTTATTTTAAAATTCATGACATTTTGTGAAAAGAAAATGATTTTAAAGAAGAAAGAATATTTTCCTCAAGAATTCATTTCAAGTGTTTTATCAAAACCATTTTTCATCTATGATGAAATTATTTCATATGTTTATGTTTCAAGTATAATGTATCTATGATTTACATGGTTTCACTTTCCTTATTATGAAAGTATATCCATTTCTTTTATATGGATTATGATATGATGGAATGATGTTTATGAAACCCATTTTATTCATTGGGTTATTATGAATGATGTATGTTTATTTTGTGGCACAAGTAAGAATGATTTAATTATGAGATGGGTGGGACATATATCTCCCTCCAATGCATTGGGTAAAGATTTTATATCTCATGAGATAGACATGGCTGGAACGGCAAGTTAAACCGGTTCAGTAATACAGGACTGGAACGAGGAGTGAACTCGATTCAGAAAGGGACTTTGTCTACTAAGATGGTCTTGGCAGCAATGCCTTGGATACAATGGAAATAATATCATGTGATTAATGGTTTCCACAATTACATGTTTTATTCCCATGCAATTTTATCATTCTTAATGTTTCTTTATGATCTACGTCTTACATACTTCCATGTTTTATGTCATTTCTCAATATTTTGATGTTTAAACATTATTTTCATGTTTGTAAGTTCAAATGTATATGGTATGTTTTATTTTATCTATGCTTACCCTTACTATGCATTTGAGCTCACCCTTTTTATGTTTTCTTTTCCCCAGGATATAAAGAAAGGTTTTAGGTAAGAAAAAAAAGGGGACGATCTTTATGGGAGATGTTGAAGATCTTTCACCACGATTAGAATATTACGTTCCAAGTTTCCAGAGACACTAAACTATTACGGTCCTTGTGTGTATGTTTTTGTTATGTATTAAGTATTCCGCTAAAGTAATGTAATGTCCATGTACGTTAAGCTTTGAGTCTCTACACCTAAAGACTTGCTTGATTCCAAAAAAGTGATTCCGGAAATTAAACTTAACAAAAGTTTACAACTACTTGGATTCTACCTTAAATCATTTAGAATCTAACTAAATCAGAGTACAAGTAAGGAAGTATATGAAATTGATACTTTCTTTAACCATACATAATGCAGATGAAAAACTTGTAACAAAAACAATTAACAAGTAATTACTCTTTTAACCCAAATAGAAGGGTATCCAACAACCTTGGATAAAGGTCCCTTAATTTATACTTTCAAGAAAGTCTGTCTTTCCCACACCAAGGGAAGCCCTCGATATGGAGATCAGAGTCTATCTTGCTATCCCCGCAAGCCCCCATCTATCAGGTAGTCGACACCTCTGTCTTCCTCAGCAAGGAAGCCCTCAACTTAAAGGTGTTGGAACCTCTATCTTCCAATCCCCGGAAGCCCTCGATTGTACACAGAAATAATCGGAGTCGCACGAAGAAAATATGCACTAGGAAAAGTTTGAACAATCCATTCAAACTTTTTGCATGAAGATTGAGAGTTGATAAGAGCCTCTCTCTCTAGAAATCACTTCAGGATGTTCTGAGCACCCAAATTCCAAAAGTTCCAAAAGTTGTATCTTCTTTTCAAATGATCTCCTATTTACAGGAAACGCTCCAACGATCGGCTCCCTCCTCCAATAGTCATATTCTTCCTTGAATTTCGGATTGACCTATACACGTGTCACTCAAACAATGATTAGTTAATAACTAAAAGCTCGACATTGTTTTGTAATAGAACAAATGTAAGCATAAATAAATTGATATTCAGAATGGAGTAGAAAATGAATGTTTTGAATGGAAACAGTTAATGTTCTTAGTCTAACTAAAAATGGAATTCGGAGTCTATAATAAAGAGATATTCAGATTCTGTTTTGTATGAATAAGGAACCTGAATTCTGTAGAGATCTGGAGTCTGAATTTCAAGGAAATTCGGATTCTGGTTTTACCAGTATTCAGAACCAGAACATACAAAGCTCAGAGTCAGAGTTCATGGTAATTCGGATTCAGAAGTCAAAAGAGTTTGGAGTCTGAATTCAGAGAACTCGGAGTCAGAACATAGATAAGTTCGTAATCATAATTTGGAGTCAAACTAAATGAGAGTTCGTATTCATAATTCGGAGTCGAACTACATGAGAGTTAGTATCCAGGATTTGGAGTGGAACTTCATGAGAGTTCTTATCCAGAATCTGGAATGGAACTTCATTAGAGTAGGTATCCAGAATTCGGAGTGGAACTTCATGAGAGTTCGTATCCAGAATTTAGAGTGGAACTTCATGAGAGTTCCTATCCATAATTCTGAACAGAACTTCATCAGAGTTTGTATCCACAATTTGGAATGGAAAATCATTTGAGTTCGTATCCATAATTCGGAATGGAACTTAATTAGAGTTTGTATCCAGAATTTGGATCCTAAAACAGAATGCTTCATATCTAAGTATTATATGATTATGTGGTTTTAGATATGAATCCGTTTTTTATACAAAAGAAAAAAATTGATATGAACTATGAAAACAAGGTAGGGGTAAGTTCTTTTGGGAATGAAATTTTCTTTATATAAGTAAAATATAGATTTTCTTAAGTATAAGGTGTTTTTGATTTTCAAAAAAAGAAGGAATGGAAAAGTCATAAGGAAAACCTTATTGATTCAACACCTCATGCCCCAGGGCCTTCTTGGGCCCCTGGACCGAGCTCTGACTTAGGGTTGTATGGTGTGGTGCATGATTATGTCCTCATTCACATCAGGTTACTCATTGTGCTATACACATCCCCATATAAGATACCTTACCCCTAACTTCGTCTTCACTTCAGCATGTTAAACTAAAAACTAGCTGGGACTTTCCATCCGAGGCCCAGCCTCCGGCCCCTTAACCTTTTTGGGCCCCTGGCCCATGTTCTCATTTAGGGTTGTATGGTATGGTCTCACGTCCTTATTCACATCGGGTTAATCTCCATTCCATACATGTCCCTCATTTGGGTATCTGGCCCTTATTTGTGTAATCCCTTTTCTAGAACTACGTGTGGATTGATTCCCATCCTAATGGGATACATAAGACTACCCAAACGTCTAGACTTTGGGTCCAGCCCCATCTCTTAGAAACCTCCCCATAATTTTGGCCCTTTGGCCCATGTTCTTTCTGAAGAGGGGCATACAGTGTGGTATGGGTTCATGTCCTCATTCACATAAGATTTATAAAAACCACGCCACATATCTCTCTCTTATGAGAAGCCTTTGCTCCATTTCCCTGCTTTCATCTCTTTGAGTTGGCTTCCCTTGAGTTGGGTACCTCTTCCCTCTTCGGTGATTCACTGATTGGCCCATGATTACTCTGGTCTAGAGCCTGTAGTGTCAGATTCTACGTGGACATGATTTCGCCCATTTTTCAGGCTTTGTTTTCCCCTTCATTTCGGATTCCATAATCATTCACACCCGAAGGGACCCCCAAATGGCATGGGTACTAGGCCAAAGGGCTCTCCTACCATTACGAGCCAATGTCATTGAGGGTTTCAGACAAAAAATCAATACAAGTCCCACATTACGAATATGGTCAGCGGTCGACACTCATGTTTTTGTCCTCATTTCAAGCTAACACGATCTGGATGTTGTGTTTTAAGTATGGTCAATAGTTATCCTCCACTGTCACGCCAGCCCCTTCAGTCCTTGAATGTTGGTTACATGATTGACATTATTTTCCACCCCACCATGTCCAAATGGAATTTTGAAACTCCTAGCACTATCCCTAAGTGTGTATTTTCACGTTAGGAGGACAAAAGCCATAGTAAATTCATCATTTGGGGCTCCGCACCGACTTCCCTTTAGCGTGTGTTCCAGGTATCTAAAAAAACATCTTCCTCACTTGTTTCCCACACCGAGTTTGACTCATGTGGGCTTAGGGATCAGTTTGAGGTCCTCACTTACTTGGAAAGATTCTGCTCACCTATGGTCTAAGCTCTAAGACCATAAACTACGATCTATTTCCTAACTACGTACAAATTGATTAGAATTCCCATGGGACACATAGAAACACCTTGACATCATGTCTTTGGGTCCAGCTTGAGTTACACTAATTTATCTCTTCTGTTCTGCCTTCGGGGCTTTAAATCTCATTGGACTACATGGCGTGGTATGTGATTATGTCCCCATTCATTTCGGGTTTTCATTAGCCACACCACGTACGCCCATTTTTAGGAGTTATCCCCCCCTACGTCTTGTCCAAGATGACATTAAACTATATTTTATCCCACATGACGTTAAAAATAACTTTCAAGAACTATGTGTGGCTTGATTCCCAAGCTCATGAGATACGTAGGAACACCCATACATCTTGTCTTCGGTTCCAGCTCAATTGGGAGCCAGTTTCTCTTCCCCTTATCCTCAAATTATTTTCTTGGACCCTCAGCCCGAGGTTTCCTCCTCAGAATCGCGCACAGTATGGTGTGGACCTCATCCTCATTCATGTCAGGTATGCTTTATCACACCATGTGCATCCCCTATGGAACCTCATCTCTCCTATATACGTCTGATCCATATGACATTAAAGTGTGATTCCTAGTCCCACATGACTTTAAAATATAGCATCTTCACTGGACGCCATTAAAATTCATGGTTGGTCCCATCACATGACCATAAACTGTGACATTATGGTCCTGGTTGCATGACAAAAAATGACACTGCACTGTGATATCCTCACTCATGGGGGTAACATGTTGGGTATTGGTCACACACCATACCATTTTTCAATTCCAGACTATGGCTTGATTCCGGAGGCAATCCCTGTACTTTCTATCCTTGGTCCATCGCTTAAAAAAAGGCACACTTTCACCCTAATGGACAAACAAGATTTATCAAATACCGCTTCTTTCGGTGCAAGGGATAGACCCGCACAACCTCATTATCTCTAACAGTGGTATCCTACCGTGTATCTTGTATCACTACATATAGCTTGATTCCCATCCTCATGGGATATGTAAGAATGCCCATACACATTGTCTCCGGGTCCATCCCCCGAAATCCAAAATCTTGTCCCCCATCTTGGCCCATAATCCCCGATCACGGTCCAGTCCCTATGACCATAAACTATGAACCTACAATCCATGTACCATGTCTTTAAACTGTTAACCTTGGTCAAGGAAGTATGACCTTTAAACTATGTGCACCTTCCTCACTGTATGGCGTAAAACTACGTTTCATTCCAGGTCCTTACCAAAGAGGTCCTATTCAAAAGTAGGTTTGATCCCTGATCAAACCGATACACCAACCTAATGAGTTTCAACCATGGTGGCATAATTTCTAGAATGTTGGACTCCATTCGAACAACCCATCACTCCACCCTTCATGCATTGCATACCCTTTATTCGAAGCCACATCCTCTTTCATGTCCAAAATAACCCCCTAACAGTTTGGATGCTCGGCCTATGGATTGCATATTATCTTAGGCTAACGTACTGGAAGTCTAACGAGTGACATTTTGAGTCATGCCCAGTGTGTAGAACATGACCAATAGTCGACCCTCATTTGTTATTCCCATTCCCGACTAATGCAATAAGGATACACTGTTTCGAACATGGTCAATAGTCATCCTTTATTGTCACACCACCCTTGAAATGTTCCGAATTTCGAGTATATTGGTTCACACTTTCCATCCCCCTATGTTCGGATTAAGTGGAACGCCCCTGGAGTTACCCCACTCGTGCACTTGAGCACATTGGAAGGATAACATGTCGATTGTTCTGAGGTCCTCTTCCTCCAATCAGGCCTCTCCTATTTCTTCCCAGAAATCTGGATTGGTTGTTACAACCACCGGATGCCTAATGCTTGGTTTGCACTATTACATTTGGGTGGAATAATAAGGTTGTCATCCCTAGTTTCTCAAAATGGGCCAAACCCATGTGAGCTTAGGGATTCATCGATGGACGCTCTATGAATATTATGGGAATGCAATAAACCAATACAAATAACGAATCTCGTGCATGCATCTGGCATAAAAAAATCAAAGCATGAAAGTACATTTGAGGTTTTGTTATCATTATAGTACCCGAGGGTTGATCCATCCCATGGATGGATTAACCCCGTCAAAAGAAAGTTGTAGCTTTTACACCCTTTAGCTTGTAGAATCTAGGATTTGATGCCGCATTCTCAGCTCCCGTTCCTCCTCAGTAGTGATAGAGCATAATTAATCAACAAAAATCTGGGCCCACTCTATATCAGTCTAAATGACGGTCATCCCTTCTGAGGTTTTCGTCCTACGCACCTCAACCTCTTCCAGCTGGTCCTTCAATCACAATATTAGTTCTGATTGCGCATTGAGGGAGGCTGAGTGCTCGTCCACCTAGACCCACAACCACTGAATTTTGTCTTCAGCCTCCCAGATCCTCTTAATGTTCAACACTTTCCTCCACTACCATCCCACACCGAGTCCACGTTCATAATCCCGAATCTTCTCCACCAATTGATATCGGGAGAGCATGTGGGGATGCCAGACATCCACTCCCCCATCACAAATTTCACACAGTCGTGAGTGAAGTCTATACATATCATCGAGCCATTGTGTTTGGGGGGTGTCATTGGTGAAGCAGTTGATCAGCTTCCACGATCAGTGATATACTATTTTTATATCCTCTTCCTCAGAGGTTGTCTTGTCCCAGTCATCATGGTTGGCAGGCTCATATGTGGGGAACACACCCAAGAACTTGTCAACAGGGTCCACATCTGGCGTTTGATCATTTATGGTTGGACCATGGCTATCTGATTGATCCTCATCATCAGACCCCACCTCAATAATCTTGGGCTCAACCTTGCTGATGGTCCCACCAGTGATTGGGAGTGCCGCATCATGGTTAGTTTGGGTATCTGCCTCCACAATCACCGGCATTCCTCTCGGAAAGATACCATCAAAAGACCCGACCAACCTCGCCAAGGTGACCCATGCCATTTGAGAACTGTGCGCACTAAAAAGGGGATTAGACGTTAGTTGACACAGTCAATGGGTGAAAGTAATGAATTTTTTAGAGGTGAATTATAGAGGTCGAATTCCTAGTCTCATTCTTGGTACGACGCCATAGGGACCCCGGGGCGTGGCCCCCCCGTATATGGCCTGAAGGTCTAAAAGTTCCGAAGAAGCCACCACGGGTGTCCTGGCCCTTCCAGATCCAGTAATCAATGCAGTCGCAGGTGTAGATCCTGAATGTCCAACATCTGTATCTGTTGAGGGGAGAGAATGGGTTTTGTCTATGAGACTCTCCTACGTAGTTCAAATATTAGTACGGAGTCCATAACGACCTGGAAGAAGACCCTATGGAAGGGGAATGGAATTTTACCTCGAGGGCCTCTGTGAAATCTTCAATATACACGTATTGATCACCGACTTCACCCTCCTCCAACGAGCTCCCTCTCCCAGCTTCATCCCTTTATGAGGAATCATCTGATTCTTCCGGTAGAGGGAAGCACTCCCTCAGTTCAGCGGTCAAATGCAGCGGAGGGACTGTACGCTCCAGCAACACCTTGACATGGTCTGTCATTGGACATGGGGCACCCTGGGAATGCCCAAACTCCTCCATCTCTACCAGGTATTGCTCCTCATCTACTCAGGACACCACAAAGCTGGCCCTGATAGGGAATATTCCAAGTAAATCCATCCAAAGACAGTTCAAGTGTTTCCACATCTCAGACGGTTCGAGGAATTGCCGGTTGACTTCCTTGATGTCCCATGCCTCTAGTAAGACCACATTCTCTAGGATGCCTATATGGATCAACTGCTTCCCCAGAGCTAGGGTGGATATCCTATGGAATTCTCTCAGTGGCCTCCCCTCTAGTTAACCCTAGTCTTCTAGGACCACCGGGTCCGCTACCACTACTGAATCCACTGCCACTACCACCCCCTAAATCGGTGGGGGCCTCTCCACCACAGAAACTCCACAACTACCGGATTCCCTTGTCACCCCCAAGGTTGGGATGGGTCACCATCACTGACCCAATTGGTTGGCTGCTTCAGCATCTCCCCAGGGTAGGCTACCTCCCAGCACTAGGAATACTCTTTTACCAAGCCTAAAACAAAAATCGGTGGAGGCTTCTCATTCCACATATTCCCTTCATTCCAAGTGAACAAGAGCCACATCTACATCATCACACACAAGTGTTCCTCATGGCGCACCCCTAGATAGGCTTGTGGGGTCAGTCACTGCAGACACCGAAATTTCTTACCAAATCGGTACGGGCTGTACGGTTCGGAGAGGGGCTCACGGTTCACCCTTGGAACTAGAAATCCATCTTGAAACGCTATGATATAGGAAATGTTCTCTCATGTTCCATGTTTTTCATTGGTAAAAGCACCTGTTGGACATAGAAATGGGTGAAATCTGAATTCTTCCACCTTCCACACCCAGTTCAGCACCAACGGTGTGGTCACCTTGGCTGGAAAGATTCCCGCAACATTCAAGATTGATGGGTGGAAGTTCAATCCTAGAGGAAATATGGGGTTCATGTATTCATAAAACCTCCCTAACATGTGTTTTCATCCACCCATAAATGAGGTGGAATGGCCCGCATATCCTCTGCAGCCTCTTCCCCTCGCTGATGTGCCTCAACATCTTGTATAGCTTGGCGAGCATCGGGATCCTGAGGTTGACTCGCCCTCCTCTCGCCAACATGGATTCCATGATGAATGTTCTTGTTCTCATGCCCATGTTTGTACCCCTCAGCGATAGGATCCAACCATAGATGAGAGTTGTAATGAATGATTCCAGCCGGACTATTGGTAACTCCTCGGTGCTAACGTTAAATCCCCAGTTTTTCAACTGACTGTCCTCCAAGAGCCGCCAGTATGAGTTCTCATTGCCCCATTGATCCCCCTTCGGGCATGTTTGAGGCCTCACCAGAAACTGCCTCCCTTTATGAAAATTCTTAAACTGATTGAACCACCACCTGAAATGGGTATCCCTCACTGCTTCCATGTCCTCTCTGTGAACCAGCCTCATTAACGCCATTTTAGCAGTATCATCTACTATGGATCCTCCCACTCACCCATAATGGGGAGTAATTCATCGTACATAACCCCCAATATCGGGACCCCTAATATCTTGTGCACATCCCCCATGTATATTCCAACCTCCCCATGGTGCAAGTGGAAGGTATTGGTCCTCGATGACCACCTGCTCAACACATCCGGCATCAGCTGATTCATTTGGTAAATGTGGAATTGGGAGGCCCAAGCCACCTCATACAAACCCACTCTTCTCAGCTCCGCCATGAACTCCTCACACGAGGTACCAACCTGGTATGCCCAGGCCTAGTTATCTGTGATGTTTCCGCACTGGCATAGGTCCCACACCTCAGAACATCCCTTCCTTGAGTTCCTCGAGGCTGACTTCAAAATTGTATGGTATAGAGGGGGGAAATCTCTGGATGCAATGATTTCCCATTCACGTTGTTCAGGTGGTTATACTGGCAGTCAACATTGACAAGAGTGAAGTCTTCTCGAGCATGGACATCAGCTGCCCAAAACCATTGGTGCTAACATGTCATACTCCTGAACAAGTAAGCTGGCTCGTCCCTACATTCATCCAGAATGAAGACGTCATCCCTCAGCCTTAAACCGTACAAAGTCAACCTCATGCACAGTGGATAGTTCCTCTGGATCCCCGATAGCAGCTCCACCAACGAATCACGGTTAGAATGGATCTGTATTAACTTTCCTAGGCCCAAGATACTCACCATCTGCTCTCTTCACGAGACATCTGCATGGACCCACCTGGTAGCCTCTCTCTGAGCCATTCAGTTTTGAGTTTGGGTGATTTTTCTGCTTTGGTTCGTAAAGCTGGTTCACGAAGCTCATTCGTGGACTGTGTTCGTGAAGACTGGTTATGGAACAATACCCCGACCTACCAACACCAAGACTCAATGTTCTTCAAGCGGAAGTTAAAGACTCGCTATGTGAGGATAAGCAGAAGACCCGATTTGCGGAGAGCAATCACAGAGTATACCGGAGATTTGCGAATCAAGAGTGATAAAAGCCACATTTGCAGAGGAAAGAAAGGAAAAAAGAGATTTCAACTCCCCTATTTATAGGCGACAACCTTCTGAGCTTTGTGGCATGTCCATACCATGCCGGACTTCATGGCGTGCTCATCTTGCATGCCGCCTATCCGCCTCATGATCCCTCTTCGCAAAATAGCTTCACGAACGGCCGATGGATATTGGCGAATGACCTTAAAAATTTGACCCTTGAATAATCCTCGACACCATGTATGATGGGGGGAGTTTTTTGGCATCAAAATATGGGAGGAGGAAGAACAAGAGGGAAGTCTTCGAGGCTACCTCGCGAAGACCTTTCACGGAGCCCCATGGCCCTATGCCTGCCGAGGAGCAAGGGGGCGGGAGGCTCCACGAACCCCTTTGACGTTCGCGACCCCACAACGAAGTAAGGAGGCGGGACGCTCCGTGAATGAATTTTACATTTGTGATCCTGCAACAGAGCAAGGGGGCGGGATGCTCCATGAACGAATTTGAAATTCAAGAGCCCACCGTGGAGCAAAGAGGCGGGATGCTCCACGACTAGATTTGATGTTTGTGAGCCCGCCACGGAGCAAAGAGGCACGATGCTTCATGAAAGGATTTGATATTCTCAAGCCCACCACAGAGAAAAAAGGTGGGATGCTCCTCGAACAGATTTGATGTTCGTGAGGCCGCTGTGGATCAAGGAGTCCGGATGCTCCATGAACATATTTGATCTTCGAAAGCCCACCACAAAGCAAGGAGGTGGGATGCTCTGTGAATGGATTTGACGTTCATGATCCTGTAGTGGAGAAAACTCTGTATTTGCACCGAGCAAGCTCTACTTCGCAAAACCTCAAGCCTATAAATATAGGGCTCCCCTCGAGTCCAATGGACGGATGATTTGACCTTTCACCTTCTCATCTCTCAAATCATGAAGCACTTCTAGCTCTGCAAACCATGAGTTTCTCAAGGTACTTTAACATTGCGAATTGCCTCCCCCTTTGCGTTAATTCAACCCCTCTTCCGAGAGGGATGCCTTTCATGAATCCCACAGGCCTATGTGAAGGAACAGGATCCCCATGGGTACTTGGGTCATCATGAAGTTTTTTTCTTTGTGATACATCCTCTATAAACACGCGACCCACACACTAAGGCAGGGTCACTGTGCTTCATGAATCACATTGCTTCCCAACACCATTCTTTACGAGGCACTCTTGCTCTGCGAGGCATTGCTTTGAGAATTCCTTTCCACATCGTGAAGCTCCTCCCATATGAACCTATACCCTATTCCTAGCCTAGGCGACTTCACTTTGTGAAGAACATCCCTTCACAATGCCCCTTCACTTTATGGAGCACCAAAGCTTCACAAGGCTTGTACCTATGAACCCCTTTGCTCTGCAACTCCTTTTCTCATGTGGCCCTTTAGGTTTGGATGAAGCAATTTCAAAGTCACTTGGATGATAATGCCCATTGTGTTGCATTGCCTCATGCTTCTTCACAACAGGCACACTAACAGATATTGTATCTTCATATATCCACACTAACGTGGACCCCCAATGGGATCAACTCTCGACACCCGCCAATCACGACATTGCTAATGCCTTCATTCCCCCAAGGGTAGACATGTATCAGTTATGGAAGTCCTTGGGGTATAGAGTGAACCCTCTATTTCTGAGCTATAGGACGTTAAACTTCCAAGCACCGTCTTCCACAACACATGACGTTAAACTGTGACTTCGCCCCATGCCTTGTATGCGGGGATCCCCACATTGGACGCTCTCTATGAACACTGGTCTCCACGAGAGTTAGATCATTCCTCACATGGAATGCCATCCTCTTTATTGGAGTGGCATCCATCCTTGGGGAAAGGGAAACCACCCTGGTGTAAGCCCCTAGCTTTTCTTGCCGGAGGTAGCACCCCTGCTCTTCCTCTCTTTCTGGGTGCCAAATCCCTCTCCTGCTATAATTTTTCACCACTTAGGCCTCCATTTTAGAGTAATCTCTTGTTTCCTCTTTGGGCTTCTAAATATGCATAAGCCCCTACTTCATATTTGGGCCGCCAACTATTTGTATCCCTAGTTCACTTCCCACGGACGCACCTTTCACAACGTGATTGTCAGGTCTTTACTACCTCTGGTTTCTCACACCGAGCATGACTCACGTGGGATTAGAGTAAGAATTGACCCTGGCATCCTCTTCGGGAATCTTAGAGTGTAAGACCCAAACCTCACCTGAACTATGAGGTCTTTGATCCTTGCCAAGGTGAGGTACGTAGGAATCCTCCCGGAGGTTCAAGCCCAACAACTGGTTGCTCCAACCACCTTCATGTTGGTTCACCTAAACCTCAATAGAACTCTGAGGTATTTGATCCTATCCAAGGAGAGGTATATAAGAAGCTTCCCTGAGGTTCATTCCCAACACCTAGTCGCTACAACCCCCTTCACATCGGTTCACCCAAACCCACTATGAACTACGTGGTCTTTGATCCTTGCCTAGGTGAGGCATGTAGAAAGCCTCATTAAGGATCCAGCCCACCATCCATTAGTCCCGACCATCCTCATGTGGTTCACCAACACCACCTCAACTACGTGGTCTTTGATCCTTTCCAAGGAGAGGTACGTAGGAAGCCTCTGTGAGGTTCGGGCCCACCATCTATCTGGGCCCCAAGTCATCCTTCACGTCGGTTCACCCCCGTCCTGTATGGTGTTAAACTGTGGACCTCAATCAGTGGTAAGCCGTTGTTACCCCTATTAGAGGTAAGCCATGGAACTTTGATCCACTCCAAGGTAAGGTACGTAGGACACCTCCCTGAGGATTAATCCCAATAACTGTTTTACCTGAGTTCCTCCTCCACATCGGTTCACCGACCCCCATCCCATAGGAATTACGTGGGTTTGATCCTTGTCTCCTATATAAGGTACATAGGATGTCTCCCTGAGGTTCAACCCCATCTAGCGATAAGCCGTTGCGACCCCATCTAGTGGTATGACATTTGGACCACATCCAATGGTAATCCATTGCGATCCACCATTCAGTAGTAAGCCATTTAAATCCCTATTCGGCGGTAATCCATCGTCAGATGAACTACGGGGGCTTTGATTCCCTACCACGGGTATACGTAGGAGGTCTCTTTGAGACTCAAGACCAATATCACCATTGTCCTCGGGTCAACTCTATCTCATTCTACACCTACTTCATTAAACCCTCCATCATCCATCCAGATTCTTACCCGGGCTGCCACATCTTGGTGGGTTCATGCCACCTCATTCCCCTTTCCCCTTAACAAAAACCTAGAAGCTAACCACACATTGGACCCAACATCAGTGTTCCCTCCAGGGGTTTCACCCATCTGATCCACTCTAATTAGTGTTCTGATCTGTCTGATCCATCTCTGCTAGATGTTAAACATGTGACATACACTATGTTAAACATGGGAAGCTGAGGAAAACCCCGGATACATGCCTATGGCATAAAATTCCCTGGGTTCGATGTGTGATGCCTTGGGCATCCACACCCTCAAGAATATCTATTGTAAGGGGATGAAACCTGGATGCACCAGTTTCCCAGCATCCAGACTTGCCAGTGATGTCCAACATGACTACTCCCCTGACCGAAGTTTGCTGCCCTGACCAGACCCTTCAGAATTTCCTAACAGAAGCAGTGTAATTAACTGGTGTCCATGAAGATCTGGCACTAGGAATAGTTTCACAAACAAAATCTTAAGTCTATTAGGGAGACCTAGACTAGGTGACGAGTTCCGAGGAGGAATCCCCGAAAGGAAGGACCGACATCCGATCTTCCTATTTCGATCAAGGAGCAAATTCCCCTGAACAAGGAACAGATACCACCCGCCTTTGGAAAACGAGAATGTGGGGCAACAAACAGCACCACCATCCATGAAAATGATGGACGGACACCCCCCGACGAAAGCGTTAGAAACTATATTTTTTAATTTTTTTATATATTTTTGTAGTTTTATTTAATGTTGTTAAAAAAGGATTTAAAAAAATCATGTTTAAAAAGTTTCATAAATTATTTTTAAATCATTATTTATATATTTTCAAGGGTTTTTTTAAAGTAAAATGTATTCATAAGTATTTATGATTTAAAAATATTTTTTTTAAAGAAGAAATTATATTTTTTCAAGAAATGTTTTAAATGATTATTAAATATTACTTTATAAAATTTTAAGTGGTTTAAGAAAAAGAATTTGAAAATGATATATGTACAAAAATGTGATACTCAACGAAATATGTTTTTCCTTAAGAAATGCTTCATGTGATCTTTCAAAATCATTCCCAATAAAAGTTGAAATAATTGGATATTTTTCATTATTTACTGTTGATGTGAGACAAGGACATCATTATTATTCTATATTTGAGTGATTTATGTTAAGATGAAAAGTTTCTTAGGAATCCCATATATCATCCATAGGTTATACCGTGATAAAATAAATATGAAATCTTTTCCTTTAATGAGGTATTCTATTAAGAGATGATTAAGAAACCTATCTATTTTTCACAAGTTATTTATATGACGAAATTATTATAGTAAAAATTTCATTTTATGGGATATGATATTTTATTTATGAAACAAATATCTTTTTATGGGTCATGATATGATGAATGCTTTGTTGTCTTATGGAACATGTATATATGAATTTATTATGTGAATGGTGTGACCTATATTTCTATCTAATGCACGTGGTCATAATAAATGACTTATGAAATCCAAGGGTACATGGGAGGTCATAATAAGCCTAAAATGAGGTTACAAGGGAGGGAGTAAAAATCTAGAAACACGATGATACACAAGAAGGAATCCCAAACCCAAAATAAGATGGTACACTGGAGGGAATCTGAAGCCTAAAACAGGAGGGCACACAGGAGGGAATCCCAATCCCAAAATAAGAGGGTACACTATAGGAAATCCCAAACCTAAAATAAGAGGGTACATGGGAGGGTATCCCTAAAAACAGAAAAGATGGTATAAGGGATGGATTCTCATTCCAAAAACAAGATGGTACATGGGAGACAATACCAAGCTCTATGCAGGTACATGAGTTAATAAACCAAGTCTAACTTGTTATGAAGATCATGGTAGGTACAAATAACCTAGTATTTTCTATAATTACATATATTCAATAATTTGATGCCTTATTCCTCTTTAATGATCTCATGGATTATACTATTGATTACCATATGATTCAAGTCTTATAAAATTCCAATATTTATGCCACGAGCCTTGGTTATGATCATTGATATGTTGGTTACGATTTTCTAATGTTATTATCATGTTCTGATACCCTTATAATCATGTCATGCATATATATCTCCCTTATTTACCCTCACTGAAAATAGGATCTGACCCCTTTCTTATGATTTCTTTCCCCATGTTTTGAAGAAAGGATTCAGGTATGGGCACTAAAGGGGAACATTATTAATGGAGATGTTTAAGGTCATTAACCAAGATAGAAGATTATGTTTTCAAATTTCCATAAAAATAAAAATATTATGATCATAAGTAATTTATATTTCTAATTTGGATGATATTTATCTAAAATGATGCAATATCTTTATCTGTTAAGCATGAGTCACTATATTTTGTTTCAAAGGAGCGGTTTTGTCAAATTTTGGATACTAGGATGAGAAAACATTAGTAATATACCTACGGATATTTATAAGGATATCTATAGGGATGTATCTAAGAATATTATAATTTTTTCATATATTTAAGTTTATTTTTTGTGATTTAGGCATTATATATGTAATTGTTCAGGATTATCTAGTTTTAGGCTACGATAAGTTCTTATAACCCTACGATTTTTGATTTTATTTAATAGAGGGAACTATATAGATCTTCATTTACAATGAATGTTTTATATTTTGGAATTTTTGGCATTATTAAAGTAAATGTCCTAAGTGGAAATATCATAAATAGAATCTGAAAGGTGGTATGAGTATTGGTTTTATGGTTGAAGATAAAGGGACCGCAAATGACATGTGAAAGATATACAGTGTTATTATAATACGGTTTACATTAAATATGATAAGAATGATTATATTGAGGTTAAGGAAACATAATACATGATTCATGCTACTTATTCTATTAAAGTGATATTATGGAATAAGATGATGAAGTTAGAGTAATGGTTTAAGAATAATATTGGATTTTTTATGTTTATATGTTTTTTAACACAAAGATTATGTTATACAAATCCTGAAATATATAATAATTTTATGTATTAGTTTTCTATTAAGGATGGAAAAGGTTATGATGAATGATGGTGAATACATGGAAAATTGATTTAATGGAATAGTGATGTTCATTTAAACCAAATTATAATGGGAAATATAACCCTTCATATGTTCCTCATGTCAAGATAGTGATGTTTGGATAAATATATGTTAGATATGAATAAGTAAATTAAATGGTACTTGAACTAATTAAGGTTTTATTTACAGGTGGTTTATACTTTCATTGAAAAGTTTGAAAAAATTAGATTCTGTTAATACAACCAATAAAATTGGGAGTAAGGAAATTTTTATGTTTTCAATAAGTAATTAGGGTAATTTTGGTAATCACGATGTATCAAGAGAATACATGATAAAGGTATTCATGTGCCTATTATATGAAAAATAAGAGTAACATTATGATATATGGGGGATCGATGTGAATATATTTTTATGAAATTTAGTGGCCGTATTTCTAATTTTTTAGACTTCTATATTTTTAAAGAGTAATATTGTTAACTAATTATGGAATGGTTTGTGTTAAAAATCAGATTCAGTTTTAGAGAGTAAAGTATTATGTCTCAATATGAGGCTAGATTCATATTTTATAACATGTGATAGCTTTATTTTGATAAATAATGATATAAGGAATCACCTATCATTCTATTTATGGATCCCATGAACTCTTAATGCTTCAAGATTGAAAAATTCACCCACATTTCATGGAATAATTTATTAAGTGGAAAGTGATCATGGAAACAACATTTGGTGAGGTTGCTGTGAAGTCATATAATATTATCTTCTCATGGAAATACTTTATATTTAGGAAAAAATAGTCCTGAAATAAATTTTTTCCCAATTATCATTATTTAGGATATCAATGACCTATTTCAAGAATCATTGGTTTATGGTTTTCTGTTTGTTAACTTTTTCTAGATCTTCCACTTTCTTGTGATCAGTGATCAATATCAATTGAAGTTAAAATTTATTATTTTCTTCCATGCATTTTTTTTCAATTTCACCCTATTTTATCCAATCAATAATTATAGTTATGAGATATGTTGGGGTTATAATTATGTTTTTAACTTTCCCCTTTTGAATAATGTTTTTGTATTATTTTTTACAAAGTAGGTTTTCATGAAAGGAACATTATAGTATTAAACCATTTATAACACAAATGAATTTTGAAGGAGAAATTCATTTTTATGGGGTGTAAAATTTAACACCAACAGATTTTGTGATTTTTTAATTAATTTAGTATTTTCAACATTCATCATTTCACACAACACAAAATATAGAATATATTATAAAAAGGAACTAAGTTTGGATTTCTTTATGTGAAACGCCAAATTAATCTTTTACTACACAAAATAATTGTATTATATTTTTGTATACTAAAAACTATGATCATATTTTGTTACAAACAATTTTGATCACCTTTGATATCTTTTGTTATAAGAAAGACGTAGTTTTACCAAACTACAATTTACTATTAATATTATTATAGTTTTCACCTAGTTGTTGGAATGAAGATTATGGATAAAATTAATTAAATTATAAAAATACTATTTACACATGAATATACGAAGAATTATTTGGTGACCAATTAACTATAAATGAAAATAAAATACTTTTTAAAATGTAAGAAATCTTTTATAGGAAAACTATATTAATATAATAAAACTTGGGTTACCTTGATAAATTAATTACAACAATTTTTATAGATTATTTTAATGAAATATATCTATCATATTCCTTAAATTAATTAATGTCAATAATATACTTTTTATACAAGAGATAAGAATACATATAATTTTTACGTATAATGATATACATTTTTAAATCGTAATTTTATCGGTTTCTATTGGACCTCCTATTTTAATTATAATTCAAGAAAAATGTATAATTTTTATTTCATAAAATAAACTTATTTTTTAAAATATTAATATCAAAATATACATTGGGTGAATATTATTGATTTTTATGAGAATTTTCATTTATTGATTAATAGTGAAAACAATGAATTTTAATTCCAAACTTCTTTTTCACAAAATATATTTTTATTTTTTTAATATTTTATTAATTTGGTTTTAATGTTTAATTATATAATTTTTACATACAATAATCCAATTCAGGTTAATGTTAAAAATTTTAATTTTAAATTTGATAGAAAAACATTCTAATATTTTTTTCATTTTTGATTAAAAAACCCACTATAGCAACATTTCTGCATGATTAGTTTTAAATTAATTTCTACCACATATGTTATTATAATTTTAAAAAATGGATAATATTTATTAATCATAAAAAATTATCATGAATAATATTTACAACATAGTTTTCGACCAAAAATATTAGTGACCTTAAATAAAAATTAATTAAAATGATTATTTTAAAAACTAGATTACTCTATGATAAAACATTAACTTAGTGGAAAAATAACATAGAAACATATCAAAAATCCAGTTTATTGACATATTTTGACCAATTACCATATTTTTTCTAAAACTTATAATTATTTGAGGCACATTATCTAAGAGATACTTCTCAATAGTGTTTACCTTTTTATATTTATAATAATTCCACTCCTCCGTTGTAAATGGACACTCAACCCCCTCACATATTCACACCTCTCAAGCTAATTTGACTAATCAATAAACTTACAAAACAGTCTCCAAAAATCCCTTACATAAAACTATATGTTTTACTTTGGTAATAAATCCAACCAAGGAAGCCCTTTGGTGAAAACAAAAAGGTGTTACCCGAAAAAGATGTAACATTTTTCAATGTTAATTTTTGTTTTATGTATTTCTCCAACCATTATATTCTTGTTATACCATGATTGAATAATAAAATAAGTATAAAATATATACTTATATTTTATTCTTCAAAACTTTTGACCTACCCCTAAAAAAAGTTCCACCAAATGGGTAATGATCTTGTTTTTCATGTGTATGGCAGACTACCGTCACATGAAATGATGTAGTTAATTTCTTCCTTTACCACATCTCATGTTAGGGAATTATGAAAAAATTGTATTTTTATATTATATTTATGATATTTATTATGTATCTATTATTATGAAATTATTTTATAAAACATACAATCATTCATTATTTTTTTCTAAATATGATAACTTCGTTTGTGGATGTTTGGACTACCGCCTCCTCAAAATGATGTGATTGAATCACACATTGCATTGAATATTATAAGAATGGTTTTAGTAATATTATATGATATATATGAAATTATAATGACACTATAATGATATATATATATATATATATATTTCATTTACTAGTTTTTTTGAAGATAAAACGAAATCAGTGTTGATGTGTGTGTACGACCAACCGTCCCCATGAATGATGTATTCCATCTAATGTTTCTAAATTTTCTACATTATTAAAAATACATATATAATGAATATATATGAAATTAATACCATATTTTAAATTATTGAATTATGAAATTCATGATCCAAGTAAGATGATTAATAATAATAAGGAAAACCGTATATGGAGAACAAAGCGGTTTTTACCTGAAACATAACAATACCCTTGAATCTTTAATAAATGGTTAACATAAAGTCATAATAAAATAATATATGTTGTTATATATAATAATATGGTCATTTTGTAGGTTTATAAAAAATTTATATTTATTATAAATTATTTTTGAGTAGGTAGGAAGAAAGACAAAATTTAAGGTAAGGGTTTTCTTATCTCACTTTTATTTCTGTGAGATGTGTGTTATATTCACCACTTATTCTTATTGTATGATGTATATACTACCCTATTAAAGGTTATATAATTTATTTAATTTATTTAAATATATTAAATTCTTCAATTGATTTTATTCTTTCATTTTCTCATGATTCAAAGGATACTCAAGTAGTAATGGGGTTTCTAGACCTACTTTTATATCTGTGAAAATTATACCATATTCACATCTAGTAAATTTTGTGGGTTGTATATAATTTTAATGTATGTATTAGATAAATATTTACTTTAAATTTATGGGTATTTATATATTCATTTTATGATCTCTCTTTCATGGGGTTTATGGTTCAAGAAGTTACCAAATCAGTAAAGTATTTTTTTATTAATTTTCCTTCATTGAGACCCATGACATGTTATGCACCTACATTATTATACAAGGCGTATATGATGACCATTGATGTTTTATATAATGAATGATAATATTTTTATTATATTTAATTCTACATGTAATTTTATTATTTCCATTTTATTATGATTTAATATTATCGAAGTGGTATTTTTATAATGCTACTATCCCATTATTTATCAAGATTGTTTATTATTATGCTTCAATTAATGAAATATTATGTTCCCTATCAAATGAAATCTTATTAATTTTATTATATCTTTTTATACATTAAATCTCCAAGTATTGGTATATTCTTTTAATAATTGGTACATATGTTATTTAATAATGTGTTTCTAGGAATATCTAAATTTATTTTTCTGTTCGGTCAGAAATATGATTTATTAACAAAACCATGTTTTCTAAAAAAATTTCAAAAAATATTTTACTACGATATGTAAATTTAACTTTCTACCATGTTTTAGTTTTTTACTAAATTATATTTTAAAAAGTAATATTGTTTCCTTTTATGATGAAGGATGTTTTATAAAAATTTTAAGGAGGAAAAGTGATTTTTGGAATATTTGGATTTATTGACTCTCATAACCAATATTTCCCTGAAGAAACCTTTAAAAGATTAAAAGGTTATTTTTAAAGAAAAAAATTTCCTAAAATTATGGATTTTTTTAAATTTGTTTCAAAAAAATGTTTTCATTAAAATTTTATATTTAAAAAGGGTATTAAAGGATTTCCAATGCCTCCCTGATGATTTCAAGGTTATTTTCAAAGAGGAAATTTTTTAAAAAGTTTTATTATTTAAAACTATTTTCTTACGTGGGAAGCTTATTTTATCAAGAAATTTTTTCAGCAGAGTTTAAATATTGCATTATAATTTTCCAAGGGTTTTTTAAAAGAAAAATATTTTAAAAAATATCTATGTTATAAAAAGTTATATTTAAAGAAATGTTATTTTTCATACGAAATTATTCATGTGATCATTTCATATCCTTCCCATATAAGTTGAAATCCTTTGATATAATTTATTATTTATAGTGGTTATTAATCAAGGGCACCATTCTTATCCTTTCTTTGAATGGTTTAGGATAAGACTCCATGTTTTTTATGAAACTTATATCTCATCCATGGGTTATACCATGATAAAATGATTATGAATCCCACTTCCTTCCACGGGTTATTCTAGGATTAAATGATTATGAAACTTGTCTATTTTTTGAAAAGTTTTGATTTGATGAAATGTTTATAACACGCATTTCATTTCATGGGTTTTTTATGATGTTTATGAATCCTATATATGTTTATTTTTCATAATATGATTAATATTTGTTTATATTTTTGAACATGAATTTATGATTTCATTATTTGACAGGTGGGGAATATATCCCACTCCAATTCATTAGGTAATGGTAAATGTTTTCTGAGCTAAAAGTAAACACTGTTGGTCATCTTTTTCCCAAAACAAGAGGGTAAAAAATAGAAAATCCCAAGCCTAAACCAAGAGAGTACAATATGGGGAATACCTAGCCTGAAAAAAGTGGGTACAAGGGAGCGCCTCTCAATCCCTAAATAATAGTGTAAATTGGATGGCCTCCCAAGCCAGAAACAAGATGGTAAACTATTAAGAATCCCAATCCTGAAATAAGAGGGTAAATAGGATTGAATCCAAAGACAAAAAAAGAGGGTACATGGGAGGTCATCCTAATAAAAATGTTGGTACATAGGTAATTAACTCTATCCTAAAATGTTATGAAGGTCTTGGTAGGTATCCTTAACATAGGGTTTCCTTTTATTATTTTTATTCCACAATTCCATTCATTATTCCTCTATTATCCACCCATGTATTATGTTTTGAAATCCCATATGTTAAATTTCTTATGAAAATACAATAATTAATCCATGACTATTGATTATGATCTTTGATATGTATGGTGTGATCTTTTAATGTTATTATCGTGTTCTCAAACCCTATCCTCATAGTATACATGCATATATATATATATATATTTTAACATTACTGAGCATCGAATCTCCCCATAATATTATTTTTAACTTCCTCAGGTTATGAAGAAACGTTTTATGTGTGAGTACTAAATAGGAAGATATGTTAGGGATATTTTGAAGATAGTTCACCATGATATAAGATTATTTTTTCAATTTTGTGTAGACAGTAAACTATTACGGTCCTCAAGATTTTTTTTAATGTGATGAGTATTCACCTAAAATTCTACAATGTTTGGTTATGTTAAGCTAGGTTTGTCATAGAAATTATGTTTCCTTATGTAGTGTGAGAAATCTCCTATTAGAATATGTGTGGATTGAGTACAAAATCAGCTTCATGATGGAAAATGGGTATCTAATTGACACTTTTGGATGAAGTTGGGCATTATAAATGTAATTGGGGCATAAGATTATGTTAGTTTGTGTGTATAAGATATTTTAAAATGTAGATCATGGTTTGAGTGAGTGCATTAGTGTTCAATGTATCACATTATAACATATGGGTTAGACCTATAATTTGGTATATCCAAAGGGCATGCAATGATCATGAGTTTCATGTGGATATGTTTTGGGTGATGGTACTTGATTATGATACTAGTTAGGTAATATGAGACTAAGAAATATGTTTTTCCCTCATTTGGAATGTATTTTCCCAATGGTTGTGTAGATATATGAGGTCTATGCATTATGTTATGGTTTTCATTCATTATATTATTTATTATTATACTCTAAGCATGATTTTTATGCTAATAATGTGTTATATAAGATAGTGTATGATATGTCACCCTGTATGAGAGGGTAATGGTATAAGATATAGTATGTTATTGGATATAAGTCCCCACATAGAGTGAGAGGGTGTTATTATGTGATATATTATGCGATATAGCATGGGACCTTACCCAAAGTATGTGAGTCGTTCTATGGGTTATGGTACATGATCTAGTATTGGAACTCTCCTTATGTGATAGGGTGGTGGTATGCGATTTGTTATTAGACCTCACAATGATTGAGAGGGTGGTGGTAAGATATAGGTTTTGATTTATGTACTTGATACAAGACCCTTCATTGAATAACATTGTAGTGGTGGAGATTCAACTATAAGTCATTTCCCTAAAAAACATGGAAATGGGTTGGGTTAAATATGAGGAGAACTCTTCCACTTACATTGGCCGATATAGGTGTGGTTAAGTATCCTGGTGTCCTAGTTAGAAAATGATGTATTGAGGTGATTTACCTTATTTTGTATATTATAGCTTAATTTATTTTCACATACATATATACACTTTATATGATAACATATATAAAAGAATCGTTATTCACCGTCCCATGTTTATTTTTACACATGACACAATAAACTAGGTGCATGTACACAAGTTATGATGGTATTTATTTAATGGGATATAACATAAATCGATCTAGAGTTTCTAAATAGATTTTTGAAGACTATAATAAGGAACGAAATGGATTTTATAGTTGATTTTGTTACCTATATTGTGTTTATGTTTTCTTTATTGGTTAGTCTAGTAGGAAGCCATTGATTCATGTATATATCTTGATAATGGGTTTCAATATTGTTATAGATTATAGTTTTTCTTTGATATTGACATTTTTCTCTTACGAAGAATAACTAAAACTTATTTTGTTGTTTTGTACTAATTATATCTTTTACATTTTATTGTTTCTATTGATACTAACAATATATTATCCCCACTATTTCATATATTCTATTGTCTCTAATCAATAGCCTCTAGCACGATATGTGGGGGAAGTATAGGAAAGATGGTTCTCTAGATAGATTAACATATGAATGTTCCTCATTAAGATGTTATAAAATGGTATTAGATCCTTTATTTGGTTGACTTCATATTTGTGTGTGATAGTTATAGGTAATAAATGTCATCATATCTTGATATATACTTTATATTTGGAAGTATCTAACCCATATACAAGGAAATTCCATGTTACTAAGGGATTGGGATTATTATTTCCTAGTATTCATAGTAAAGATTGTGATATTGATTAGAGTATGATGTTTTGTATGTGAAGTTATATAATATTTTCTTCTGGGACTAGGGTGGTAATAGAATATCGGTTTATACATTATAATAGGCTCATAGGTATCTAAGAAATAGGATAACTATAATAGGCTATAAAATAGATTCTGATAGGTGAAATGGTTTTAAAAAATATCTAAAAATAATTTTTTTGAGAGTTAAATTTTTATAAAAGTAGGTTTAATCAATTAAATCTTAAACAATAACTTATTATGTGTATGCTCAAAAAAAGGATCGGTTGTACATGAATTTTTTTTTAATTTTTTTGGTGATTTTGATGTGTTTTTGTTTTAGTATTACGATCATCATAAATATGATAATGGTAAAACATATCCCTTGATGTTATAGTTTATGAGATGAGAATTTCTTAGGTAGGGCTCATAGAATGAGTTCCTCAGGTATGATGATGTGAAATTATGAGAGGTTTTGGTTCGTTAGTGACCCTCATTTAGTTTATGATGGTATTAGTGATTCTATTTTAAGATGATAGTGTGGCTCCTTAAAAAGTTATTATAGGGGTTTCTATGTATGTTTGAGGTTACTATTATAAAGGTTATTTTTTATGGTTGGATGGTATATGGTGGTTGATCCTTATATCATTAAATGAAAAATGAGTTATACATGAATGTCAAGATAGGTTCATGGGATGGTGTGACCAATGTTAAATGGAAATTAGAAAAATTATTTGGTGATTGAAAATGAATTTGGGGTTTATTCTTTTCCATAGATTGTTCTGTTTTCATTTATTTTCAATCTATTAATATGTGTTTGAAGAATACAATTATTTTAGGAAGAATTATCTACGATGGTTCTTGGAAGGAAGTAATCCAAAAAATATTTTATGACTCAAATAAAAGGAGTTTCATAAAGAGATTATGTGTGATAATAGGAAGAAATTTCTATAAGAAAAATGTAATAAGAGGATTTATATATTTTTTTGAATAAAATTCTAAATTAGTTTTCACAGATCAGTTGAATAAATGAAATTCTAGAAGATAGTTTTATAAATTTCAATATAGATAAATTTTCTAGTATGTGTAATATAATTTTAAATATTTTACAAATTTATAAGATAACAAATATGATATAATGAATTTTTAATAAGAACATGATCGATGATTATTTTTTTGATATTCAACGTACCAATTATCATTATTAATCATGGTAATTCATTATTATAGATGATCTTCTTCAATGTAATATTTTTTAGTTAGTTTACTAAGTCTAAAAAGATATTATTACATCACCAAAATATTATTTTTGAGATTAATGGTAAATGATATTAATGTTTTCTGGAATAAAATTTTTGATTTCTATGAAAGGATATTTTTAGTTAACTTTGATGTTTTTGATCTCACCCAAAAAAATTTTTACAATTCAGTATAAAAAGTTTTCCATGTTCAACAAACAAAATATTATGATATTATTGGGGGAAATTTTTAGAGTTCATCTAAATTAAATTCAAAATATATTTTTCTTTTTACAACTAAAGGAAATATTAACGAACATTTTTAAGTTCAATTTAGGAATTATAGATGAAATTATATAATTTTAATATAAATTGATATAAAAAACATTTGTAAGTTAAAAAAAAAAGAAACCAAAAAATAATTATATTTAAAAAATGGAAGTATTAAATAAATTTTATATGTAAAACTAAAGGAAATCAAGAATAAGATATATAAATTTACAAAAGAAACATGAAAATTGGGTTTTTGTGAGAACTTCAATGAATTTCACAGAAAAAATAGATTAATGAGTTTCTAGAGATTCAAAAAAGTAATATTTTTTAAGTTGAAATATCATTTTATTGATGGTCAAATAATGTTTCCAAATTTTCAAATGGTAAGGTATTTTTATGTTGATAAATAAATTTCTAGATTCTCTAATAGTGTTTCTATAATTCTAGATGTTTAATACTTTTAATATTGATAAATTAGTTCCTAGGATTTAAAATAGTGTTTTGGAATAAAAAATAGAAATTATTTTGTAATTGGAAAATTTAATTTCATGAAGAAGTTTTTGGAAATAATTTCTTGATTGACTTCACATTAATATAGGGATTTGATATTGATTTTGAATATTTTGTGTTGTAATTTTAACATTTTTAATTCCAGTCAAAATTTTAGAATAGTTTTAATGAAAATATATAAGTAAATACTTATGAAATTGGTTACTAAGATCTTTAAAATTAATTGAGGGTGGTAAAATGAATAAAAATTAGAGTAAGATGTTTTAATTTGGAGATCTCTCATTCACATTAAATTTTTAAAGGATGTATGAGTATATAGTTGGGATAATTCTCATTTGCAATGCAATGTCATTACTAATACTGAGTTACAATTATTATGATCTACCAAATGAAATAAAAATTAAGTAGTTGTGAAGATAAAAAAGAGGAACTGGAAGAATATAGTTATAAAAAAAGAAAAATGGAATGAAAATGTTCTAGATGAAGATATCCTAGAAAATATGTTTTACAAAAGTAGTATTGAGAAGATCCAGATCATCCATCATTCAAATTTAGTTTAAATATAATATAATTTTTAAATAGAGATACTCAATATATTGATGAATTTGTCCACATGATATATTGATCAAACTTTTTATGGAGGATGAAAATCTATTAAAGTAGATCATTATATGCTGGAACAACTATGAAGAAGACTATTGTGGTTAGGGTCTATAACAAACTCATTGATTTTTTTCAGGGGGCTGTGTAATCAACCACCAAATTAGTTTTTAATTTTCTTCTATAACCGATTTTTCTGGAATGGTAGGGATGTATAACCAGTCAAATAATGGTATTAAATTGAGTATATAACCAGTTAATTTATTTGTTATAGGAAAATCTATGATGGGGAATATAACCATTTTTAAAATTAGAAGGATTATATGCCATACCTTGTAAATCCTTATGTTTTTTTGTTGATTTCTATGGAATTGATAAAATGTGAGGTTGTTGTTTTAAGTAAGATACGATTATAAAATTAACTATCCAAATAAGTTTAAGTTCTTAAAAGGTAGAAATTTCCTTAAAGTAAAATAGATCACTCATTCACCCCCTCCACCTATTTTAGATACAATTGATCTTTGGTAATTTTGGGTGTATCTGAACCAAGATTCCACTATTGATCCTCTTGTTTACAATAAATAATTTAAATTTTATTAACATAAGTGGTATCCCTACCTTAGATAATAATAATTACATTGGATTCAAATATTATATAACACCTTATATGCATTCTATTTTCATATGACATGTATATACTAAAACTATTGGACGGAAATACTAAACAAATGACACAGAAATGAATTTTTCTGATAATAATAACCAAGATATTGATTGTAAAGAAAATAATGTAATTTGTATATATTTTTTAGACACTGTGTATAGAAGGGTGGTGTGTCTCTAAAAAACCAATTGAACTTCAATAAAGCATAAACTTGTTTTTGAAAAAAACCAAAATGTAAATTAAGGAATTATTCAAATTTGTTGAAGATATTTTAAAATCAAAAATGAAAGAATTAAAAATGATTAGAGAATACATCACCATGGGGAACAATATTTTTCAAATCACTTGGGTACTTATACACACTTTATCATATTAAACTATTATTAAAAAAATTTATGATGAAATTACATGATCGATTTAATTCAAAAATATCATCTATATAGGAATGAGTGGATTTAAATCAAGACTTATTAAACAAAGTAATCATAAATTATGGGTTGATAAAAACTAATGGTTTCAATTAAAATGTGAAAGAAAAGATAAACATTGATACATTAAGAAAAATAATAATGTAAATATGTAAAATTTATTAACTTAAATTATTTATAACATGTGGAAGGGTAATTTAACTTCTATAATATAATTTCACTTCTCTAAAAAATTTTCATAAACATAAAAGGTCAAGAATGAAAATAATCATCAATGTGTTGGGGTTTTGATGATATTTTAATGTTTTCCAATCATTTTCCAAAGAAGAAAATATAGGAATATAAAATATATTAGAATGTGAAGAATTTTGATAGAATGAAAATGGATGAGAAGAGTAAAAAACATTCTTATAGAATGAAATGGAATTTAATGAGAAAGTATGAGAAATATAATTCATCATCACGTACCCATTCAGATAATCAAAAAAAGTCATCCTACACTTTAAAATTTTTCTCATACATCAAGTTGAAATGATTATGAATATGGTAGAATCTAACTGGAATGGAAACTGAATCATGAGTTGGAATAATATATTGAGGTGGTTATAAAACATAAGAAAGTAATGAAAAATTATCAATGGGGAAATATTATTTTTAATGGAGATGATGATTTTCATAAAATACAGGAATAATTTATTGTAGAAATTAAATATCTCAACATTAATTTTATTGATGAATCAAATATGATAAATAACCAAATTGAGGGAATTTATATGAATAAAAGATAATTTTATGTGGTTCAATTAATGTTCATGGGAGCTAAAAAATTCTTTTTAAAGAAAAATTAATATATTTTTTTTTCAAAACAAATAAAGATAAAATAACCTCATTAAAAAAATTTGATGAAAATTCCATTTAGAAATACGTTTAACTAAATATGTTTTTTATAATATTTATAAATATGTGTAAAATGATATTATAGGTTCAATGATTCATAATTATGGGGAATAAATTCCTACAAAAATGATAATAACATTTAGAAAAAAGGATTAGTGTTTTTAATTCTCAAAATAAATTAAAATGAGTTTATAGTTTATTGAGAAATAATTTTCCATAATAAAAGATAAAGTAATTAACATTTTTGAGGAACCAAAAATGTATTTCCCCAATATATATTTTTATTGGATACAAAAGGTCAATGGGAATTAATGTTGTTGTGGAAAATTTATGTACAAACCATATAATTGTTTGTTGAATATGTCCTTATTGGGGAAGAGGAAATAACTAAGGGTTCTGTTTTATTGGAAAATAAGTTTAAGTTTAAATAATAATCTATTTTATAATCGATATATAACTAATATACTGGAGAAAAATAAATTTGATAATCTTATAGACTTTTAAAATGTTTGTGGATTAGTGGGTCATAAAGCAAAGGCATTCATGTTGATTTTTCAAGTATGAGTCCCTTGTGTGGAAACATAGAAGAGAATTCTAGTAATAGTAAAACATAATAAATTAAATGAAAATTATAGCAATAAATATTATGAGAAGAATAAAGAAATAGAGCATATGAAGAATGATTATATGGCCATTTGGAAGAACAAACATTATAATACTATAAAAATAGAATAAAATGAAATAAATTAAAAAGGCATGGGAAAAAAGTCAAGTGATAAGGATGATATTCTTAAATAACCATAAAAAAGTTATTGTTTGAAAAATAAAAACAAAAATGATGTGATTAGAAGTAAATAATAGCCATGGTTTATAAGTTATTATTAGAATGATTGATGTTTCTAAATCATAAATTGTTTTATCCTTATTCTATATCATCTTATGTTATTTAAAATAACATAAATTTAATTAAAGGATATTATCAATAATTTAATTGGTATAATAGTATGAAGAATGGACCCTCATGTATGTTTTCCAATTATCATGAAGAGGAAATGTTGAGTGTATCTCTTATGGGGAAGCCTATACAAAGAAACTTTTTCCAGGGAGATACTTTTTCATGGAAAAATTAAATATATATTGAAAATTAGATATTATTATCACATTCTCATTCTTTATTTATTAAAGTATTAATAAAGGGGTAGTTTTTAGTCGATGAAAAGATAAGATATGGGGGATATTTTATTGAAACTGGACTCTGAAGTGTGTTTTTTGCAGTTTGTGTAGGATTTTACATTTATTTGATAATTATGAATATAAATGAACCCTAAAAAGATAATTTAATATCATGTGATCATGGAAGGACATGTTATTAAGTTTATGAACAACATTAAATAACATGGTTATATATATATATATATTCATTTTTCTAAACTGAGTTGTCCAATGCAGTCCTAGAGTTGATTAACATAAGGTTGTCATAGAGGAATATTATTTTATCATCCCTCTAAATATATTTTAATTAAATATAAAGATATGTTTTACTTGAGAAGAATCATGAGATGAACCCGTTGTTACCTTTTGCATTGGATTTTCAATTTCGAGTTAAATTAATGAACACACATATTTACATCAAGGATGTGTGGTGGTATTGAAAACAAAAAGAAAGGGGCTGATTTTTGTGCTCAATGTATCATGTTTACATTTTTTTAATATATTTCAATATGTTTTAGAATTAAAACTGAATTTTAGAAAAAATAATATTTAAATTCTTTTAGGTGGATGTAATCAGGAAGAGATTATATAAGTCAAATAAAAAGAGTTCCAAAAGGAATCACTAAAAGATAATTGGAAGGAATTTTGACTAAAATAATGTATGATGTGGAAATACAAAAATTATAAGAGGATTAAAAAATTGTTTTACTAGATGATATGAGGAAGTTATATCTTGAATAGAGGTTTTATGATTTTCAAATAAAGGATATGTGGCTAGAATAAAAATAAACACAAAGGGGGGATTGTTTTTCCCAAATTATCTTGTTTTTATTATATTATCAATATGAAAATAAACTTAAATGAATGAATATTCAATTTTAATTATAAAAATATATGGATTAATCCAAAAATAATTAATCTATAATTTATTTTAAGAGTATATCAAATGAATTTCTATTAGGAGGATCTATAAGATCACGTGAAGAAGTTTCCCTAATAATAATTTAATAAGATACTTTAGATATATCATATAATATTCCAAAAAAGTTTTACAATGAGATTTGAATAAGATAGATTCTAAAAGTTGATTTTATATAGTTCATTGTGGAAACCCATTGTAGCAGGACTAACGTATTATTTATATTTTTACAAAAGCATGAGTTAAGACACCAAACCCATTTAACTTTTTATAAAAAAATTATGGTTATGATTTTCTTCTATTCAATGTACCAAAAATAATTATTACTAATTATTATTCATGAATCAAGAAAAGTTTGTATATTGGAATATTTTGTCAGTAACCTGATTGATTTTAATGAAAATAGATATTTAGGTTAATCAAAAGAATAGTTTTGAGTTGAATGGAATAATATTTATTAGTTCTATCCAAAAAAATATATTTTATTTCAATAGAAGGTGAATATTTACTTCATTGAGAGGTTTGTGATCCTTCCTAGAGATGCTTTGAGAATTCAATAGAAGTGTTTTTGGGAGTTCACCTGAATTTGTTTTTTGATATCATCATAAGAACTTTTATGAGTCTAATTGAAGTAAATATGAATGAAATATTTTGAGATCAACCCAATGAAATATGTAATAATTTTTATATGTACAACTAAAGTTAATATAGAATAACATTCTATTATCAACTGAAGAAAATATGGAGAAAATTTAATAAGTTCAACTTAAGGTAACATGACAAAATTTATATTCTCTTCTCAAAGAAATCATAAAGAACTTTTTTAACTTCAACTAAAGTAAATGTGGGGGAAATTTTATGTGTTTGAATGTGGAAAATCTAAAATATCATCATTTAATTTTTCAAAGAAACACAGAAAATGATTTTAAGAAAAAGAATCAACGATTTTACATAATAAATTTTATAAAAGAGTTTCTGTATAGTCAAATAGTGAATTTTTATCATGTAAAAAAATTAGTTTCCTAACGGTAAAAAATTAATGACATTTTAAGTTAAATAATCAATTTATGTAAGGTAAAATAATGTTTGGAAAATTTAAAATATTGATGATTTCCTAATTTGAGAAATTAGTTTCTAGAAGGTCAAATAATGTTTTTCAAATAACAAAGAGTGAATATTTTATATGTCGAGAAATGAGTTTTTTGAAGAAGTTTTCGGATGGTAGTTCTAAAAATAATTCACATAAATTGAGTGAATATGTGATAGGTTTAACGATGATGAGTTTTTCATTCATTGTTTTTATATCTAGTTAATATTTGAGTAATATTTAAAGAGTATTTTTGGTAATGAGTTTTAAGAAATACCATTTAATGAATTCTGACACAAAAGTTTTAGATGTGTTTAAGATGTTTAAATGAAAAACAAGCCTTTTGGGAAATTTTAATTTGGAGGACGCACTTACTCATTTTTTAGATGAATTTTGATTACATAATGAGAATAAGGATTATTAAGAGGGAATGGATTCTACTTCTTTTAAGAGAGGTGTATTGTGAACTAACAAATTAAATTATTCTGAGAAGATTCAAAGTTAAATAAGTAGAAATGAAAAGGTAGAGTTTTGGAAGAAGAAGAACAAAAAACACAATGTCTGGTAATAATATATTTTAGAAAAATAAGTTTTGAATAATACTATTATGTGTATAAAGGATTTCCATGACCGATAGAATTTTTTAAACCCATTAATTTTTTAATGATGTTGAATATTTTGATGAGTTTTTACATAAGAAAAGTTGATCCAAAATTATTTTGGCGGAATAACTTCTAAATAAGGACATCAATATATGTTGTATCAACTTTGAATAATAAGCTTGTTTATGGGATGTATAACGATCTCTTGGAGGCTTGTAATTGGAGTGTATAAACAATCACTAAAGGAGTATCAAATTATGATAGTTAACTAATTGTTAAAAAATAGATGGGGTGTATAATGATATGAGAGAATATTATAGTTGGTTATTGTAACATACTAATATAGATGTTAATAGAGAAACACTATTTTAGAGTGTAACCAATATGTAAAGGGGTAGGATATTATGTTGAACCATGTACATCTATATATAATTATTTACTAATATGATTTAAATAAATATGATGTAACGATACAATTTTATCGGATATAGGATTGAGGCTTTAACATACAACACAGGTTAATGTTATTAAGAGGAAGAAACTTCAGAAAAATAAAATAGATTATTATTTAGCCATCTAAAATGTTTAGTATTCAAACTAGGCCTAGGTACATAATATGTGAGTGAGTGTTTTTCTTTTTTAGGGATATCATTGGGTATGTTTGTAATTAGGTAACCATTGATGATTTGTGAGGGGTGTGTTGGCCTCTTAGGAATGAGTGGTGTTTATTGGATTGTGGTTTAGTAGAGAAATGATATTTTTTTGAATTGGTTTTAATCCTAGCATTATAGAAAAAAGTATGTGATTCCTTGTGCTTCATTTTGGGTTGAGTATTGAAAGAGAAAACCTTAATGGAAAAATTAATTATTTAGAATGACAATGGGTTTTGACTAATACTTGTTTATGAAATCCTGGTATTTTAGTGTAAAAATGATTTGATGTGAACTGGTGGTTTATTTTATGTTGACCATCAGGTGATTAGATTAGAAATAATGAGAAATACATTGTAGATAGTTTCTTTTGGACTTCCAGGTGCAATTGGAGTAAAATCTCCAACAGTTAGTCCCCATTGAAACTACCAAAGGATTAGTTATTCCATGAATCCTCATATCTCTGAGTCCTAATATCACATTAAGTTTTGTGGCATTGTGTTTTTAGGCTCCCATGAAAATCCAACCAGTCCTATAGAAGATTTTTGGATGTCTGGGATGATCATAAGTATGCCAAATATAGATCAAATTAATTAAATATAATGAAATAATGAAGGAAATATTATAGAATGGGGATGTGAGGATTTCATGTGATGGATTAATAATAGTTAATTATGGATAAATAGATTTATTATCTAGAGATACATGGAAGATGGTGGGGAATTCTATAATTCCCTAGCTTGGATCAATTCATAGTGACCATACTAGTGTAGCACAAGACCTTAGGTATGTATGCCAATATTACCAAGGAATCTAAATATATTTGATGGCCTATTGGGTGATAGTGTAGAGACTATAAAATATGGAGACAGATAATAATGATATAAACCAAAAAAAATTAAATTAAATTAAAATATTATCCAAAATATACATATGGTGAAAATAAAAAACCTCTACCAAGCCATGCCAATTATAAAAAAAACCCAATCTAATTTTCCTTAGGATAATAACCTACGTTTACGACTTCAAAATTAAAAATTTAACTGTCAAAACAATATTGAGGATTCACAAGTTACAAATGGAAATTATGGTATCTTTCTCATGATCCATATATCCTTCCATCCACTAAACTCCAAACACTGTATTATTTCCATTTATTATAACACGAGATATAAAATCTGAACAAATCTTGGGGGATTGATGTAATTTTTGAGTATAAAGTTAGTAGAAAACATATTATGGTATTGTAACTCCAAATGTTTCAAGACCCTTTTTAGAATAATATAATTTTCGTTTATGTATTTAATTCATGATAAAATATGTTTAAATTTAATTATATGCAATACTAAGTTATGTTTGTGCTAAACACAACACTGAATTGGATTGCATTACACAATACAATGTGATTCTACAAAGCATCATTTTATTATAAATATTTAAATGAGATAGTTATAACCTAGTCAATAAAAATAGTAAGATTAATAGTAATAAATAATTTTTCAATGTATTTTATTATTTTATTTATAATAAAAGATTTAATTTTTTGAAACTTCTTAATATGTTTGAAAATTCTATTTTATTAAATGAACTACTTTTTATGTCATGTGGTGGAATATAATAAAATTATTTTTTTAAAAAAATTTACAAATTTAATTTTATAAAATAAACATCATTTTTTGAATTATTATCTTGAAATTATCATAGGGTTATTTTTTTTGGGATTTTTATGAAAAACATCATTTTTGATGAATAGTGAAAAAATACTGAATTTTAATTGAAAAGTGACTTTTCATCTAAATAATTTATATGGGTGTATTGTATTTTGAAAATTTTGAAAATTTTTATTATATAAATTTTAAATATATTATTCCAATTGAGGTAGTTTAATCAATTTCACATTGAAATTTTATATTAAAATATTTCCAATATTATAATATTATTACTTTAAAAACCTGCCTTGTCGCCTCGTCAACATGATTAAATTTAAATTAATGTTTTCCACTTATATGTTTTTAATATGGAAAATTGTTTCCATATTTTGAATGATCATAATTTATAATGTTTAATATATTTAAATTAGTTTTTACCAATAATTCTAGTTAGAGTGATCAAAAATAATTACAGCAATTTAGATAGAGATATTAGCTTACCAGAGTACTAAACACTAATCATAAGGACAAAAATGACATTGAAAATTTTCCAAAAATATATCATATTTCTATGTTTCTACCCTATATTTAATTTTACCTTATTTTTAAAATTATTGGATCCACTTTACATGTGAGAAATGTGTGGAATTCTCTTTTCATAAATTTACAAGAATGTTACTCCTCCTCCACTATAAAAAGGAACTCACCCCTACCACTTCATCACAATATCAAGACATTTTGGTTGGAACAAAAAATCAAAAATCTACTCCCAAAATCCCTAAATTTATCATAAAATCATCCATTTTAGCATAAATCCTATCATGGAATCCCTTAGGGGAAAACAAATACGAGATACACAATGAAGATGTAACATCATTCCATAATCTGTTTTATTTTATTTTCATTCTCCACTACCCCACACTACTCTTATAACATAATTATATAATAACCATTTTGTGATAAATATAAGGAATATTATTAATACTAATAGCTTATCCTACACTTACACACACTTTTATATAATGGGCAACGATTTTACTATTCATGTTCACGACGGACTACTGCCTCGTGAAATGATGTTATTTGTTATTCTTTTACCATCTCTCATGGGTGATAATTATTATGGAAATACAATTATTATATGATATTCATGATATTTATAATTAATTTATTCTTATGTAATTATTATATAAAACAATCCTTCATTCATTCCATTTTCTGTAATTATGATAACTTCGTTTGTGGACGTGTGGACTAACACATCTGCAAAATGATGTGATTCATTCACACATTACATGAAACACATTAAGATGGGTTTAATATAAATATATGATATATTTGAAATAATAATTATAATATAATTCAAATATATTTATAAATATAAATATATATATATATATATATCTTTTACTTTATTTCTTTCAAAATGAAAATCAAATAGAGATAGTGTTCATGCATACAATCAACATGCCATCTCTATGAAAATGTATTTCATTTTCTATTTATAAAATCCCAAGATTATTATAAATTCTTATATAATGAATATATATATATATATGATATTGATATCATGTGTTTTTCATTATTTAAATAATTAAATCATGATCTACATAAGAGTATCAATAATAATAAGTCAAAACTTATTCGAAAAATGAAGCAGATATTACCAAAAGCGTAACATTAACATTAAATTTTTAATAAGAGGGTAATAAGTAATATATTGTATTATATATATAATAATATGGTTATTTTACAAATATATAATATACATATATTTATTATATAATATGTTTGAATTAGTACAAATAAATTTAGATATAAGGTAAGTGGAATTCAAGTCTTACTTTAATTTCAATAAGATTTATGCCGTATTTGACACTCATTTATATTTTCTGGTGTATATACTGACCATGAATTCATTATATTGTTATTATACTTAAATATATGGGTACCTAAATATCTATGTGATTATATCTCATTAATTGGGATTATTTTTCATAATTTACCAAATTAGTAAAGTAGTTTTGTCTTTATATTCCTTCACTGAGACACATGCCATGATATACACCTATTTTCTTCTATGAGGTGTATAAAATTCACTTGGATAGGTTATATCTATAATACCATTATTTTAATTATATTTTAATCTATATTTATGTTCATTTTATTACAAGAGGAGTTATATTCAATTTTACCGTGTGGTAAGAGTTTGTTAAAACAATCTATTCATTTATAGGGATTGTTTATGATTTTGCTTTCACTGATGATATATTTTGATCCATTATTCAAGAAGAATCAAGAATTTTATTGTCCACTATTTAGTCTTGATTTATTCATGTATTGGGATAATTTTTCCACTCTTGGGTACTTAATATAATTAGTAAATATTTTTAAATAAAATATGACCATATTTCTCTCATTGTTTGGATACCTGTTTTGTTGAAAAACCCTGTTTTCGAAAATTTAATCAAAAATTTTTAAAAATATATTAAATTATACTCTAGGAAAAATAATTATAAAAATATTTTATGATTTCTAAATATATTTTCAAATTAAAATGTTTTCAAAAACATTTTATGTTTTAAAAAGTGTTTTTCAAATTATCAAGTATATATTCCTAAAGAAATGTTTTCAAAAGATATTTCCAAATACTTTTACATCATATATTAAATCTATTGGTGATACTAATAGATTCAAAGGATATGATTCAAGGTTACCAATCATATTCTTTCTCGGAATGGTTTACTCTTTTATGGAATTATGTCTATGACCCTCCTTTCTATTCCATGAGTTATATGATTATGGAAAAAACTTCTTTTCATGGGTTATTCATTGATGAAATGGTTATGATACATGTCTCATTTCCACAGGTTATGATATAAGGTCATGTTTGTGATACTCATTTCAGTTCGTGGTTAAGATATGATAGTTTATGATCATGTGGATTATGTTTGTATTTTTTCATTATGAGATGGCTGAGACATATATCTCCTTAAAATTAATTGGATAATGGTATATGTCTCATTGAGATAATGGTGAGAATCATGTCGATGTGGGTGATCCACTATGGAAGATGGGGAAACATGTTCAACTATGGGATGATGGGGAATCTTGATCCACTACGGCACGATGGGAAAACCTGATACCTTACAAGGAAATAAATGTGAGTGGGGATTGTTGAATGTCTCTACCAGTGGGTATCATCCCCATGAAGTTCCATATTATGTTTTGGAAATGTTCCTTTAATTATAGGGAATTATATTTCTTGATTATCTTTCTAACACAATTCATTATCTTATTTCTATTTTATGATTTCATGGATTATGATCTTGATTCCCTTTTGATTATTGTCTTATTAAAATCCAATATTTTTTCCATAATTCATGTTTATGATCTTATATATATAGTTTACAATCTTATAATGTTAAGATCACGTTTTCATACCCTTATACTCATCTTTATGCGTACATATCTCCATTTTTTAGCCTTATTAAGCATTTGAGATCACCTCTTTTTCTATTTCCATTCCCCAAGTTATAAATATATGTACTGTTTATTATGTTTCTAAGAAATATTCTAGTCATGGAGAACCAAATGGGAGATAATTTATCTCAATTATGTATGATTGTTTATGTTTCTATGTCTCCAAGGGAACTAAACTAATATGGTCTTTTGGCATATTTTTGGGTAATGTATTAAGTATTCCTAAAAAATCAAGAGTTTTTAATGTATATATTGCAATTTCATATGTTTTAAGAATTAGAGAAAACATTTAGTTAACCCTATAAAACTAGGAAGACAAAACCTTAGTGAGAACCCCAAGGACATGTTTATGGATAAGAATACAGATGATGAAAAGTAAAAGAAAATGTCCAGGTTTTTTGGTAAAATATATAACAAGTAGTTTCCTAGAAATACATTCATTTATAGATATAATAAGTGGACGTGGATATGAAATTTATTTACATCTAGGTGACAACCTTGAAAACTAATTATCGAGTGAGAATCTATTCGGTAAAGGTGAACGACAATAGGCTCGGATGCACACCTTGTTTGAAACTCTCAGGGGATTTTCTTTAAGCATTAAAAAACTCTTTATAAACTATATTAAGGATTTAAATATATATATTGGATATTAATAACTTAGGATAAACCTATGTTTTCATATGTTAAATAAGGTGTGATAATTTAGACATCCTATAATTGGGTTTTTATGATTATGTTGTTCCTCACAATGATAACTATTTCTTAACCCATGTTTTTTGGTTTTAGTTAGTGGATAAAACCTAAAAGAATCATGTTAACATAGACTTTTATGAAAAATTAAATGATTTTCTCCTGAGAAAACGATTTCTATAGTCACTGGAATAAAAACTATAATTGTTATGATCACCCATATTTCTCAGGATATGAATCATGTTGTACTTCCAAATGAGAAAAGAAGGGAACGACATTATATTAAATCCCTAACAAGAAAACCTCCACCATCATTCAGTGGGTCTTCTAATCCACCAATGTATTAATAATGGATTGGTTCCAGTAAAATGATATTTCCCATCCTTCAATGTTTAGAACATGACCAAGTCATTCTTTTTGTTTAACATTCCAAAGTTGAAGCACACCATTATTGGAGACTATTAAATAATATAAGGTATCAAGATGAAATTGAATCGATGGATTGATATAAGTTCTTGAAATTATTAATTAATAATTAATTTACTCATTTTATTCATATGAATATGGAAAATTATTTCCTAAATTTCAAGAAAAAAGATGATGAACTCATGGGAACCTATGAGGATGATTTCACCAAACTTGTGATGTATACTTCTAGAATTATCATTCATATTGAAATTAATGTTGATAGGTTTCTCATGGGATTAAATCATTGACTCCAAAGAGCATTGGTCATACGATACATTAGTAGCTAAGAAGATATTTTCTATTGTGCAAAAATGTTTAAATGAATGTTGAAGTTATATATCATTCCCATGTTTTTTACAAGAAAGAAAGATGAAGTTCAATGGAAAATCTAAAACCCATGGAGAGAAGAAGATAAGACTTTATTTATGCTCTATGTGTGGAAAGATACATAGATGTAATTGTCCAATGGGATCTAATATATGTTTTATGTTTAGAAGGGAAGGCTATCTGGAAATTGAATGATGGATAGATGGGAATAATATGGCCAATGATTCAAATAGAATGAATGATTCATATAATGCACCTCTTAAACTTCTTTCCTTTCACTATAAGGAGTATGGTCATTATCCTATCCAATTCCAAAAACCAAGGTTTGGTGACGATGATTGGTTTTATAGTCATCTAAAACTATGGTATAAGGGAAAAATCACTTGCAATCACTATTTCTAATGAGGGGTGGAATAGTTATGTGGTGAAAGGTAAACATACCATCCACTCTAGAACTACTAATTCCTTATTTGAATCTATATCTACCAACTATTTCATACTTAAATAATTTTATAATGGTTTTATGATTCTACCCATATGATTATATTTTGAATTAGAAGTCAAACCACAAATGGTAATATGATTTCATCGAAAGTCTATGATTCCTCACTGGTTGACTTTTATGGGAATCTATTTCTTGAAAATATTATAATTCTTCTATTAGATGAATATGATGTCATATTAGGCATATATTATATTTCTGATCATAAATACGACATCAATTTTTGAGGAAGAGAAGTTATATTTTATATTTAAAACCAACCTATGATGTTCTAGAAATGTGGCGATAAGTATGAAATTCATAAAGATATTATGATCACTGAATGGGTAATAATTCCCATTCAATGTGTCTGTTTATCTCAAGTGGTCTATGATAAAATCAACATCGTTGATATGCCTAATTTTTTGGGATTTTTGGATGTCTTCATAAATATTTTCCTAGTCTTCCACAAAAATATGATGTTGAGTTCTTGATAGGGATCATATATAATACCACACCAATTTCAATGAATCCCTCTAGAATGACGCCAATTGAGTTTCTATAATAGAAGAATCAGCCCCAATAAAACCTTCATAAGGTCTTCATTCAGCCAAGTGTGTCAACATTGGGTTCAATTATTATTTTTGAGAAAAATAATTATAAATCAATGCGACTCTTCATTGATTATCAGGAGTATAAAAGATCACAATTAAAAATAAGTTTCATCTTCTCTGTATTTATTTCTTGTTTGATCTACATCATAGAGCACAATATTTTTACAATATTAACCATCATTTAATATATCATCAATTAATGGTAAAAAATAGGATATACCCATGAAAACATTTCATAAAATGTATAGCCACTATGAATATATAGTGATCCTTTTCGAATTTTAATTCCCCTATATCTTTAGGGATTTAATAAATATAGCCTTTTTAGATTACCTTGATCATTTTTTGAAAATATTTATAGATTATATGCTTATCTATTCAAGAACCATGGAATAGAATTAATACCACTTAAGAATTGCTCTACAGACCCCAAGTAAACTTAAACGGTGTGAATAATTTATAAAGTGTGAATATTGGATGAAAAATGTTTTATTTTTGGGTCACATAATTTCATAAAGTGGTGTAGAAGTATATCCATCAAAGACTGAGGATATTAAATATTGTACTAGACCAATCATGGTGACTGAGATCTATATCTTTTGTGGTTTAGATAGACATCATCAACAGTTTTTTGGATAATTTATCACTATTATCTACTCTTCTGATCATGTTAGGAAAGGTTCCATGTTCTTATAGGTGGATTTATGTGAGAAACATTTCAAGGAAATAAAGATAAGTCTGTTCAAACCACATGTAAATACATTAGGCTATATTATTAAAGTATTTTTAATATATAGTGATGCATTAAAGTAGGTATTGGGATGTTTTCTTATGCAAAATAACATGATTATTATTTATTCCTCATGAGAGTTTTAAGATCAAATAGAAAAATTACCAACTCATAATTTGGAGTTATCATTGGTAATATTTTCACTAAATATAGATAGTAATTATATTTAGGGAGAAAATTGTGATATATATAATGCTACTAAAAGTTTGAAATATATATTCTCACAAAATTAGTTGAATATGCGTCAAGAATATGGTTAGAGATGATAAGGTATTATGAATTATCAAAATATTACAACCCTAGGGAAGTGAAAAAGGTGGATAATTCTTTGGATAAAAATGATCATGCTAGATTATCCCTAATGAGGATAAAAAAAGATCCAATATTTCTTTATTTTAAAATGATGGATCTTGAAATCCTAAAGGAATGAGAAAATTATTATCTTTATCAATTTAATGTTCAACCCTCTATAAATGTAATGACTAAAGCGGTGCATAAGGAAAAATATAGAGTTTTAAGAGAAGGTTATAAATGTCCTTGGGTTTAAAAATAATTAGTATGGAATGATGAAGTTTAGGAACCCTGTATATGTTCCTTCCATGCTAGATTTGAAGAAGGGTATGTTAGAGGAAGCTCATAGATCTTCATTATTTATTTATCCTAGAAGTACAAATATGTATAGAGACTTGAAATAATAATTATGGTGGGATGACATGAAGAGGTATGTAACTTAGTTTATATCTTGTTTCTCGGTATGCCCACAAGTTATGAACAAAAAACAATGGTTTATTAGGATACTATATCCAATGAAAATACTAGAATGGATATGTGATAAAATCATTATATATTTTTTCATTAGACTCCCCAAAACAACTAAATGGTTTAATCATATATGGATAGTAGTATTTCACCTTACTAAGTCATCACGCTTCATCGATTTTAAATAAGACTTCTCTCAAGACCAGCTCTCCAAGATATACATTAACGAAGTGGTATGGTTTCCTGGATTATAACATTACATTGTATGTGATTAGGATATTATGTTTACATCAATGTTCTGGAAAATACTTTAGTAATACCTTGACAAAATATTGTGTATTAGTACTAGTTATCATCATCAAAATGATGGTCAGTCTAAAATAAAATTCAAACTCTACCATATATGTTTAGAATATGTTCTGAAGACATAAATAGCGGTTTGGATTTCTTAAAAAAAAGCTTTCACTCGAAAATTTAGAGGCATCCTTATAAATCCCTCTATGGAATAAAATATAGAGCTCAAATGTTTTGTCATAAATTTGTATAAATAAAATATATCAGGGCATGAGATAGCCGAAGAAATGAAAAATAAGGATAGAACCATTGAACATCATATCAAGGAAGATCAAAGTTGGAAAACAATTTATTATTTTAACCACTTATGGGATCTTGAATTTGAAATTTGTGTGAAGGTTTTTAAATAAAGTTCTCTATTTAATATAGTTATGGGGTTTCGAAAGAATGGAAAAAAATATCTTGGTATATCGAACCCTTCAAAATTCATGATCATAACATGATGGTAGCCTATCAGTTGGAACTTCATACAAATATATATTAAGTACATGATGTGTTCTATTTATCTATCCTATTTAATTATATACCTGACCCTTCACATATAATTAACTCATAGGTCATACTTCTAGATCACGATCTATCATATGAGGAACAACATGTTGAAATTTTGGATCATATAGATAAATTTCTATAAATCCAGACCACTCACCTTGACTAAGTTATGTGAAGAAACAACTAGTTAGAGGGATATATGTTAGAACATGAGGATATAATGAGGAATATGTATCCTAATTTTATGACATAATGAAAAATTTTGAGGGAGAAATTCATTATAAGGGAGGAAGAATGTAACACCTCAGGTTTTTATAACCCTTTTTTCGAATAAATTTATTTTTATTTAATTTCTTTCATTTTATTATACACCATGTTATGATTAATGTATATGATAAATCTTGATATTTTTTTTCTACCCAAAAAACCAAACTATGGTGATTTTTTTTTGATTTTTCAGAAAATTGTCATTTTTTTAGGAATAGTGAAAATAATGAGTTTTCATTTAAAACTTCTTTTTCATATAAATAATTTATATAGTAAAATTATATTTTTAATTGATTTTAATGTTTTATTATATCAATTATACATCATTTAATAATCTTTAGGTCATTTTATTCAATTTAACATTGACATAGGATATAATTACATTTCATCCTTTTGAAAATTTTTACCTTGAAAACCCACATTGTCTTCCCGTCTACGAGTTTAAATTTAAATTTATTTCTACGACATATGTGTATGGAATTTTTAGAAATGGATTCCATTTTTTTAATCATCATAATTTATAATTTATAATCAGTTTGTCTTAGTTTTTTTACCAAAAACATTACTAAAAGTGAATAAAATTAATTACAACGATTAAGTGAAAAAGTTTCATAACAAAGGACTAGTCAATAAACAGAAGGCCCAAGATAGACATTAATATTATCCTGAATACATTGATTATTAATATTTAAAATTTATAATCCCTTTTATTTTATTTTGAATATTATTGGATCCACTTTACATAGGAAAACATTTTGGGAATTCTCTCTTTAATGGTTTACAATAATGCCACTCCTCCACTATAAAAATGAATTCACCCCTTCCAGTTATTCAGAACACTCAATCTATTTTTATCTGAAAACATATACCAAAATAACATAAAAAAATCCCTAAATTTATCCTATAACCATACATTAGTTCATAAATCCCATCATGGATGCCCTTTGTTGAAAACCAAGAGGGGTTACTCAAAGAAGAGGTAACATCCTTCTACAAGCTCTTTTGTTTTATTTTTATTATCCACACCCTCAAATATTATTACTAAATTATTATACAATAAAATAAGTATAATAAATGTAATTATATTTTTTTATCCTATGGGTTCATAATACCCTTGCACACTCTTCAATCTAATGGGTAACGAACTCACATTCATGTGTACGATAGAGTACCACCTCGCAAAATGATGTAGTTCATTCTTCTTTTACCACCACTCAAGGGTGGGTATTATGATGAACATACTATTTTAATATGATATATTTGATACTTATGATGTATTTATGATTTTTTAATTATTATATATAACATACCTTCATTCATTCCATTTTTTGTAAATACGATAACTTCATTTGTGGATGTGTGGACTACCACATCCTCAAATTGATGTGATTAATTCACACTTTATAGGAAATAAATTAAGTATGTAATTAGTAAATTTATATTATATATGTCTAATAATAATTCTACTTGAATGATAATATATATACATATCATTTTCTTTTTTCCATTGAAATGAAAATAAAATGGAAATAATGTTCATGCGTACATATGACCTACCATATCCATGAATGGTGTATTATATTTTATACTTATACCTTTTGTAGATTATTATAAATATTTATAAACTTAATATATATGTTATATTTATAAAATATCTTATATTTGGTAAATAAGTAAATCATTATCTAAGTTAGAGGATAACGAATAATAAGAGGGTAATAAAATGTAATTTATGGTATTATATATAAGAATATGGTTCTATTGTAGATGTATAATAAAAAATATTTTTTATAAAAGAAGTTTGAATAAGTATAAAGGAACCCAAGATATATGATTTGGGGATTTCTAGTATAACTTTTATTTTTGGGATATTTGCGCCTTATTTAACACTAATTTGTTTTGAGTGGTGTATATATTACCCATGAATATATTATCTTATTATTATAATTAAATTTATTGTTATTTACAAATACATTTGATGTTTTATATTTCATAGGGTTTATGTTTCAAAAGTTACAAAATAGGTTAACTATTTTTCTCTTTATTTTCCTTCTCTAATACACATTCCATTATATGAACCTATACTCTTATATGAGTTGTCTACACTTCCGTTTAAATGTTATAGCATAAATATACTTATTTTTAATTATATATTAAAATTGATGTACTATCATTTTCTTACCTAGGGAGTCTAATTCAAATTTTCCAAGTGGTAATAGTTAATTGCAAAAATCTCTTCATTTATTGAGATTGTTTATGATTATTCATTAATTGATTAAATCTTATGATCCATATTTGAATAACATTCATGAATTTTAGTATAAGCATGTTATTAAATATTTATTCATGTATTAGTATCATTTTCCTCTATTTGGTGGTTTAGATAATTAATAAATATCTTTTAAGAAAATATGACATTATTTTCCTAATCGGTAGGATACCAATTTTATTCAAAAACCATGTTTTCAATAATATTTTCAATTTTTTTTAATATTTTTTCTTAAATTATATTAATTTAAACATGAATTCTAAAATGTTTCATATCTTTCGAATCTATTTTCAATTAAAAATTTATTAAAAAAACATTTTATTATTTAAATTATGTTTTTCAAAGTAGAGAAGATATTTTTCTCAGGAAATGTTTTCAAAATAACTTTGAAATTAATTTTACATATAAGATAACACCATTTTGTGTTAATAATTGTTTTTAGTGATCTGATTCAAGGGAACTAGTCATATTACTTCTCTGAATGGTTTATGTTTTGATAGAATGATGTCTATGAAAAATATTTCTATTCCAAGGGTTATATTCTTATGGAACCTTAATAGTTATGCTTTGTTGAATTGACTGTGAAAACTATCTATTTTACATAGGTTGTGAAATGATGACATTATTATGATTCCCATTTCATTTAATGGAATATGAAATGATTATTTATGATCATATGGAACAATAATGTATTATTTCATTATGAAATTGGTGTGACTTATATCCAACTCCAATGCATTAGGTTTTGATTTTTATCTCATGAGATAATGATGAGAATAAATTAGATGTGATTGATCTACTATAGAAGATGGGGAAAATTGATCAAATATAAGAAGATTGGGAAAATGGATAGATTATGGGAAGAAGGGGAAGCCTGATCCTTATAAGAAAAGGACATGGACTTGGGATGGTGGTGTGTCCTTTCCAATAGGTGTAATCCCCATGAAGATACCTATTTTGTTTTGGATATTCAACTTGACTTATTTGGAATTATATTACATTTTAATGTGTCTCCCATAATTCATTGTCTTATTCCATGGTTGTGATTTTATGTCTTCTGATATTGATTCACTTATGATTCATGTCTTATGAACATCCAATCTTTATTTCGAAATTTACATTTATAAACTTTGATATGCATGGTATGATCAACTAATGTTCATATAACCTTCTCATACCCTTATACTCATTTTTAATCTTATATATCTCCCTTGTGTACCCTTACTGATAATCTAATCTCACCCTTTTTTATGATTCATTTCCTCATCTTATAAATATATTTATTATGTCGGATGTTTCTATGATGGATTCAAGTCATTGAGAAACTCGTTGGAGATAATCTGTTACAGTTATGTACCAGCCTTTATATTTCTATGTTTCCAAATGAATTAAACTAATATATTCTTTGGGAATCTATTTGTGTAATATATTATTTATTCCACAAAAATTATTTCATGATAATGTATAAAATACAAGCATTATTATAGGTTTCTATGAAATTATCCATAAGTGTTGTAGTGTAAAAAAATAGAAATAAAAAATAACCAAATAAATTTCCCACCTCAATCCACCTATGATCAACTTTCCACGAGTGATCCTTTTTTTCCTTGTTTAGTGCCATATTGCAATGACACATCTATTGTTTTCATATTATAAGTTCCCTCAGCATCCCAATCAATACCATATTTCAGGGTATCATTGTTACAAAAAAAATCATTATATCCCAATAGCACATCCATAAGTCATGTCACAAGTCTCATTGAAATAAACATATTTTAAAATATTTTAACTCAAAAATACAACAACCAAAGGAATGATAATATGTTTTTTACCCATACCTGGACCATCATCCCCAATATATATGGTAATCATTGACACCCATATAGAGGGTCCACACAAAACTAAATATGCCTTATTTAGGTATAAAACATTTTTATATTGATAGTGAAAATAATCCACCTTTATCGCTTAAACTATAACCTCTACCAATAAAAATAGGGGACCAAACCACATCATGGGCCCTATAAAATGTTCACATAACACAAAAAACACAACCCCCATAGTGACCAGTGTCACTATGAACTTAGTCTCTACCTCGGTGAACCTTTATCACCACCTCTTGTAATGGTGAACCACATATTAATTATATATAAAAATCAAGTATCTATATAATTAGTGTTTACCATTAACCATAATTACATGGTTTACACCCAACATGTTCCCATGGACCCACATCAATCATGGCTACACATGAAGCACTACATTACTATAACGACCCAAAGTTATAAATGTAAATTTCATTCTTATAATAATGTCATTAAATCACATGAAAACCCAAAATGATGAACTACTAAGTGCTATGTTATATCTAAACATAAGTTTGTCACTTCAGTTTTTGGAATTTCAAAAATATTACATACATGGTTGCGATCGGTATATTATTTAGAGTCTGATAGGAAAAAACATAATTATTGGTGAATAGTAACCAAACATTGGGAATAGTTACATATCCTTATGAATATTGATATAACCTAACAAATAGTAACCTTACATATTATTGTATAAAAATAATATTCATATTAATGTAGGATGTACCGATATTTTTGAATAAGTAAATGAATGTTTTAAAACATGTTTTTAATAATAAATAGTGAAATTAATTAAATAAAACATTAATCATATTTAGAATATTATTTTGGGAAAATAGATTTCATTTTTCAATTATACATGTAAAAAAATGGTTAAGGTGAGTTTTTTTGAATTTTTCTAAAATACATGATTTTTTTGAATAGTAAAATATTATAATTCGCAATAAATGGTAAAACATGATTTTTTGCATCATGCTTGAGTCAGGAATAATTTAACTGGCCATTGGTTTGAACTAACATGCATTTATTACTGTTCTTGATCATGTAATACTTACTATTTTTTCTTGTGAATAAATAATAAATCAATGATTATAATATTATGAAAAGCCTCCTCTCCCCCACTGTAAACCCACCCATCACTCCCTCTTCTCTCCACTCCTCTCAAGAGATTTCCCTTCCCAATATTCTTAAAAAACTCTCCCCACGCTCCTCCCCAAGTCCAAAATCCCCTAGTATCTTTAAAATAACAAAACCTCTCCCCTTAAGAGGTTCCCAAAGGAGATAATCTCAAGAGGTAAATTCCTCTTTCCAATTCATTTATTTATTTTAAGTTCTTCTCTTTTCGTGTTTCCTTCCTCACCTCACTTCACCCAAATGGTATAATAACTCCCTTAACATTCATGTACTAGAATTTAGTTATGCTAATTGGATATTTCATTATCATCTCACCTTTCCCCATATTTTATTTGAAAGAAATGAAAACATCTTTTGAGATGTGTTAATTTAGAAAATTCAAGGACAATAGTTTATCAATTTCTATTATCATCATTAATTCTGTTCATAAAAACATTTTTGTTATGGTTGAACCAGATTATTATATATATAATATATATATTAGTTAAGGTTCTGTAATCATTTTGTAAAAATTGTTTTATGTTATAAATAAAAACATGTTAATTGTAATCAAACCCACTAATTAACCAAAATAGTTATCACTAAGGTTTTATATAATAACTCATCTTAACTCCAAATAAATGAATGATTTTTTATAACAATTTAATCTACTATACATTCACAAATTACATACAACTTCAATTATTTACAACCACTTTTATCTTACATTTTTATCTGGACATGAATATAAGTGACCTGATCATTAAAACAAAGTAAGAAAATAGACCTGAAAAATGAAATTGAATCTCATAACCAATAAAAATGGTTATAAAAGAACTCAAAATTATTATGGTAAATCTAATACATATATAATAGGTTTTGGAGTTATTATTTAATAAATCTAATTTTATTATTCAGGTCATTATGTTCAAGTAAATATCACCATCAGATTTAAGGTAAGGGATCCTCTCCATTTCACTTTTATTTAAGATTTACCTCTATGTTATTCCCTTTTAGGTGTAATTCATTTAGATGGGGTATTATTACTCACCTCCCCATACTGTCCTCATGATGTAAAAAATATGATAAATCTCTTTCTTTCTCACTAATCCCACTTAAGTACATTAGATATCATGCCTATTATCCGTAATGAATTCTACTCAAACTGCTAATATTTCTTCAGGTTGCTCAATCATTATTTTTACAAAAATTATGTTCCCTTTTAATTTTATTTAAAAAATATGCATGGTTTTCATATGATCCAAACTCATCTTTTGAGATCTATACTTCATTATATTTCAGGTATATACATTCTTTTAAGTGATTCCCTCCTCGATACTTCCCAGTAAGCAAACTCATTCCAAGAGAACTTCCCAAAATTTATACCCAACATCATGTTCACTCTATCCTCTATTTTAATCTTCCATTTTATTTATAAAATCTGTATTATTGTTATGAAAATTTTCTTGGTTCAATTCAGTTTTTATATAAAAGAATTTCCTCTTTACTATTTCAAAAGCTCAATATTATATTCCTTAATACCGCACAAAAAATGTTTTGATGCTACTGCATTTCCTACATGTTGTCACTTCTGTTTGAAATCAACTTCTATGATATATGCCTATTTTACCTTATGAACCTCAATGTATGTTCTAATTCCATTCATTCATGTACACTTTCATGATACTCCCATTGGTTATTCTTTATGTCATGATTGTGGTATCCAATAACTTCCATGGGTTACCCTTATGTTTGTGTAAGATTGATTATGTATGATTCTTAATATAGAAAACATATTCATGAAATGTAAGATGTGTGCTCCAAGATAGAACACCAATGTATTTGATAAAGTTATGTCTCATGAGATTCTATGTGCAATGGTCATGGCAGTTCGCCTTGGCTTGTGATACTATGGGAAACGAGATTGGCAGTTAGCCTTGGCCCATCCTACCATGGGAAACGAGATTAGCGGGTAGCCTTGACTCATACTAAATACATTTTTTATGATTCTGCCACATTTCTATGATTCCTTGTTTATATGACTCCATGTTTATATGCTATGATCCCTTGAGTTACATACCTTTTTATTTCTTGATGTTGTGTTCTTAACACTTGTGCTATGGATTTTTTCTTATTCTTATTCCCTTTCTTGGGTTTTTGCTCATCCCTTTTTCCATGTTCTCCCTAGGTTATCCTATGAACATGTATGAGCACAATATAAGTTAGGGGATCATTAGGAATAAAAAATAATGAATGTTTTATTTAGTTTTTTATCTTCATTTTTATGTGCCCAGTCTTCCAAGACTCTAGAATTAATGATCTTGTGCTTGTACTCTGATGTATAATTATGGTTAAAATATTGTATTGTTATATGTATGAGGATATGGTTTCTATAGTTGGTATCAGGGCATGGTCTAGTTATATTTGGAGATTCAGAATAAATCACATTAGTAAGAACCTTAAGGATGAGACGAAGTATAAGAAAACACCCCTATGTTTTAGTAAGTATTAAATAAGTAGTTTATCAAGAAAATGCATCCCTGTATCGATAAAAATTGTTAAAGGAAGCTCCTCCATTGATGTAACAAGTTGTGAAATCTTTGAAAAGGAGTTTTGGGCTTCACCAGTGGTATCTTGGTACACGAAAACAGGCCTTTCTGAACTTTTGGTATTGAAACTCTTAGGGGATATGCTTTTCTAAATTCATGAGTTTAGTACATAATATTATTAAGGGAATAAAAAAATCCCATAAGAATATTAGATAATAAATAGATCAAGGATAACCTAGATTTAAACCAATGAAATCACAAGATAGGATATACATATACTCAAAAAGTTTAACCTTTTATGTTAAAAAGTCCTTTTATATGATCAATAACTAAGTATTCAAGCCCTCTAATTGTACGTTATTTTTTCTTTGTTAGTTGCAGGAAATAAAAGAACACATTCCAAAAACTAATGTGATAGGAAATGTGAAGAATTTCCTAATGATATGCCTGTTATGACGAGAACAGGTGATCAGAACATCATGACAGTACATGATCAGCTTTCTCAAGTTATAAATAATAACTTGAATCATGTGGATAACCCTACACCTCCAAGGAAAGAGGAAGTTTCCATCGAATCCTTCATATGGAAAAGGCCTCCCACATTTAGTGGATCTTCTAATCCCATCGTTGGGGAATAGTGGATTAACTCATTTGAAAATATTTTTTCTATCCTCCACTGCTCGGAAGAAGAGAAAGTTGTTCTGGTGGTCTATCATTTTGATGGGGAAGATGATCAGTGGTAGACACTGATCAAGAACACAATGTCCCAAGAGGAAATGGATTCCATGAATTGAGAGGAATTCAAGAGGATGTTTTTCAATAAATATTTCCATGAAACCACTGTCACAATTTGGAAAGAGAGTTACTTAGACTCAAGTAGAAGGAAGATCAGTCCATTAGGGAATATGAAGAAAAAATTATATGGCTTTCAAGGTACGACTCAGGATTTGACATGAACATTGAAATCAAGGTTGCACTAGTGCATAAAATGTTTTTTACGATGATTAATTTTTAGTTTTTTTGTCGGTTTTTGGTCCACGTTATTATAGAAGACATTATAAATATTTTTTCTACCTCGTTTATTTTAAAACCGATGTAAAAAACAATAAACCGAAGTGTTTTTCATATCGGTTTCTCAGAAACCAACATGGAAAAAGCTTCAGAGTCGTGATGTATTACATCGGTTATTAAAAAACCGACGTTGCATATACTTTATGATGTCAGTTATTATATAACTGATATCTTAAATCATGCCTCCGAAGAATTTATCATGTCAGTTATGAAAATATCTGACGTGATAAAGCAGTCTTCCAAGCAGTTTTCCACATTGGTTAAATAATAGCTGATGTGAGAACATATCCACTACATCGGTTATAAAATAACCAACGTAAAAAAAATTCATTTCTATTTATTACGTCTGTTATGAAATAACCAACATTAAAATTAATCCCAATGCATTTTTTTACGTCGGTTATAAAATACTGACACAATTTTTTTAGATTTAACTGTTTAACCACAATTATGCCTAGCCATAAGAATACTTGAAATAGAAGAAAATTAGGAAGAAACCCCCCACCCCACATGGAAAGCCCCCCCCTAAACACAACCCTCAAAACCACCCCACCCCACTGGACACCTCCACCACACCCCTGGACTGCCCCCACCCTCCTAGATAGCCCCCACACCCCTGGACACCCCCAACAACTATGCCCAGCCAAAAGAGTACCTTAAACAAAACAAAAAAACAGACCAAAACCCACCACCCCACCTGGACAGCCCCACCCCTGGAAACCCCCCACCCCCCTAGACACCCCACACCCCTGGACTACCCCCACCATCATAGACACCCCACACCCCTAGACACCCCTACAACTATTCCCAGCAAACATAATACCTAAAATAGAAGAAAAACAGACCAAACCCCCAAAACCCACATAGATATCCCCCCCCACTGGACACCCCCTACACCCATGGACTGCCCCAACCCTCCTAGACAGCACCCACACCCCTGAACCCCACCCCCCCACAACTATGCCTAGAAAAAAGAATACTTGAAACAGAACACCCCCCACCACTGGACATCCCTCCCCCACCACCTGGACAACCCTCCCACACCCCTGGAAACCCCCTCCCCACCCCACTAAACAACATGCCCATATCCATGGACACACCCACCCTGCTGGACAACCCCAACCCCTGGACAACCCTCCCACCCTCCTGGAAACCCCCACCCCCATGGAAACCCTGGAAATCCCCCTCCACACACCCCTGTACACCCCTCCCACACCCCTAGACCCCCCCCCCACACCCTTGGACACCCCCTGGACTCCCCCACCCTCATGGAAACCTTGGACACCCCAAACCCACTAGAAAACCATCCCACACCCCTGGAAAGACCCCACCCCACTGGACATCCCTCCCCATGCCCCTGGATATCTCTCATACCCCATTAGAAACCCCTCACACCCCTAGACACCCCCTGGACAGACCTCCCACCCTCGTGGACACCCCACCCCCATGGACACCCAGGACCCCCCCCCCCCCCGCCACACCCCTGGACACCCCTCTAAGACCCCTAGAAACCCCCACACCCCTAGACACCCCATGGACTTCCCCCACCCACATGGAAACCCTAGACACCACCAAACCACTAGACTACCCTCCCACATGCCAAGAAAGCACCCACCCCACTGGGAAGCCCTCCCCACACCCCTAGTCAGCCCTCACACACCCCTACAAACCTCCCCACACCCCTGGACACCACCTGGACTACCCCCACCCTCTTGGAAACCCCCCCTAGACACCCATTGGACAACCCTCCTCCACCCCTGGACATCCCTCCCACACCCATGGAAACCCTCACCCCACTAAACAGCCTTCCCACAACCCTGGACACCCCCACCCTCCTAGACAACCCCTACCCCCTGGACAGCCCTCCCACCCTCCTGGACACCCCCACCACCATGGACTCCCTAGACACCCCACACCCCTAGACACCCCCTGGACTTCCCCCACCCTCAAAGATACCCTGGACATCCCACCCCATAGAACAACCCTCCCACACCCCGCGAAATCCCCCACCCACTAGAAAACCCTCCCCACAACCCTAGAGAGCCCTACCACACCCCTAGAAACCCCCCACACCCCTAGAAACCCCACTGGAAAACCCTTCCACCCTCCTGGACATCCCCACCCCCGTACAACCCTCCAAAAATCCTAGACCCCCACCCCACTAAACAGCCTGCCCACATCCCTGGACCCCCACCCTCCTGGACTGCACCCACCCCCCTAGACAGCACTCCCACCCTCCTGGACACACCCACCCCCATGGAAACCCTGGACACCCCACACCCCTAGACACCCCTAGAAACCCCTACACCCCCGAACACCCCTTGTACTTCCCCCCACCCTCATAGAAACCCTGAACAACCCCACCCCTTGGACAACCCTCCCACACCCTTGGAAAGCCCCCTAACCCCACTGGGCACCCCCCACCCATGGACACCCCTTGGACAACCCTCCCATGCACTTGGACACCCCCACTAAACTGTACAACCCTCCAACACCCCTGGAAACCCCCACCCCACTGGACACCTCCCCACACCCACGAAACCCCCCAGACCAGAATCCATGCAGAGACACAAATCTTGACGTATATAGACATTACATTACTTTTGCGGAATACTTAATACATGAAAGAAACAGATGCCCAAAGACCGTATTAGTTTAGTGTCTTTGGAAACTCATAACATAATCTTATAATCATGGTGAAAGATCTTCAACATCTCCCACAAAGATCTTCCCCTTTGATTTTCTTACCTAAAACCTTTCTTTATATCATGGGGAAAATAAAACATAAAAATGGTGAGTTCAAATTCTCAGTAAGGGTAAAAATGGGGAACATAAAACAATCCCTAACCATTTGAACGTAAGAACATGAACATAAGACATCAAAATCATGAGTAATGACATAAATCTTAGCAGTGCATAAGGCATAGACCATTAAGGAACATTAACCATGATAAAATGACATCATAATAAAACATGTAATTGTGGAAAACCATTAAGCACATGTTATGATTTCTATAGTAGCCAAGGCATTGCTGCCAGGACCATCCTAGTGGACAAATTCCATTACTGAACCGTGTTAACTTTCCGTTCTAGCCCTGTATTACTGAACCAGATTCACTTTCTGTTCCAGCCATGTCTTTATCATGAGATATAAATCATTACCCAATGCATTGGCGGGAGATATAGGTCACACCAATATCATAATGAAATCTTTCTTTCGTGTGCCCCCAAATAAACATAAATCATTCATTGTAACCCAAAGAATAATATGGGTTTTATAAACCTCATACCATCATAACATAATCCATATAAAACAAATGGATATCATTTCATCATAAGAAAAATCAAAACAAGTAAATAACATTAAAATTATACTTGAAACATAATCATACTAAATAATTTCATCTTAGATGGAAAATAGTTTTAATAAAACACTTGAAATGAATTCTTGAAGAATATATCCTTTGTTATTTAAAATCATTTTCTTTTCAAAAAATTTCATTCAATTTTAAAAGAGAATAATTTTATTGAAAATAACCATGAAATATTGTAGAGGAGGATTAATAGAAAGAAGGTGTTATGAAACTGTAAAAATCGGTTCATGCCGTATAAGTTAAAAAAACATTCTCCTCGTACTTTTAAAGGAAAAGTCAAAAAGTACCATGTATGGTAAACAAAAGAAATATTCTATCCATAACACAAAGTTAAAAACCAAAAGGGGTAAACATTACTTTAAACATACATGGAAAAATACAAGACACTTTATGAAAACATTTTTATGGACATGTATGAAACATATAACCCAAGTAAATACTTACGTATAAGAAATCATGGATAAAAATGAGATTTCTAAATTATCCCTTACCTTAGGTCCAATTTCTTCCATACGTGTCTCGAAACTCCTGTATTGTGGGTATAAACATATTATTAACTAGTAAAAAAACCATAATAATCTTTGTGATATCATATATGATTCACATATGACTTTATATTACCCATTCTTTTGTCAATTCCATGTTAAAGCAGTGTTTTGGGTAAAATTGTTTCATTTATCGTACATGTTTTGACATGTTGTTCTTGATATTATTACTTATATCCTGATTTACGTAATTCCAGAATGTAAAAAATTATTTATATAATATATATTCAGAATATAAATATATATGATAGATAAATAAATGGAATGAAATACACCGTTCATGGAGACGGTAGGTCGTACGTACGCAAGAACATTGTTTTCGTTTCCTTATTGAATTGAATGAAATTAAGTAAATGAAACATATATGTACATAAATACAGTTTCATTATTATTTCATATATTTCATGATTATTTATTATATATACTTTATAATCATACTTGAATGGTTAATCATAGAGAATGAATCTCATCGCATCGTGGAGACGGTCATCCGTACGTACGCGCAAGCAATGATATCATTCCCATAATTATTGAATGGAATTGGAATGGATGATATAATTAATTAGAATCAGTATGATGTTATAATAATCATATATAGTTATTATTTTTACCATTATACCCATCCAAGTAATGTGGTGGTGGAAAACAGATTAAAACATGGCGTGGAGATGATATTCCGTACGTACGCACGCGCAGTTATTTCATTTTCCAGAGGTTGGATAGAAGGTGAAATAGGGTTGTTTCACATTTATAATAACATATAATTATATGAGTGATTCTTATGTTATTACTTTATTATGAAACAAAAAAATAAGAGGAATTAGAAGAATAAATGAACTTGAAAAAACCGGAAAAGGATATTACCTCTTCTTCGATGCGCCTCTTCTAAACCTCCTCTTAAGGCACTAAAGATGGTCTTTGAAGAAGACCGGGACCTCTAATATGTTTCTAGGGAAGTGTAAAAGATAAATGTTCAGGGTTTTTCTAAGACTGAAGGCTCAAAATTCTATGAGGAGGAGAGGGAGGATGTGCCTTTTTATAAGAGAGGAGAAGGGAACTTTTAGAGACCTCTGAAATAATAATTTATAAGAAATAGAAACCCCACGTAAAAACCTCCATGAATGAGTAAAATCCAAATATTAGATGAGATTGTGTTTAATATTATCAACCAATAAGATTTATACATGTTGGTAATTTATTTTAAACCTTATCAACTGGATTTATCCTTATTTAATCTATTTAATTTTATTTTTGGTAATAATATTATAAATTTTAAATTTTATTAATAATTACTTATGTGTTGTGATTTGTCCATAATTGGATACTTTATGACATTTTATATCATATAAATTTCAATTTATAATTCTTAATTTTTTTTGTGATTTTTAAACAATTTTATAATATGATATTTTTATAAAATAACAATATTGTCAATTTTGACACTATTCTTTTATTTGAATTTAAATAAAATCCACACAGAGGATATATTCGAACCAAAATATTTAATAGACTCCTTACATGCTATATTCATCTAGAAATTTTTTTATAACATTAATTAGTTCATATAATATTTATTTTAGTATTTTTAAAACCATTTATTTGATATTTCAATCAATAAAATAATTTCTACATAACTATTATGTCATCATTAATTATAATTATTTAATCCCTAAAAATTATAAAAAAAATCTCAAGATATAGATAATTTTATTTTCTTTTTTTATAATATTTATATTCTATGTTTTATGTGGTTTATCACTAAATTAATATTATTACACTTATAATATATACGAGTGACATGTTGTCACTTTCTTTGGTTTTAATAATAATTATAACATTTTCATGGTTAAAAGTCCAAGAAATGAATATATTCCAACCCTTAAATGATATGGGTCTACTTTTATTCATCCAATATAATTTTGTCCGGTCTTAGGGTAATTTTATAATCTTATTTTTACCCTTAAGTACCCGATTTACCTTTAACTATAGCAAATAAAAATTACCATGGTTACTATTCATAATATCAAAAAAATCAAAGTAACCTATTAACATAATTTGGACCCCCTGAATCCAAATATGGGATCCATTTTTCAAAATTCTAAACATATAATTTCCATTAATTAATTTAAAATTAATCATGTTGTTAAGAAAACGTGTTTTAAAAGTTAAAACATTGTCTAAGATTGAATTGTTTATACCTATGAATTCAATGTAAAATTAATTATAATGAAATAAATTATATTAAATGGTAAAAATATATTCTATGCATACTTTAAAACAATTTACTATTATAATTTAACCATATAAATTATCTCAATGAAAAATGTTGTTTTTATGTAAAATTTAGCGTGTTTTTACTATTCATCAAAATAATAACATTGTTAGAAAAATATCCAAACCTTTTCCAATGTAAATTTTTATATCCTAATTCAAAATAAGAAGATTATTTTGTAAAATTAAACTTATAAAATTTTGAAAAATTAGATTTAAAATTGGTGCGCCATCAAAAGGCGGCAAAACTGCATTTTTTAAAAAATACTTCTTTTATCCGAAAAATTGATTTTGTTCTCATACCTCATTCCAAAAATGTGTATGATGAATTATAATGTTACGAAATTAAAAATGTGTTTAATACTATTCATAACGGGTAGTTCATAATAATATTATAATAACATGTCGTTGTTTAGTGAAACGTTGTATTGCGTACAACACACGCTATTTAGGAAGGTCGCTCTTGCGTGTAATGCAAGCTAAGTCAGGGTTGCGTGTAGAGAAATCTTCCATTGATGTTGCGTATAACATACTCAAAATATATTTCAGCTATACATTGATCAAAATCTATAATTATTGTTGTGTAAAATGAATTTTATTCGAAATAACTTGAAATTGTATGCATCACAAGCCAAGAATAGTGTTACATATACTATACGCTAATACGGTGTTGCGTATAGCGCAAGATAATCTTGGTGAAGCGTACAACAAAAGACATCAAATAAATTAAAAAGAATAATTCTCATAAAATCTATGGGTGTTACATTCTACCACCTTAATATGAATTTTCTTCTCGAAATTCGTCGGGGGTTATAAATAGTTTTCTACTTGAATGTTTTTTCATAGAAACCCACATCATAAAAAGGAATACTAATTCATCATTTTAAAAAGAAACGTTAGAAACATAATAGATACCCAAAGTAACTCATCACTGGGTTTCCACATAGGAGAACCTAGGTTAAATTATGGATATGGAAGAGAAATCTAACAATCATGATCTGATAGAGAGTGGTAGAGAACATGGCTATGAAAAAGCCAACAATCACAACGCCATAAATTTGTGATCATCTAAGGTACCATCAGATTCATCAGATATGAGTGAACTAGGATAAAATTTTTGGTTTTCAAGATCATTTCTTTAATGTTGAAGAATTATTTAATTAAAAGAAATACTTACTTGATTTTTGTTAAATCTCACTGCTGTTTGTGCCTTGAACAATTTCCACTTCATATCTTAAAGAAATGTAGTTGAATTTGTCTTCCGTGAAGTGTTAGCAGATAATGTGATAGAATGATAGGTCATTCCATCTGTCTCAAACATAAGGTTAGCAATAGTTATACACATAAGTCCATCTTATGGTGAGATTAATCATATATGGTTTCAAAAATGGACTTATACTTCATATATCATTCCGTTTAATAAAATAAAACTAGTTTCTACTAACCAGGGACTTCATGTAGGCCAGTGGGAGGCAATAAAGGATAGTTTCACTTCAGTTGTGGGTTCTATTCCCGCATCCCTATCTGACGCGACTGGTTGTCGCTCGTCCTGTAGGTTGTCCTTTTTCTAAAACTACACTATCATTTCAGAAATAATATCGAAAAAAGGTTTTATCCTTAAACAATATTTTCTTATTTCCAACATAATCCATTTCAAATCTTTTGGCTTGTCCAAAATACTCTTATCTATGCTCATAGTATAAACAAAACGATTACTAGAACTGTCATCAACCATGCATGTGAATATCATCATTTATCCCCCTGATATCATATGATATATCTTGTTGTTCACATTCCAAAAATGTGAATACCTTAATCATGTATTCCCTTGAAAAATGAATTACCATAGAATCTTTGTGAAAACATGAATTCTGTCAAAAGTCAACTCTTTTCACATACCAAAAACCCAAAAATTTAATATACTCAAACCATGGTATCACTTTGTCCTTATATTTTTCATGAGCTCATTAATACTATTAAACATTTAATTTTCTCGTTACCCCTTCATTATGTGCATATCATCTTCTTTCCAAAAATATCTGAATAACCTTTCATGGTTACCAATACCATTAAACATATACTTTCATAAAAATTAAGTAAAAAAATAGTGTAACAATCCTTAAATGTTTCTTTATTCCATAGTACCATTAAATTACTTATACAACATTACACTTGATAAACATGAAATCATTCCACTACCTTCTTAAACCATTGATTGAGCTTCATCATTTTATTCCTCAACACCTCTTTCATCTCATATATCATTTGTAGTCTCTTAATCATCATCAACAAAAATACTACCCATACGACCATGCTGGTTATCTTTATGATTTTTTCCCTTAGGGAATTGGTTTGCATAATGCCCGTATGTTCCGAATTTAAAACATTTAACCATTGTGGATGTCTTAGAAATACCATTATACTTATACAATGTGTTAACTGAATCTTTTACTTTGCATTTACTAGCATTGTGTCCTTTTCCACACCCAAAGCATCTACCAGTTCCTTTGAAACATTCTCCCCGATGCCTCTTCCCACATGATTAACATGAGGGAAATTGAACTTTCTTTTCTCTATGATCATCATGAAACTCTATCTTTCTCTTATTAGCTCAGTCAGGAAACTTACCAAAGTTGAGATTATCTATCATATTATGAGATTACTGATTAGGCATAATAACGATATGTGGAATTCCAGATCCAATTTTATTTGGTTTCTCACGAAGAATATCATTCCAGATTCTATCATATTCTCCATTATCATGAATCTTCGTGTTTCCAACCATTTTTCTAAAACCCAAAAATAATAGTGTGGGAGGAAAAAATCATGCTAGGAAAACAACATAATAATGGGGGATTACATTCAATATATAACATCTTAGGTTTAATTCTAATATCCTTACCGTAATTCTAGGAAAATAACCTCTACTTATACTTAACCTTAGATACATCCCTACACATACCTTAGAAATATCTCTAGGGATTTCACTAAAGTTTTCGCATCCTATTTTCCAAAGGGTAAATAATCCTTCGCTCTGATACCAACTGTAGCAATCTAGAATTATTTCCAATGGACTAGAATTGATACCTATCAGAGCACTCCATGGGAGACTACACCCCGTGGGCGGGACACACCATCATCTCCAAGGGAAACCATTTTTTCATGAAGCCCTTGGAAGGAGAGCCATGGTTTGTCCAATGCTCACACATGAGAGTTCCCAAGGATCAGATTCATTCCTACCTCCTTTTCTCTGATACCAACTATAGAGACCCAATGCTTAATGTACATAGACATTACATTACTTTTTGGGAATACTTAATACATGACAAAAAGAGATTCCCAAAGACCATATTAGTTTAGTGTCTTTTGAAACTCATAACATAATTTTCAAATCATAGTGAAAGATCTTCAACATCTCTCATAAAGATCATCTACTTTGGTTTTCTTACCTAAAACATTTCTTTATATCCTAGGGGAGAGAAAACATAAAAATGGATATCTCAAATGCTCATAAAGTTTAAACATGGAAAACATAAAAAAATCCCTAAACACATGAACGTAAGAACATGAACATAAAACATCAAAGTCATGAGTAATGACATAAATCATGGAAGTTCATAGGGAATAGATCATAAACGATCATTAACCATGATAAAATAGAATGGGAATAAAACATGTAATTGTGGAAAACCATTAATCACATGTTATGATTTCCATAGTATCCAAGGCATTGCTACCAACACCATTGTAGTGGAAAAAGTCCATTACTGAACTGGGTTTACTTGTCGTTCCAGCCCTGTATTACTGAACTAGATTCACTTTCCATTGCATCCATGTCTATATCATGAGATATAAATCATTACCCAATGAATTGGAGGGAGATATAGGTCCCACCCATCTCATAATGAAATCATTCTTTCTTGTGCCACAAAATAAACATAAATCATTAATCATAACCCAAAGAATAATATGGGTTTCATAAACCTCATCCCATAATAACATAATTAGTATAAAACAAATGGATATCATTTCATCATAAGAAAGATCAAACCATGTAAATGACATTGAAATTATAATTGAAACAGAAACATACTAAATAATGTCATCTTAGATGGAAAATAGTTTTAATAAAACACTTGAAATGAATTCTTGAGGAAAATATCCTTTCTTCTTTAAAATCATTTTCTTTTCACAATATTTCAGTCAATTTTATAAGAAAATAATTTTATTGAAAATAAACATTAAATATTATAGATGAGACTTAATAGATAGATGGCGGTATTAAATAGTAAAAAAAAATTCATGCCGTATTAGTGAAAAAGAACATTCTCCTCGTACTTTTAACGGAAAAGTCAAAAAGTACCATGTATAGTAAACAAAATAATGATTACTTCCATAACACAAAGTAAAAGTCAAAAAAGGTAAACATAACTTTAAATATACATGGAAGAATATTAAACACTTTATGAAAACATTTTTATGGACATGGATTAAAAATATAACCCAAGTAAATACTTACTTATATGCAATCCCGAATAAAAATGAGATTACAAAATTATCCCTTACCTTAGGTACAATTTCTTTTGTACATGTACCAAAATCTTGTATATTGGGTTTAAACATAATATTAATTAGTAACAGAACCATAATAATATTTATGATATAACATATGGTTCACATAAGACTTTATATTACCTGTTCTTTTGTCAATTCCATGTTAAAGCAGCGTTTTGGGTAAAATTGTTTCATTTATCGTACCTGTTTTGACTTGTTGTTCTTGATATTATTACTTATATCCAGATTTACATAATTAAAAAATGTAAAACATGATTTATATAAAATATATTCAGAATATAAATATATATTATAGATCGATAAATGGAATGAAATACACCGTTCATGGAGACGGTAGGCCATACGTAGGCTTGAATACTGTTTTCGTTTCCTTATTGAATTGAATGGAATTAAGCAAATGAAACATATATGTACATAAATAAAGTATCATAATTATTTCATATATTTCATGATTATTTATTATATATACTTTATAATCATACATGAATGGTTAATCATGGAGATTGAATCTCGTCGCGTCGTGGAGACGGTAATCTGTACGCACGCACAAGCGATGATATCATTCCCATAATTATTGAATGAAATTAGAGTGGATGATATAATTTATCAGAATCAGTATGATGTTATAATAATCATATATATTTATTATTTCTACCATTATACCCATCCATGGAAGGTGGTGGTGGAAAAAAGATTACACCACGGCGTAGAGACGGTATTCGGTACGTATGCATGTGTGGTGATTTCATTTTCCATAGGATGGATAGAAGGTGAAATAGGGTTGTTTCATATTCATAATAACATATAATTATATGAGTGATATTGATTTTATTACTTTATTATGAAACAAAAAAAGAAGAGGAAGTAGAAGAAGAAATGATCTTGAAAGAATCGGTAAAGGATATTACATCTTCTTCGACGTTCCTCTTCTAGAACTCCTCTTAGAGCACTAAAGTTGGGGTTTGAAGAAGACCATGACCTCTAGTATATTTATAGGGAAGTTTAGAAGATAAATTGGTAGGGTTTGGAAGATCTAGAAGGCTCAAAATGCTGTGAGGAGGAGAGCGATGAGGTGAATTTTTATAAGAGAGGAGAGGGGCACTTTTGGAATCCTCTAAAATATTAATTTATAATAAACTAAAACCCCACTTAAAAACCTAAAAAAATGACTCAAATATTAATATTAGATGAGATAGGCTTGTAATCGCATCAAACAATATGATTTAGAAATTTTGGTAATTTATTTTAAACCTTATCAACTTGATTTATCTTTATTTAATCTATTTAATTTTATTTGTGGTAATAATATTCTAAATTTTAAATTGTTATAAATAATTACTTATGTCTAGTGAATTTTCCATAATTAGATACTTTATGACATTTTAGACCTTATAAATTTAAATTTATACTTTTTAAATATTTTTGTGATTTTTAATCAATTTTATAATATGTTATTTTTATAAAATAACAATAGTGTCAATTTTGACGCTATTCATTTATTTGAATTAAAATAAAATCTACACAGAGGATATATTCAAACCAAAATATTTAATAGACTCCTAACATGTTATATTCATCTATAAAACTTGTGGACAACATTAATTAGTTCTTATAATATTTATTTTAATATTTTTAAATCCATTTATTTGATATTTCAATCAATAAAACATTTTCTACATCACTATTGTGTCATCATTAATGATAATTATTTAATCCATAAAAATTCTAAATAAATTCTCATGATGTATATAATATTATGAGATTTCTGAAGACTATTTTTATTTTAATTTTTATGAGGTTTATCACTAAAGTAATATTATTACACTTACAAGATATAAGAGAGTGACATGTTGTCACTTTCATTGGTTTTAAAAATAATTATATCATTTTCATGGTCAAAAGTCCATGAAATGAATATATTACGACCCTTATGTTATATGGTCCGACTTTTATTCATCCAATAGAATTTTTGCAGGTATTAGGGTAATTTTATAATCTCATTTTTATCCTTAATTACCCGATTTACCTTTAACTCTAGTAAATAAAAATTATTGTAGTTACTATTCATAATATCAAAAAAATAAAAGTAACCAATTAACATAACTTGGACCCACTGAATCCAAATATAGAATCTATTTTTCAAAATTCAAAACATAGAAGTTGCAGTAATTAATTTAAAATTAATCCCATTGTTAAGAAAATATGTTTTAAAAGTTAAAACATTGTCAAAGATTGAAATGTTTTTACCTATGAATTCAATGTAAAATTAATGCTAAAGACATAAATTATATTAAATGGTAAAAATATATTCTACTTATATGTTAAAACAATTTACTATTATAATTTATCCATATAAATTATCTAAATGAAAAATGTTGTTTTTAAGTAAAATTTAGCGTGTATTTATAATTCATCAAAATAAGAATGTTGTCAGAAAAACATAAAACCTTTATACAATGTAAATTTTTATATCCTGATTGAAAATAAGAAGTTTGTTTTGTAAAATTCAACTTATAAACTATTCAAAAAATTTTATTTAAAATGGGTGCCCCAACAAAAGGCGGCAAAACTCCATTTTTTGAAAAATACTTCTTTTATCCGAAAAATTGATTTTGTTCTCATAACTCATTCCAGAAAATGAGTATGATGAATTATAATTTTATAAAATTCAAAATTCGGTTAACACTATTCATAACAGCTAGTTCAAAATAATATTATAACAATATATCATTTTTTAGTGAAACTCAGTATTGCGTACAACACATGCTAATGATGAAGGTCGCTCTTGCGTGTAATGCAAGCCATGTCAAGGTTGCATGTAGGGAAAGATTCCTTTGATGTTGCATATAAAATTCTCAAAATATAGTTCAGTTGTACATTGATGAAATATATACTTGGTGTTGTGTAAAATTAATTTTATTTGAAAGAACATGAAAATGTGGCATCACAACCCAAGAATAGTGTTGCGTATACTACATGCTAATACGGTGTTGCATATAGTGAAAGCTAATCTTGGTGAAGCGTAAAACAAAATACATCAAAAAATTAAAAAGATTAATTCTCATAAAATCTCTGGGTGTTACAATCCATACCAGAAAAACCTTCAGAACTAGACCAAAACAAGAAGTAGCGCAAAATTATACAGTCACATATATAACATTCATAACATATAATGTCCACGCAAAACCCTAAATCCAACCTAAAAGACTTCTAAATACACAATTATAATGGAAATATTCAAAATTACATTTTACACTACAAAAAAACTAGAATCCAATCAAACCTGTAAAATAATTTGACCATTCCCCATCTAATTGTTTGTTCTATTGGGCACTATAGGGCTGAGGGTCATAAAATAGAAACAAATTAAAAGGATAGTAGTTAACATGTATATTGAATAAATCAAATGAAATATTATGGAAATGTTTAAAAGGAAATCTTACAATGTAAAAGTTTAAAAGGAAATCTTACCATGTCAAAGTTCACAAGTGTACCAGTTGTTATTATTTCATACATAAATCATAACATATAATATCCACATTCGAAGACACCTTGTTTTTCATGACAATTATGTTTGAGTGAGTGTACATTCATAATATTAATTTTATGTAATACATCAAAAAGTACTCATTATAAATGGATATTTACCTTTACTTCTACATATTTGATCTTGGCACTCCTTTTCATTGTATTTTTTCAAAAGTGGACCCACCCCTGTTAAACGATAATAAAAAAAAAATAAATTTATAATTCGTTATAATATATACAACTATTAATAAATTGAAACTTACTTTTCCAACACATTCTTAAAACTTTTCAGCACAACTCCATGGACAGAGCATATCCAATAAAGTGTTTTATCCCTTTGGAAAAAAACACCTAACATCCAATGATCACTAATAAAAGATAATTTAAGGTTAGTGGTTGTTTATGTTAAATGATAATGAACTCTTTGCCGGAGATATGTTTTATACATCTCACAAAAAGGCATCATCCAACACTATGTGATTATTTTCTATTCAAATCTTTCAGCAATATAAAGCATTATTTGTTCCTCATTAAATGCATGTGCTTTAGGAGAAATAAAATGTGGGTCCATGAATCCATTTACATATGTCTGCCCATTTTTCTCACACATGTAATAAAGATACCTAATACAAAATAGACATAAGTATACATTTTTAATAAATATAATTCAGGAAAATGTGTTAAGACTTACATGGAAAAAATTGGCACCACGTTGATGCCCAACTTATCTCTCATAAAAAGATCCATGATATCATTTTTCACAATCCCCGTAGTTATTTCACATCCACCAACATGAGATTCTATTGTAAACTCATAATGATCCCCCAAAAAATTTGAATATCTTGACAATCTGTCAAGATAACTTGAATCGTAACTGATTTCATAGCCATTTTTCATTGTTGTTATCTATACTGTATTTCATTACCTTTGAATTATTCCTGTAAAAATAAATAGATAAATATATTAGTTTTCAAATATTAAAACAACTTAAAAATATAAAATAGAAGATAAAATACATACCTCTATGGTAATGAGTCGCAGAAGTCTGGATGGAAAAATAAAAAATGGTCGATACTATGTCCAATTGTTGTCAGCTCATCTGTAGGTAATGGTACTTGAGCTGATATATCTATAATATCATGTTCATTGACCCTTTGATGCTCTACCTCTAACTGTTGATGATGACCTATATATCCTATACAATATACAATCCCATATGTAACTATATGATGTTGAGGATCATCAACATCCAACTCGTAATAAGTATGAAGCTACGACAGAGGAGTAGGATAAGAAATTGGTTCTGCAGGCTGAGGTGGGGGAGTGGTAGCTACTGGAAGAAGTGGAGGATAGATAATGGGGTCTGTAGGGGAGGTGGAGGAGTGGGAGCTATAGTTTGAAATTGTCTTTGCATGTCTGGAAACATAGACTATACCCACGCTCTAATATTTTCCTCAATTGTCTCATTAATATTATGAACTTCAACCTCTAAGGATTCTATTTTTTTATAATCACCCTCAACGGAATAAGTAGAAGTATGTGGAAACAATTTTCTTACCGATACACCCATCGGATATCCTCGTACACGACCAAGATGTTCGGGCATTCCCAATGCTGCAGATAAAATATCTTGCCTCCCAGTAGTTCCAAATACCCCCTGTGAGCTCTTCTCCACAAGATAATCGTGTATCAATTAATTGAAAATTTCTGTAATGATTCAAATTATATGAAGAATATAGTTAACTTAAATAAATAAAATAAATATATTACAATCATCTCACCTACGATTCACAAATCGTTCAAAATACATTTCCTCTTTTTGCCCATCTAAGATCTCCTCCATTTTTCTTGTCTAGATGGAGGAGATGGACGGGAAACCTCTCCAGAGCTTGAAGAATCAACTCCCAGTTTTTGTAATTTTTATTCCATCATTTGTTCTTCCAATAATTTATACCCTCCCTGAGATAAACTACAAGGGTATACATTTTTAGATTGGATATCCTGATGAGATTTCCTTGTTTTCTGTAAATTGAGAATAAGAAATCATAAACAAAACATTAATAAGATCATTTATATAATAAAGAATATAAAAGTTTACATTGACCTTACCAAAAATGAATCTTTTCTTATACTTTCAAAAAAAATCCTCTATGTGTCTTCATCTATGAAAGGATATATATGACATGGATTTTAATGACTCCTATGAGAAAAAATAAAATCAGATGTGAGGGTTGATTGGAAATCCCTCCATCTCCTAGCAGCCATCAATAATAATTTCTTCCCAACATCTCTAGTGTCATGAATATAAAATTTCATCTGATAAAAAGAGGTAAAACATATTAAACTAGAAACATTTAAATAATAGGCATACAATAGCAAAATAGCCTACCAAAATCGTCTCCCACAATGGAGGTATTATCACTTTGTTCACACTTCTCTAATCATCATACAAAATTCTTACTTTTCTCTTACCCTTAGTTGATACAAAACTCTTATAATCTTTTTCATTTGGACCTCTAGGAAAATAATTCACATCAAACTCAACAATAATCCTCTGGTCCTGCGTATGGGCAAGTGATAATTTTGGTAAACGTGTGCACCCATGTTTAACAACTCTTGAACTCTTTTTCGTTATGGGAGTACATGAGGAAGATTGGGGAACATCAAGAGGAGCATGTGAATGTTCCTCCCCAGAGGCATGATCATTTTGTTCATCTTCCAAATCATGTGGTTGATCAACATTATAATCTATCATTATCCTTAAAAGAAAAAAAACAAACATTACATCAAAAATATACAAATTCAAATATTACAATACTAATGTAAAATGAAAATGGAAAATTGAACTAAGATACATAATAGTAAACATGGTTAATATGGTAAGAATGTTAAACATTGGTAAAGATGGTAAATGTGGTAAACATGGTAGTGCAATTTTCATTCAACAAAATTGCTAAATATATAAATTACATAAAGGTAAACTATGGTAAATAATAGTAAACTATAGTAAACATGGTAAACTACAATAAAAAATTAAAATAACCAAAAATTTATACTTATTTGTTTTAATATGCATTTTAATAAAGAAAAAAATTATAATATCTAACATTTTATGAAAATAATCTAGGTAAAAAAACAAATATACATATGTTACCTATAATATTAGGAATGTAAAAATGGATTGTTTTCCCAAATTCTTTCATCATGAACGTTCCTTATGGCTCAAACCATGTCTTCAACATGCTCATAATTGTGCACTGCTAATCTATCCATGGAAGTAGGTATCTCACATAAATCATCATCTTCATCAAGTAGATCCTCACCAAAATATTTTTTTCCCTTGTAAAACAACAGACCACTACATATCTGATTGATCAACTATATAGAAAATCTATTTTTCATGTGTTGCCATTATAAAAGAATCAATTGTTTCTTCCAATATATTAATATTAACAAATTTCATTCCAAATTCATCATGTCTAACACTATTGTTACCAATAAACCATTTATAGTTAAAAACAAGAACATTACTTTTAATGTAATCAACCTCCCATATTTCATCAATAACTCCATAATATGCACTTGATGTAGAAATTGGGTTTTTGTCTTTAGAACTTGAAAAATTAATTGCTTCTGCAAACACCAATACACAACTATTCGGAATGGCACTTCTGTTGTCCTAATCTTTCATATAAATTGTATAGCCATTAATGTCTTGACCGGCCCAAGCTATCACATTTCACTACCACAAAACAGGGCAAGACCAGTGCCACCCCTTTATCAACTCTAATGAAAAAGCGCTGATAAAGGGGGGGGGGCTTTATCAGCGCTTTTTTTAAAAGCTCTGATAAAGGGTTCGAATTAAAAAAAATTAATTAAAAATAATATATTAGTATATAATTACATCAATATTTTTATATTTATGTAAATATAATATATTATTTTTAAATATATTTTAGATAAGTATAAATATACGTTTACACTTATTAAACATAATATATAAGATATTTAGTGAAAATGGCTTATAAAAAAATAATTTTTTTTAATTAATACTTTTCTAATTATTATGGAGTAATAGTCATTTAATAACTATTTGAATAATAAAAAAATAAAAAAATTAAAAAAAGATCCAAAATATGTTGAAAACACAACTCAAACTTCGAACGACCATAACTTTTGATCTGGGTGTCCATTTGAGCTCTACCACATATCAAATCGAATCCTGAGATGAGATATACGTCACAATTATAAGGGGGGTCCTTGGTCAATGGATTTTCAAGGATAAAAGAGGCCCAGAAGGCCTCCAAAACTGATTTTTTAGTCGGGGTACCCCGATTTTTTAACTTTTTGTGGATTTTTAGCCTCATTTATGGGGGTATTATTGGATTTTTTTTGGTGGGGACTAAATTTATTCCAAGGAATTACATTCATAATGATATTATATCTTTTAAATTTTATCATTTTTTATAATGAAATGCTATTTATAATCAAATATATAACTATATCTACATATTTTTTATATATTCACGCCTAAAAATTAAATTTTTTAAATAAATAATTAAGCATATTTACATATAAAATATATTAGATTTATCTAAATAATAACTAATATCCATTTTATTTAAAATACCAATATATGAATATTTATATAACTATATATTAATATAAATATATATATATTAATATAACTATATATATATATTAATATAACTATATATATATTAATATAACTATAAATATATATATTAATATATCTATATATATATATATTAATATAACTATATATATATTAATATAAATATATATTACTATAAAAATAAATATTACTAAATATATATATATATATATATATATAAATATATCATAAATAAGAGAACAAATCAATATAGGGGAGTGGCAAAGTCTTTAGGTGCGCTGGGGGGAGGTCTCGAGATCAAATCCTGGTGGAGGTAGGGGCACGCGCGCAAGGCTGATTTAGAGGGGATAGAGCTGATAAAGGGTGTAGCCGGTGTGTGCGGGCGCTGGAGGGTGCAGGGAAAGTGCTGATAAATGGGCGGGCTCAAGCGCTGTAAAAAGCCCCCCCCCGAGATTGGTAGTATTTTTTTTATTTTTATCAGTGCTGATAAAAGGGGTCTTTATCAGCGTTTTTTGGAGCGCTGATAAAGGGGACCCCCCTTTATCTTTGCTGACATTAATAGCACCTTTTCTAGCGCTGTTGATGGCCATTTTTAGCACGGATAAAAGCCATATTTGTAGTAGTGTTTAAATATAGACCGCCCACTATCCATCCTAATGTCTTTGATACATCTGACCTACCAAGAAAGGTATTTTTAATCCCATAAAAAAATGTTTTGTTGTGCTCATTTAATATACACAGTTCTTTCTTCTTTGGATGGCATTATTTCAACTCATTAATATGCAATGTGATATACGGTTGAACCTCAACTTCTTTATTCAAGATGTATAATTATAACTTCTTTATCTGTTTAGCTGACAATGATTTGACTTTCAGGCCACAAATCCCCATTCCCTCATTATTAAATCATTCCTGGTGAGATGGAGGCAAACCTATCTGCTCCGCCACAGCCAAGTAGATCATATAAAACTCTACAACCTCCTTATAAATATACTTTTCAATAATGGAGGATTCAGGTCGATATGGATTCTTAATATACCCCTTGAATATTTTCTTATACCATTCAAAAGGATACATCCATTGAAGATATAAAGGTCCATAAAGCTTTATTTCTTGAACTAGATGAATCATTAAATGCACCATTATATCGAAAAAATATGGAAGAAAATACATTTCCAATTGAAAAAGTATAAAAATTGCATCCTTTTACAAAATTTTCAAAGAATTCAAATCAATCACCTTATAACAAGATTAATTGAGAAAATAACACAACTTCATTATAGTCTTTCTGACATAGATGGGCTATATTCATCACAATGAAACTGGTAGAATTTCTTGCATCATTACTTAACAATCATGAGATTTCATACCTATCAACTTCAAATCTTTCAATGAGACAAAATTTTTAACATTTGAAGAATAACCTTGAGGCACATTGATATCATGTAGACACTAACAAAATCTAATTTTCTCCCTCTTGGATAATTTAAGACAAGCCATGGAAGAAATGTTCGGCTTCCAACATGATTGGGAGCTAACTCCAAACGTATTCACATTGATAGTAAGCCTAATCTTGCATTCAACCCATCTTTTGTCTTTCATTTAATATCTAAAAATGTTCCAATAAATCTATCGTAGTTATTCTTCTCCACATGCATGACATCAATATTATGTTTAACTTCATGGTATCTCCAATATTGAAGCTCAAAAAATATTGACATTTTCTTCCAAGTATGTCTATCATTACCAGATTTATGTGTCTTTCCCAATGTCACATCATGTTTTTCCACCCTCTCAAAATACACATCATGGGATAACGGGTTTGGAGCAATATAAATTTATTATGAGCCATTGAATGCCTTTTTTAGTATTCTACCAGAGTAATCCATAGGAAAAAACTTTCGATGACCCATGTACACCATTTTCCTCCCATGATGAAATTGATAATATGAAGTCTATTGTTCGCAAATTTGACATGATTTATGCCCCTCAACACTGTATCCAGACAAATTTCCATATGCTCGGAAGTCATTTATATTGAACATAAGCACTGCATGTAATTGAAAATATTCCATTTTATAAGAATCATACATCATAATACCATTCTCCCTTACAAGTTTCAAATCATAAATCAATGGTGACAAAAAAACATCAATACCATTTCTGGGTTTCTTCGGACCAGAGATCATTATACTCAACATGAAATATTTTCACTTCATACTAACTTCAAGAGAGAGGTTTTAAATTACCAATAAAATAGGCCATGAACTATATGTGCTACTGAGGGTTCAGTATGGATTCATTCTATTTGTGCACACCCCGAGTATAAGATTTCTAATTTCATTTCCAAATGTTAGATACTGCTCATCAATTTTCTTCCATAGTTAACAATCTTTTGGATGATGTATTTTTCCATCACATATAGGCTCATCAGAATGCCATTTTAACCTTTTTTCATCTTGTGAATTATTAAATAAATGTTTCAAACGATGAATTATTGGAAGATACCAAAATAACTTGGATGGGATCTTTGTAATCTCTACATCAGTTTGTGATTTTTCTTTCAACTTATACCGTGATGTCCCACATTTTGGAAACTCTGACAGAAATTCATATTCCTTCCTATATATCATAAAGTCATTCTAATAGGAATGTATTTTCTTGTATCCCAATCCCATAGAGCATAATATTTTCTTGGCATTATAATGTGAATCTGGAAGATCATTATATTTTGGAAGACTGTCTTTCATCAACTGTAGCAGCTTTGTAAAACTTATGTCACTCAATCCATGTTTTTCCTTCAGGTTAATCAATCTTAACACTACCAAAAAAACCATAAAATCTGTACAAACAGGATACAATGGTTTTTCAGCATCACCATATAGATGTGAAACTGTCGGTTCTATCTCAATTTCTTCTGTTGCAATATCACGAATCATTTCTTCAATTCCATCGGAGTTACCATCTTTTGAATCATCATCATAAGTAGATAAGACATTCTTTCTAGTTTCATCATGCCTGTTACTCGTATTAAAACCATGAAAAATCTTATGATATTTGATCTCTCTACTTTTCAACTTCTCCATATTCAAATATTTCAGGCATGGATAGAAATAAATGTCACTACTTGGAACATTTTGTTTAGAAAATTCCATAAAGGCATCAACACCATCCTCATATTCATTAATTATTCGATGTGTCGTAATCCAACATTGACTCATTATTAACCTATAAAAAATATAAAAATTATACATCTTGTTAAGATAATAAAAATATATATTTATATGAAAAATATCACAATTTGAATGTAAAATCAATTTTGAAATATAAAACAAATCTATGAAAATTGAAAAAAATTATACAAGAAAATCATTTTAAAAAGAAAATATAGTTAGATATAACATTTTTAAATTCATCTTGGATCCTTTCTTCTTAAGGTACACAAAGAATACATCCTGGTGCAACTGGATTCCAAATTCACCCTTCTGAAAAAAAGAAATATGATGTATAAATATTAAAATATGTATACATTCACTACTAAAAATTACATAGATCCCAACGATTTGAAAACATTGGGATAACCCCTGAAACTGTTGGGGTACCCAATGGTTTCACACACCGTTGGCATGATGGTCATTGCAATATCCTCATACTAACGATTCTACAGGAACCATTCTAATAGACTACCTTATGTTAAAATATTCATATGGTTTCAAAGAAACCGTTAGGATATATATATATATACACACCAAGAGGGTGTCCAAGAGGGTTGGGGGCTGTCTAGGGGGGTTTTCCATAGGGGTAGGGTGTTGTCCAGGGTGTCTAGGGGGTGGGGGTGTCTAGGGGGAGGAGGCCTGTCCAGGGAGTGGGGGGACGACCATGGGGATGTGCGGTGTCTAGGGGGTGGGGGAGTGGTGTCTAGAGGGTGAGGGGGATGTCCAACCCCATAACCCATTGGACACCACCCCACCCCCTTAGACACCCCTTGAACACCACCACCCCCTTGGATTTCCCCCCCATAAACAGAACCCCCACCCCTCTGGATAGCCCCCCACACTCTGGAATGCCCCCTACCCCCTTGGACCGACCACTCACCCTCTAGACACCACCCCCACCACCTGGACAACCCTACCCCCTTAGACAACCCCTTCACCCTCTGGACACCACCCCAACCCCCCATGGATAGCCCAACCCCCATGGATAGTCCCTGCACCCCCTGGACACCACCCCCACCCCCTTTGACACCCCCTGGGCACCCCCCACCCCTCTATACAGCCCCCACCCCCTAGACATCCCCCACCCCTCTAGACAATCTCCACCCCCTTGGACAACCCCCACACCCCCTGGACAACACCCCTACCCCCTAGACACCCCCACCCCTCCGGACAGCCCCCCCACCCCCCGGACAGCCCCCACCCCTCTATACTACCCCCACCCTCTGGACAACACCCCACCGCCTGGACACCACCTCCCCCTTAGACAGCCCACTCACCCCTGGACACCACCCCCACCCCCTAGTCACCCCTACCCCTTGGACTACCCCCTCACCCCTGGACACCACCCCCACCCCCTTGAACACCCCAACCTCCTTGAACATCCCCCACACCCCCTGGACACCACCCCCACCACCATTAATACCCCCGGAACACCCCCACCCCTCTAAAGAGCCCCACCCCCTTGGACAACCCCCACACCCCCTATACACCACCCCTACCTCCTTTGACACCCCCTATACACCCCCACCCCACTTAGACAGCCCCCACACCTGGAACCCCCACCCCCTGGAAACCCTCTACCCCCTTGGACAACCCACTCAACCCCTGGACACCACACCCCACCCCCGCGACACCCCTACCCCCTTGGAAAACCTCCTCACCCCCTTAACACCACACCCACCCCATTGGACACCCCAACCCCCTTTGATAGCCCCCACACCCCCCTGGACACCAGCCCCACCACCTATGACACCCCCTGGACACCACCACCCCCCTGGACAGCCCCCACACTTTTAGACAGACCCCCAACCCCCTTCGACACCCCCTGTACGCGCACACACACATGAAGGAACACACAAAAAGCATAAAGTTGCATGATATTACTTCCATGGTTTCTTTTACCAGAAAATATTTAAGAATGGTATAAATGAACACTATGAAACATACCATGATAGTAAGAAAAAATAAAGAAAAATGACATCTCAAAAAATTAGTTTTGGGTTTCATGACAAATAAAAACTAAAACTGAGCTATGTGAATCTTACTTGAGTGTTTACAGTTGACATGATAGATTTTGTGACAATAAAGACGATGAATGGTGTTGGAAAAATGATGTTGTAGGTCACGACTTTGAATAATCCTTTCTAGGTTTTCCGCACATGAGAGATGAGTCACAGGTCGCTAGATCAAAGAAAACAGATTGACTGAATACGGGGAAAAATAAATTATTTAAAATGTTCACCACATCAGTTATTTTATAACCGACATGATACTAATTTTTTTATCTTTATAATGCCTGTTTTTTAATAACCGACGTAGAAAAGAATTTATCACGTCGGTTATAAATTAACAGACAGGATAAATAGTTCTTTATCAAGTTGGTTCATTTGAAAATCGATGGGATAAATTGTGGAAATTTCTTTATCATGTTAGTTATAAAATAACTAACGTGATAAAGAACCCATATTGGATTTCCACTGCGGTTATAAAATAGCCAATGTGATAAAGCTAATCTCAGTATTTTAACACTGGTTATTTTATAACCGCCATAAAAATGGATTCCTATCAATTTATCACGTCAGTTATAAAATAACCGATGTGATAAATCTATTTTTACAGCTTTACACGTCAGTTATATAGAACCGACGTGAAAAATTCCAACATGTTAAACATTTTTTCCACTAGTGTTGATTTCTTATTTAGAGGGATAAAGTCGAGTCTACGGAAGGTGTTGGTGATCTAAGATGTCGATAGTTATGTGCAGATTTTCCATTGATCGCTCAAGGTTGAAATGAGGATTGAAGACTCTAAGTGGTCTTATTGACCAATTTAATAAGAAGCAAAAAATGGAGAAAAAACATTCGTTTTTCAACAAACAAATCCTATGATGGAAAGAATCCCCAATTTCACACTTATAAAAGTTGTGGTAAGAAGAATCCTAGGAACTTTTTAGAGGGAACCTATAATTTATTCAAATGTGGAAAGGATGGTCACATGGATAAAAACTAAATAAGGGATATGAAAAATCCCACTAACATGGAATAAGAAAGGACAACTCAGATCAATGCTCAGCCAATGGTGCAGTGCTACAACTACAAGGAGCATTGTCATTATGCAAACAATTTCCCTAAGACAAGGGTTGTCCGAGGAAATCAACCATAACATCCAATGAAATTATGAAGGTCTTATCCTATCACTTCTGCTGAAGTGGATCTGGACAACGATGTAGTGGTAGGTATGTTATTTATTCATTCAAGAATAGAAAATGTACTATTTGATTCCGGTTCTACACATTCTTTCATATCTTGAATGTTTACTAGAACTATTGAACGACCACCTAAGAATTTGGAGGAAAATTCATCTATGAGAACAATAAATGGGGAAATTATTGTGCCCATGGTTTGTAACTCCTCCCCAGTTAATGTTTGTGGACTGAACCTCCCAAAAAATATCATCATACTTTCTTTAATGGAGTTCCTCTCAATCTGGGGCCTGAATTAACTATCTTTATACATAGCCAACGTCAACGTCCAGGAAACGGAGATCTCTCTTCACATACTAAAGAATACTATAATTCATTAAAAGTGTAAGGAGGAATATTAGTCTCCTTTAGAATCAACATCTCATGTGTGGATATTTTTTCATTATGAGCAATCATATATCACTCAATTGATTGAGAAAAAGGAGATAATCATTCTTGAAGGCATGCCCATCGTGAGGGATTTCACTAAAGTATTCCCTGAAGAGTTTCATGGTCTTCCTCTTGACTGAGAGATTTAGATCTTAATTGAATTTATACTTGGATCTCTTCTTATCTCAAAGAAAACTTGTAGAATATCCATCGTAGAGCTGGAAGAGATGAAGAATTAGTTATAGGAAAATCTAGAGAAGGGTTTTATATGCCCTAGTGCTTCACCATGGGGTGTTCCGGTCCTCTTTATCAAGAATAATGATTTATCAATACTCCTCTGCATTGATTATCGTGAGGTCAATAAAATGTTGATAAAGAAAAAGTATCCCCTTCCACAGATAGATGAATGGTTTGATCAGCATTGTGGGGCTTGTTATTTCTCTAAGGTGGACCTTCGGTAGGTATATCACAAATTAAAGGTGAGGGAGGAATATATTTTCAAGACTTCATTTAAAATGAGGTATTGACACTATGAGTTCATATTGATTCCCTTCAGACTCACTAATACTCCAAAAATTATCATGGATTTAATGAATAGAGTCTTTAGAGATTACCTCGAAAAATTTGTGGTAGTATTTATTGAGTATATTCTGATATAATCTAGGAGAAAGGTGGAACATGAGGGGAATTTGAATACTATGTTAAAGACTTTATGAAGGTAGAAGCTGTATGAAAAGTACAGAAAATGTGAGTTCTAGATGAAGGAAGTATCATTCTTGGGGAATGTTATCACCAGAAAAAGGATATTTGTGGACCCTTTCCAAGACAGTGGTAATTGAAGTGTGTCCTAAGCCAACTTCTGTAACATATATCCACAGCTTTTTGGGTCTAGCAGGGAATTATAAATGACTTGTGAATAACTTTTAATGATTTTCAAACCCAAAGACTATGCTTAACCAGAAGGGAGTAATTTTTATCTGTATCTAGGGATTTGAATAATGTTTCAATGAGTTGAAAAATAGGCTTATCATTTCCCCAGTACTCATACTCCCATCATGTAGAGAACTCTTTGTGGTGTACAGTGATGCTTCAAATAATGTATTAGGCTATGTGTTGATTCAAAATGGTAATGTTGTAGCTTACCCCTCAAGGAAGCTGAAAATCTATGAGAAAAACTATCCCATGCATGATCTGAAGTTTGCGGCTGTGATCTTTGCTTTGAAAATATGGAATCATTATCTATATGGTGAAAAGTGTAATATATATACTGATCACAATATTATCAAATATATATTCAAAAACAAAATATTAATATGCACCTTTGAAGATCGATAGATCACATCAAGGATTATGACTTCTCAATCCACTACCTCCACGTAAGGAAAATAAGGTGGATGATTCTCTATGTAGAAAGAATCCTACATTTTTATCAATGATGATAATTGAAAAGGATCCAATCTTCTTAGATTTTTAGAGGATGGAAATGGGAATCATTAATGGAGGAACATCATTAATCATTTCTCAAATTATTTCTCAACCATCTGTCATAGTTAATATAATGGATGCTTAAAGAAAAGATGTGGAACTTTTGAAAAGGGTGGATGCTATCAAAAGTAGAAAATACTCTATTTTTATGATTTATGGGGAAGGAGTTGTATAATTTTTTCACAATTATGCACACCATCCGATCTAGAGATAATGAAAGATATTTTGAATGACCCACATAGCCAGACCTTCTTTATCCACACAAGGAGCAGACAGATGTATCGAGATCTACAAGAAAACATTTGATGGGACAATATGAAAAGATAGATTGCTGAATATACATAAAAGTGCCTAGTATGTATGTAATTGAAGGCTGAGAGGCACATGTCTAAGGGGATGACACAACCACTACCAATAGAAACATAGAACTGGGAGAACATTACCGTATACTTTTCACTGGACATCTAAGGACATATATAGAAAACAATGCAATATGGGTCATTGTGGACCGTCTTACAATGACTGCTCACATTATCGCAATTTGAGTGGACTTCTCACTGGATCAACATGAATAGATTTACATCAAAGAAGAGGTAAGTCTGTTTGGATTACCACTATATATTGTAACCAATCGTGATCATAGATTCACCTCGATGTTCTGGTAAAGTCACTAATATTCTCTAAGCACTAAATTGAAATTTAGTACGACCTATCATCCTCAAACTGATGTCCAATTTGAGAAAACTATTCAGACACTGGAAGACATGTTGAGAGAATGGTCTATAGAATTGAAATGAGGATGGGATCGATATATTTCATTGTTTGAATTCTCCTACAACAATAGTTTCCACTTGAGAATCCAAATGGCACCATATAAATCCATTTATGGGAAAAGGTGCAGAACACCCATGTGTTGGGATGTAGTCGATGAATGTAAGCTTCAAAGACCAAAAATGGTTGATGAAATGGTGGAAAGGGTGATAACCATTCAGTATCATATCATGTCATCCCAATATCGACAGAAACGTTATGTATACAATCATCGATGATACCTTGAGTTAAAAGTTGGAGACGTGTTATTTCTATGCATATCTCTATGGAAGAAGGTTATGAGGATTGGAAAGAAATGGAAATTAAGTCAGAGGTACATCGTCCCCTTAGAGATTATAGATCATGTCAAGGTTGTGGCCTATCGACTAGCACTTCCTCCTACCATGACCAAAGAACATGATGTCTTTCATGTGTCCCTCTTAACAAAGTATGTCCCAGACCCTTCATATGTACTCCCTTTAGAGGTGTTGTAGTTGAAGGATGATATTTCCTATGAGGAGAATCTGGTGATGATCTTCAATCGTAGAGATAAAGTTCTACGTAACAAGACTACTCACCCAGTCAAAGTACTATGGTGGAACCATAAGTACAAAAAAGAAACTTGGGAAATGGAGGTGGAAATTAAAGAAAATTACCTGCACATGTTTATAGCCTTGAATGTAAAACGAAATTTCGAGGGTAAAATGTTTAAGTTGGGAAGAATGTAACGACCCAATGTATTCAATATAAATTTATTTCTTATAATTATTTCATAAAATCAAATGAAAACACAAAATAATGAACTAATAAGTTCTCTGTGGCCATTAAATATATTTTTGTCTCTTTTGTGTTTGTAATTTCAGAAATCTGACATACACCGTTGCGATCAGTATGTGATTTGGAGTCCAATAAGAAAAAACTAAATTTTCATTGAATCGTTACCTACCCTTATGAATAGTAACATACACTTATGAATAGTGATATACACTACTAAATAGTAAACTTACATATGATAGTATAAAAATATTATTCATGTGAAAGTATGATCTACCTATATTTTTGAATAAGTAAATGAATTTTTTAAAAATGAGTTTTTTAAAATAAATTATGATTTTAATTAAATATTGAATTAATAATTTTTAGAACATTATCTTTGAAAAATGGATTTAATTTTTGGATTCTACACGTAAAAAATGGTTAGGATGAATTTATGTTATTTCTCTAAAATACTTGAAATTTTTTATGAATAGTAAAATCTAATAATTCACAACAAATGTTAAAACATGAATTTTTGCGTCATGATTGAGTAATAGATGATGTAATTTACCATTGGTTCAAACTAACATGAATATATTACTATTCTTAGTCATTGAATGATTACTATTTCTTGTATTGTTATTAAATAATAATGTAATGATTATTATATTATGAAAACCGTCCTCTCCTCCATTATAAAACCCCCCGCACTCCCTCTCCCCCTCACTCCTCTAAATTCTGGTGCCCTTCCAGTAATCTTACAAAATATCTCCCCAAGCACCTACCCCACATCAAAAAGACCCTAGTCTCTTCAATGTACTAAATCCTCTCCCCTTAATAGGTACTCAATGGAGATAAAGTCAAGAGGTAAATTCCACTTTCCAATTATTTTATTTCTTTTATGTTCTTTTATTTTCATGTTTGTTTCCTAACTTCCCTTTACACAATTTATATAATAACTCTTGTAACATACATGTTCCATAATATTTTTTTGATAATGGGATATTTCATTATCATCTCTCCTTTCCCCATATTTTATTTGAAAGAAATGAAAACATCGTTTGAGATGTGTTAAGTTAGCACATTCTAGGACAACAGTTTATCAATTTCTATTATCATCTTTAATTCTTGACATGAAACCATTTATGTTGTGGTTGAACCAAATTATTATATAAGTAATATATATCCTAGTGAAGGTTCTGTAATAATGTTTTACAAATTGTATTATGTTATAAAGCATAACATGTTTATTGTAATCAAACCCACAGATTAAACAGAACGATTGTCATAAAAGGTTTTATATAACAACTCATCTTCAATACCAATAAACAAGTAAATTTTTATAACCATATAATATCATGGATTATAAATAATTACATAAAACATTAATTCTGTTCAACCACTTTCATCTTTCATGTTTATCCGAACATGAATATAAGAAAACCGATCATTAAAACCATGTAAGCAAACAAACCCGAAAAATTAAATTGAACCTCATAACCAATAAAAACGATTATAAATAAACTCAAAATGACAATACTAAATATTAAAAATATATAATAGGTTATGGAGTAATATTTAAATAAAACTAATTTTATTATTCAGGTCATTAAGTTCGAGCAAAGATACCATCGATTTAAGGTAAGGGATCCTCTCTATTTCACTTTATTCTAGATTTTCCTTTGTGTTATGACCTTTTACATGTAATTACAAGTTATGGGGTATGATTATTGAACTCCCCATACATTAATAATGATGTATAAAATATTATAAATTCTTTTCTCTCTCATTAAGACCTCTAATTTACACTGGATATCATTTTGATAATCCGTATGGAATTCTACCCGAACTGCCTTTATCCCTTTGGTTTGTTCTATATTTCTTTTTTTAAAAATGATGTTCACTTTTATTTTTATTTAAAATATCTAAATACTGTTTATATACTACAAAATCATGTTTTCCGATCCATCCCCCATTCTCTTTTTGTGATATACATGCTTTTATGTGATTTCCTCCACGATACTTCCCAGTAAGCAATGTCGTTTTAAGGGAACTTCCAAAATTATTAATAAATTTCACGTGAACTCTATCCTATAATTTAAGACACCACTATCTTTATAATAATATTATTTTTATTATTGAAACCTTATTTGTTCAATTTTGGTTTTATATAAAATATTTTCCTCTTTTCGATTTTAAATTCTCCTGAGTATTTTCCTTAAAATTGCACAAAAATGTTTTGATCCTAATACATTTTCTAAATGTTGTCACTTCTATTTGATATCACATTCCATGATATATACCTATTTTACCTTATGAACATACATGTATGTTCTAATTCCTTTCATTCATGGATACTTTCATGACACTCCCATTCATTATGATTTATGTCATTATTGTGGTGCCCAATTCTTTCCATGGGTAACCCTTATGTCTATGTAAGATTGATTAGGTATGATTATTTATGTGGAATAAATATTCAAGAAATGTAAGATCGGTGTGCCCAAATAGCACTCTAGTGCATTGGGTAAAGTTAAGTCTCATAAGATACTATGTGAAATGGTCATAGCAATTAGCCTTGGTTTGTGCAATTATGGGAAACAGGATTGTCGGTTAGCCTTACCCGTACTACGTTGGGAAACGAGATTGGTGGTTAGCCTTGACTCGCACTAAAAATATGTTTTATTATTCTAACACATTTATATGATTAAAAATTTATATAAATCCATGATTATATGTTGTGATCCCTTATGTTTCATTACTTTTTATTTCTTTATGTCATGTGCCTAACCCTTGTGTTATGGATTTATTTATATTCTTATTCCCTTACCGGGCTTCTAGCTCATCCCTTTTTCCATGTTATCCCCAGGTTATCATATAAAGATGTATGAGTACAATATAAGTTAGGGGATCTTTATGAAGACTAAATAATGAAATGTTTTAATTTGTTCCATGTTTTTTGTTTTATGTTCCTTGTATTCCAAGACACTATACTTCACGATTCATGGATTTTACTTTGATGTATAATTTTAGTTAAAATATTGTAATGTTATATGTAAAATAATAGGTTACTTATAGTTTCAACAACCATCATCAATACCATCATGTCTTAAACCCCTATTACCATGAAATAAGTCCATAACAGGTCATATCCACCATTTTATATATGAGATTATCCATGTTTATATCTTATGAATATAGATACTCAAATAGTTCTATTCCGAATCACAGACACAATATATAACCCATTGCTTTTTATTACAAATAATATAATAAATGTATAACCATAGAGATATCAATGGACCACCTACCTAGAAGTATCATAAATATACTTCCCAAGAAATCTTGACCAATTCAACATTAATCAAAATATTTACCATAATCTAACGAAATTCCCATACCAGGGAAGAACTTTCTGTAATATAAAATACGATGAAAAATCAATTAATAAACTATATATTCTTTATTATCCATACCCATAGATACACCCTACGAAAAATTACACATGATTCTAATAATAATAAAATAATATCCATTAATAAGAAAGGAGGAACGCAGAATAGGTGATAAACTAGGGTTCTTTGCTTATTATGGTCAAAATTCTGTATTTTTAAATTATATAATTGTATTTTGCAATTAATAATACATTTTTATCATTTTAAAAAAATGTAATAAAATTTAACATATTATAAATTAGTTATACATTATCACCCTTACTCATGGAAAAGTTACCCATATGTTTTGGAAAACATACCCTTATTTTTTTGAAAAAATTACCCTTCTCTTTTTCCCATTACAAAATATTCACCTTTACTCATAAATTATGACTCCAATGTTAACATTAACTTCTTTACACTATCATATTTTTTTATAAAATCCATGGTTATTCATACACACTCTAAAATATCCCTTATGTACCAAAATTTACCAAATTTTAGGAAATCTACGACAACATTTAAAATAACTAGAATAATCTAAAAATTTTATCAGATCAAATTTAATAACAATTACCCTTCCCTTAAAATAAATTTATTTTAAATATAATATAACTAGTAATCATGGGCCTGGGTTAATTCCCATGACTAATTCCCTAGCATATGATGTCACCCTTAGAACCTATATAGGGTAAAAATTCACCCTAGTGATTCAAGAAATGACCAAAAGCACTATTCCCTAATACATATGAACACGAAACATCCTAACCTTATGAAAGATATTCCCTGATCTATCTCAACCACATATTAACACAATTTTATAATAAACCTGAGTATCTCTATCTTAACATTCCCTAAACCCTATGATGTTATTGAGTACATTCATCTCATTCTCGATCACATCAGTTACCCAAAATAAACAGATAGATCCCATTCATGAGAACTCTCCATCATAAAAAATATCCAACTCAATCATATCCAAAAAAAATATCCAATATATTGATGGAATCATAATAAGAATTTTATAGAAATCCCACATGATCAAAATATTAACCAATATTTATCTACAACACATTTGATACCAAAGTGAGGCGGAAACATCTCAATGGCCACATTTTACCTGAACCCAACACATCATTATTTTATCACAAATTATATATAATAACCACATATTAACCAATAGGTAGTATTTCTATATGATACATATTCCCATTGTGCTCCAATGTCATAAAAAAAGGTACACATTATCATTCTCATGATGTACATATAATTGTTGATAGCTCTTTGACAGACTCTAAATAACTTATCTTGATCATATATAGTTTAGATATGATATTCTACCTTATGATTTTCATATATATAGATTTATGGTAAGAGGAACATGATTAAGAAAACCATGAACCAACCGTGTGGACATATCTGTCCAGGTTTGCACGGTTGGCACAATTTAGTTATACACTTTGTCAATTTGTGTGGACCCCTCTATCCATTTTTTCACGCTTGGAACAGTTTGGTCGCAAGATTTATCAAACAGTGCGCAAACTATGAACAACCCACTATCCATTAGTTTTCCTTAAATGTTCACCCAAATTCTCACAAAGCCACTACTCTAAATCAAAGGTTCCTAAATGCTTCGAAAGTTCCTAAAAACGTGCCTGAGATGAGTCTAAAAAGGACGAGATCTTACAATATCCCAATCTTATAACAAATTTTCCTTGAGCTTTACTCCAGAACTTCTCTAAGATTCCAAGCCAAAAATATTGGGCCATTGATCCGTCATGTCTGCATCCCATTCCCATGTTTCCTCTTGAACACTTCCATGTTTCCATAATAAATGTACTAACAAAACAATCATTCCCCATAACCCATTTTCATTGTGACCTATCACACATATCATATTCTTATCAAAGGATGTATCTATATCGAGATCATCCTCTTCCAAATCAATCACATGGGAAGTGTTGGGGTGAAACCTCAGTAGTTTTGACACATGGAAAACATCATGCATTGTGCTGAATTTCTATTGAAGTGCTAATCAGCATGCCACCAACTGATTATCTCTAGCACCTCAAACGATCCTATAAACCTGGGTGACAAATTTCCTTTCCATTGTATCCCATATTGACACAATCTAGGAGACACCCGATGGAATACACAATCACCCTCTATAAACCCTAGTGATCATCTCTATCAGTCATCATACATCTTCTCTCTAATATGTGCCATAGCCATAAATTTCCAAATCAACTACACCCGCTCGGATGTCACCTAAAGGAGACTCGATCCCAACAGCTTTGACTCAAATACCTCTAACCAACATAATAGTGATATTCTTGGTCTACCATAATGTGCTTAATATGGTTCCATCAATATAGTTTCTTCATAACTGTTGTTATTAGAAAAATCCATTAAATTCAAGTGCTTCTCTTAAGAACCACCAAAGTCATGCGCACATGCTCGCAAAATATCGTCTAACATGTGTATGGTACGCTCCGAATGCCCTTCTGTCTATGGGTGGAAAGTCATACATAACAAAACATGTATACCAATGAAATTCTATAAGACCTATCAGAAGCGGGATGTAAAGCACAAATCAGGATCTAAAGCTATAGTCTGTGGCACCCCATGTAAACAAAATATCTCCCTCACTTACAGTTCACCAAACTGCTCCACTTTAAATGTTTCCTCGATAAAAAAGAAGTGTTATACCTTCTCTAGTCGATCCACAGAGACCCAAATAGCATCAATCTTCAGAAGACTCTTTGGAGGTCTTATACAAAATCCATAGTCACATTATCCCACTTTCATTACGGAATAGTTAACCACTACAATTGGCCTCCAGGTCATTGATGCTCTGCTTTCACATGCTGGCAGGTGAAACATTTTGTTACGATCCCTACTATCTTCTTTTTCATTCTTGGCCACCAAAACTATTTTCAATGGTTATGGTACATTTTTTCACCCATAGATGTAACTCCCACATTGAAGCATGAAATACTATCATGAGTTCCTCTCTTATACTCGTGTTCACAACAACCCAATATTTCACATGGATGATATCATCCTCATCGATTTTTTATTCTGAAGGTGTCTCCTCACCTTCATGGATTTCCCTCAAGGCTAAACACTCTATATCCTTGTACTTACTATCCCTGATCCATATCATGTGTGTAAACTACACTAATATTGAAACCAGAGTCACCCCCTTATGAATATCTTGAACTACCACATGAATTTCTATAAGAAAAGTCATCATATTCCACTCTCCACTCAACTCATGTAAGAACTAGGTCTGAGTTGTTCTTCTCAAGTCATCAGCCACACTATTACCCTTCCCAGGTGTATATTCTAGTTCAAAATAAAAGTGCTACATATAATCTACATATATTCACTTCCGAAGATTCAAGTCGCGTTGTGAGAAGATATATATCATGCTTTTTTGATCTGTAAAAACTTTAAACTTTTCACCTAAATGATAGTTTCTACAAAACATAAGAGTATAAACCACTACTACAAACTCAAGGTCATGATTAAGGTAATTATATTCATGTGGCCACAACTGTAGAGACCCAGAAGCAATGACTCTATCAACTTACATCAACACAGATCCGAGTTTGATCTTAGAAGAGTAAAAATACACCATTTACTCATCACCTGACTCATGTAAGATCCAAATTGTTGTCTATTTCAAGTTCTTTTTTAACTCCTAGAATAAAGTCTCGCATGGATCTATCCAAACAAATTTTATCCCTTTATTTGTCAAACCAAAAAGTTGTGCTTCCATTTAGGAATAGTCCTGGTTATACCTTAGGTAATAACAAGATAATCCCAAAAAAAATTGAATATGAAAAACATTCTTGGGCATGATCGTCACGAGTCTTAGAGTACACTATAAAAATGATGCTCTCTAAGTGTACCCCGGATGATTTCTAGATGTTGGGCATGATCGTCACGAGTCTTAGAGTACACTAAGTTGTCATCCACAAGCACAAACCCAAAATGATCCATGTATGGATGAAAGATTTTTTTCACCAAGGCCATAAATACTGATGGGGAATTGGTCAACCCAAATGGAATTAGAGAAAAATAATAAAGGCCATACCTACTCCTAAAAGTAGTTCATGGTATATCAGAAGCTCAAACACTCCCCTGATGATACCCTGATCTTAGATCAATTTTAGAAAATGCACAATCCCCCTTCATCTAGTGAAATAGATCATTGAAGCATGGAAGCAGATATCAGTTCTTCATTGTAATTTTATTCAACATTCGGTTATCGACACACAAGCATAAAATCCTTCCATCCTTCTTTGCAAACAATACAAGTGATCCCCAAGGAGGCGTACTGATATATATAAACACATTATCTTAAAACACTTTCAACTAAATTTTGAGTACTTGATGATTAATCGGTTCCATTCTATAAGGTAGAATAGATATCATCTCATCCCCCGACATGAGATCAATATTTAATTCCACATCTCTCTCAGGTGGAAACCCTGAATTGTTATCAATAAAGACATCCAGAAACTTTTCTACTACCTCTAGATGTATGTATTTCCTACCACTCCCATCAACTAGCAAGAGACTAGAAACATTTACTATGAGCTCTCCTAGTTTCTGAGTAATTGGCCCAGCATAGCCGGCATAGATATTCTATTCTCTATGAAGAACAAATTGGTAACCCTCAAGAGATACAAAGGCTACTCTTATGCAATAATAATATTTGTGGGCTTGGTATAAGACTAGCCACTCCCATCCCATAATATGATCGAAGCCTTTTATATCGGGTACATAGATATCCCAAAAGAAAATGATACTCTCCAATATCTAGAGAAAATCCCTTGTATAAACAGATATCCATAGTCCGTGTTCCCAATGGTGTATCGATATTCATCGTCACACTTACAGACTCGACCCCCAGAATCAAGAAATTAATAGTGTTTTCATATATAAAGGAATGAGAGGAACCAATATAAAATAATGTATTAGATAAAGAAGAATAAAATAGAATATTACCTCTCACTATTAATGGACCTGCCTCACTCTCCACAAGTTTAGGCTGCACTTCATGTAACTTTCCTGCCCATCTTCCCTATGGTGTCGTCTGGCTTCCCTGTGTAGCACCACTCTGCTAGTACAGGCACGCATACCCTAAAGCTCCACAACTACTTCCTCTACCACCTCTTATAGTAGAACTCCAGCTACCATACCTATATGGTGTAGAAGACCCCTTTTCCACACTCTGACTCTGGGTTTTTGCTCCCTCATCACCAGTCTGTCATTACTTCCTCAATCACGTTTGTAGGTGTCCTATCATTCAAAAAAACCATCACTCCACTGATGGTTAAAGACAATGTGTATGATAGTTTAACTGCAAAACGTATTGGTGAAAAATCACATGAGAATTATATGATGTAATTGTTCCTCCTGACTATCCACCATGCCTTCCACTTTCCTAACTATGATTCTCCTGATTGAGCTTCCTTCTTTGGAAAGTCACACTCCCTGATCATCCAACTACATGTCCAATACTAGAATCCTCCTTTAGGTTCCCCTCTAAATTTAGAGCCTGATTAACTACTTCTAAAAATCTCTTCAGCCTAAAGATATTCACCTGGGACATAATTTCACACTGTAGTCCATCCTGAAACCATTCTTCCAAAGAAGCCTCATCTTCCGCCAAAGTAGGAGAAAAATTATGCAAACATGTTAAATGCTCATCGTATTCCTTTATTCACCTGATTCCTTGTTTCAGATTCATAAACTATGTATCCTTCTCTTACCTCAGCGTGTCTGGATAGAAGTGTTCCAAGAACATCTCAAAAAATTTATTCCATAACATATCATCAGTCCATACAGATCTTACATGATTGTTCTAAAAAAACATTATTGAACCCCATATCATATAAGAAACTAACTTGAACCTCCTCTTAGCCATAGTCTCCAAGTGGTCAAGTATCGTCTCTATGGATTCAATCCAAAATTTAGATCCCTTGGGTACACCATCTCTAGTAAATGTATGAGTGTGCTGCAACTGAAACTCCCTTGTCAATGTAGACATGATTTTATGAACCCACCTTGTCTCTCTCTCCATGAACTGCATGAAACATGAAATTTTTTCTCATAACTGCCCTCCTTCCTACTCAGATTTCACCAATGGTTCCTCAGGATCCCTATATGGAAGTTCATTTCATTACATACCCCTCAGTATCTCCCTCAACAAGAATCAAGTAGGCATATATCTAAAAATCCAAACACACCTCTGAGGTATCATAACACAACATTATAACACTAACATTAGTGGAGAAAATATCAAATGTTTTCCCCTTTTTCTTTCCACACGATTAACACCAAGGCCTTATCACTACCCTTAACCATCCTATTCCTAGGTATTGTTTAACAAGGATACATAAAATAATTTCAATTAATCCAACCATTAATTAGTCACATTATCTCAAATTAATTAATTAAATAATTAATTAATTTCCCATTTTCATTTCATCAATCACAGTTCTAATTAGACAACCATTTTTTCTCATTTTGAATCATTATTTAATTCCAACAATAAGGAAAATCATTTCAAGTTCATCAACGTACCCATAACCTATTTTTCAATGAGTTCCTAGAATGATACATGTCACAACAACCATAAGTGCCTAGAATAATTCATGAAGACTCAAATTTCATGCCTCTTTAGTATAGGAATCAAACTTCAAAAAATTTCAAAGAAAATATTGCATCTCACCACAAGTGCATCACCCTTGGTGAAATAATATACAACTATAACAACAATCAGAAATCACAACAATCCCAACAAGAGTACTTGAATTTTCCACCATACATGGGATTGAAACTCCCATGCTTGATCTCATTACCAAGCCTTGACTCTTCCTAGACTATTGTCTTCCTTTTCCCAAAACAGTAAGAAAAAATAATGTGAATGAAAAGAAAAATTTCTTTCATACCACTTTGTGATGTCCCGAACCAGGATCTAGTGAACTGTGCCCCAAGATCATTGGCTACATGCCCTCAAGCGCACCTCCCTGTACACTAGAGGGTGCCAACTAGTAGTCAGGGTCTTGTAAGTTAGTCATGTGGGGACAATAACCTCTTTTGTCAGAATAAACCACTTGTGGAATAAAATAAAAATAACCAAGTGTGCAAGCATATAAATAACCAGAATAAATCCATGTCCTATAATAACCAAAACATAAAAATAAAATACTAAAATGAAAGGTAAATCATTCAATGAAAATGAAAATTTTAGGAGTCTATAATAAAACTAAATTTAAAGACACAATGACTGCAAAACGGGTCCTGAACAACTGCTGGTTCCCTCTCCCATGCTACATTCCCAAACATCAACCAAACCTAGGGCTATGACCTTATCAAATCCTACAACAACAATGTCTTCAAAGGTGCCGATTAGGAGGCCCGAATAGGGTGTGAGTACAACTTAGTGGGACACCACCAATGGTGTAAAAAATGATTCTAGTAAAAATATAGTGTGTGCATTTTTATAAAGAAATAAATACAATGCATAATTTAAGAAATTATCACATTGTAATTTAATCTTTAATCAACACATTTGTCTATCTTCATTTCATGTTTCCCATTTTAATCATCATTCATTATCATTAATCATTTGGTGTAGGTTTTCATTCCTAGAACCTCAATTCTCAGTTGAATCTTCATTCATTATTACCATTAATCATTTGGTGTAGGTCTCCATGCCTATCACCACAAATCTTGTTGAGTGTAGTTCATTAATCATAGCTCTCCAATTCTCATTCGGTGTAGGTCATCATGCCTAGATACTAATAATCTCAAGCTTGGATAACTATTGGTGAAGAATGGAAGGTCTATGTCCCAACTTCTAATTTGTCTAGAATGCTAGTTTTAGCTCCATAAAAATCTCAGCCATTAAATCATTCATTAATTATCATGACTTTTCCACATCATTCATTTACTAATACAATGATTACATAAAAAGTTAAAAATCCATTAGTTAATTAAAAAATAAACTAATTACATACTACATTAATTAATTCATCAATTAATTAATTAATCAATACCATTCTCATTATATAGTTAATTATTTACAATTAATTATCCATTTAAAACAACAACTTTCTATAATTAGTTCTCATAATTAGTTATCTTTGATCAACATCATAACATATAATTAATTCTCCCAATTAATTATCTTTAGTCAACATCATGGAACATAATTAATTCTCACAATCAATTATCTTACAAAGCAAAAAATAATTTCATAATTAATTACCCTTAATTAATTATCTTTTCACATTCAATTAAATATCACAATTACAATATCAAATCTCAAAATATCTATTTGGTAAACCCCCCATCATTTCTTCCATGATTCAATTATCAAATAAATCACCAAGGAAACTCAATTCCATTCCATATTCTCAATTACTCCAATTTAGGAAATTAATCATCATGTAAATCTAGAAAACTTAAAATTACATTCCCATATCATAAAACAAAACTATGGGAGTTCAATTTAGACCACATACCTCGGTTAATTAATTAATGTTATCCCAATGGAAATCCTTAATATCCGAGAAACAAAACATCATCGATCAAGCTTCAGATCTAAATACCTAAACCAAAAATAAGATCAAAAGGATCGATATATTGAAAAACTATATCTATATCTACAATGCTAGATCTAGATCTTAATCCATTGGTTTTGATACAAGAAAACTATGGAGATAATCCATGAAATGATCATGGAATGATACAGTAAAGAATATGAGAAGCAATCAGATGAAATTTACTTACTATGAGGAGAGAGGATCTTCAATCCGGGCATTTAGTCTTGAAAATGGTATTTATATTGCCTTATAATCCCTCCATAATTATTTGGGAACACCAAGAATTTTTCAATCCTGATCTAAGGTCAAAATATTGGAGTATCAGGGGGTTCATTTGGTTTTAAAAAGGTTTATTTGATATAAAAATTTTTGTGCACAGTTTCTTTGGCAGAGGCCCATGGTTAGGAAAACCGTGAACCAACTGTGAAGACCTGTTTGTCTATTTTTTCATAGTTGGAATGGTTTGTTTGTACAATTTTTCAATATTTGTGAAAACCATGTGGACCCCTATATCTAGTTTTTCATTCATGGCATGGTTTGGTCGCACGGTTTTTCAAACCGTGTATAACCCACTATCCATTACCTTTACTTAAAAATTCACCCAAACACACCACAAGTCACTACTTCTAATCAAAGGTACATAAACTCATCAAAATATACCTAAAAACATACATTATATGATTCGATAAAATTTTGGGATCTTATATAGTAAACCTTGACTACAATGATGGTTATGGTAGTGAATCATAACTACCGGGGTGGTTATGGGAGTTAATCGTGACTACCAATATGGTATGAGGAGTGAACCCATTCTAATAATATGGCCTTGGAAGTTGTGCCTTAACTACATAGAAATCATTTTTATATGCTTATGTGTCTTCCATAATTATATGCATTATTCCTATGTTATTATTTCATGGATTATGTGTTTTTGTTCCTTATGGTTCATGTGTTATGAAATTCAAATTATCATGACATTATGCCTATTTTTGATCATTGATATTATAGGTATGATATTATATTTTCCTAATCCTGTTTAAATAACCATATTCTCATGATTGTGTTAACATATCTCTATTGTTTACCCTTACATAACATCTCATTTCACCCCTTTTTACGTTTCGCTTTCCCCAAGTTATGAAGATATGTATTATGTTCAATGTGTTTAAGAAGGGTGCTAGTTGAGAAGAACCTAGTGGGAGATAATGTAGATATCTTTTGTTTTTGTGTTTTGGTTTCCATGTTACCAAAGTCAGAAAACTAATATGGTATTTGGGCGTGTGTTTTTGTAATTAATGGAATGTTCTATAAAAATGAATAAATTTCAATGTACATTAATACTGGTTCATTATAAATGGTATTAGAGAAAATGTTTACTAAACTTTTAGGAACTATGCTTTGAAAACATTAGTGGGATATATAGAGATATTTCTATGGATTTTTTAGGGGTGTATATAAGGATAAGTCTGTGGATAAGTTAACATTTTTTGGAAAATTTCATAGAATTTTTTTAAAGTATAGAGTGGGTGGTTTCCTAGATTTACATCTCTTTATAGAACATATAATAGGATGTGGCTCTGGTACATATTTACTTATGGGAAAAAACTTCGACATGGTTTGTACATCCTTACTCGAGGATAACCTTGTACACGACAACAAGACATACTACACTCCTAGTTTGACACTCCTGGTGGATATGCATTGGAAATTACAAAGACTCTTTAGGAACCATACTTGATGATTTAAATAGAATTTTTCATTGAATAACCGATGATAAAACTATGGTTTCTTATATTAAAGAAGTTGTTGTAATTTAGACAACCTATAATGAGTTTTTCATGATATTTTGGTTCCTCAATGTGATAATTTCTTCAAACTCAACGATTTTTTATTTTATTCAATGGAAAGGACTAGAATGAACTGGGTTAACATTGAATATAATAGACAACTTTCTGATGATACGTCAAATGGGATGGTCACTACATTGAAGGATGTTGTGATCATTCCTAGTGATTTTTCATGGAACATGATTAATAACATATACCTTAACCAACTCTTGGAATCACTAAGGAAGAGAAGGAAGGGGTTTGGAGAGATTTAGAGTAATGGATACCATAGAATAATTCCATTGCGTAAAGGATTTGGAATAAATTACTTAAGTGAATGTCTTAGATGAACATGAAGATGTTTGTCTGTGGAAATTAATGCCACAAAGCAAGTAACTGTAAAATGAAAATGAAGTGTTCGGTTAATGAAATTGATGGGAATATTGGCCTCCCTAAGAGATCATAAAAGATTAAATTAATTAAATCTCGAATGAACAGTAATTATGAAAATAAATGTCTCAAGTGGAATAATCAAGAAGAGAACCAGAAAGGTGGAATGAGTAATGGTTATATTGATGATGATGGTGAGATGATAGACAAAATGTAAAATCAAGGAGGTATTAAGTAATTGTATGAGTTATAATTCTTATGAATTGTGATTGAAGTGGAATAATATATGTTTTCATATATTTGGATTCATGAATTATGTTATTTTAATGGTGTAAAATGCTAGGATTATTCAATTTATGTCTTTCACCCAGGATTTATATGTTCTTATTGAATTATTCTGGTGGACTCAAAAAGTGATTTAATAGAAAGGTGACATTTGGAATAAGGTAATATTACACTTAATATGTACCTTATGTTAAGATAGTATTATTCGGATAATGATATGATGAATATGAATAAGTAAATCATACAGTACAAATTTACGTGGAGCAAATTAAGGATTTGATTAAAAGTGGTTTATCATATCATGAATGAAGTTAACAAATTTTTGTACACAAGGAATATATCCATTAAAATTGGAATATAGAAATGTGCATATTTTCAATGAGGATGTCTGTTAATTCGGTTTATTAACATAATTAATAAGAATACATGATAAAGGTACTCACATGTTTAGACTATGACAACTAAGAGATTCCAAATGATATTTAAGAGATAAATGTAAAGCTGATTTAGTAAAACTATTTCTAATGTTTTGGATTTTTAAATTTTAGGAGGATTAAAAATTTATTTATGAATTATTTAATTTAAAATTCAAATTATTTTTATGATATTAAAGTGTTATATCACCGTAGTATGATTTATGCATAATTGATAACTTTTTCAAACCCTTTTCTTATGATAAAGATATATAGAATGACCTATCATTATATTTATGGATCTCATGATATGATAAAACTTTATTAATGAAAAATAGAAATTTATTTCTTGGAATATGATATAGAGTGTAAATTGATCATGTAACAAAAAAGGATGAAGTTTTCTTTAAATCAAGTTAGTATTTCTTCTCATGAAAATGCATCAACTCTAGGAAAAAGACCTTGTAACCCAAAATGTCATCCTAGTAACTTATTTTTTGATAAATCTAATGGTCCCTTATATCATCAAAGATTTATGACCTTTTTATTGTAAACTTTCTCTTTACCATGATCTATTTAAATACCCATCAAAACATGATAGTTATATTTTTAATCAATGAACATGTTTTCACTTCCCAGTTATGTTTTCTTAGATGGGGTCCAAGTAATGAGTTACCTTGGGTGACCAATATTTTTCTAAATTTCATTTTTAAAAGGATGTTTTACTATTGTTATTTATGATTTTTGTTTCTATTAGTCTAAATTTCAATAATTAATCCTTTCAAAACTCAATGAATTTCAATGGTGAAAATCATTTTAAGGGGGGTTAAATGTAACACCCATGTTTTTATGAAACATTTCATTGAATAAAATAGTTTTTTTAAATTTATTTTATTTTAATAAGTTAAAAATTTCATGTATATTGCACTAATTTGGCTTATAATACTTGAAATAATGACTTAACTTTTGCTACATGCAACACCGACTTGGCGTGTGTTACACACAACACAAAGTTTCTATAAACCATCATTTTATTGTTAAAATTATATAAACAAGATAATTATAACCTTGAAATTAAAATTAGTAATATATATAGTAATAATAAGTTTTAAAATATTATTTATAATGTTTTTATATAAATAAAAAATAATGATAATGAAAAATATATTTTTTGGTAATGTATTTTCACGTTTAAAAGTAAAAGTTTCTCAAATGAACTACTTTTCATGTCCTTTTGTAAAAAAAATATATAAAAATAATTATCGAGACTTTTATAAATTTAATTTGATAAAATAAACTTCATTTTTGAATATTGAATGTCCAAAATATATTAGGGTGACATTTTTTAATTTTTCTAAGAAACATCTTTTTAGGATGAATAGTGAAAACACTGAATTTTAATTCTAAACTGATCTTTCTTCTAATTTATATAAGTAGATAAATTATATTTTAATTTTATTTAAAGTCACATTATATGAATTATATATCTATTCATCCAATTTAGGTCATTATAATCTTTTTATTTTTATTTTTGATATAAAATCATAATGTACTTTTGACCATTCTCACTTTAAAACCTTGTTTCTTCGCCACACCTATGAGATTAGCATTGAACTTAATTTTGTTACTTATATGATTTGAATTTAGGAAAATAGAATTAAACTATTTTAATAATTATGACATTTACAGTCTAATAGAGTCAACATAATTTCTTAACATTATGTTTAGTAACTTTAATAATTTGTAATTACCATGGTTAAGGGTGAATTAGGTGATTAAAGTTAAACGTATATTAATAATATTATAAAATTACACAAACACAAGCCTAAATTTAATTGGATGAGTGATTTTAAACTAAAATAATCCTTGTTCTGTGATTATTACCTTTTTCATCCACTTGGATGAGAGTAAGACATTTATTACATATTATTAAAAATTGTTTAAAATGACATACCCATATTTTAAATAACTAAATAATTTTTAATATAGGGTGATATATAATTTAAATTATACTATAAATAATCATTATAAATATAAAATTACAATCTTCATCATGGTAATTCATTTCTTATTTTCATCAAATAAGTAATTATCATTATGGCTTAAGCAATGATGATGGAGTAATTTTTTAATTAATTGAAATGTAAAATACATGATATTAAAAATGTAGAATTAACTATAATATGTTACAATTAATGTCATAAATTAATTATCTAAATAAATTTGAAATTTTCATGATTAATTAATCGTGATTTTCAAATATATCATGTCGTTAGGATAATTGTAAAAATTAAAATAATGAATATTGTCAAAATTGACATTAATGATATTTTAAGATAATTAATATTTTATTGAATTAGATAAAACTCATAAATGAACAAAATAATTCCAAAGGATTGGTATTATATTTAAATATCATAAATGATATATTTATAGTCTATTTTTATATTTTTATTAAATATATTAACCCTTAAAGAGTAAAAACACAACTTATCGTGGTAAAAGTTAAAGTGGTTAAATAAGGGTTAATGCTATAATATAAGGATTATAAAATAGTCAAAACAAAAATTAATTTTCATTTTATGAGAGGTTTTAGACCCCTAAATATCTTATATTCTAAATGAATAATTTTTAGTCTTTTTTCTAAAATTAATTTATATTAATTTAATATTTCAAGAGATTATTAAAGTATCCCTCACACCAATAATGAAAAGAAACCTAGTCCCTCAATTCCTGACAACACATTGAGCCTTATAACTCATAAAAACCCTATCAAAATAATCTATAAACATTCCTACCTTACTCCTTGAATCCCATATTTGGGAAAAAATCCATCAAAATAATCCCTTTGGTAGTTACCCAAAGAAGAGAAAACATCATTCCTTTAGATCCTTTCTTTTCTTTTCATTATCCAATACCTCAATTTTTCTATTTTCATGAACACATAATTGACTCATTATCATCAATATAATGATTTGTTTTTATGTTAGGGGGTTTACCTTCACCTACATAGTCTTCCATCTAATAGGTAATTTTTCAAGACAATGTCCTGGTCAACGAGCAATACATAATTTATTAAAAGTAAGCAATAAAGTTACAAAAGTCTGAAAGAGGGAATTTTATTACAGTCTTTCTCAATAAGAGGGAGAAGGTCAACTGGAAAATCATCAGTCCATGTAATGGCCTGGTTCATTACCATGTTGTAAAGAAAATCTTCCAAAATATTAGCTTCCCGGAAGGTGTGGGTGGCAATATAGCTCAGCCCTTGGAGTGAGTTGGGGAATTTCCTCCAACTCGTAGTAAGAGGCCAAGAAATATGAATCACCCCATTAAAAATTTCTTGAAAAATGGTGTTGTAGTCGCTTTCAATCCAGATGTTGTTCCAGAATTTTTTTTTAACAAATTGGATGGCATGGATGAGTTCCAACATCTCAGCTTCAAGGGATGAGGTGAAACCACAGCTACCATAGAAACATCCCTGGAAGTGGCCATGAGAGTTTCTGAAGATCACACTGCAACCCACAGGACATGGATTTTTTTTGGAAGCCCCATACACATTGATCTTGATCCATCCAGAAATAGGGGATTTCCATAAAACCTCAAGAAAGTATTTAGGCTGAGGTAAAATGCCATCAATCTTCAGAATTCGTAGGATCACAAAAATCACAAATCGAGTTGTCATAATTCGCTCATGGTAGCATCTCTGAGGGCAATCAAGATTCTTGTTCGACCTGCAATGATATTAGATGAGTAATTATTGTGAATAATGTAATTTATATCATACCAGATAATGTGAACGAGCTTCAAAAAAGTAGTTAAGAAAAGGGTTTTTACTTGTGGTGACAGTCAAACTCCACACAACGTTTGGGCAGGATGAATCTATCTAATAGGTAATGAACGTATTATTTTTATGTACAATGAACTACTGACTAACGATATTATGTTATTTATTTTACATTTTCCACCTCGTATGGTTGGAAATAGTATGGAAACTCTTTTTTAAATGATATATATGACATGTTTATAATTCTCTATTTATTATATAAATCCTATATTCATTAATTCCATATTTGTAAATAGTAAAACTTCATTTTTGGAAGTGTGGACTACTACCTCTTCAAAGTGATGTGATTTGTTCAATCATTACATGGAATGTAATAAGGATGGACTTGGTAACCTTATATTATATATATGGGATAATAATTCTACTGTGATGATATTATATAAAAATATACATAAACATTATTTATTTAATTTCATTCAATATGACATAAAAATGGAACCAACATTCACGCATACATATGACCTACCATCTCCATTAATATTCTATTATATTTAATATATAAATATTTGACAGAGTGATATAAATTTATATATATATAATATATATATGATATATAATAAATGATTTAGATTTTATAAATAATTATATCATGATTTTTATAATATGATCAAGAATGAAATGTCACAACACTTATGATATACAAAGCATTTATTACCCAAAACATTACATCAACATGGAATTTTTAATAAATGGTTAATAATAGATCATAAAGAAATCATATATGTTATTATAAATATGAATATGGTTATGTGTTATTTGTATAATAAGCCTATATTTATTATACATGAGTTATTAATGTATACGAAGGAATTCAAGACATGATGTAATGGATTTCATCTCACTTTTTTATTTTTATGAGATATATGCCTTATTCATTACTCATTTCTTTTGTGTGGTGTATATAATGCCCATGAATTTATTCTGTGAATATTATAATTAAATTTATAGGTATTTATTTATCTATTTATGATCATTATTTCATGTTTTTTATGATTCAAAATATACAGAATTGGTAAAGTAATGTTTTCTCAATTATCCTTATTTGAGGCACATGTTTTGTTATGATACAACATTCATTTATGAGGTTTATATGCTTCTAATTGAAAATTTATATCATGAAAATCATTTCTTATTATGATATTTTAGGCTCCATGTAATTTAATTTTCTTAAATTGGGATTATGATTTTATGTTATCAAGTTTTAAGAGTTTATTGAAACAATCTCATTTTTTATCGAGATTTTTTATGATTATGCTTTAATTGATGAAATATTTTGATCCATATCTCATGAATAATATTGATTTTTATTATTCTCTAGTAAATAAGGAGGTCTTCATGTATTGGTACAATTTTTCCACTCATTGGAACTTGAGGTAATTAATAAAATATTTTTAGGAAAATTCAATATCTTTTCAATTTTTAGTTGAAAATTAGTTTTATTCAAAAACCCATGTTTTCAGAAATAAATGTTTTTAAAATGTTTTTAATCACATTTTCATGGAAAAGTGTCATTAAATATGTTTTCTTAATTTTATAACATGCATTTATAAGTTTTAAAATATATTTTCAAATGAAGGGGTTTTGGAAAATGTGTTGTCTTTTAAAAATAATTTCTCAAAGAAGAAATTAAATTTTCCTAAAGAAATAATTTTGAAAGATCTTTAAAAATTATTTCCCAACCAAGATAAAATATGTTGGTGTTACAAAATAATTATTGGTAAAATGATACTAGGTTCCATTAAATTTATTTCTCCAAATGGTTTCATTTTTGATCAAATAACATTCATGAAACCTATTTCTCTTTCACGAGATATATGTTTATTAAATATGTTTCTCATTCTCAAGTTATATTACTATAAACCCTAATTAATTTCACAGATTATGATTTGATGAAATTATTATAAAGCCTTTTACATTTACACATTTTAGTCTATGATTAATTATTTATGATACACATTTAATTTCTTGGGTTATATAATGAACAACGTTTATGATGGAATGACACATGTATGTATGATTTCATTTTGAGATGGTGGGGAACTATATCTCCCTCTAATTCATTAGGTAAATATTTATATCACATGAAATAGATAAAAAGGACCTTTTCTGCTAATATGGTATTGTGACTAAACCTTAGCTACGGAGATGGTTATGGAAGTGAACCATGACTACCAAGATGATTTTGGGAGTGAACCATGACAACCAAGATGGTATGGGAATTGAAATAATACTACTAAAATAGAATTATAAGTAATTTCAGGACTACTATAGATATCATTTTAATATTATTCGTTGTTTTCCACAATTCTATGTCTTATTCCTAGGTCATTATTTTATGGAATGTGATCTTGTTTTCATTATGGTTCATGTGTTATGAACTGTTAATATTTAGGTCATGATTCCGGTTTATGATCATTTATACATAGGGTATGATTTTTTATTCTCCCAATCATATTATCATATCCTTATTCTCGTGATTATGTATATAATTCTCCATTTTTACCTTAATTGAGTATCTAATATCAACCCTTTTTATGTTTCCCTTCACCCTGGTTTTGAATATATTTATTATGTTTTATATGTCTAAAAAGGGTTTCAATAAAGAAGAACCTAATGGGGCATAATGTAGATCAATTATTTACTGGTGATTTTTTACACATTTCTAACACAACTAAGTAAATAAGGTCTGTGTGCATGTGTTTGTGTAATGTATGAAATGTTCTATGAAAATAATGAAATTTCCACGTATATTAAGCCAAGGTAATTATATGTCCCATTAAATCACATCAAATAAGATCAAAATAACAAACGATTTTATATAAAATTATAAAAATTTGAAACAAAAAAAATTTAAGAATAATAATTTTAATGATTCCATAATACCTTGACTATGTGTACTGTATTGAAAAAAAATTCTCAAAGCCATGGAGTAACATGTATGGTCAAAATTTGTGGTTTTCAACACAGGTATAATAATCATAAAACCAAAATGTTTCCTTAGCTTTCACTCTAATGATTAATATTTATAAAAAAATAGTGAAAATTTCAGAGTAATGTCATTTCAATTAGAGACATATATAATTTGTAAAATAAATCTTAAACCGTAATAGATTTATCAGACATTATATTCTAAATAAATTATTACTATTAAAATTATCCATCCAAAAATTATTTATATACTAAAAATTGATATCCAATAATTACATCTCATTTCTAAAGTGAATTTACAAAATAAAATATTCATATCATGTTCTGTAATACCATTTATAATAAATTGGATAGAGTCAAATAAATATAATACATGATTTGACACATCATAAGTGAAAAATAAGTTATCTAATTACCATAGGATGGATTCCATTTTTGAATATTGAATAATATATATATATATTGAATTAATCATACATATAATGAATTATTTCTAAAAAAACATCTACCAAATAGAGAATAACATACCACTAAGATATAAAATAATTAATAATAATAAACCATAACAACTATACTCCCAATAATATTCATGATACTCAAATACAATATATAAATAAAATCTATGTGTAACATATATTGTCACATACATAGAATATTTTAAATGTTTTTTTATTTAAATTTCTATCAATGATTTGTTTTGGGGGTTTCCAATGGTTTTATGGAGAATAGGGGAGTTTTCATGAATTGGGCCAAACCGTGAGCCCAATTCCAGATTTAAAAATAACTTTTTTTCTTTTATACATTTTCCATTTATTAATATTTTTCACTCATTACAACTTATAAATTTCCTCCCCTGATATATTAACACTAAAATGAAAATCTTGAGCCTTTAGAAATAAATAACCAAGTGTTATAATGGTTTTTATTTAAGGGATTGGGCCTGCCCGGAAGCCCATATCCAGTTTTAAAAATTAATTTTATTTATTTAATAACTTATTAAATATTATGTATTTTTCGGTGATTCTAAGTATCAAACGAGACCATTACACCCAGACGTGCCCCCAGCCTCTTTCCACACTTTTTGGAGCTCTTAGGAATCACGATTTAGGGACGAACCTTTTAGGGTTTCTAAAATCGTCCATATTTGAGGAGGTAAGTTCATTCTTTCATAAATCTTTCAATTATAACTCTTTTCCCTCCATTCCAGTTCCTAAATGACCTACTAATTCTTGTTCAAATAACCCTTGAATTTTGGCTATTTTCAATTTTAGATACTGGTGTTTTTTGGAGATTCATTCAATATTTCTCAAGTAAGTTAGTCCATTTCTTTCTTCTTTCATTTTTCTTAGGGTTTAATTCAACGTGCTTAGGGTTTCATCCCTTATACATGAAGTACCAGATTTCCAGAGGGTAAGGTGTCAAACCTAAGGTTTAAACTTGGGGTTTCTTGGTCCAATTTTCTATTTTTAGGTTTGATCTACCCTTCTTGAGGTGCGACAGTAGTGCGTTTGTGTTTTCGCACAAAGGATTCAAGGGTTTCATTTGATTTGGTAGGTGATTACAATTTTGATGCACTATTTGTGTATTAGGATGCAGTATTTATCATATTTTCAGATTTATATCATTTTATTATTTTTGCAAAAATTGGTTCTAATGATGTTTCTATTGCAATTGAATTTTAAATGCCAATTTGGTGTGAAATTGCTGGTTTTCCAAAGAAATGTTTTGTTTGTTGATTTTGGGATGACCTATAAATACTTAGTTTTTTTATTGTCCTTTAATATGGCTTAAAATACTATTTATAATGTTTACCCCCTTTGGTTATTGCTGCAAAAATGGGTTTTAATTGTGTGTGTAAAAAAGTGATGTTTTGGTTCCACTTTTGTGTGAAAATGAAGGTTTTAAAAATTTATCACTTCTTATTTAACATGGGGATGACCAAAAATTAAATTGTTGTTTTAATTGAAATTTATTGGGATGAATTTACTGTTTTGGTAACTTACAAGTGTGAACATAGTGTACAAGTGGGTTTCTTAAGGGATTTTGTGTGCAAAACAACAAAGGATTTTGAGAAATTGTTTTATTCAGATTCAAAGTGTTTGATGTGTGTTTTAAGTGATATAAAATGTGATAGATACTATATTTGGTGTATGTGACCAGTAGTGTTGTTTTACATTAAAATGGATATGTGTTAATTGCTGAAATTGTTTGAGCACAAAGGGGGAATCCCGAGTACCTAGGTGGGGCAGATGTGTACTAGTATGGCTAGTGGACCAGATGGGTTTTGTCCCCATTTCACATAGAATTTGGATAAAGACAACTCTAACTAAACTACGTGGATGATGATTGGGGACCACTAGGTTATGGGTATGTTCCCTACTAGTGGCTCGTGCATGAGAACAGATTTTACTATGGTTACATTACACTGAGGTACGGGGTACATAGGGCCCGAGACTATCTAGTGCGTTGGGGTGTTCCTGATTTTGTTGCTCATTGGATTTGTGGTGTTTTCCCTCGTATTTGGTTTTATTTGGAATTATATTGAAGTAGCTAACATGCCTATTTAAATTTTTTAACATTCTGAATGTTTTATCTTGAAAAATGTTTTCAATTTAAAGTAGCATTTCATGGAATTTGTCGCCGCTTTTCATTGCATATTAAAACTACTTTCTAATTAACCTTGTATTGCATGAACATTGGAAACATTGGGTGGTATACTATTGGTCTTAGTCTCACACCCTACTTACACCCCTTGGGTGTAAGTAGACTTTATTATTTTTGACCCAGGTTAAGGAAAGGCTTTGGGTGATGGTGGTTTGTGGTGTTAGTTCCCATCCTTGGGGAGGAGTTGTGGAGACGGCTGGTGGGTGATGAACCGTTGTCATATGGAGTTCATGGGGCTCACTTGTTGCAGTTTCATTGTGCCTTTGAACCTTTTTTATTTCATTTGAACTTATTTATTCAGTTCTGGATTTTTGTATAAACCTTGTTGGTATGATTTTTTCATATTCATTTTATCAAATATTTTTGGTGTTATATGTATACACATTCGGGTAAATCATTCCCAAACCAAGATAAATGATACCCGAGCACTTGTTCCAGCCTGTGGGGATTGGGAACTCCCTTCGGGCCTTGTCACGGGTTGGGTTTGGTGCCAGTTTTGGTGGTGACCAGATTTGGTTCGTGACAAAATGGTATCAGAGGAGGTTCATGGTAACTATTTGGGTCATGTTATTCGGGGAAGAGTCAAGATAATATGGAGTTAGGATTGTAGGTAATTGGTATTCTAGTAATGGGTAGTGTGCCTGATCACCACACCTCATGATAAGATTCAAGTTTCCAGGGGAAGTTAGGATTTATCTAAGTCCTTTGGTTTTCTCAGTTTGATGATGGTTAGGGGAAATGAAAAGTGAGTTGGGTTAATGGTCTCAGTGAGCTCGTAGGGCATGGCAAGCCATGTGGAGCCGGGGATCCTCCCTAGAACACTCTTTGTGACTGTTAAGTGATTGGATTATGGTCTCCAACCATATGTCCAAGTCACCCACTGAAACTTGTTTCCTATCACATTGTGTTGTGTTCATTAGTTCTGAAATCTTGGAACTTTGGTTTTAAAGTTACTTGGTTTTAAGAAGTTTCATGTTTTTTTGAAATGATTTTAAAATAATGTTGGAATGTTTTTGTAAATGAAATGGTGGAACTGAATTTTTAGATTATTTTTGAAATGGAAAATGGTGTGCTTACACCTCTTTTGAAAGCAGGAACTATATTGTTGTTGGTTTTGGAATGTGTTTCAAATAGGGTTTTCTAAACAATAAAAGGGTGTTTTAATGGGATGAGTTTTTTTTGAAATTGATGTGAATATATTTAAATTGGGTTCTTGTATAAATGGTTGTGTCTTTCTGATAATTTTAGTGATATTAGAATTGGGATTTGGATCTCCTAGTTAGTAGTTGTGAGAAAAAGGATGTGTTGGTTGACCATTTTGGTTTTGAAAAGTGGAAAGAATCATTGTTTTAACCTTTGGTATTTCTGTGAGTAACTAAATGCATGGGATTATATGGGATGATGGATGGTTGATGGAATGACTTGATGAGTGACGGGACGGATATGAGGAGGGTGCCATGTGTGGCACAAAAACATGCATGTGTGAGGCCCATGAGGTACCATTGGTGGATATGCTTACTTCTAAACAATTTGTTCTCAAATAAATGTTTTTAAAGAAAAACATGATGTCTTGATGAATAGTTTGGTATAGTTTGTATTATGGGTTTTTGATAATTTTGATGTTGTGGGATATTTTCAGTCCAAGAACCCCTCCTATTTGAACTGTGTTTTGGGTTTGTGTTTGGTCAGTAAGCTGTGTTGTAGGGACGGTTAGTGGTCTCTTTTGAAAAATGTTTTCGAATGCCTTTTCGGTGGTTCCCTTCATGTGTTTAGATCTAGATTTTGGTATATGTTGACCAATGGACCATCTTGGTTTGGTCCTTTGGTTTAATCGTTGGATAAGGTATGCCCCATTAAGGGTTATTGCACAAGTAAAGTGCAAACTAGATTGTTTTGCCTTTTTAAGACCCTCCAGTTGATCAATATAAAGAATCTTTTTCTTGAGATTTTTAGATTGAGTCTACACCCTTTCCATTATTTTATTTTTAGATCCTTTTGTAATGGGAGAGTGCTCATGGAAGGTTGATAGAGACCTTAGTTTCTTAAGTTTCCTGATATGTCGAAGGTGGATGTGGTCAAGGGTTGTTAGTGTGGATGAGTGTCTCGATGGTGTCTAAGAGGACCTTTGGGTTCTTTGAAGTTTCTTTGATGCATGAATTCATGTTAAACCACCGGTGTGGGATATATGGTCATGATAGGATATTGTGGCCACCTTCTATAATTGTGTGTTGTTTGGGGATGTTTTATAAGGTCCCTCTCCATGCATTGTTTATATTAGTCGCAATGGTCATGTTCGGTGATGCCTTATGATGTCATGTTCTCGATTGACCGTATATATGAATGTCGTGAAATCCTATGACAGTCTCTATTTTTTTTGGGTGAATGTCTCTCTTGTAAAAACATTAAAATCTTCCATTTCAGAGGATGGTGAGTGTAGGTGTTCTTTAATTATATTGTTTCACACCTGAAGAAACAAGGTGTGATGTGTGTACATCTTCATAGCCCTTGTTTCAGTGAAATATCGGGATCGGGTAAAGTTAGTTTGGAATGTGTTATGTCAGGAAAACTTATCTGGGATTGAGGTGTAGTTGTTGGTGGCACCAAAAAAAGAAATCTCATTCAGTGGGTTTCCAAATACTAACTACGAGGCCGAAGATGCTTCAATCATTTGAGCTCCATCCATAGGTCTTAGAGAGAAGATGGCTCATAGTCAGGGGAAATCACATGGTTATTTAAACCCTTATATAAAGTCCTATCCTAAATATGATAGATAGGAAGAGTTTAAACGTCTGGTATCATCATAATTCTTCTATTGTTCACCTTTGGCGGAAATAGGTGGAGGGCTTTGTACCCATGTCATCTCCCAATGTCATTCCCTCCCCCTTTGGTTTCTATTGAGTCTTTGGAGAATGGTTGGAAGTTTGGATAGACTGGTTGAGAACATAGTTTTCAATTGGTTAATAGTTACCATTCCCCAGAAAACCATGTGGATAGAAGGATCCACAACGTTAGCGCATGGTTTCCCAAATCATGCGGACTGACCATGTGACCTTCCCAACTCTTCAAATTTTGGGGTCTTTCTGTACTAGCCCATGCTGGTCGGTTAAGATGGTTGGTTCTTATGGTGGGGAGAACCACTATGAGTCTTATATAAGTTCTGTAGTAAAGATCTGATGGAATTATAGCCATTGTATTGGGGAGTCCGTTCAACCCTCCCCAATTAGTGTCCTGATTCTGTTTTGGGAAAAACATTATTGGTTGTCTCTTATGGTGGGGAGTGTATTTGTGTCCCCCTGTACCAGTAACTTAGATTTATCTATGGTCTTGGATTGGTGTAGATATTCTTTTTCGGAGCTATCTAGCTACCAACATCTTCCTTGAGTAATCTTTCGGACTGGAGAGCACCCAATGGTTTAGTTAAAGTAAGGTAAGTGTGACCTTGTTCAATGATATTGTTTGTTTGGGTGAATTGCTTGAGTATTGTTCAGATTGTGTTTGAGGAGTTTTCATTTGTGATAAAGCCTGAATGTGTTTGATGGTTTCAAGAAAGTGGTGTATGTTTGGTTTGTGAGATTATTCCTTCTATCATTGATCACTGGAGGTGTTTTGGCCTTTTGGGGAGAAACCTGTCAAGATAGTACTTCTTGGTTTCTCAGTTGGGTTTGGTTGTTTTTTTGGACTTACTGTGACTTTTTGGGGCATAAAGTTTTTATGGTGGGGAGAATTGTCACATAAAAAGATTATTTTAAATGTTTTTTTTAATTTTAATTTCTATTAATTCTTTGTTTTGGGGGTTTCCAATGGTTTTATGGAGAATAGGTGAGTTTTCATGAATTGGGCCAAACCGTCAGCCCAATTCCAGATTTAAAAATAAATTTGTTTCTTTTATAATGTTTTTATTTTTTAATATTTTTCATTCATTCCAATTCCTAAATGTTCTCCCCTGATATATTAACACCAAAAAGAATATTTGGAGCCTTTATAAATCCATAACCAAGGTTTATTATGGTTTTTATTTAAGGAATTGGGCCTGCCCGGAAGCCCATTTCCAGTTTTAAAAATTAATATTATTTATTTAATAAATTATTAAATATTATGTATTTTTCAGTGATTCTAAGTCTCAAACGAGACCATTACGCCCAAAAGAGCCCCAGACCTCTTTCCCCACGTTTTGGAGATCTTAGGAATCACGATTTAGGGACGAACCTTTTAGGGTTTCTAAAATCGGCCAGATTTGAAGAGGTATGTTCATTCTTTCATAACTCTTTAAATTATAACTCTTTTCCCTCCATTGCATTTATTAAATGAACTCCAAATTCTTGTTCAAAAAACCAATGAATGTGTTCCGTTTCAATTTTAGATACTGGTGTTTTGGGGAGATTCATTCAATATTTTTCAAGTAATTTAGTCCATTTCTTTCATCTTTCATTTTTCTTAGGGTTTCATTCAATGTGATTAGGGTTTCTTCCCTTATACATGAAGTACCATATTTACAGAGGGTATGGTGTCAAACCTAAGGATTAGACATGGGTTTTATTGGTCTAATTTTCTATTTTTAGGTTTGATCTAACCTTCTTGAGGTGCGGTGGTGGTGCGTTTGTGTTTTTGCACAAAGGATTCAAGGGTTTCAATTGATTTGGTAGGTGATTCCAATGTTGATGCAATCGTTTTGTACTAGAATTCTATATTTATCATATTTTCAGGTTTATATCATTTTATTATTGCTGCAAAACATGGTTCTAATGATGTTACTATTGCAATTGAATTTTAAATGCCAATTTGGTGTGAAATTGGTGGTTTTCCAAGGAAATGTTTCATTTGTTTATTTGGGGATTCCCTATAAATACTTATTTGTTTTTATTGTCCTATAATGAGGCTTAAAATAATGTTTATAATGTTTATCCCTTTTGGTTATTTCTGCAAAAATGGGTTTTAATTGTGTTTGTAAAAAAGTGATGTTTTGGTTCCACTTTTGTGTGAAAATGAAGGTTTTACAAAGTTATCACTTCTTGTTTAACATGGGGATGACCAAAAATTAATTTGTTGTTTTAATTGAAATTTATTGGGCTGACTTCACTATTTTGGTAACTTACAAGTGTGAACATAGTGTACAAGTGGGTTTCTGAAGGGGTTTTGTGTGCAAAACTACACGGGATTTTGAGAAATTGTTTTATTCAAATTCAAAATGTTAATTGTGTGTTTTAAGTGATATAAAATGTGATAGCTACTGTATTTGGTATATGTGACCAGTAGTGATGTATTACATTAAAATGGATATGTGTTAATTGCTGAAATTGTTTGAGCACAAAGGGGGAAGCCCGAGTACCTAGGTGGGGCGGATGTGTACTAGTACGGCTAGGGGACCGGATGGGGTTTGTCCCTGTTTCACCTAGAATTTGGATAAAGACAACTCTAACTAAACTACATGGATAATTATTGGGGACCACTAGGTTATGGGTATGTTCCCTACTAGTGGATCGTGCACGAGAACATATTTTACTATGGCTACATTACACCGAGGTATGAGGTACATGGGGCCCGAGACTATCTAGTGCCTAGGGGTGTTCCCGATTTTTTTTGCTCATTGGATTTGAGGTATTTTCCCTTGTATTTGGGTGTCTTTGGAATTATATTGAAGTAGCTAACATTACAATTTAAATGTGTTAACATTCTTAAAGTTTTATCTTGAAAAATGTTTCCAATTTAAAGTAGCATTTCTTGGACTTATCACCGCTTTTCATTTCATATTAAAACTGCTTTCTTTTTCACCTCGTATTGCATGCACCTTGGAATCATTGGGTGGTATCCTATTGGGATTAGGATCAAACCCTACATACACCCCTTGGGTATAAGTAGACTTCATTATTTTTGACCCAGGCTAAGGAAAGGCTTTGGGTGATGGTGGTTCGAGGTGTTAGTTCCCATCCTTGGGGTGGAGTTGTGGAGAAGGCTGGTGGGTGATGAACCATTGTCATGTGGAGTCCATGGGGATCACTTGTTGTTGTTTCATTGTGTCTTTGGACCTTTTTTATTTAATTTGAACTTATATATTCAGTTCTGGATTTTTTTATAAACCTTGTTGGTATGAATTTTTCAGATTCATTTTATCAAATATTTTTGGTGTTTTATGTATACATATTCGAGTAAATCATTCCGAAACCAAGATAAATGATACCCGGGCACTTGTGCCAGCCCGTGGGGATATGGAACGCTCTTCAGGCCTTGTCACGGGCTGAGTTCGGTGCCAGTTTTGGCGGCAACCAGATTTGGTTCGTGACATATATACAATTATGAGAAGAAATTACACATGAAGGATTAAAATAAATTAATTTCTGGAATATGAAATTACAAAGTCCCCTAAATTTGTAATCATAATAAAACCAATAAAACCCATCTCCATGTGATAGGTGGTCATACATAATTTTATTACTTTTCTATAACCTAAACATCACTATCAACCACCATCAAATCAAAATGGGGATTTTCATTTTCCTATATAATTAAATCCACATATTCATATTCATCAAAAAGTGTATATTGGAATACATTATAAAACCCAATAGGATACCTCCAATATTCTATGCACCATTAATGAAATAAAATAACAAAAATTATAGTTTCTAAATTATAATAAATTAAACTCATATCATTTTATAACTTCACATATTTGAAATTAAAATATCTTTTTACCTTGAAACTCATATACTATATCATGAGTAACAAAAATCATTTCCGAACTAAACCAAGTTAAAATTTAATTATATAATAAATTTTCATATCAATATTATTAAAATTTTCAATCCTAATTTTTATATTAAACATGGGTTAGAAAGTTATAGGTAACAAAAATAAAATAAAACTAAACGGAATTCCCCTATTATCATCAATGAAATCCTATCTACTCACCTAAATAAAATGTTCTAAAAATGATTTGAGGAACCCACCTAGATTACACTATTTGGGTCTAATAGATTGAGAAATTATATATAAGGTTCCATGTAGCTCAATATACCACATAGATTTTAAAATAATTATTTAATAAAAAATATATAAATATAATTTCACTTTTTATAGATCTCTATTCATAGAAATCCCAATTTTCATTAATAATAAACACATCACATGATATTGATAGTGGATAACCACTTGTTATATTTGAATGAAGGTGTGGGTAATTATTTATTCATCAATATTTATAAAACTTGTTTTTAATATGGAAAGCATGGATATTGATTCAATATATAATATTTAACATTTATCAATGAAAATTTAAAATTCAATTAAAACTATATAATATTTTATAGAAAATCATGTAATGCATAATCTTTTTTTATTAACACCACTAAAAAATGAAAAACATGAAACATAAATGACCAATTTAAATAAAATATATGTGTTACAAAAAGATATTAAAAATATATAATTATAATATAATACAAAATATTTCATTAAATATGATATAAATAAGTCAATTTTTTTTAAACATCAAATAAATTATTTAAAAAACTATAAATGAAGTTCTATGATAGGGAGAATAATGAGAATATAATTTCTTACTAAAAATAAAAAAATATTATTAGTCTAACAAAATAATAGATCACGTGCATAGAATATACTTGCGGTCCAAAAAATATATAAATATGTAGGGGTGTAGTAGAGATGATTCAAGTCGAGTATCTCAGTAATTGATCTCATGCTATGTACATGAACTTGGTGATTGAGCTTAGCTCGGTACTGGATTGAGTATTGATTTCTTATCTGGATCATGACCACGAGCTTGACATGGTCTCGATCAAGTAGATGACTAGGCTCAGCTCCATTCAATTAGGAAACTTTTTCAAAAAATTTATTACAAAATATCACTCTAATTTGAGCCCATACATTTTTTTTCTAGATGAGATCGAAAGATAATTCTTGAAAATGAATACACATATATTGAATAAAAATAAAATATTAATTTTTTTATTGATTAGAATCACAAGATACTGAATTATGCTATTATGATATTCAAACTAAACTCAAGTTAGTACTCTATTTTCTCGATCTCAGTAACAATTTGAAAAACATTGAGCTGAGTTCGAGTATTTGTGGAGCCATGCTCGACTATATCATGAATATGCCAACTCTTTTTCATCCCTAGAAATACATATATAATTTAAATCCAATTTTAAATCCATTGATTCCTTGAAAGGATTAGGTTACAAAAATTAATGATTACGAATAGTAAATATGATATAAGAAGCTTAATGCCTTTTACCTTATGAAATCGCCATATAAGTGTTGGGAATCACCAATAGAGTAAGGTGATAGTAGATGTTGATGATTGGGAATCCCCTAGGGTCTAACATAAATAAAAATATAGATAAATAATGGATGATTGTTGAATTTTAATGTCAAAAATAAAAAAATCAATATTTATAAAGATGAAATGTCAAACCACATACTCTTTTAAACCATGAATTTGACTCTAAAAAATATTGTAAATATTTTTTAACATACCACATGATACGTTTTCATGGTCCTAAAACCATTCATTCTAATTCTTTACCAATATTTTACAATTTTAAATATAAACTCCATGTAAATGTATTAAGCAAATAATATCTAAAATAAAAACATTATAATGATATTATTGATTTCATAGAGGATTGTGAAGAAGAGGAATTCATCAAAAATAATAGATCACTATGACATTTTCTCAGGTGGGGAATGTTTAAAAGTAATTAGATGATATCTATTTAAATTACAAGAGAACCTCCAAAAACACAATCAATTTTATGGGAAATGTAAGGTAGCCAATATATTGTTTATGATTTTCTTTCCAAAAGTGACAGTACTCATCTAGTTGAAGTGAATTTTTATATTTTTATTGATCACTTAATAGTATTTAGAATCAATATACATACTAATATAGCTTATCAAACTAAAATTATGGGTCGATTAAACATGGAAGTGGAAAAAAGTTTAACAAAATTCAAGGTCTACTGGGATTTTATTAAGGATAAAAAATACATCATCCTCTTCATTAGAAATATCAACCCCTAAAATCATTAAAAAATGTTTCCTTTAATGAAATCTATAGAAAACTGAATGATATTAATAAAACTTTTAAAATATTGATCTCTAAATACATAAATAAGAATTAATAACACTTTTCTCATGTTCAGAATACATTGAAAACTCATCATTTTATCTTGAATAATCATCATGATTCCCTCTCTAACATTGAAATTCAGGTGACACAGTTATCAAAAAAAAATTTAATAGAAATATTGGTATATTATCTAAAAATGCTAATGTTTTAAGGTAAAAATAATTTTTGTGATGTTTTAAAATTGAGAAGAGTTAAAAGACGATCCTCTCCAAATTAATGTAACAAAATAATTTAATTACTCTATTAATGAGAAGTAAAAAAGAAGGGGAAAACTATTATGTTTTTAAAAATAAGGGTTTTAGTCAAATTAAGTGATTTCTAATGAAAACACTCAAAGAATCATCTATTAAATCCTCACAATCCTCATATCCTATTTTTTTAATGATGACGTTACAAGGAAAATAGAATAATAGTTTAAAAAAATTATGAACATATTAAAATATTCTTGTTCCAACAATAGTATCTCGTATATATTATATTATATGAAATTAGTCGAAGATATCTTATCAAATAATTAGAATAGTGAGAATATTTTTTTTCTATTATTAAATAATTATCAGTTGTTATACATTGCAATATACCTCTTAAATATGATATCTTTGAGCATTATTAATTACATGAATTATTATATTTCATACAATATAATGATCACATTATGATATAGTATAATATATTAATATTAGGACATTTAATTTTTTCTAGAATCATTGGTCAAATAAATCAAAGATCATGAGAGTATAACTTTAACTCGTAGAATTATATATAACATGCATGATTGGAAAAAAAATAATGTTGTTGTGAAAGTATTGAAGTTGGGTTTTCCAATAGGTTTTCTCATTCATGACGGAGTGTAAAAGGTTGAATTACTGATTTTTATTAAGAAACCCATTCCCATTATTTGGAAAAAATTATTCATACTGAATGAAGAGAGACTGAAATTCTAATATGCTAATAAGAATTTGATGATATACATAATTAAGGGAGTAAAATATTTATAGTATCTTAAAACAATAATTACAATTTTTATATAAAGCAATATATTTGAATTTTTGACATTTAGTAATAAGGGTAATTAAAAATGATGAGGGATAATTATATAGAAGTGGATAGAAAAATGGAGGAAATGACTTAGAGCATGATAAATAAGGTAATACTAAAGTGGCGAAACATTTTGACAGTGTAATATTTGTTAATTTGATTATATAGGTCATCCTATTACATTCAAAATAATAATTTATAATATTTTTATACTCATTCTATATAGAGTGTAAATACCTTATAATCATTACTAGAGTTGATTTATTTAATTGATTAATAATAATAAGAATTAATTATTTTTTTAAAATTGGTGAAATAATCCATTTCATAGAGTAATTAAAAATTAAGGGAATTATTAACCCTATATTAAATTATATAGATTGGCTTAAAAATAGGAAAAAATGAATAGGTTAACATAGTGAATAATATCATCTCCCATGAAGATGGATTTTAATAGAATAATTTTTAAATAATTTAGAGACTATAACTATATTTATTATATATAATAGGGATTGGAAAAACCAACTACATGTAGTGTTAAGTAAATATGAGATGATAGTGATAAATCATGATAATGAATTAATCTCTAATCACATATTAATAGGGTAGAGATTTTATATAGATTACTAGAAACTAAATTAAGTGACATGAAACCGTCACCTCCCTCATTTATCTCTCAAAAAAATATGGGATGACTAGTTTGGAATGAGTATTATTGTTTTCTAAATGGGTTATTCTAATATATCCAAATTCCAGGGGAAAATAATTACTATATTAAAACAAAATTTACATTCCCATAAAGAACCATAGTGTACTAAAACATTTAATTTAGTATGTCTTATGAATCATCTAATTTTTAGTATTACATGGAACATATATTTCATGGAATGGTAGAGAAATTTTAATATGTGTTAATGCTTTCTATGCTTATAAACAATCCTATTAGGCATGACACACTAAATTGGACATGGATTTGGAATATTTTTAGGTTCCATAAATAGTGATAAATTAGGAAAGGTTTCAGATCCTAGTGAATGAAGGTATTATTCTATGTTATTATATATTAAAATATATGATAGAGGTATATCACAAGAAAGTAAAATTGATCCAATAATTATTAATGTCCTATTTGGTAAGGGATACATAAATAGTTTTTGGATTTTCCTAATATATTATATGATTGTTCAGAATATTTAGGAAATTTCTTTATCTCCAACTCATTTCTTAGTAAAATAATCCACTTTATACTTGTTAAGTGTTTTAAAGAGTCCTTTTCAATATTATAATGGGATTTGGAGAATTATTACATCATGAACTCACCTAATTATAAATAAATTTTTGTGATAATGGGTTATGAAAGTGATTATATTATGGGAAAAATAATTTGTTAATGAGTGGATATAATTTTTTGGATTTTCTATTATACATGTTAGAATGGTATAGAAGTTCATCTAAACTATTCCGCCTAGAAAAAGAATTACTCATTTTGGTCTATGATTTTTATAATAATACCTTAAATCTTGTACTTTATAATGTGTAATTATAAATATATCTTAGTTAATTGAAATATCTTAATAAAAAAAGTATGAGAAGATATATTTATTTTTTCATCATTTTAGATTATGTTTGTTATATAAATATAATGGTTAATAAGTTCTCAGAGAAATAGTTATTGAACAAAATTTAGAGGATAAATTACCCAACCTAATTAAAAATCAATATGTTAAAGTAATGACGATTTCTCAAATGAATAATTTTATATGGTTTATTTTTCAAGATAATCTTGGTTTATGGATTATTGAATTACTTCTTCACATTAACCATCATCCATTACATTATGTATTATCAAATAAATTTATTCATAAATGAAGATTATTATTAAATTTTTTATGATGCATTTGGTTTGGAATAATATATATGATGATTTTCAAATATATTCCCATTTTTTATTATAAAACTGTAATTAAATTTTATAATTCATCATTGATAGGTTGTAATAATTCCTTGGATAGAATAGTTGAAAAAAGTCTTCAAAGTATTTAATTTTTCTCAATACTCAACTAGAATTTAAATAAATTGGTGGTACATTGAGATCATTTCCAAAGAACTAGAAGTATCATAAAGAAAGATAAAATACAACATTGACCCAAAACAGAGGTTGAGGAATTCAATGTTTGGTAATATATTTCATAATATTAATTCTAAATTCCTTTGACACAATTTTTTTTTTGTTGAAAAAATAGCTTCAGTTTTTTTGTGGTTTTTAGTTGTTGATAATTTTTTATAGAGGATGTTTTCTAATGATTCTTTATAATTGATTAAAGAGGTTTATAGAGTTTTATATTTATCTAGAGGAGTTTTGAGCCACTCTATACACACACTCTGAGTTTCGATTAGAAAATATCATACTCTATATAGGCCTGAATACCATGTGAGATTATATAATATAATGATATCTTTATTTTACACCATTTAGATAAGTTAAACATTGTAAATCACAAATAATTTTAAAACCCAAGGAATATATGGATTATTGTCTTTGAAGAATAGATATATAAGAAACTTATTTTATAATAAATATAAAGAGATTATCAATAATTTATCCATATATGAATCCCTTATAGAATTATCATAATTTTTAATCATCTCCATAACATGGTTAATGGAAAAATACGAAATTTTTGACCTCAAATGCTCAATAAGGGAAAAACTAAACCAAATTGCACTAACAGTTAGATCCTAGTCATATAAAAAAACATGATCATGGGATATAAAAATATTTAAAAATAAAATAGAACAATAATATTTTTCTAATTTTCATAATATAAGGACATTTAATCCCTTAAGACAAAATATTTACCATGGTACACAAGTGTGAGATAATAAATGTGATCAATAGAGCATAGTGATATGTATATGACATAGAAATGTGTCATATCCATGAAACATTTCATAAGAACGAACTATGGCCCAAAAATAATCATAGGAAAACATTAAAAATGGTTTAGGTATCAAAATCCTTCTAACCATTATGTATTCGCTAAAGAATTATATAATGTGGTCCATTATGGACTTGAGCATCATAAATCAAGCCCGATTAGGGACTCAAGTATCATAACTCAGGACCCATTCTTATCTCATACAATATAAAACAATAAAAAATGAATTTTAGGGATATATAAGATCCCAAACATCATCATATTTTGATGTGTGTACAATTATTCATCAATAATTATTCATATCATGAGAACCCATGTAAATAAAATGTGTTTCACAACGTTTCAAAATATTTTCGCACAATATGTTATCAAAATTGGATTGGTTGATAAAAAAATAAATAAAGGGAGTATTTCATTAATTATTTTAGAAGATTATTCATAACATATTTCTCAAAATAATATAGTTTTAATATATATAGAGAGAAAAATAAAAGATACGCCATACAAATAGTTTTTAGAAAACATGTTTTACATTGTCAGGAAAAAACCTAACTAATGGGTCACTTTAAAAAAAATTCAAGAAGACGAAAAAACTAAAAAAACAATGTCGAAGGAAATATTAATAACAATTCCATGAAAAATGAATAATGATTTTATGAGGTAATTGTGGAGTGGAAGATAAAATGTATTATTATTAAGGGAAAACAAATTCACCATTTCAAAAATAAAATTATTGAAACAAAATTCATAAAAAGGGTGATAAATATTTCATTCAAAAAATGTAAATATAAATTTTATTAACACTATAATTTAAAAAAATTTGGATTTTAAAATAATAAAGGAGAGAATTAAAAAGAATAATGAATATTTAAATAGAACAAAAATCTTCTTTTAAAGGATTAGAATTATTCTTAACATCATCAAATTTCATAAATAAAAAAAATCATAAATTTAATTCCCTAAAAAATAATTATGAATGGAAATAATATCCAATTAATGTATATAAGTAAATAATATTATTGAATCATATTCAAAGTTGAGTAATCATTATAATGCCAGTTAGGGTAATGGAAGATGGTCTAAAGGGTGGTGAATAGACTAGATTAAAAATTAAAACAAATAAATTCTTAATTTTAAATAATTATAAAAGATAATTATTGACATTTATTATCAAGGAATATTGTAAAGAATACAAATATATTTTTTCTAGTAGTTTAGTCGAAAGTGGGTCTACTCTACTCTTATACCTCTCTACCCGATGAGAGATATGTTTGAACTAAAAATGATTTTTATGGGGGAGTCATAACCCAATTACAAAATTCATTTGTAAAGTAGGGATAAACCTGAAACATGCATTTTTATGGGGAGCTGTATCCCTTACAACCTGAATTTAGACACTGTGTGTCCCTACCTTAATAGTATTGACTTTAAATACATAGAGTCACAACCCTTAGGTCCTAATTACAGAATCCTAGAATTGTAACCTCATAAAATAGAATAGAAAATAATAATTTTTTGTGAAAAAGCATAAAAAATAATAGTCACTGTGAGAGATAGGAAAACATGTTACAGAATTAGAACTAGATAAATGAATCTAAAAAATGAAGGCATATGTATAGGTTGGTGATGATTAAATTAGCTCATCTCATCAAGGAAATTGTAGATGTAGCAGAATTAATTCATCCCTTGATAGATCATGTAGGTGATCAAATACTATAACATAATACATTGTATATTACATAGTAGGTTGAAATTTCACATCACTTTCTCTTTAAAAAAATAGAGTATCAAATATTTTATCCTTTGTATCGTGCAATTTTTTATCTTGTTATTCTATTTATTTTTTCTTATAAGAGAGAATGATATATATATATAATAAAAATTTAATAGTTTCAGTAGCTCTACTTCCTTAGGAAATTCAAAATAAATTGATACAAGAGCACTCATAAATATCTCTATGAAAATCATTGAAATGTTTACCTCTTTATTCCTATAGAATAAATCTTAAAAATAATTTAAAATAATTTGAATAACTCATCTAAAAATATCTCTAGAAATATATAAGCACTGAATGATTTTAAAAAATTACTTAAATCCATTAAAACATCATCAAATTTAAATAAAACAGTTTTTAAATCTAGTAGCAAAATCTGAAAGAAAATTCCAAAATGTAAATTTAAACAAATTTTGAAACCTCAAAATTTCTTAGAAAAAGACGCTGAAAAAATTATTACATTTCCTCTTTAAATATTCTACCAAATAACATTGAAAACTCTTTTATTATTATCCTTATTTTTAATTAGAATTATTCTAATTGAAAAATAATTAAAATTAATCTGTATATATCAGAAACAAATGCATGGAATGAACAGTAATGTATGTTTGATGTACCCTAATATTCACTATTTGTGAAAAGTAGTGTAGGGTATGAACCATACTTTGTGGAATGAATAGTAACGTAGTGTATGAACCATACATTCCACTATTCATGAGCAGTAACAGAGTGTATGGATGATAAACAATAACATAGGGTTGATGAACTATAATTTCATCTATTCATGAACAATGCATAGTGTATAGATGATGAAAAATAACAAAAGGTTGATGAACCATACTTTCCACTATTACAAAATTAGGGTCTCCAATACTTTGTGAAAAATTGGATTACATACTTTAACAATATTCAATAAATTTTTAAGGGATCTAAAAATCATATTATGACTTTGGTAAAAAAGACTTATTTGTATAAAATTGTATTATATTTTCAACGAATCAATAATAAAATAAAGAGAACATACACTATTCAAAAAATAATAATAAAATAGAAGTAATAACATTCTAAAAATTTTCATTTATGAAATATAGAAGAATAACTTCATGAAATTTAATCACCATTCCATATTCATTTTTATACTTCGATATAAACTAATGAAATCAATATAAACAGTTTTTCTTTGTATAAAATCAATTCTTATGTGAATATGATATCTTTATAAGTTTCCGTTAAATAAATATAGAAATGTTTTAGAAATGAAATATGTAATGTTTCTAAAACTTCATCATCAAATTAATTGAATTTTTAGAGTAATGAAAATAAATTTTCGAACTTCTTCATAAAATAATTAAATTTAAATAAATTTCTTATGTATATAATGTGATAAGAATCATAGAAATCCATACACTATAGTTTGAGAAAAAATTAAAATACTGAAAGGTTTTTAAATGAAATTCACATATAAGAAAACAAAAGACAACATGCACTTGGAAAAATAATCTCCCCATGTAATCAAACTAAAAAATTCACACGAACAAACAATATCCCATTTTTTGATTGATTACAAAACCAAATCATTTTAAGTAATTAACACTAATTTTAAAAACATTTAAAACAAGTTTATTTATACCAATTTATTGCTCCCCATTTTCTCCCAAAATATATCTCCCAAAACTAATGATTTAAAACAATTAAACCCATGTTATTTCTCCACCTTTTTAAAAAAATGTGAATATAATCTCCCCCTAAAAAAATATAGTAAAAAATTAAAATTCCAACATACCATGTTTAAATTTATTTTCATTCAGACTAAGCAGAGTATAAAGGATTTATAAAAGTATGTTTTAGCTATTTTTAGATGGTATAAATTCTAAAACAATATCCGCCTTGTTCACATGATCTCAAGTAAAATGAAATCCAAGATCAATATAGGTTTTATAGAATATTGTAATGGTTTTTTAGAAATAGAAATTGGAGAAGTTTTATAACAATAAATTATAAATTTATCAAGATAAACATTAAAATCACTTTAATGTTTCATAATCCATAAACTTTGAGATCATATAATAAAATCCAATATATACTCAGCTTATGTAGTAGATGACGAAACATATATTTTTTTCTTAGATGACCAGGAAATAAACCTTTTCCCTTAAAAATGGAACATATCTGATGTGATTTTTCTATCAATTCAACATCCTTAAAAATCAGAGTTATAATACGATGTTAAATCAGGAAAGTTATATTTTGGATTAAATAAAATTTAATCTTTTTTTCGTTTAATATATCTAATTATTTTTTTATGGCTTTAATATGACTTTATTTAGGATCTTCTCTAAATATAGCATATTAGGAGACACTAAAATTGATATTGGGCCTAGATGTAGTTAAATACAAAAAAGCAACCTATCATGACTCTATAAACATTAAAATCAATAGATTTACCAGAAGTATCAATGTCTAATTTTCAGTTAGTACCTATAGTAGTTTTCCATGATTTACTAGAATCAAGACCAAATATTTTAATGAAATAATTATCATACTTAGATTGATTAACAAAAATTCCATTTTCTGTTGAAATATTTGAAGTCCAAGAAAGAACTTTAATTCTCTCATTAAAATCGTATAAAATTTAGAATACATCAAAGAAGAAAATTCATTGAAAATCATTTCACTAGAGGAACCAAAAACTATATCATCAACATAAATTTGAACAAATAAAATATCATCAAATGTTCTTTTAGTTAATTGAGTTGGATTAACATTTCCTTTCTTTTAACCATTTTTTAATAAAAACAAAAATTCTTTCATACAATGTATGAGGATAGTAATTGATAGCACCCAATGCTTTAGATAATTTAAAAACATGGTTAGGAAATTTTTCACTTTCAAAACCAAAGGTATGGAAAACAAAACTTCTTGAGTAATAAAACCTTATAAGAAATCACATTTTAAATCAATTTGATATAATTTAAAACCATGAAAATAAGAAAAAATTAAAAAAATTATAATTTCCACCAACATAAAAACAGGTGAAAAAGATTCTTCAAATTCTATACCTTCTTTTTGAGCGTATCCTTGTAAAACAAGTTCGGATTTATTTTTGAGAGTCTATTTAGATTCATCCAGCTTATTTCTAAATATCCACTGAGTTCCAATCACCTTTTTATCTTTAGTAAATTATACTATAGTCCAAAAATATTTCTAACAAACTGATTTAATTCATCTTGAGATGAAAAAATCCTGTTTTTATCTATCAAATCATCATTAACATTAAATGGAACATAATCACAAATAAAAGAATAATTGCACCAAAACATTTAACTATAATTTCTTGTTTTAACACCAGAATCAATATTTCCAATTATATTTGAAACAAGATGATCATTTTCAATCTTAAATGACTTCGGATCTGATTGAGAAGGGTTATACTCCCCAAAAACCGATTCATTCTCATCAAGTGGTATTTCTTCAGAAAAATTAAATTCTCTAAACTCTCCATCAATAGTATTTTAATCAGAATTTATTTTAACATTTTTATCACCAAACATAACTTGAATTGATTCTTCAATAACAAATTTTATTTTATAATAAACTCTATATGATCTACTATTATTATAATGACCAATAAAAATACCTTCATAACTCTTAGCATTAAATTTATCTAAATTAACTTTTTAATTTTAAACAAAAACTTCACAACCAAAAACTCTAAAGTAACTAACTTTTGGATTTTTAATTTTGAATAATTCATATAAATTTTTCATTAAAAAAGGTCTAATATAAATTATATTAGAAATATAACATGAAAAAACAGCCAAATCTCAAAAATATATAGGAAACTTATATTCACTTAATATAGTTCGATCCATTTTAATAAGAGTTCTATTTTTCTCTTCTATAATACAATTTTACTGGGCTTTTCTAGGAGATGATTTTTATTGAAAATAACCATTTTTTTCACAAATTATTTCAAATTATAAATTATAAAATTATCCTCCTTTATCAGTATGAATAGAATTAATCGAACATCATTTTTCATTTTGAACTAATTTAAAAAAGAAGTAAATGTATTTAAAGTAACATTTTTGAGTGAAACATTATACCCGAGAAATTCTACTATAGTAGTCAACAATAACAATGGTAAATTTCTTTCCACCAAGGTTGGAAATTTTAGTAGGTCCAAATAAATAACGCTTAACATACATTTATGGTTTATTAGAACTTTTCTAATTTATGGGTCAAAAAGAAATTTTTTGTTGCTTGCCTTTAATGAAAGTATCACATTCATGATGATGTTTTGTCTTCAAGGATTACAGCTTTAAAACATTCTCATTTTTTGAGAGATTATGAAATATTATAAAATTAACATTACCTAAATGTCTATGAAAAATGATGTTTTCATTCTTTATATAACTCCAATACTTAACATGATGTACTGTTAGTTTAGAAAAATCAATAATATAAATATTATCTTTTCGATTAGAATAAACTAATAATAAATCATCTTTAAAAACTAAACATTTACCATTTTGAAATTTAACACCCATTTCATCATCACATAATTGTGATATACTAATTAAATTATGTTTTAAACCATGAACATATAAAACATTAGAAATAAAAGTACAATGTACAAAACCTACTTTACCAAAGCCTTTTAATTGTCATTTAGAATTGTCACTAAATGTAACAATGCCTCCATCACATGTGTTTTAAGTGGTAAAATTTGATTTACCTCTAGTCAAATGCACTGATCATCCACTGTCCTTGTACCATATATCATTCATGAAACATCTAAGGAATTTTTCCTAAAAAATCAAATACTTGACAATTTCAGAACCCAAGCTACATTAGGTCCAATGGGATTAGTTATACAATTTTAGGTACCCATGAAGAATTTAATCAATAATTTTAAGTTACTCTTGATAATAAGGATTTAGAGATATAAGGTTTTTTAAAATCCTAAGGATTTTTTAAATCTAAAGGGACAATTATTTAAATTGTGACTTTTCATTCCACATTTAAAACATTTAACATTTTATGTACAAATTTGTTTACTTTTAAAAAAATTAGTTTTATAAATTTCTTGTTGTAACACCCCAAGATTTTATAGAATGTTATCTTTTAAATGTAAATCAATAACTTGTGTTACATGCAACACATAGTTCAAGCGCACTAAGACTTACCAAACTAGCAGTTAAAAAAGATGTTATGAATAATATTAACTAAATTTTGAATTTTATATACTCCATATAATTTTAGAATCCATATAATGTGTTTCCTAGACATAATATAACAATAAATCCTTTTTTTCAAACAAAAGATTTATTTTTTAAAAAATGAAATCTTACTGCCTTTTAATGGAGAACCATTTTTAAAACCAATACTTGACACTTTTATATATTCAATTTAATGAAATTAAATTATTATTTAGAAGTGGGACATAAAATTTATCTTGGATAAATGTTTTGTACTTTTCTGATAACATTGATATTTTGATGAAAAGTGAAAAATACTAAATTTTAATTAAAAACAACTTTTTTAATTGAGACAAATTATAGTGTTAAATTACACATTTGAATGGTTTTATGTTTCATTAGATTATATTTTTATCATTTAATATAATTTAGGTCATTTGAAGTAATTTCAAATTTAAACAAGACATAAATAAGTGTCAATCTTTTGATAGTTCTTATTTCTTAAAAACAAGATTTTTTATTTTGACAACATGAATTTATTTTAAATTATTTTCTTCCACTTATGTGTTTTTAATATGAAAAAATGGATTCAATATTTGAAATCAGGAGGTCCAAATTTTATAAATAGGTAACATTTATTTTTATACATTATGAATATTTACTTCAGTGAATATTTTATTTACAATGGTTAAAGGGTAAATCTGGTAAATAAGGGTAAACAAATATTATAATAATAATATGTAATTATCCTAAAATATGTCCTATTACTATTGGTTGATAAATTCCTGACCATGGTCATATATGGGTTATATAAGTTTTCATTTCTACTATAAAAATAAATTAGAAAGATAAAAATAATTCCCACATCACGGTATTTTATTTATAATTTGTAGACATTAAATAATTAAATTTATTTATGATATAATGATGATTCAATAATTACCTTATTAAAGAAATATTAAAATAATAAATATAATAAATATAAAAATAAATGTAAATTGAGGCTTTTGATGACATCCAAGAATTTTTTAGATGAATATTACTTGTTAGGGTTGATTCAATGTATTTTTTTCAAAGTAATGAAGTTGTTATGACTTTCACAAAAACCAAATACTAAGCAGTGTCAAAATTGTCATAAATGAGGTTTTAAAATAAATACTATTTTATTAAATTATATAATAGTCCTTAAAATCTAAGGTTCATAAAAAGGAATTGTATACTAATATATATGTCATTAATGAAATACTTGGGGTTATTTTGGTATTTTATTGTATGTTTATTAACCATATTATATAACAATACAAGGATATATGGAAAATGTTAAACTATTTACCTAAGAGTTAAATATAAAAGATAAGGTTAATATGTTAACCTAAAATTTTGTAAAACCTATTTCTTGAGATTATTTTGACCCATGACAACCTATATATCAAAATAAATTCATTTGGAGCTATTATTAACTGAATATGACTGTATAATAAAATAATATTTCATGTTTTTTCTATGGTGCCACTCACCCCTCTTATAAAAGGGTACATCCCCTTCTCTAAAATTCACATCTCAAAAGACATTTATCTCACCAAACCCAAACCAAATCTCCTCCCAACATCCCTCACTTAAATCTAGATTCCTTGCCTTGATCATAAAGCCAACCTAATTATCCCTTTTGTTGAAATCAAACGGAATCACCCAATGAAGATGTAATTATTTTATCACCTCTTTTAATGTTCTTTTCTTCTTCCACTTTCTCATTATTTATTATTTCCATACCAAAATAATAACTCCAGTACCATATACATAATGTAATAGTATTATAAATATGGTACACTAATACTCATTATTTTATCCATCCTATGAATGATAATTTCACCATGCATGCGTACATACGACTTACCATCTCCATGCAGTGGTGTAATCTGTTATTCAACACTATGTTATTTGGATGGATATAATGATCAGTAATATGTATATACATAATGAAAATTACATTCTAATTTCTCTGTAAAATTAATATACCATCCAATTCCACAACTTTATATCATTAATGAAATGTTATCGTCGCTCGTGTTTACGTTTGGCTTATTGTCTCCACGACTCGATAAGATTCATTTCCAGGTTCACGATTCAACGGTGATTATACAAATATATATTATTAATAAGTATGTAATATATAAAATAATAATGCTAGTGGATATATATATATATATATGTATTTACAAATATCTTATTCACCAACTTCCATTCAATACATACATACGGACTTCCGTCTCCCTAAATGATGTTTTACATTTCATATATTTATCTATTATACAAATTAATATTCAATATAAATCATTTTCTAAATTTTGAAAGTATTTAAATCATGATCTAAATGATACGATCAAGAATAACAAGTTAAAACACATATGATAAAAAAGCAATTTTTACCTGAAATGTTAATCTAACATATAAATCATTATTAAATGGGTTTTATAATGTCATAAATGAATCATATATGGTATAATAAATATGAATATGGTTATACTATAATTAAATAACATACTTAGGACTTTATGCAGGAGGTTAAATGTACCCCAACCAAAGGAATGTGCAAGGTAAGGGTTAATTCCTCAGTCTCATTATTATCCAAGATTGTTTATGTGTATGTTTTTACTGAGACATATTTATTATCAATGTCCATGTTTGATAAAGGAGTTTTCAAAAGGATAATTTTTATGGTACTCTTTAACTAAATGTCATTTTAAATGTTTTAAATATTTATTCTTCTAAATATTTCTCATTAATGTCCATGTTTTCAAAATGGGTTTAAGGATTTATTTATATGGACGTGAATGGTTTAAAATGTTAATTCCTTTAAAAAGATTCAGTGTGGTATGGGACACTTTGATTCCAAAATATCTTTTTAATGTCATCCTTTATAAATTATGCGACTTTAAAATAATTTCATGGAGAATTGGAATTTCACTCAAAGAGTTTTACAGATCATTTCCAAATACATCACCATCCTTTAATGGATATTATTCTTGATTGAGGTTGATTTATTATAATACAATCTTCCATATTATATTTAATTAGTTTTGATATATTTTACTATGGATGTGAAATTTTTATCCCATTCATGATTTATGGCTAAATTATGGACATTTAGTATGATATTTTTAATATGAATGTTTATGTTATGTTTCCACAATTTCATATGAGAAATGTAATGAACTTAGTAAGTGACGGGTGGAGCCTGCTATAGCTCCTCGATGCATTGGTAGGTCTCATGAGACAAAATAGCGTCTTTGAAATAGGCCTTGAAAAAAAAATTATTTGTAGTCCTGGCACGAGGCCGTGATTATGTAGTAATGATGTCTGGTGTTAGGCATTCCCTCATTATGAAATATGTTATTACATGTGTTTATTCGATTAGTAGAATATCCTTGTGCATGTTTATATGGAGATGTTTTATTTATTTTTTACAGATCATGTTCCTTTTCTCTGTTTAAAAGAATGAGGTTTTTATTATACATCTCATCTTATAAGTTTATAGCTTCCACTAAATTATTTACCCTTACTGATCATCTTAGCTCACCCATTTCTTATTTTTTTCTCCTAGGATTCCAAGTAGTGTATTATGTTTGATATGTAGGGTTAAGCTAGGGGAATAATGGAGTTCTTAATGGATTATTTATGTTGTGTTTTATGATATAAAGTGTAATGTAACATTCATGTATGTAATATGTCTTCCAAGATTGCTAAACCAATCGGTCCTTTTTGACTTGATTCATTGTAATCATGAAAATGTATTAAAATAATGCACTGATGTTGGCTAATTGGACTTGGGGTGTTATAGATTTAATCTCTTGTCATATCCAAAACTATCTTTATTTTTATCAGTGTTTGTCCAAGTCATCATCTCATGATATTTTTTACGACCTTGAATAAAATAAGATATACATTTTTAATACACTTAACTTCCTTTATAAAATTTTAATTTAAATATTTAAATGATTTAAAATTTTCATAAACATTTGAGTGAGAAGAAGAAGAAGCATGGTTACTTAGTTTTTCATTCTTCTCTAAAAGTATTTTATTTTCTGAAAAACGTTTCTCATTGTTTTATTGATATTATAATATAAATCAACATCTTTGAAAATATATTAATTGAGATTTTCATAATCACAATCAGAATCCGAATATTCAGAAAAAAAAGAAGAATTACTAACCTTTCCAAGTAACACGATGAAGCACAAGATAGAAGATTCATTTTCATTTCAAGATTTCTCACTATAATCATATTCTTTTGTGCAACTCCAACAAGTGGTCAAATACGTTTTCCCATCTTTTTTTATTTTTCTTTATTCCTTAGTTTAGGACAATCAAGTTTGATTTTTTCCTTTCATCCTTCACTCAAAACATGCTACATTTGAAGAATTATAATTCGAATAACCTTTATTATATCCCTTATATTTTTTGGGTTTTTTTAACTAAACCTTGAATTATTTATTTCTCATTAATTTATAAACTCCAGTCACAATCTGAGCCATATCTTCATTTTCACTATTCTATAGATTAGAATCAGAAGTTGTAATTACATAAAACAATTTCAGATTTAATGGATACACCTTTTTTGTCTACTCAGCAGCTATGTTATTCAATTCATGTTCATCTTGGAGTAGTGATCCAATCATCTCATCCAGGGTGTATTCTTTGAAATTAATTCTTTCATCAATGGAAACCATCATTGCATGCCATTTCATTGTTAAGGTTCATATGACTCTTTCAGCAATTATTGGGGTTCCCAGAGGATCTCCATGTGAATTCATTCCATTCATAAATATTGTGAATATATGGAACATTTGGTTTACTGTTTCATCTTCATCTATCTTAACGTCTTGGTACTCAGTGTAAAGCATTCCAAGTTTTGTTCGAATCAGTTTTTCTAAGCCAAGGTGGGTGACATCTAGTATCTTCCATATTTCATGAAATGTATTACATGTAGACACACGACTATAAATACTTCTGTTAACAAAATAATATAAAATATTAATATATTTTTAATTTAAAAGATATCTAGTAGCATAATTTCTGATAAGAGTATCTGGGCCAACTTCAAGAAGTGTATATTGTTTTGAAATGATAAGCCCGTAGTCAATACTAACCAGTTTGATGTATGAATCTATATTGAATGGAATTAGAAAGATAATAATATATATAATCAATTCTTAAAAGGATTTCCCTTTGATACCAATTTTTAATTTGGATAGGGTAATGAAAGATGGTCTAGATGGGGGTGAATAGACCAGATAAAAAATTTAAAAAACTAATTTATTAAAATAATTACCAAAGTTAATTTCCGAGGTTAATTATCATGAGAAAAAGAAAATAAAGAAAATATTTTTTTATATTAGTTTTTTCTAATGTAGGTCTACTCAACTCTTATACCTCTCTGCTCAGTGAGAGATATGTGTGCACTAAAAATGATTTTTGTGGGGTAATCATAACCTAATTAGTGAATCCATTCTAGTGGTGGGATAACCACAAAACTATCTTCTAATGGGAATTCACAACCCTTAGATACTCACATTTGAACCAGGGAGTAACAACCCAAGAAGAAAGAATAAAAATAATGATTTTGTGTGTAAACGAATAAACTGAATAATAGAGTGTGCATGAGAAATATGAAAAATTGTTACAGACTCAGAACCAGAGGAATGATGATAAACAATGAAATCACTAGTACTGGTTGTTGAGGATTAGATTGGATCATCTTATCAAGGCATGTTTAGTTAAAGAAGAATTAATTCATACCTAGATATATCATGCATTTGATGAAACTGAGTGATATAAGACATTGATGATTGCGTAGTAGGTTCAAATTTTACATCACTTTATCTTTAAAAAAAATATAACATCAAATATGATAGAACACTATCCTTGAAAGTTTGAATCTTTCTATTACGTTCATTTTTTCCTACCAGAGAGAATGAAATATATATATATAGAATAAGTATTCAGTAATTATAGAAGCTCCTCTTCCTTATGAAATTCATAATAAATTGAGTTAAGTGCATTGAAAAGTATTTCCATTGAAAACATAAAATTTTTCTTATTTATTCCTATAGAAAAAATTTTAAAATGATTTTAAAATAATACTAATAAGTCTTCTGAAAATATCTCCAGAAATATAGTAGCATTGAATGATTTAAAACAATGATTTAAATCAATTAAATCTTCTTTAAATTTATCTAAAATTGTTTCTACAAACTCGTAGCACAATCTTTTAGTTAATTTTTTTTTTTAATTTAAACAATTTTGAACCCTCCAAATTTATTGGAAAAATACCATGAAATTTTTATAATTGTTCCATTTTAAATATTCAAGTAGAAAACATTAAAAACTCTTCAATTATTATCCTTACAATTAATAAGAATGTTTCCTCAAGAAAGATTTAAAATTAATCCTTATATATCAATGAAATGCACTAAATGAATAATAACATATGGTTGATGAACCGTACATTGTACTATTCATGAAGAGTAACGTAGGGTATAAACCATACTTTGCAGAATGAACAATAATGCAGGGTATGGACCATAATTTTTAGAATGAACAGTATCATAGGGTATGAACCATACTTTACTGAATAAACAATAATGTTGGGTATGAACCATACTTTACACTATTCATGATAGTAACATATTGTATGGATGATGAATAGTGAAGTATGGTTGATGTACCATACATTCCACTATTCATGAATAATTACACAATGTATGGATTATGAATAGTATAGTAGGGTTTATGAACCATATTTTCAACTATTCATGAACAGTAATGTAGAATATGGATGATGAACAGTAACATAGCGTCTATGAACCAAACTTTAAACAATTACGAAATTAGGGTTTCACATACTTTGTGAAAAATATGATAGCATACTTTAAAAAATATCCTAAAATTTACAAGGGCTAAAAAAATCATATTCAATCATTGGTAAAAAAGGCTTATTGATAGGAAAACTTATTATCTTTCCATCAAATAAAGAATCAAATAAATATTAAATCAACTGTTCCAAAAAACATCAAAAAAGATAAGCAATAACATTATGAAAAACATCAATTCTAAAAAATAAAAGCAGAACTTCAAGAAATTTTATCACCATTCAACTGAACTTTTTAGAATTAGAAATAAAATAATGAAATAAATTTAAACATGTTGTGTTTTTATAAAATTATGTTTCATAAGAATCTGATATCTTTATAAGATGTAGTAAAATAAATACACATATTTTTTAAAACAAAAAACTTTAGAGTTTCTAAAACTACACCGACAATTTAATTTAATTTTTAGTGTAATAAAAATACATTTTATTACTTCTGCAGAAACAAATAAAAGGTATATAAATCACTTATCTATCCAACATCGTAAGAATCACAGAAATATATAAACATTAGTTTAGGAAATCATAAAAATATTGAATGTTTTTAAAATGAAATTCCCATGTAATCCATCAAAAGAAAACATGCACATGGAAAAAAATATCCCTAAGTAATCAATCAAAATAATGAACATACCCAAAACATTATTACTCAAGAAAATAAATTGATTAAAAAAATATTAAAACATTGGTATCTATCTAATAAAAATAACATGAATGAAAGAACATGAAATGGATGTAAAAATCAAATAATATAAATGAAAGTGTCATAAGAACATCAATATAATAGTATATATATCACAAAATATATTATAAGTGGTTAATAATTCAGATGCCTAAAATAAATATTTGTGAGATGATGAACACCCATAGCTAAACTCTTGACTTCTATGAAAGTTATTTACACTCATATATCATAAACATAACCATAATAAAAAAATTATTTTTAAACATTATTAAAATCTATTAACATTTATACTCATTAAACATAATCATTATTTATATGTTTATTATATTGATATTGTTTATAATCATTATCCATCATTAATAATTCTAATCCTTTCCCTTGTGTTTTATAAAGACATTATCAAAATTAATTCCTTTATAAACATTTCGACAATAAGAAAATTGAAAATATATTTGAATCATTTTTTTAATTATTTACGCATATCAATATCTACTTTAAGTTCTCTATGGGAATGTCTAATGATAATGGTATCCGTGACATGTTTATTTCATTTAATTTACCAATATCAACTGATTACATTATAATCATCATTAAATTTTTTTTTGTAATTTTGTGAACATGTTCATGAAATATATTAATCATTCATATATTATATATTTTTCAAATATTTTTTAGATCCCACCATGTAATTAAGTGATAAAAAATGTTATATTTCACTATATGTGGAAGGTAGTCATTGCGCATATATAAACGATGACATCAGTTTTAATAAAATTGAGATTGGGTATAAATTGATTTAGATTTTAAAAATATTGAAAATTTTATAAATTTTATATTTATTCATTAAATAACACTTTTTAACTAGATATTGATATTATTTATGAAATTTAAAAACATCTCTTCATGGATTGAATAGTTCTCACATACGTAAGATCAATGTTCTCATTTTAGTTAAGGAATGGGGCATGTAGATAATGATTATCCATTGAATATAATAATATATCGTTATAATAATGATACTCATGCTAAAATTTTTTGGATGAATAATATACATAAATTTATAATAATAAGGCATAGATAGATAGAAATCAGAAAGAGTGATTTTTGGAATTTTACATTGTTCCTGGGAATAACTCCTTCGAAAAATGGAATAAGGCTTTGAGGTGTGGTCCTTTAAAGTGACCAGAACAGCTAATATGTTTCAAGAAGTTTTATCGATGTATTCAATTATATTTTCTCTAATATAAAAGGTTTTTATTTTGGGAATATGTTATTTTTTAGGGTTCACATTTTATAAGTGAGAGGAGTGATTTTTTTAATAATAGGAACTCAATTCATGGCATGTGTCCCAAAAGTTGAAAACAATGGAGGGGATATAATGTAAGGTTGATACACCTAAAATCCATATATTTTAAGGCATTATATCAACATGTTATTATATCTTTCATTGTTAAATCAACTTTACCAGAGTTTAATATTACCACAACAACTCAATTTTTTAATTGGGGGACTTATTTTTATGTTTGAAATTAATGTAAAATTTGGAAATTATGATTATAAATATAAAAACATTTTAATGATATTAGTCAATAAATCATTCAATGGTGAAAAAATCATGATAATAAAAAAACATAAATCCATCATAAAGAATATTTTTTATCACATGTATGAGAAATCATAGATGATATAGAATTTGAGGAGGTAAATGAATATATAGGCCTTTATAAAGAAGTTATTGCGCTTTTTAGATATTTCATAAGTGGAAGAAAATGATTATGGATTGAATAAAATCAAGTGTATAATTGATCGCAAATATGAAATTGAATATTGTATAGAAGAAATCATTTTTTGGATTTAGAAAATTAATAAAGTTTATTTTGTTATATCTGAAACCATACTATATATGTAGTAGAAATAATATTAAAAGTTTTAATTTAACAAAATACTGAAAAACATAAAATTATATTTTGTGGTGACTTGGATAAGGAATTTGGGTTTCATCTCAAGGTTACAGAATAAGACACAATTATTTATGGATTGAAAAATTTGGGGTAAGAAAATGTTTTCAAATAAAATAACATAATGTCAAATTTATGATGTTATTATGGGAGTGATGTAATCAAGAAATTATTCTTCCACTCGATAGGAAAACAGGAAGATAAAGTGTGTCAACATCTAATGAAGCTAAGGATGTTTTTCAGAAATCTTCATAAAAAATTGTGCTTTATCCTCAAGTATGTATCTTTAAAGATAATGGAAAATATATCACGAATCATGAAAATAATAATGAAAAAACAATAGTTAATTAAATAACCTAAGAATCAACACCCTAAAGAAGTTTTATTTTCAATGTACCCCAAATATCATAGTTGATTCATAAAAGGTTTAAAATAATACATCAAAAATTTTCATAGGAGGATATGACATGACCAATACATATTTATTATAGCTAAATGGTATTTTTTAGATCATGAAAAACAAAAAATGGAAAGAATAAATTCTTATTTTTATTCTTATTTTGATTTCTATTACATTTTATGTGATATTTTTAGGAATAATAAAGCTAATTATGCATAAAGATTATGAATAAATATGTCAGATGAGACCAAATTTTTTGGGAATATCATTTTGAAACATCATTAATAAAGTCAAAAATACAAAATAGACAAGATTCCTTGAATGATGAGGAAGAAAAAATAAATCTACAAGTGAAGAAAATTTATTCCACATCCATGATTATAAATCAATCGTCATTGTTAAGTGAAAATAATTTTGAGAAGGCTATCATTGTTGAATTTTCAATTAAGTAAACTTAAATAGCTACTACATGCATTTTACATAGAGGGTATACATATAATATGCTTGTAAATAAATATGTTTTCATTTATATAAAATTTAACAATGATGAAGATATATATTTTATAAATGATGAGGTTCTGAATACTATCTACATTAGAAAGGCCCAAATTCCTAGGAATTAAATATTGTGTATGGATGTACTTTTTTTTCAAATAATCATCTATAACTCTCTTAGTATGAGTTAATTATATGAATCAGGGAATAAATTTTAAATTTAGTATGAAAATATTCACAATAAAAGTGGTAGATTGATTATTTTTGGTACATAAAATATGTATCCAGGAGAACATTTATCTAATTTATGGAAGAAACTATATGTATGTGTTATCTATGGAAAAAACAACTAGTAATGTTATAAGTTTATTGGAAATATGCGGAAAAAATCATTGCCTAACTTTCTAAATAACGATGATGATTAAAAAATCTCCAAGGTCACACCTATTCACAATCAGAGTTGTGATAATTTCCAAAAAGGGAATAATGTTAATAAGTCCAACAAGATAAATAAAGATAAATAATTATGGTTACTCATGAAGGTGATTCTAGATTCCTCAAAGACTATGAGACCTAAATCATTTTATAAAAAATGATATTTTTTGATTTTATTGATTATTTTATAAGGATGTTGTGGTTCATAGTGATTTCCCACAAATATGTGGTGTTCAAGTGCATTACCTAATATCGCAGATGTGCTGGAAATTTATTGGATTAAAATTTCCAAAACTTCCCATAAACAATGGTATTAATTTTTCCATAAAAAACTGAGAAATATCTAGAAAAACAAGGAATTTTACAATATGTTATATTGGTATGGACTCCTAAACAAAATATAGCTTTTTATAGGAGTAAATTAATCATTAATAACATGAATTGGATTATGCTCTTCACCAAAGATATAATGTACAGATATTAAAATTGAGAAGTTATTACATCAATTTATATGTCAAACAGGGAGTTACTATATCTAATTGAACAATATATTCCCTATGACATGTGTTATTAGAATAGTATAACACTGATATACATTTATGTATATAAGAGAAATTGTATTATTCTCAATATGGAGTAAGACTGAGAGTTTAAGGCTCATAGTGATAATGGAATTTTCCTTGTTTATTCATCCAAAATTAAGGCATATAAAATCAAAAATTGAATTCCCATAAAAATAAGTGAAAGTAAATATGTTACCGACCCTGAATATGTGTACAAAATTCAATCTGGAAGAATATTTGAAAGTAATATAGTAATTTTTTTATAAAGAAAGTGACATTAATGTGAAATGTTCAGAAGGAGTACATATGAAAGTAGATTACATAGAATAAGTAACTAATGATAATGAAAATAATTTAGTTCAAGTGGTTCTAAATAGAGTTAAACCCAGATTGAGATATTATATGAAAATATTATTTATGGATAAACATCTTTAATTAATATATAATGGGTGAAATCATATAAACAAACATCACCATTTTATCATGTAAAACTAAAAACCATTTAAATAGATAATGAAGATGAAATTTTGGTCAAGGATATAAATGAGTATCTTGAACAAATTGAACACAATGATATATATATATATATATATTTCCAATATAGGGAAGAAAATTTTTATCAAGGAAAAGTGGTTATTGTAAAATAAACCAAATAAAGATGTAAATGTGACTCAAAATAATGATTATCTTATGTGAAATGGTTATTATCAAACAGAAGGATTTTATATGCATGAAATTATTTCCCTCATGGATCAACTTGAAACCATAAAATTAAATTTGTTTATGGATGTGAAATGTTTTTTAATGTGGTCTATATACATATTTAACGATGATTCCTCAATGTAATACTCATGGAGTAGTTATATATTGAATATATGGATTCATTTCTAACTTATCATAATGAAAATAAAGTGATTTGTTTGGAGAAAGTGTTGTATTGAATGATAAAATCATTGAGAGTGTTGTATTCTAGTTTTAACCAATATATAATGAATCATTTAATTTAAAAAGATAGAGTTGATCGTAGCCTTTATATCAATATAGAACATTGTATAATTTTGGTGCTCATCTATACGGATGATATGATTTTTTTGGATTATATGGAATAGAATACCAAGAATTTTTTTAATATATATGGTTCGAATTTTAGAGGTATAATAATCATGGTTTTAAAATATCCCTTAGATTTTATGTAATTCAATGAAATTTTGGTGATTTTACTTCTTAAAAAAATATTCAAAGGATATTCTCAAAATTTTCGAATGAGTGGACTAAAAACAAATACCTTCTCTTATGTGTACCCAGATGTAATTTTTACTGGATAAGGATAGAAAGGATGTTGATGTGATAGAATATTAATAGATTATTAAAAATTTTATACATCTCATACCCATAATAATTAATATCATAAATCCTATATGCCAAACTGATTTCTCAATAAGGTAACCCAAGTAGAATCAAATGTTAGATATGAAGCATATACATTGATTTGTGGATCATACAATTAATTTCAAGTTATTTTATCACCACACGTAATAGTAGGAGTTGTTGAGATACAATGATTCTGATTGGAAAGGTGGATCCTATGAACAGACATAAACGTTAATTCATGTTTTTTATCTTGTATGTTTTTTCTTTTCATGGATAGGTGTTGGAACCTATAATTGTGAATCTTGACCTCTTCCATGAGGGATATGAGAAGTTTCAAGGCAATAAAAAAAATTCTTATATACTACATAAAAGACTCGAAGGATGCATCCTAGATGAATAGATTGGAGGTAATGTTTCATCATTTTTCCACTCATTCTATAATGAATTTTATTCTATATAGTTGGTTCTATTATTACAAACCTTTTCCAAAAAATAGGAAAATCCTCTGGCAAGTCAGACATGGGCTCAACCACAATCACATGTGGAACTAGAGTCAACAATAACTAGGTGAAGCTAGCCAAGTCCAATTAGATGAAAGAATCATTTCATAGACTAGAAGAAGGTTGGCCCATGTACTGGGCCCTTAGCATATGAAGATGAACGTCTACATAGTCTGACTATGAATCTTTATGCTTTGAAGCCGAGGCGTAATTGTGCATAAGTGGTACGAGTGCTAAACCTCATTTCTAGCTCAACAAAACAACAATCACACCTTGGATTATATACCATAATGATTCATATAGATAGTTTTAATATGGGAAATAATTTTATCATGTATTGTTCATGTTATCAATTCTTGACTTCTTGATCATTTAATTGGATGATATCAACAATATGCTTCATTATTATAGATCACAAGTTCAAATTAAGCTGATCTTGTGCTGTATAATTTTATAATCAGCTAATCTTGAGTGGTGAAAGACTTCTTCTTCAACCTCCCAACACCCTAGTTCGACATCGTGTAGCACATGGGACACCCTCCATACATCCCCTCCACCTCAAATTCTTCTCTAATAGCTGATCGATTTTAAAAAAACCTACACGAGTCATCATGAGACTCTAATCTATAAAACTAGTGGCATTCCATGAGACCTCCCACCATCACCAAAATTCGTCGAATGATCATCCGTTGATCATGGGATTGAAGTGAAGAAAATCAATTATGTCATCCTGATAATTTTATGATCGTGATTCCTTCCATCTTCAAGAATGATTTTTATACAAATTAATTTGGATTTATCATATCATATGGCATCGTATAAGAAAAACCAAAGGGATGAGGATCACATGAAGCTATGTTATGGCCGCGTGAAGATGATCCGATGAAATTTCAACCATATCAACTAGTTCATATGGAATCCTACCCATATAGATTAGTTCCACCCTTGGGCTGGACTCACCTAAAAATTCCATACTCCCCTCATAAAAAGGCACACACAAGACATGATAGGGAGCAGTGGAGAATAGCAGTAGAAAAATAGAGTCCCCCCTATCATTATATATCCTCTATAAGTAATTATGGGGTTCCTATAATGAGTTCCTACCATGGTAATATCTTCATAAAAACCCATCATGTGATCCTAATAAGGTTATGTGATGTAATTTCCAAAGAATCTTAGGTGAGTCCCTTGTGAAGAAGTATCTCAAAGAGTCCATGGACTCATTCTGAGGCACATCACTATCACATGAACATCCCCATTGACATATAACAAATATTCACATAAGAATATGTGTACATGAGGCTTTCATTGTTTTGAACCATAGGTCTTGAAATATTCCTTTTATTCCCCTTGTGGTGTAGACTAAAGTACTTGTTCCCTCCATATTCCACGATTCCATCTTCACCATGAAATGGGAACCCTCACTTGTGGTGATGTATTCCTCAACATAATCACTTTGTGCATGATCATAGAACCAATAAAAAAATAAAATTCGTGATCATGAGACCTTATGACCATACAAATACTATGTGATACATTTTTGGAATGGTACATAATGTAGGCCCTTGGGAGAACTTGATTCACATGGTGGTGTCTATGAGAAAAAATCGAGTGGAAGTACTAAACATATATCTCACAAATCTATGAGTCCCCTATCTTGATTTTGATATCATATATCATTTTTAATGGCTAATTGTTCATGCATAAAACTAATTTATCCTTGCAAGTGTAGTAGTGACCATCGTAATACCGCATTTGAATGCATGTGAATCAAATGAGAAGAGGAGGTTTAAGTGGTCCCTATGAAGTGTGAAGCAATCCTGTGAACCAAGAATCATGAAGGATTTCACCAATAGTATTAGAATCTTGGATATGTATCCCACAAAACCATTCACTCATTTTTGAAATGAAAGGATCCTTCACATCTCCTGATTCCTACAGTTAGTCTCGTAAGTTCCCCCCTAAACAAACAACAACCCCACAGACACCCCCATAATCTAATGAAAATAATAATAATGAGTGACCCATGTCTATTTCAACCTCTATGTGTAGGGATTACCCTCTACCATATATTTGGAGTCAACAAAAATAACATCACATGGTATCATAATCCATTGTAAAACCTCTTTGAAGTCACACAAGTCACAGACCATCATGAGGATCCATCATATGAGACCCTAGGAGGTGTAGTTTGGAGAAAACCTCTAGATGTGTATTCCTTTTCTAAATAAAATTAATTCCCATGTACCTTTGATTCATTAACCCTTATGACTGCTTCTTTAACACTCATATGGACACAATATCATAATATTTTCCATGAGACCCCTCTGCATGCATTTTTAAGGTCACATGATCCCAAAATTCTCTATTGATCTTTTGATATCATTGGGTTAACTTGGGAAAATCATATTGGTCACATGGAATGAATTGGACAATTCATGTTCTTCTCAAAATATCCAATTAATGTTTCAATATTTTCATGTTGTTGTTTGAATACAAGTACATTGGTCAAGCGAAGGTACCCTTTTCTTGCTTGCATTGTCATGTGACACGCCTAAGCCAAGTCATATTGATCTTGGGAAGCACCTTGGAGTTTTTCTCCTTAATCATGTGAATATATCCTAGATAATACACTTTGATCATGTGAAATATGATTTTATTTACCTGTATGACCATGTGATTTCACATAGACACATCATCATTATCATGAGATAGTTTGAAGAAACCTTAGGTCGATCATAAGAAAAATATGATCATGTCTTCTTGGAACATTCCAAATACCCCATACAGGTCCACATTGATTATGAGAAGACATTCAAGGAATGTCAGCTGATCAAGTAGACACCCTTGAACATGTAATCCGTGTAAAATTGTTGCCCCAACCTATTAGGATGACAATCAGGACCTATCTAGTAGATAGTCAAGACATGGTAGGTATATCTTCTGGGACCTATCAACCACATCCAGCAGACCAACATGGACATATTTCATGTGGTCCCCATCCAAGAACCTACATCAACATAACCCCTTTATAAAGGAATTGTACTTGATAAGCTAAGGATACACACTCATTTGACCATATCAGTGACATTCTCTTGGACAGACCTTTCATGGTCATCATTATCTCTCATTACCTATCAAAGGATATAGATTGAGTTTTTCCAAGGGCTTCCTCACTATGTATGTCTCGATCAACAAGGAAGCCCCAATGTGTAGTCCCCAGTCAATAGGGTATCCCTAATGTATAATCCAAGATCAAAGGCATGCCTTAGATATTAAACCCCAATTAATTAGTAATAAATCCTAGAATAATCCTGTAACACTCTTAAAACCTTAAGGATGAAAAAATTTCTTCGAGTGTGACCATCAACCTTAACCCTTCAGTGGGTTTATGGATAGGGGAACTAAAATGACTCTAATTAATTTCATAACCAGGATATGTTGGAAAACTCTCTAAGGAACAAGATCTATACTAACCATCCAAAGGGCTATCTCAGTACCTGTGTCCTACTTCTATAAGTAGTGAGACCGATTATTTTTGATCCATTTTTTCTCACAAAGAGCATAGAACACTTGGTCTTATAGACTTCCAATAATCACGTAATTTTCATTATAAGGATCTAAAAAGGTATAGAAAACCTCATGGTGTAGTCATTAATTAGCGACATAATATGATATGTCCCTCATATAGGGATTTCACAGCATGTAACCTCCAATAAACTAAACCCCGAGAACTATGATTCTTGCAATGTGAATGATATATAGGATTCCATTGTATATATTGAGCTCAAATAAGATTATATTTAGATGTAAGAACCATGTATCCAAAATTTAAATATCAAATCCACAACACCTATCACTCCCCTGGATGATAATAAACTCCATAGGTCCCAAACAAGGCCATAATCCAAAGCATCATAAATAAATAACATACCGATAGAGAATATGTGATATGAACTCAATTATTCCCATGATACAAGTTCATATTCAAATCATCAGAAAAAGGGTAACCAGTCCAGCATCATGATCGTGGAATTCTATCCTGAACATATCATAAAATTATAAGAGCATCCCAGAGTATGAAGAAATTCCCCCAAAAGGGTGTTGTGATCCTGAACACCCATCCTCTCAACCAAAGTGATTTCCTAAGGTCCATTGGGTGTAAATCCCCAAAGGAATAATTTCCTTTGTAAAGGATGTCTGTACTCAGTTATGGATGTGGGAGTCGTTGGGAGTTTCTAGGGAATATTAAAAAATGGGAAATTAGATTTAAATTACTGGGTAATGAATCAACCGCCCCCATAATCAGTCACTACTGGAAATCAGATCTTTCCCAACACTTATATACACCCTTTCCCAACGGTTCTCCCAAACCGTTGGGAAAGACCCCCCCTTTCCCAACGGTTCCCCTGGAAATTTCCACCTATCCCAACAGTTTTGAGAACCGTTGGGATAGTATGTTTACAAAAGTGATGTTAGCTTAGTGGTTAAGTCGTTCGATTATAAACAAGGGGTCGTGGGATCAAATCCCAGCACATGTTTTTTTTTGAAATACATTTACCAACGGTTTTATATCCGTTGGAATAGATTTTCATATTACTTATACCAACGGTTTTGTAAACCGTTGGGATAGGTCTATACCAACGGTTTTGGGAAAACCGTTGGTATAGACCTATCCCAACGGCTTACTTCGCAACGGTTCTCCAAACCGTTGGTATAGGCTATACCAACGGTTTGGAGGCCTATACCAACGGTTCCAAACTGTTGGTATAGGTTAGTATTCTACTAGTGAGTCAAACCATCATTAAAAAATTAAATCCATGCCTCTTGCCTAACAAAATAAAAATGTTGAACCTGATGTGAAGTTATTGTACTATTTAGTCCCTTTTACTTGTTAAAAAAGATCAATTTTACAGTTCCAGTTAGGCCCATTTTTTCTACACTCATTTAACAAAACAGTGGTTAAACTGACACATTTCATTTAACTAGAATGGAACGTTCAAAAAAATATGGGACCGCCTATTTATCCTTTAAACTATGAAATTTATTGATCGAAAATGTACTCATATATATGAGGTTTCACTAACAATGTGTCTTATTTCACCCTATGTTTTTTTGGATATAGTTCAATTGAAATATAATCATCGAATGTGATAATAGTTTCTGAGATTGCGAGACAAGATTCTTCGGCCCTAAGGCCTCCACGTATGATGTCACCAACACACCATTTCTAGTACCAGTTGGTGAACATCTTGGTCTATGAGTTCCACATTAAAGGCTCTATCTAAATAATAGAATTGAATCATGAAACACTTCATATGATGAGTTCCTTTCAGCCTTATTTCTCATGAAATTCATAGTATAAGAAATGTACCTTATTGCCACAATCATTCTCATTGGGAACCTAACTGTAGAGAGATTCAATCCATCCATTTCTTACCTTAGGTAGGTAGATGAGGGAATTCATCATGTCAACTCAGAAGCTCATAATATAACTATAATGTCTCCCACATGTTCTAATCATCAACATCAATATGTAACTGTGATCCCACAAAGAGTTTTATAGTAAATTTTTCCAACAGTGACTTTCTAATTCGGGGAATCTTATATGAGATCCTATATAGGGTATCCAACCAATGAAACTCTATAGAAGGATTCTATCCCTCCTACCTATGGTATACCTGTGGACCACTAGTAAAACCTAAAAGTGGACCATAAAAAATCCCAAATTTTCATTATACACAAGCTTCTGACTTCATCATAGCTACCCTTGATGATTGTGGAACCCAAATAGTACCCCATCCCACATGGATTGGATACTTATTTATCATATTTTACATTATGATTTCCCTTAAAGGGTCATTGACCCCTCAAATGGAATCATGGGAATCAACACCACAAATTATATCATGGGAAATTGCCCCTTAAATGGTATCATGAGAACTAACCACTCAAACGGTATCATGGAAATTGAAACCTCAAACTGTGTCATGGGAACTGACCCCACAAACGGTATCAGGGGAACCACACCCTAAAATAGTATCATGGGAACCCACCCCTAAAATGATATCATGGGAACCAACCCATTAAATGGTATCATATGAATTTACACCTAGAACTATGTAATTTTTACAAACATCCCAAATGATATAATGGGAATAAACCAATCAAATGTTACAATGGGAACTAACCCTTCAAATTGTATACATGGTATCAACCCGACAAACGAAACGCTCCATCAAGGAGGATCACTATCCCTCTTATGTATTAGATAAAATGATATCAATCAAATATAATGACTACTCTTAGATATTGGTGAGAACACTAATAAAGACTAAAATCATACCCTCATTCGGTCATCTGAGTCGTGGTGGGTTCACCTACCTTCTTCCAATAGCTCTGGGAATGAATGGCTCAACAGTATCTTTTTGGAATTTGGGGAAGGTGATATAAACCATGTTGTTATTTTAGAAAAAAAATAGTATAAAATATGGACATTAGAAATAGTGGATTCAGTATCTAGGGATCATATGGGAACACTGGTGATCATCCACTCACCCTATCATCAATAGAGGAAAGGGTGTTTCCATCAATCATAGTATCCAATACCTTGTATATGATATGAAAATTTATAATAAAGAATAAATAACTTGACTCAAATGAGAAAATATGGATCTCATGGAAATAATAATGTAAATTCTCTTTAGGTCTATACCTTAGGATGATGTCCCAATGCCTACATATGGAAGCCCATGTTGTGGGGAAGTACCTTATAACATTGCGATGGGGGAATTTTCATATTTTTCATGCCCTCATCAGGTGAAGTCCAAATATTTTTCCACTTCTTACCATCCCACATGTATGGGGGAATTTTATAATTTTCCACCTCTCCATTGAAGATATTATTGAAACCATATGACCTCAGATGATTCCACAAAACCTTTATGAGTGTTAGAAACTTTTAATTAGTTGGAAGAGTCTTCAGCATACAAGACCCAACATGATTCAGGCCCTACCATTAGACCAATAAGGACCATGAATTTGTACCACATGACCTGACTCATCTATGCACCCATTCCAATGTAGGCATAGATATCATACAGGAGAAGCATCATGGTCACCCATATCTTTAAGAAAGATATTGAAAATTATATTCCTTCCAACAAAGACATGTTCACATGTTTTTCAAACATTCCATGGAAAATGGTTTGATAGTGCTCTTGGTGATGATAAAGCAATGTGAGGGAAGGAAGGTCAGCCATGATAATCATTGACCCCACCCTGGATGTCTTAGGCACACAATAGATGATTTATTTTCCTTTAGTGATTGTCTACACGTATATATGGGCATTGGGATATTTGAAACTCTGATACATGGATCCCTACACCAGCCATCTGAGCACCATGATGAGGACAGACAAGCTATGTAGCAAATCATGAGGCTCATGCATCATAGGGGCAAATGACATTATTTAAATATAATATTGTACAAAACCGTTTCTTTCCATAAAAATATTTTCTGCGTATATTTGGACTATGCTATGGAAAGTGGTTTGATGGAACTCCCAAAAATAATGAAACTGAATATGGTAAGGTTGGTAGGCTAGGAAAATAATTTCCGCTACCATCAATATCTTAGGTACACAATAGAGAGAATATTTTTATTCAAATATTGATTAGAGGGAGAAGAATGTGTAGGATTGATAGATTGGAAGGATCCTTCAACTTATCGAATATTAATAATTGTTATACAAGATCCATCATAAGAGATACTATCATGAAAGGTTTTCATTGTCGTTGTCCTTGTAAGAATATATTAAACTTCATGCCCATTTTCCTTACCACAAGAAGTTAAACTATATTGACATTATCCTTACTACAAAACATTAAATTGCATGGCCATTTCACTTACTATAATACATTAAACTTCATGGCCATCATCCTTACTGTAATATGTTAAAATTCATGGCCATCTTACTTACTACAATCCAATAGACTACATGTATCATGTCCTTACAATAAGATATTAAAATTTGTAAGGATGTTTTCCTTTCCACATGAAATTTAATTGAATAGGTTCTCAATAACTACATATAGATTGATTATCATCCAAATGAGATATATACATACATCTAGTTCTTATATCCTGGCTCATCCACCTTTGTTTACATCATTAACAAATGATGATAAATGCATAGTATACATCCCGATTACAGGACAATTAACTATCTTGCATCTTAATCTCTAAGAGAAAACTTTAGCATCATGTGGGAATCCCAGTTTCCAGAATCACCACTGATACATTAAAATCATAATTCCAATTATATCAAAAAATCCCCAAAACCTCTTAGTATAATATTAAAGGAATTATCTAATATTTACCTCTATAAACACTCAGATGTAGGCATCAAGGAAAACATGTAAACTGTAGAAAGATGTGGGCCAGAGAGAGAAGCATCATATCCCTGGTAGTTTAAAAAATTTATTTGGGGATATTCTTGTAGTAGGAGTGGAGGATGCTCATATACCTACCCCATTTATGATAACCATTGGAATATTCTAGTGGAACAAGTATGAAAGGAGTGGGATTATATCCCCACTTCAATCAATGGTGTTGTTCAACATACCCTAATAGCTGAGTGTGTTTATGTATATATTCACGTATATATCCTATTGAAGGATCAATGATTTCTGACAACAATAGAGGAGATCTTCCCATTTATTTTGTTTAATATAAAGGGACATTCACATATTCCAATACCTATATCTAGGTAATCTCAAGCCTCTAATCATTATGAACAAGTGGGTTCTTTGAAGAAAGAACATATTCTTGAACCCATTCAATAATATTATCAACATATTCTAGTAAAAGATGGTGTGTCAGACCAGGATCATATTCTCATTCAAACTGGGTCCCACTAAGTGAGAGTGACACATGCCTTAGAAGAGGCTCATAACAGTGTCTAAAAAGACCAGTGGAATATTCTGATTTCCCAGAATTAGGATCATATCCCTGTTCCAGCATAATCTCACCAAGTGAGAGTGGAACATGCCATTGTATAGGCTCATATTCCAATCAAAAAATCTAATCGAATTTTCATAGTGGATTATAAGAGGATGATCATATTTATTATCCCATTCTGAAGGTTTTTTGACATATTCTAGAGAGGAATTCATATTCTATCTGGGCCAATATTCCAGTTCCAACTAGGGATCACCATGTGAGAGTGGAAAATACCTTGGGATAGGCTCATACTCGTGTCAAAAATGACCAGAGGCATATTCCAAAATTACAAGATAAGGCTCATATCCCCATTCTAGTCGTGTTCCACCAAATTATAATGGAGCATGCCTTTGTATATTATCATATCTCTTTAATAGAATCCCATTAGCATACTTCAGTGGATTCTCAAAAGCATACTCCTTTTCTTACAACACCATAAGGTTATTAATAGATTCCAAAATCTATCATAGAGAAGGATTATATCCATTCTCATCCCTGAAATGTAGGATAAAATATTCTAGAACTGATGCAGTGTAAAAGTCATACCCCCCAACCTATAAAATTCCAAGTGGACTTGTGGTTGTCTATGACACATTATCAACACCCTATGGGTAAGGTGACTCCTTAACCAAAGTAGAAGGAGATCATTACCGTGATAGTTCTCATAATTGTAGTGTGGATACAGATCAAATAGGCTCTACTCTTAACATACCCATTGTCAACCTCCTCATTTTGATATCTCAAATAGACAAAAAAATCCTCCCCATTAATAGGAACCTTCATATAGAGAGGTTGTAAAAAATAACCTACACTTCCTCAGAGATAGGTTCTCAAAAAAATCATGCACATTCATATAGAAAGATGCACGTAATACTGGGGTTAACTATATATAGTTCCCCATAAACCATCATCACCTCTTTACCATGATCAACATGCGACCCAGAGATGCATCCACTATAGTCTAACCCATGTAATGACATATAGCTCTAATCGATAATTGACTAGCATAGATATATGGAGAGTGTTATCCAGGATCAACCTCCCTAACATATGTTGACCCATTACCACTTCAAATTAAAAGATCTCAAATGTGTGGAAAAGGGAGTGTCAGAGTATTTCTTAACCACATGAAATTAAACTATATAGAGTTCATTATCCACATGAAGTTATACATTATAGAGATATATTAACAACATGTTGTTTAAAATTTACTAAGCTTATATTGATAGAAATACATCAAACTACACTGTGTCTCAAGTCTAGATAGTATGTTTTTAAATTGCACAACATCTCATTATCTCACAACATAACACTATAATGTATAGATCAAATCCTCTCTGTATGGTGTTAAAATACTTGGGTTACATTGTCTTGTGAAAGAATAACTGCACAAGATCCATATCTATGTGATGGAAGGATGAAATTCCCCTAATCTCCATACCAGAGTTAGCTCCACTTGGGGAATCCCTCAGTCCAATAAATATATACATCTTGATTCTTGTTATCACAGGATACACAAAGATACCCAAACATCTAATCTTGGGACAAGCTATAACATATTTTTTCCATTGTATCGACTGATTCCCATCATTACTATATGACGTTAAATTGTACAACTAATTTCATTTCTACACGACATTAAATTTCATGGGTTTTCCAGAACTCTGTAAGGCTTGATTCTCATTTTCAATGAGATCCATATGTATTCTGTGGTCCTATATCTTGGTTAATAAACCAAATATTAAAAAATACCCATATCTTATACTTTTTACCTATTTATAATTATGTGAATCCTTTTCATTCATTGATTCTCACACTTGGAATAGCCCACATGGGCATTTGAATTATAGTAAGGGATTCCCCAAACAAACAAGGAATAAAATCCCACCACATTCTCATCATGGTCATGAATTAACTTCTATAAAATGAATACTATGATTCCACTCTGTATGATTTTCAATAGCGCAGTTGATGTCCCTTGGATGACATAAAAATGTGCATTCTTATGGACCTCACCCGATAGGTCCTTTGTTATTGGTGTTGGTCTCCTACCACACCTACATACATGATATACATGTGACATGATTCTTATCATCATATGATATGTAGTGATGCCTAGATCTTCCACCATGGGACTAGTTACCAAAAATATTAAATTTTTTTATCTCTATATATAGGCTAGAGATGAAAATAGAAGTCATTACCCAAGAAATAAGTTCTTATTGATTCATATTAATATAATATACATAGTGACACCTGGATTTTCATCCATGGGTCTAGCCATAATCCCCATTTTCATGTTGTGAAGCCCACATCCTTGCCACATGACGTTTATTTTCACGATTCTTGAAGAACTACTTGTGTCTTGATTCCTATTATCACATGTTATGTAGTGATTCATAGATCTCTAATATTAGGCCCAAATACAAAAATCAACTCAATCAACGCCCACATCTACTTTGGGCTTAGACCGACATAGAGGTATTCCCATTTAAGAACTATATGTCTACTGATTCCTATCATCACTGGATACATAGTGGCACCTAGATCATCAATCGTGGGGCTAGTTTAAACAAAAAAAAAAGCAATCCAAAAAAACTACATTGAGGCTATGTAATACAAGACCATTTTTCCAACACATGAATCATATCTATGTGTGGCCAGATTGTGCTTGTAATATAACATTCACATTTTTTCCCATCAGTTCCTGCATCCTTAATACATGACATTAAACTCAATGTAAAATATTATAGTTATTTGACATTAAAATTAGATAAAAAAATATGTCCTTACAATGTGACATTAAACTACAAGGAAGAAAATATGTCCATGTTACAAAACATTAAACTATGTAGACCATCACCCATCATCATCCCCTATCAAATTGCCATAAGAGAAAAACCCAGATCAAATAGATCATGAAATTCTTCCACCACATTCTAAATAACATCAATTCATATACCACACATAATGTCTTGATAACCTCGGTTATTCAAAACCTTTCATGGCCTTTTGAAAGGAAAATAAATCACTTGGTTCGACTATGGTATTAAGGCATAAAGACTTGTACCTAATAACCATAGACACCTTGGCTCTATAAGGAGGGATTTATGATACTTGTGGGACTGATGTCACTATGGTATAACTCAGTACTGAAGGGTTTTTTTTGTGTCATCCTCAGTTTGATTGTCTCATATCAGTACTCATTACTTGATATCTTCGATTATGGATTTATAACATTTTAATCTCCCATTTGTAAGGATATTAGGGAATAGTTAACCATGGGTATCCTTATTAGGATCTTAGGTGACATAACCTATATTAGTTCCATGTGTGTCATGACAATAAACTAATTTTTTTATCTCACATTGTAGGACTTTAAACCCTATCCTATGGTGGTGAAAATCACCAGACCATAAACTGGTCATGAAAGAGAGAGAAAATCATGTTGAAGCCCCATAAATAGAGGCCCATGAAAAAGTGAAGACATTTCTCGCTAAAATCTTAAAGTCTGTAGTTTAGAAAAAAAATTAGGGTGCAGATAAATAATAAATAATGCTCTTAGGGACAACTCTGTATCGCAAATAATATCAAAGATATGCTTGTTGGCTCCCCTAGTTTAGGAAAATTTATAGTAAGGATTTTTCCTATATCCTATTTATAAGGTTATATTCTTTAGGTGGCGACACAACTTTTAGGGTGCTCAATCCCTTCTTTGAAAATACATTCTTTGTGATTAACGCTTCATAAATTAAGGCTTGTTGGGTTTACATAATCTGTTCAAGGCCGTTGAAAAGGAAAAGAGATCTCGCTATTCGGTCATTCTATCGATGAAGAAGGACATAGACCCACCAACCAGATATATCTTTCCCCATTATAAAAGTATTTTTTATTCTTATGATCATAAATTCAATATGGAAAAACCCCACACCTAAGGATGTTTTGAGTAATTCACAGCACGATTGTTCAATAGATTCCCTGTGACTTGGGCTCTTTGGACAATGATTTACAATACTCCTACCAAACTACTCAAATAGAATCAATATCCGTGAAATTATGACATCATGTTCTATACCATTTATCAAGTTAGTAATTTGATCCTACATTCCCAAACCTTTTATATAATGCACCTCATGATTCAAGACCATAAGGCTTAGGGAGAGAGCTTTACATTAGGACTTTCATTTGGGATATTGATCTATTCCATGATTACTTTTCTTCCATAACATATATCATTGGTCAGATTCTTGAGTATTCAAAAATATTAAATGGACCTCATAAAAGAGGGGAGATCAACTCTACTTGGTCATAAATGTAAGCCCTATAGACTCATGTATGAGGGATTATAACTACCAATCAGAGGCATATCCTCACTGTAATGATGGAGCACCAATCCTTATCAGACATGTTGACACCAAAGTGGAACTCAACACCCTGGAGTGTTTTGAGTCATCCCAGTTATTTATGATTCATTCTATTACACATTGATTCATACTTCTATTCGTATGATTTATATCACCCATAATCCAACTATCTAGGTGGACATATCACCCCTATTATTTAACTCAACAAAAATTCCTCCCATAAATATTCCAGGACCCTTGGAAATGAGTGGATACCCCTTTTTGGACATTCTAGATATGCATGAGGGCTTTAACCTAGCATCCAGAGGTATCTCATCCTTTAATGAAAGGTACTCCAATCCATGTGATCCCTGTCAACACTATGGAAGAACTCAACACCCAGAGTGTTTTGAGTCATCCCCGATCTTCCTACATCCTATTCCATATTGATCAATTAGTTTCAAGCTAAAATACCATAAACTATATAACATCAATGGTCCTATCTAGAAAATAATAAACTACGTCACATCAAAAGTCCAATCTAGAATTCCTTAAACTAAAACACATAAAATATCCAAGCTAGATGAACAAAAACATCCCAAAATAAAAGGTCCAATCAAGAAAGACTTAAACTAATTCACATAAAAGGACCAATATAGAAGACCCTGAACTATTGTATAACAAATTTATAAGTTAAAAGAATCTAAAATATATCAAAGTTATGGTATATGTTGAAATACCTTTACACAACCAACCGAAACATTATTAATGCCCTCTATAATGAAAACACAATTAAGGAATGCTAAGAAAAAATCATTTCTCTTCTAATTTTACGTAAACTTCATGTGAACCAAGCCATATTGGATATTTGTAAAATGGAAGAGGAAAAAAACTTGTCAGGTCAATGTCCAGTAAGAATGTGGCCTATGAAAAATCCAAGTCATTGCCAACTAATTCATCTCCTATATTAGTCTTAGAAAAAATTTAAGGAAAAATAAATAATGAGATACATATATTATGTGTCCCACCATATGAAAAAGGAAAACATAAATATATTCTTTCTAAGTCCCCTAATTTCGGAAGATTACATAACATTTTACCTCTGAAAAAGATACCATGTCCAAATTTTCCTATTAAATCAAATGATCTGAAGACTACTAGAGTAATTGAATCAATGAATAATTTCTTGTCATTGGGCACTCATGAACATTTCTCAATGAGTAAATTATTGTAAGTCAATATATTAAATCTAGGTGATTGGATTTTTCTAGTTTTACCCACACTGAATGGAAGTCGTGGATGAACATTGGAACATCTCCACCTAATCATGGATCAATACCTAGGATTTAATTACAAATCAATTATATTCCCATTCTTACATATGATGTAGATATATAAATATATATGGAAATTAATCATATAATTCTTCATCTATGAACCTATGTTCCCTATTAAAGAGTTTTATCTTCACAGTTGTATACTTCCAAACAATGTATATCTTGATTCCCATTCTCATAGGATACGTAGCGGCATCCAAGTGCCTTACTTCAGATCTATAAATAGGTTAATTTTCACCAAAAACCTATTCCATTATGGAATTAAAAAAACATTAAAATTTCAGGGTATCCGTACCCCAAGATAGATCCACTTCCTTTCTTGGATTTATCCAAGAACTCATGGGAAGTAGTCTCTCATGTATAACATCTCAAATTTCTTAATGACATACTCAGGAAAACTCTTCTCAAGAAGATCAAAGTAAAATCACATGATATACTCTGATATATAGCATGGTGATCTAAATTTACCTTAGAATCATATTTTACCATTTTGGATGAATCTAATTCTAAGGGGGTGTATTTTTGGAACCCATATTTTTTCATCCTAAAATTTTCTATTAGGTATGTGATAAGTTTTAAGGAAATGAAAAAAACATGGGTATGATGCATAAGAGGATCAAAGGATTCATTATGGAATACTAGATGTTTTTTAATGTTTGGTTCTTTTGTACTCATTATACATAGAATTATATTTGGTGTAGCTTTTTGTATTATTCTCAGCCTTTTGAAATAAATAATCCAATCCACTAGCAATCCGGACCAGGGCTCAACCATAGGCACATGTGGGACTAAATTCAACCATTCCCAGTGGTAGCTATACCAGGATATCTAGAGGATATTAGCATTTCACTGTCCAGATGTTGGTGGACCCATGTATAGGGCTCATGGTGCGTGATCCCAAAGGCACATGTGCATAGTTCGAGCCAAAATCTAGGTGGGCTGAAGCTCAAGTGGTGGTGTGTATAGCTAGTATGGGTGTCGATCCCCATTTCTGGCATGAAAAAATATTGGTCAAACCATGAAATATATACATAATGGAGTCACAATGAATGATTTTTTATGTGGAAATATTTTCACATATACGTTTCCAGAAAGTAAATACCAATCACCCAATCATTTAATCTGTTGATCTCATCTATCTGTTCTAATCTCACAGATCTTGAGTTAAAATTATGTTGATCCCATGATGTGAAATTTTGAAATCAACCATTCTTTCATGAAACAATACTTCATGTTCAACCACTTGAAAACCTATTTTGATGTCACAAGTCACGCTCGACACCCTCTTGACAATCACTGTACATAGTAATCCTTCAATGAGAGTTGATCATGTCAAAGATAACCATCGACAAAATTCATGACTCTCTAATTGATAACACTAGTGACCTATGGTGATATCTCCCACTAGCATGTAAATCCATCCCATGAACATTATTTGATCATGGGATCAAAATGATGATAATAAATGGAGTTGTTATGAATATTTTATGACCATGAGCCCCTTCATCTTCACGCTTGATTTTTCAACTGAATTAATTCAGATTTATCAGATCATGTAGTGTTGTAGAAGAAGAACCTAAGTGATGGATATCCTATGAAGTCGTCTTATGGTGGAATGATGGTGATCCCACAAAATATACCCACATAAGCTAGTACGCATGAAATCCTTCCCAGAGAAAGAGGTCACAACCTCATGCTAGACTTAACTATAAATACCCTCTCCCATAAAAAATGACACACACAAGAGAGGAAAGGGAGAAGTGGAGAAGATCAGTAGAAAAATAGGTGTCAGACACTACCATAATATATTATCCCAAGGTAATTATCGTATTTCCATCATGAAAACCTACCATGGAAATATTATCATGAGAACCCATCGCATGATCCTCTAATGGTTATGTGATCATATGATGAGAGAATTTCATACGATTCCCTAGTGTAGAAGAATCTCTAAGAAGACATGGTCCCCGGTTGATTTATATCCTTATCAAATGACCCCCCCTATTTTCATGTGACAATTATGGGAATAAGAACTAGTGGACAAGAATTGTGTGGTGTCATGAACCCTTCATCTCATAATATAATTTTTCTCAACCTTGTGGTATAGAATCGAGGACTTGCACCATCTATATGCCATGTACACTTATTCTATATACAATGTGAACCCTCACATGTTCACATAGGTTCTTCAAAATAGACAACCAACTCATGATTAGAAAACTCATCGCATGACCAAATCCTTGATCATGTGATCATATGAAAATACAAAGACCATGAAGTCCCTCTGTCGGAAGGAAAATTTTGAAGGACCTCTGGTGCATAGGATTCCCATGGTGTTGATCACAAGAATAAGCCAACAAAAGTACAAAACCTCAATCTCATAAAGCTATGAGGAACCTGTCTTTATTTTTCTTTCATACAGCCATGGGCCTGGCTACCCTAGCATGAAGCATCGTCATGAATCCTTGACATGGTAGAAGAGTCCATCATGGGACTCCCTTTTGAGGCTTGTGAATCACATGAGAGGAGGAACTTCATGAGGACCCTCTGATGTCTGAGACATTCTCATTATCCCGTTATTATGCAAGATAACACCACTAGTTTTATAATCCTTGATATATATCCCCCAACACTTTTCCCTAGATCATTTCGTGCAAGGATCCCTCACATATTGCGATTCCTGCATGTGGTATTGGAAGTGGCCATCTCACAAGCAGCATCCCTACAGACACCGCCGTCAGCAAGGAAAAAATTAAGGATGTGCGACCCGTATGTCATGAACCCTACACATGTAGGGGGAATCTTCACCCATGTATATGAAATCAATAATAAAATCCACCATAGTATCAAAATACATCGCAATACCTCTTTCAGTTCATGCGAGATGTGTAACATCATTAGGATCCATCATGAGAGACCCCATGAGGTGCAGTTTATAGAAAACGTTTAGCTTTCTATTCCTATACCATGGAAAATTTTATCCCATGTATCTATGAGGAATGATCCCTTGTGAATACAACCTCAAAACTCAGATGTACGTGGGATATCCTGAACATGGTTCCATAGACCGGTTCCCGAGATGGTCAGTCACATGACCTCTTGCGCACCTCCCCATACTCTAAGGGCTCCCAACAAGCAGCATGGGTCTAATAAGTCATTCATGAGGAGACTATACCCTCTTTGATCGGAGTAATACACAAGTGGAAATAAAAAAACAATAGATACAGAATATATAACCATAAACAATACCAATGTCATGATAATAAAAGTTGGAAAATCCAATATCCATCTAAATAAAAAAACACACCATGATAATGTATGTGTCAATTGTCTAAAATGAGAACTAAATATAAAGACTCAGAAAACTCCCAAGCCCATCTCAAACCACGTCTTTTTCCCTCATCCAAGATCCATAACCAAATTATCCATCTAACCCTAAGACTTTTCTAATAACCTATCCAACAACAATAAATTATATTCAGGTACTAACTATACAACCCAAGGAGGGTGTGTGTACAACTCAGTTGGCCACCACCAACAATGTATTAAACAACATCGACTCCAACAATGTATGTAGTTGTATAAATAAATCAATACAATGTATAATTAAATAGTCATCTCATTATCATTTATTAGTTTCTTAACCATATTAACTCTAAGGTTCCCATGGACACTCGGACCACAATGCCATCATTAGTTCATGCTGGAGCCCAAAGTGATTCTAGGTAATGTCTATCTTAATACCTACTTCATATCATGCCAAAGCATTATGTATTTGAAATTGATATCATATCTCAATGCCTTCTTTGGATCATGCGGTAGCCCAATTTATTCTCATGTGAGGTCGTATCCCAATGTTCCTTTGCTACCATTATTTAGTTCATAATTTATTTCCCATGTAACCATTACTAAATTCATTCTGGAAAGACCATGTTATGAGACAAACATCACACAAAAGAATTACTATGTTCTCATTCTATTATTCACAAGTACAATGACCATGTTACAATTTATATTTCCCAATTGAATGACTCTGTTCCCATTCTATTACATACAAGTACAACACCCTTGGTACCATATATACTTCTCAATTGAATGAACATGTTCTCATTCCTTTACTCGCAAGTGAATTAACATGTTTCAAATTATACTTGTCATGTTATAATGAACATGTTACCATTATTATACACAAAAGTTATTAAAAAAATTATTTATCAACTTCAATTTTCTTACTAATTCAACAATTAGTTAAACAAAACTGCTCTACTGGTTAACTCGACAGTTAAATAAATATTTCAATTTTATCTTTTAATTCAATGATTAATTAATCACCACAATTCTAAAAAACTGAATAATTGACTAATCACATAATTCATTTAGTTAATTCACCAACTAAATAATCACATATATAAAATTAATTTATTTAAGAATTAATTAATCACACAATTCCTTTAGTTAATTCAACAATAAACTAACCACATCAAAAACATTAATTAGTTCAACAATTAATTTACCACATAAATTTCTTTAGTTAATTCAATAATTAACAAAACATATCAATAACATTAATTAATTTAAAAATTAATTAATCACACTTTTTTTTAGTAAATTAAACAATTATCTAAACATATCAAAAAAATTGATTAATTAAATGTTAGATTAATCTCATGAAACACATTAACTAATTTTATAATTAATTAATCACATCAATTCCACTGCCCAATTCCAAAATTAAATAATCACACCACATTCATTACTAATTCAATAAAAAAAATTTCTTATGAATAACCTAAATTAGTTCCCTAATTAATTAAGTGTGTAAATCCCCTTAATTAATTCATAAATTAATTAATAAATATCCACATATCTAAATAAAATAATTAATTCCACAATTAATTATCTATTTCAAAATATTAATATTTCATAAATAATTTAGAATTAATTATCTCAATTCTCAAATCTCAATATGTCATAATTAATTCATTAATTAATTATGTCACATAAATAATCTCAATTTCTCTTACTAAATTATATAATTAATTATCTAGTTAACTCAATTGTATCTACAAAAAAAATCCCCATTAATTAATTCAGCAATTAATTTATCACATTGAATACATTAATTAATCCCACAATTAATTAGTCACATTCAATCGCCATCAATTAATTCACCAGTTAATTTTTAACGTTAATTACATTAATTAATTCACAATTAATTATTCATATTACTTTGATTAATTAATTCATCAACTAATAAATCTCATTAATCCCATTGGTTAGTTTAATAATTAAATAATCACATTACTAACATCAACTAATTCATTACTTAATTAACACCATTATCCATTTTATTAATTCTATAGTTGAATAATCACATTACATCTATTATCTAATTTATTAATTTATTAATCAAATCCACAATCATAAAAATACCTATAATTAATTCATCAATTAATTATTCCAACTTACTTAATTCAAAAAACCAATAATTAATCCCTTAATTAATTATTCCAAATCACTCAATTTAATAGAACCATAATTAATTACACAATGAATTATTCCAACTCAGTCAAATCAATATCTCTATTGTAAAATAATTAATTAATTATTCCAACTCACTCAATTCAATATCCCCATAATTAATTCATCAATTAATTATTCCAACATAAATAATGCAATAACCCCGATTAATTGTTCTATATCAATCAATTCAATATTTCGTTAACAAATATCAATAATTTATTATTGGTAATTAATAACCACATTTCCCTCATGATTCATTCAATAATTAATTATTCATAATCTACAATCCCAATATCCCTAATTTGAACATTTCCCTTAATTAATTAATCCACTAAATTAAATAATTATTTGAAGAATGAAATATCTAAGAATTTAATATAAATTCTAAAGTTATACAAACTAATTTACACTTAAGACTTTGAGATTTGAATTATAAACCACCTACCACATGAACAACGATGAACACTTGCCAATGAAAATCCAAAAAAATGAGAGGCCCAACGATATAGATCATGATCCAAAACTATATCCCTAAATCAAGATTAAAAAATGATGATATCATAGGTCTATATCCTGATCTTCAATCCTATATATAGATGTCACCAAATAGATTTATATCTAAACAAAAAATAAAGATTAAACTACCTAAAGGGATGGGAGAAGGATGGGAGATGAACATCAAATAGAGTGGGGTAGAACTCACATACTACAATCAATGAATATCTTTGATCCATGATTCATATCATCTTTTATGGAAGTTGGATAACCTTAGAATCCCTCTAAAAATATCTAAAATCCTCATGAAAAATTTGTTTTGAGTTGTGTCGATTAGGGTGAGTTTCAGGGGTATATGGGATTAATAAAATAATTTTTGGGTGACTTAAAATATCCTACATGGTTTCCTATGTAGGGTCACTCCTTTTCTCTAATCATTATGCCTAATCGTGAGCCCATTATTTTAGGGGTTCAAAATTTCTCCTTTTACAGTGCCCTGTTTTGAAACTCGTGCACCACCCATGTGAACCCCAACATTCTAGGGTTGTGTGGTTTTCTCTAACCGTTCTCTAAACATGCACAACCCTCTTTCCTTAAACTGTTATAAAAAATCACCAAGACGCACCCCAAGGTAAAACCAAAAAAATTACTAAGTGTAATGAAAATGATTACATGTAAATAAGCCTGATACAACCCCTGAAATGGTTAGGATCATACAATATCCAAACTTTATAACATCTCATCCTCAAGATGAACTCTTAATCTTCTCTAAGATTCCAATCAAAAAATGTTAGCCCACTACGCCCACATATCTTATTCCCTTTCCCATTTATTCCCCTATACATGTCCATGTTTCCATAAAACATAAATCATCGACATACTCTTCCTCCAAAACACATTCTCCCTATGATCCAACCCATGTATCGAATTATCCTAAAAGGTAGTATCTATCTCAATATCAACTTCATCAACATACCTGACATGTTTCTCAAATCACCATTCCCAACAACCATATGAACTCCATACATCAATAGCACTTATCCTTTCTATAAAAACCACCTCTAAATGATGTATATCCACCACCTCTATGGTGCACTAGGACATTCCCTACGTAATCTAATAATGCACCTTATAGGTTCCTCATTAGAATTTTGATTCCACCACTTCTAATCCAATTGTCTTTTTCTATACACCAACTATATTCATATCTCTCCCCATTGTTTGAGATCCATTAACATCACATGTTATGAAAGTAAATGAATACGATACTAATTGAAAACCAGTACCACTAAAGAACCTCATTTGTAAACTGTTGATGGTGTACCTCTCACCAAAAGATTCACATATATACTCCTTAATAAGAACAACCTCCAAGGGGGCCTAAATCCAACAAAAATAAATTTAGTTAGGTAGGAATTAATCTATATCTTTCTTATCATTCTCATGATGACGTCAAGGTAGGGGACATAATCTTCACTAGTTAAAAGTACACTAATAATTCATCATTTAATACCAGTATAGGACTTCCACCAACCCTGTCACCTCTCATTAAAAAAACACCATAATTGTTGAATGTATTGGGTTTCCCTACCCTCGAACATCTGACAACTCCAATCCAAAACCAGATGGTTTTCGCCCAACCTAAAACCATTTTCTCAAATTAGGGAATTATCACTAACCAAACCACCCACATCAAGGGCCCAATAAAAAAACTATGATCATTTAAAAACATTGGGATAATTAAAAGAGTGATTTACACAAAACTGTAACAAGTTTTTCCCCATTTATCCCATTACACAGTCAGAACTGAGGTACTACCTCTTCCTATAACCATCATACATCTAAATCATTATTTACAAGGGAAAATCATTCTCACTATAAAAGTTTCTCATTTTGAAAATCATCTATTCACTTATTTTATAATTTTAATTTTTTTCTTAATTCACATTATGAATAATTTTAATTCAATTTTTTATGAAAGATAAAAATAGTTCAAGTTCAACAACATACCAAAAATTCATGTTATGTGCATGCCTAAAATGATTCATGTCACAAAAATACCCTGAGTGATTATAATTATTCAAGAAAAATAATCTCTAGTTCCATACCCAACCATGATTCAATTCTAGAAGAATCATAAACAACTATCACATCACACAAAAATTGAATCACCCATTGAGAAATAATATTCAACTGTAATAGGAAATAGTAATAATAAAAACCCCACCTTGGGTACCTGGGTTTCCCCCCAAACATGGGGTGGCTACTCCCATTCATGAGCTCATAACCAAGGCCCCACACTTCCTAGTCTCCAATATAAATTTCCTAGATTGTAATTAAAAATTAAAAAAGAAAATAAAACACATTTGATACCACTTTTTAGTGTCCTGACTTGGGTTCCACACACAGGTGCTCTAATTTTGTTAGTCAAATGGCCACAAGCAGGCCTCCCCTTTACGCTAGAGTCCACTGACTAGAATTAAGGGCCTGATTAATCATTCAGGGGGAGAATGTACCCTATTTGATATGAGTAATATACCAACAAGAAAAACAACCAATAGTGGAAGCATATATTCTCAGGAACAATTCCAATCATAGATAATCAAAGAAGGAAAATATAGTATCCAACTAGAGTAGAAAACATGCCCTGATAATTTATGTGTCATGTTTCTAGAATGAAAAATGAAAATAAAGTCCCTGATAACTTCTAAGAGGGTATTGAACTATGTCAGGTTCCTCACCAAAGATCTATCCCCAAATTATCCATCTAACCCTATTCTTTTACCTTAACCAGTCCTACAACATTAAATTATATTTAAGTACCGATCAGGTAGCTTGAGTAGTGTCTATGTACAACCTAATGGGCCACCATCAATGATGTCTAAATACAATATATATTCAAACAATGTATCTCATTTTATAAATAAATACGTTAATTTTTTAAGTAAATAGTTTTCACATTACCATTTATTCTTTACGTAACCATATTAACTCACGGGTTCATGAAGACACCCATACGTCAACACCTGATTTGGATCACGTTGAAGCACAAATATTTCCTGGTTAATATTATATCTTAATAGATACTTTAGGTCATCTCAGATCCCTAAGTATTCAAAGGTGATATAATATCTTAGTACCTTCATCGACTCAAGTCGAATCCCAAAGAATCCTCATGTGAAGTCAAATCTCATAATGGCTTTATTACCATTATTTAGGTCATACATAATTTCTGATGTTACCATTAATAAATTCACGCTTTAATTCCAATGCTACCACTCAAACATCACATAAAATAATGACCATGTTCCCATTATTTTATTCAAAGTACAATGATAATGTTACCATTTATACTTCTCAAATGAATAGCCATGTTCACATTCCCCTACTCATAAGTACAATGACCATGTTACCATTTATATTTCCCAACTAAATAACCATATTCCCATTCTATTACTCAATAGTGAATAGAAATGTTTCCATTCATTCACATGAGAATAGAATCACGAAGTTCCCATTATTTTACACATAATTAATTCAAAAATTAACTATCAACAACATTCTCCTAACTTATTAAACAATTAGTTAAACACAAATATTTCATTAGTTAACATAACAATTAATTGATAATTTCAATTTCATTAATTAATTAAACAATTAATTAATCACTTCAATTACATTAATCTATTCAATAATTCAATAATTACATAATCCCTTCAGATAATTTAACGATTAACTAAGAACATAAATAAAACTAATTAAATTAATAATTAATTATTCACACAATTTCTTTAGTTAATTTATAAATTAACTAAACACGTCAATAACATTAATTAGTTCAACCATTAATTAATGAAAATAATTCGTTTAGTTAATTAAATAATTAACTAAACACATTAATAACATTAATTATTTCATTAATTAACTAATCAAAACAATTCCTTTAGTTAATTAAACAATTAACCAAGCACATCAATACAATTAATTAATTAAAAAAAATTAATTAATCACATCAAATATGTCAAATAATTCTACAATTAATTAACCCATTCAATTATATTTGTCAATTAATTAATTAACTATTCACACCAATTTCAATACTAATTCAAAAATTAGATTATCACTTAAATCCACTTAATTAGTCCCACAATTAATTCAGTACATAAATCCAATTAATTAATTAATTCATTAATTAATCTGTACCCACATCTCAATATCACATAATTAATTCTTTAATTAATTATCTCATTTACAATATTTATATTTCAAAATTAATTCAAATATAATTAACTCAATCCGGAAATATCAATATATCCAAATTAATTAATCAATTAATTAACTCAGTTAAATAATCTCAATATCACAAAATTAATTCAATAATTAATTTTCTAATTCAATCTATTTCTTATACACAAAAATCCCAATTATTTAATTCACTAATTAATTTACCATGTTGAATCCCTTAATTAATCCCATAATTATTTAGTCACATTTAACCACCTTCAACTAATTCACCAATTAATTATTCCCATCAATGTCATTAATTAATTCACAATTAATTAGTCACATTACCTGTATTACTTAATTCTTCAATTAATTAATCCCATTAATTTCATTATTTAATTAAATAATTCAATAATTGCATTACTCATATTAATTAATTCATCACTTTATTAATCAAATAAACCCTATTATTTAATTTAACAGTTAAACAATCACATTACTACAATTAATTAAATAATCATTTAATTAATCAAATCCAGAATCATAAAAATCCACATAATTAATCTATCAATTAATTATTCAAACTCACTCAATTTAATAACCCCATAGTTAATCACTCAAATAATTATTCCAAATCACTCAATTCAATACCCCCTAAATTAATTATTCAATTAATTATTCCAACTTAATAAATTTAGAAACCCAATATTTAATTCATTAATTAAGTATTCAAACTCACTCAATTCAATAACACCATAATTAATTCATTAATTAATTATTCCCACTTAAAAAAATCAATATCCCCAATTAATTAATCATTTAAATTTTCTATATTAATCAAATATATATTCCAATAATTAATCTCAAAAATATTTTATCCGTAATTATCATTCTCAATTCCCTAATAATAATTCAAAAAAATTATTCATAATCTACAACCTAAATATCCCATATTTGAACATTTGAATTAATTGATTAATTCAAAAAATTAAATAATTCGATTAAGAATGAAATTGATAAACTACTTAAAAAAATTATACATTTACATATAGAAAATTTTAATTGACCCTTAGGGATTTGAATTATATACCACCTACCACAAGAACGGTGGTAAACAATTTCCAACAGAAATCCCCAAAAATTGAGCGGCACAAGGACGTAGGTTAGGATCCAAATCTATAACCATAAATCAAAATTAAAAAAATATATCATATAAAAATATATCTAGATATATAATCCTAGTTCTAGATCTCACAAAGTATAATGAGATCTGGCCAAAATAGAAAGATCAACCCACCAGAAAAATACAAGAGAAGGACGAGAGGTGAAGGGAAAGAGAGCAGCATAGAACTCACTTACAATGAGAGGTGAATATATTTGATATAGTCTTTGAATCTATAATAATGAAGGTCATAGGGCCATTCAATCCCTCAAAAAATCCTTAAAATCATTAATAAACTAGTTTTTCTATGATTAGTTTGAATAAGGTGAGTTACAGGTGTTCGGGGGATTTAAAAACAAATGTTTAGGTGACTCCAAATGGTGCAGGTGTTTTCCTGGGCACGGTCACATAGTTTTCCATAACTTTTGTCCTATTATTTTAGGGGTGCATTTTTTGAAAACACATGCACCATTTGTGAGAACCCCCATTATCCTTGGTTTCATGGTTTTTTGGGAAGTGGTGCATGGTTTTCTCTAACCATTCACCAACCATGTATATCCCACCTTCCATCAATTTTTATCAAAAATCACCCAAACACATCCCTATGTAGATCCCAATTAAATGAACTCAACCAGAGGAAAAAGGATTACCTATAAATAAGCCCACAAAAACTCTAAAAAAGGCTGACATCATACATGATATAAGGTCATAATCATTTCTATGAGACCCCTCCATGCGAATATTTTATGGTCATGTGATCAAAAGATTCCTTATGATCCTGATATATCATTGGGTGACCATGGATGAATCATGTTTTTCGTTTTAAATATTTGATAAAATTATATTGATCTCACAATAACTAATTGATATGTCACTATTATCATGTGGCAGTTTGAGGAATAGTAAATTGATTTGGTGACACTCATTTTCTTATTTGTATTGTCTCGCGATATTCTTAGGAAAAGTCATATAGATCATGTGAATCCATTTGGAGTTTTCTACCTTGGTCATGATAAGATATCCTATACAATTCACTTTTATCATTAAAAACAGTATTTAACATGTAGACTGGATAATGTGATTAACCATAGACATGTCAGCATATTCATGTGATATTTTGAGGAAACGTTATGTTGATCATGAAAAAATGTTTGATAATGTATTCTTTGATCATGTAAAATACCCTAAACATGTATTCTTTGATTATGCGAAGACATACATGGCATGTCAACTGATTAGTCATGCACCCTTGAATTTGACTACCTTATCAAGATAATGCCCCAACATGTTCGGAAGACAATCAAGTCATATCCAGCTGATTATCAAGTCATGTCTGGTAAATTCCCTAGGAAATGTCAACCTCATACCTCAGACCCACATGAACTCATGCTGTGTAGACCTTATATTGGATCCTTCCAAAAAAACCCACTTTATAATGGATGTGTCCTTGATATTTCATGTTTATAGCCCCATGGAATTTTATCAATTACATGATCATGGATTGAACTTTCATGGTCATCATAATCTCTCTTTATTTTTTAGAAGATAAAGTGTATGTGGATCAATGGGTATCCACAGCGTATAATCCATGATCAATAGCGCAGCCTCAGTGTGTAAGCCTCAGTCATTAGGGTAGCCGTAGTGTGTAAGACCTGGTCAAAGGGAATCCTTAGTGTGTAATCCTTTATTAATATGGAATCCATCCTGGAGTAATTCCCTATCATTCATGAAAGCTCAAGGATAGAAATAATTTCTTTTTGTTAGATTGTAGACCTAAACCCATTAGTGAGTTGAGGGATAAGAGAACTATGATGAATCTGATTCTTATTAAAATTAGGATATATAGGATGTATATCTGAGTCATGAGCTCATTATTAACCATCCAATGGATTGTCTTAGTAACTAATTCATGCATCCATAAGTATCCAAAATCATTATTTTCCATCCCTTGTTTCTCAAACTAAGAATATCTCACATGGGATTAGGGGGTTACAAAAATCATATCATTTTAATCATAGTCCTCTACAAAGGAAATGTAAACCTCATTGTGTAATCCCTAATCAGCAGTATAATATGTTATATCCAACACATAGGTAAATATTAGCATGTAATCCATGATCAAATGAATTATAATAACTTTGATTCTAGTAATAAATAGGATCCATAACATTCCTTCCCAAGTCTCAAGCTCAAATAAGAATCCATTTTTATATAAGTCCCATGTATCTTACATTTCAATTCAATATCTAAGACACCAATCACTCTCCTAAATTCCAATAAACTCTAGAGTGACCATATAAGTACATAATCGAAAGCATCATAAATAAATAAGATATAGATAGAGAAAATGGGATATGCACACAATTATTCTTATCAATACATGTTCATATTAAATTAGTTGACATTGGGGTAACCAGACCCGTATTTGGATCCAAGAATGATTTCATGAACACATATTAAATATATAAGAGTGTCCCTGAGTATGTAATAATCCCCCTGAAAGGTTACGATGATCCTGAACTCCTATACTCTTTACCAATGTGAGTTCTTAATCATTGTTGGACATGATACTACAAAGGACCACCATCATTTAGAAATAAGGTTTGTACTTAGTTAGGAATATAAGAAACATTGTGAGTTTTTAGGGTAGATCAAAAAATTGGAATCTGAGTGAAAATGAGTTAAAAATTCATTGAACCCAAAAAAACTGTCAAATAATCACGAAAAAATACCATCCATGTATCTTTTCATATGAAACACTGTGTAAGAAGAAGGATTGGATTTCTTTAATAATAGAGGAAGTAAAATTCCTCATTGATAATAAAGCATGTATCGAATTTATATTGAAGAGATAAAAAATTAATTATATTATTTTGTATATAAAATCTCTAATTTCCTTAATGTGGGACAACTGCAGTACTATTAAAATAACAAATAATATTATACATCAATCAATGAAGAGTCATAATGATATAAAGTATCAATTTATCAAAGATAATATAGAAAATGTTTTATATAATTTTTTTATTTTCAATTAAAGATTAGTTATAGATATTATAACATAGGCACTACCAAAGTCATATTTTAAAAGAAATCATTTAGATATTGAATTCGAATTGACTCCCTTCAACTAGATGATCTTGATGAGGGACCCCCACTCCCAAATTATATTTCTTTCAATTTATGTTTTTTATTTACTCTATCATATTTTAATGATCTAAAAATATATCTCTATTATATAAACACTCTAATATGTTATCATTAGGTTTTCAAAAAAATAAGACAAGGTTATTATAACTAAAGGTGATAATATATCCATGGAATTTTTCTTCTTATTAAGAATAGGGGATAAATGTAATCATGTATAAGTGGATAGATCTCTAATTTCTAAACATGGGGAGTTATTTTTGTAGTGATGTTTGAAGTTCATGAAGACCAATAATGTGTTTTTTTTAAATTCTCCTTAATTCATCATTTATCAAAATGTTCATGACTCATGTGGGTTTAGATTTCCTAATTTGTGAAACATTTATACAATCCTTCATGTAAAAAGATATAGATAGTGGTGTAATTTAGATCTTTTTTTTATAAATTTTTCAATGCAATTAAATTTTGAATTTTGTATAAAATTTTAAATAATTAAAATTCTGGTGTTTTTAAAAAAAATCCATTTGATGTTTTTAGGATTTTTATTGAAACTTATATACTAATAGTTTATTTTATAGAATATTTTTATGTGGTAAAGGATTCCTATGTAGTAAGGTAGTAGTATTTTTTTATAGAATCGATGTTTTATCTTGACCCCAAATGTAAATATATCACTAGATCTTTCATGGTTCATTTTGGGAAAATGGAAAAAATTCCTAGGGTAATTTAGGGACTCTATAAGAGTCCCCAAATACATTTTAGGACTGAGTCTCATAACAAACTACTATGTTCTACTATGTTGTTAATTCCATAGGATTCAATGTGAAGTAGAAGGAACTCTAGAAGTTTAATTCACAGCATGAAGAAAATTATCTCAATAATATGGGATCCCCATATGATGAAATAATTTATTTTTATAGAAAATTATTCAAATAGAGAGGGATCATGTAACTCTATGACGGGTTTCCATAAAATTTTAGTGGTTTTATTGGAGTTACACTCACACTATGTGTAGAAGGTCATGTCATAATATATTTTGAGAAACTTTCAAAAAGCTTTTCCTGTATAGGATCACACCATAATGAAAGAGGACACACCATCATGGCTTTTGGGTAAATTGTAGTGGTTCTTCTAAAAATGGGACTCACGCCATGAAACACAGTATTCCAATCAGACAACTGTAAGGACTGAAATTTAAGTAATGTGTTATACTATGATTATTAGATAATTTAAATCATATAAATTTGGTATTAAAAGAGATTTTATTTAAAAAATGGATCTAAATATCATGTGATATATAATATCGTCATTTATAAACTATGGATAAATTAACATAGATTAGTCTCTGATGAGAGTTTCATATCATGAAGAAACAATTTCTATATTAATTAAAAATTATTTTGGAATTAATTAACAAATTAATGGAACAAAATTATTGGGCACAAATTGAAAATAATGACACCAAATGGAAATTAAAAACCCAATGGGTACACCTAGAATAATTATATAGATATTGATGAATATGAAATAATCCAAACTATTATATTATATTTTAAAATAATAACAGATTATTAAAATATCAAGAATTAATATCTAAAAAATGTTTATTTTTACAATAGATAAAAATAATGAGATATTTAAGAGTATAGCTCAATATTAGATCTATATGGTTAGATAAGAATGAGGATGATATCAATTAATTATTCTCAATAGAAGATTTTTTTTCTTTAAGAGAATTATTGTTTATAAAGTTAAGACACCATCATTTGTGTTATTTTATTCTCTATTTGAGAATATAACTAATGTAATTATTAAATTAGAAGTGAGTTACCTGATCATTTTTGGGAAATGAGATTCTATATCATGTTGGTTTTATACTAGGATGGTTAATGTAGCCACTACTAACTTGTATCAATGTTGGGATCTTAGTTTTTTTTTGGTGTACAGAACATTTCCATACATTCTCCTTCGACTAGAATTTTGGGTGAACCCAAGTAATATTAACTATTTCCATTTTTATGTTATTAATTTATTATCAAATGAGGGTAAGGGAGATAGTTTTTTCTTTATTGGGAAAAAATATCCTTGTGAGGAGTTGAGAATAAAAAATTATAATACCATAATTCATTTCAATGGGTATTAATCCTTATTAGGGACCATAATTGATATCTTAATTTTTGTAGGTTAAATTTTAATTAGTTTTTATGTTAAATACAATTCAATAAATATGGAAAATTTTCGTTGATTAATGATGGGGAAATATATTAAAAAATATCAACTTAATAGCACTACATTATAAATATAATGTATCTTATGACACTCACACCCTATATCATTCATATAATAGTTGAAAGATAAATTTTAATTCTAGTAAACTAGTCAATTTTTAGAGATGAAAATGTATTGCAGGAGTAAGTTTTATTGAAAAATATTGAAGATACATTTTAGGCATATTTGGAAACATATAAGTCTGCAATTGGGTTGTCACCCTTTTTTTTTGAATATGGGAAACTATGATATTATCGAGTAGAATTATTATATAAGTCATATTGGTTTGTTAAAGAAAAACATTTGAAAGAAGATGAATTTTTAGAGAATAATTTTCTATTAGTGGATAAAATTGGAAAATACTAATTTATACCTATGATGATACTTCTATTTATAAGGATATGGAAATTAGGTGGTATGATTGGTACATCCGATAGAAGGATCTCCAAATAAGATACAGGGTATTTCTTTTCAATTCAGGTTTGTATTTTTTCCTTGGTAATCTTGCAGAAAGATATCTAGGTCACTTCATGGTTCAATAGTTATAAGCTCGTCGAGTGGTAAAAATATATAGAAAAATGACAAATTATCCAAAGTGAATTGATAATTGAAAAATATTTATATAGATAACTCATAGATCAAATTTTTCGTGAACATGAACAATTAATTTTTCTATCAAAATATTATATCCAAACCATAAAATTATAATATTTAAACATTACATGTTTCATTGTTTGGGTGGAATTATGATCGACTATATTTTAAAATAAATTAAATCTTCAAAAACATTTCATTTCCACTAATGAGTGATGATTTATCCAAAACAAAAACTCTTGAAATCAAACCATACACACGGTATATTTAATTAATCTATAAATCATTATGATTAATCAAAAACAAAATTTATAATCTCTAAAAAATTATTAAAAAAAAATGTTGTGTTATGCATAACATTTTTTCTAAATTTTTAATAATAATTTATATATGTAGAAAAAATAATATGATTTTTTTTTCATGGCCAATAAATTTATATAAAATTTTCAAAAACAATTACCCAAAAATATTAAAATGTATGGAAATAAAAAATATTATGCATTTTAAGTTAATGAAAATCCCTTAAACCTGAGCCTATAAATCATGAAATCAAATTATTTTAAATTAAAATAAATTATTTTATAACAATTCCTAAAAAAATAAAAGAAAAAAATTTAATTAATATGTATTTGGATAGTAAAGTGGCATGTTATTCAAAATCAGTTGACCCACATAACAAATTCCAACTCCTTCAATCACTATGGAAACCCACATTTATTATCCTCTTTTATCCCCTCCAACTACAGCCCCATTGATACCCAATCTATACACCTCTTCCCAATCCAAAATACTCCATTTCCCAAACCCAATCAAAAAAATTCATCATTTTCCTAGAATCCATAACTGCTCATCTCCCCTTATATTTGAACAATACTCTTAACCTCATTAAACTATTCATTTTTACACATTTTTTCCACTATGAAAAGAACATACTTATATAAAAAACAACTGACCATGTACCAAGATAATTACCCTTCGCCTAATCTAAAAGACCTAAAACCACACAAAAACTGAGACCCCTTTACAAACCAACCCCCAGAATACCAAAATATACCACATGACCATTCTTTTTCATTATAGGATAAATGCATTTCACACACACACAGATATATATATATATATATATATATATATATATTTCATAGATTAAATGTTAGGTTAAATATAAATCATACTAATAAGAACATGTATAAGATAATGTTTAATATTATTGTTTATATTTAGATAAATTGATTAATATTGAAATGTACTAGACTATTTGAATTCTTTAAATGATATTTTTTCTGAACATATTTTATATAGGGGGTTAAAGAATTAAAATATTAGATACTAGAGTTTTTAGGAATGTTTATCTATTATCATTATGAAGTTAATTCACATTTTGGACATATATATTAGAATGTGAGCACAGTTCAATATTATCATGGAATTGGTGTATAAATTATGAATATTTTTGGACCTAGACTAGAATTTTATCATAGATCTCTATAGAGACATGTATATTCAAAAATGAAATGAATATAAAAGAAATACTCACATAACCTATAATCTTGACCGCACTAAGAGAAAAAAAAATTAAAGAGACCATTATTGATAATTACCTACATATAACTCACACATTCTTGGTTTTAAAAATGTAGTGGTCAATTAATATTAGGGTATCTTTATATTTTATTTTTTATAGAACAATTACGGTGTTTCCTTAATTTTTTTAAAATATAGTGTATACTATTTTGTTGTTATAAGGATTAAAAAGGAAGGAATGATTGTGGGTATTAATTTTTTGACATGCCTGGAATAATAATTTTCTGTTTCTAAGTAATTTTAAAGTTATACATATTTAGGAAAATTATAATATTGTAAATTACAACCTAGGAAAGTATGAAACTCATAAAAAGGAAATAATTATGTTTAAAATGAAACATTATAAATGATATATTTGATCAGTAGGTCAAGTTAAACAATTCATCACACTTGAATAAATCCCATGCCTAGAGAGAACCACATGCCACGGCTGCCACCTAGAAAACCAAAAACAATAAGTTAAAATTCATTATATATTTTAATATGTAAATTATAAACTTGTTGGGAATAATTTTTGTGACATTCAAAAAAAAAATTAATTCCTTATATGGTCACATATCATAAAACAACACTAGTAAATCATGCATCACCAATGTAAAACATAACTCCCATGGATTTAGATTCTTATCTCTTTATCCCCAATATATCATAACACATATACAACACATACACACCTTCATACCATACATTAGATGTTATCACTGAGGAAACTTTCATATTTTTAGAATCTTAGAGTGTCTATGATACTAAATTTTTTATAGTGATGGTGTTTTTATAAGATTATAAGAAGATACAAGACAAGATGAAAATGAAGGAAAAAACCAAGGTGTAAAGAAATCAAATGAGATATAATTCCTTAATCTTGCTTAATCCCTCCCTATATCCTGTTTCATTAGAGATTTGGAATGACTAGTGGTATCATTATATAAATAACCTTCTAAATACTTATCCGTATCAATATTTTTTGATGTTTTGGAGTTTATCATCAATGAATTTAATGGGAATATAATGAATTGAAACCCTAATATTTAAGAAGAAAAAATATGATGTAATAAAGAATGTGATGTTCCTATAAATGTGAAGTGTTAATATTTTTTTCTTTATTCTATGATACTTTTTATACTTCCATTTATTCTTATATACATTGATCAAAATTTCATATCTTATTCTAGACATATTTCCTTGAAATACATTGAATGAATTTTTTTAATCATGCCATTTTTTGTATATATTTTTTCATTTCTGTAAATAGTAATTCATAAAAACATTAAATTATTTTTGAATTTTATTCGATGTATCACAATTTGGATAATAATTAATTGAAATATAATTTTTCACACATGTTATTTATGAAAATCAATCCCAAAAATTAGAATGGAAGTGTCAACAAAGAAATTATATTACGAAATGAGGGAAGATATTTTTGATTATTTCAATATTTTTAAGATATTATATTATGATTTTAACTAATAATCACTATAAATTCAATGCATGGTAAAATAAATATGGAAAATATTTAATTCAATTTTGAGAAGGCATCTTTACCTATAAAAATCAGTTATTTTACTACTCATTCATCTAGGAGACATACTTTCCTAGGAATTATTATTGATTTATTAAAATATAAAAAATGAGAATAAGTTAATGATAATATTTCTTTGAATTTTTAACGGTCCATAAATAAATTTTGTTGATATAATACATCATCAGTATTTGGGAGATTTATTAATTAATAAACTTGAATTTCCATTTAAAAAAATTCAATATATTAGATAATAATTTAAATGAGAAATGTTGGCATTGATCAAGTAGCTGACAATTTTTTACCCATGTGACCTTTGTTGGAATTGTTATTAAATAAATAAACTAAATATTATATTATAAAATAATAGAATTACCATGTGAATGGCCTATAGTTTTTTAATTTCCCTCTTATTTACCTAAGATTAATAAATGCTTCCTAGGGGTGAATTATTGTACATATAGATACGTCACGCTTAGTTTTAATTATATGGATTTTTTTGATTCTTTATTAATAATTAAAATTCATCCCAAATTAATGTACTAATTATCACAAAACTGTTTCAAGTGAGGATCAAACAAAATAAATATTAGTGAATGTGAGGATTTCAATATTTTAATTCAATTAAAAAACTAAAAAATGGTTAAGTCTGTGACTAAGTATAAATTAAGTGCAACAATATAAAACATTAAAACATTATGAAGAATTTAATTCACTAATACCAACCCATACAAATTCTTTATTTGAAAAAATAGAATTTATATTTAATTGTGATCTAAAATAATCAAATCTGTTAATGTCAAGAATTAAGTCAAATATAAAAATAATATGAATTATTTAGAAATTATCCATGTTATTAGAGAGTTAATATTTTAAAATGATGGATATCTATCACTTGAAATTTTTTATTTATTATCATTAAAATTCATTTTTTATTAATTAAACAAATATAATCAAAAGATAATTAATGGAATAAAATTTTGTAGGATAAGATCATCTCCAAGAACAATAAAATTTCATCTAGAATAAACGGGTCTCAATATAGTGAAATAATATTATAATTTAAAAATATTTAATTAATGAAATGATTGATTAAAATTTTTCTTCCTCAAATTAAAATTTCTCATTGGTGAATATTGAAATGTTTATTGATTTAATGAAAAATATAATGCATAGTGAAATTTGATAACATTATTTTTTGTATGTATTTTCATCAAGAATGATAGTGTAAATTTGGATTATTACTACAAAATTCCATGTTTATTATTGATTTGGATTAAAAGTAATAATAAATATGTATTTTTATTAGTTTATAGGATTTAAAAAGTTTATATAAGAAAAAAATGTTTTGGAAAAATCCCTAAAGAGGTATTGTAGAGGATTTGATGATATAATAAATTTAAAAGAAAACATTACATTATTATGGAAAAACTAAATTTATATTTTATATAGTTAATTTGAAAGAAAAACATGAAATGAAACACTATGAACATCATTTTCATTGAGAAGATAAGATGAAAGAGAATCTTGGTTTGGTTAAAGAAAATTCATATATCTATAAAATATTATGAATTTATGTTTTTGGAATGTAATAAATTATTATAAACATTAAATTTCAGCATAAATAATGTCAAGTTAATGATAAGATATATGTTTTAAAAAAGATATATATATATATGCGCCAAATTCAAGGGAAGAAATTTATATAAGATAGAGGAGATACGCAAAAAATGGAATATTTATAGTCATATTATCATGGTTTTATATTATGTATTTGAATAATTTGGTTGATAACTATAAAAATCCATTTTATAATTATTTAATTTTATATATACTTTTGATGAATGAAATGAAATTTTGGAAGACTGTTAATGTATTTTTTTTATTAGAGCAATTTTCATTGCTCTCTATAGTAATTCTTCTCTTGAATATATTCTTTAATACTTTTTAAATTATTTTAGATAATTTATTCTTTGATAAGTAATATTTAATTAGTTATAGGTAAGTAGTACTCTTATTATATAGTGGTTTTATGGAATGAGATAGGTGTGCGATTAAATTTTTATATTTACTTACAAATGGTTGATTTTAGTTATTTGTTGTATTAAAAAACTCAATATTGATCCTGATTTTTTTTCATTCGAATGAAAATTTATTATATAATGAAAATAAAAAAATCGAAGAGATATTTTACTATGATAATGCTTTTTATACAACATTTTCAAATGAATATGATTGATAATGAATCATATTTCACATTTTTATTATTATAATTAACCAAAAAAAGTATTGAAATATTGGTATAATTCAACCTAATGCATAAAAATGTTATAAATAATCTAGAATGTAAATTGATCAATTTAATTTATAAGTTTAACCATCCATTGAATTAAATTTACTATTAATATTTTCACATTAAAATAATAAAAATTTTAAATTATATAATTAATTAATTAATTATTAATTAATTGAACATTTCTCAAGCTGTTATCATTTATTAACATGGTTTCATATGGGATCCAATATTTAATTCTACTATACATTACATAATTAGTATTGTGTTTGTGATTCCTAGATAGAGGTTAGTATGGTGATTTGTTGGTATGTTATGAAATTAATAAAAATTATTTATTATGTCATGATAGAGATACTATGAGAATGCACACAATGGATTGGAAAAATGAAGGAACAATAGGTGTGGTGATGATTAATTAGGTTTCTAGGTTTCAATTTATCCTTAATTTACATGATATATTTTTTATAAGTAATGGATATCTAATCATTATGGGAATCCTCACAAGAGTAAGGGATGTATGGTTGTCTCTCAAGATTTTTGAAATGCATGGCTTATTACATTGATAGTAAAGAAGGCCTTTCCCCTTTACCCACTTATGGTTATAGAACATATAGTTATTTTTTATGTTAATATTTCATTAGTGGTCACTAATGGTAATACATGTGATGTCAATAGTTGGATACTTGGGAAATGGGGTTTATTTTGGTTGCCCTTTTTTTCATTACTTTCTATAACATATGTTATATATACACATAAAAACATAAAATTGGGATTTTCGGAACCTAAATTTGGTGATATATAGAATAGATATAGATATCATGTGATTTACTTAGGAGTGGGTTCGGTATCTAGTTTAATTTTTCAGTCATTGATGATTTTTTTTCGAATTTATTACATCATTAGTTAAAATATAGGGAAGAAAAATACTGATTGTGTTTGTATTCACCATTATTTGTTATATATTTTTTCATATAAGAATTATTATGTTATTAGTTATGAAAATTATAGATTTCTTGGTTTTGAAGGATAGTTGGAGAATGATTTTTTTCATTTTTTATGAGTACAGTTCATTTTTTTGTTTTATTATGGGGATTTTATGGTTCTATGTTTTTCATTTATAGTTTATACATACATATATAATTTTACAAAAATCATTATTTTATAAGATAGAAGATATTTTATATCTTGATGGAATTATCTTCGGATATTTTACCTCACTTGTTAATTATATTATATGTCAACATTGAATTCTTGAGGGAAATTCCTCCCATGTGTTTGTGATTTATACCGTCTCTTGTAAATCTATCCTTTAGCCTATTTGAGTTATTATTTGGGTGTTGTATTCAATATTTTAAATTTCACATGTATGGGTATCATTGGAATTATATCCTAAAATAGTTGTATTTGAAAAGTATTTTTAGTATGGGCTTTAGACTCTGAACATGTGAGGTGTCACTAGCTGGTATAGAAATAGTATTCCTGAATATAGAATTTTCTTTAGGTTTGGGAAACTTGTATATAGATTTAAAGACACCCTATAATCCTCATCAATATCCTTGGTCGTCAATTTATCATTATTAGTGGATAATGTGTTGATTGTGGGTACTACTGTAAGAATAGTATATATATTATTTTATTTTGCATATGAAATTTTAAATTTATGTTTTTATTGAATGATAATTTAAAAGATTCAGACAAATGAAATGAATTAATATCCATGTAATACATATCCTTGGGATAATTTTAATAAATTATCCTTTTATTTGTAATATGACTATATTGTGTAGTTATCCTTCATGGTCTTTGAAATGGTTAGAGATACAATAGTCTAAACCAATTGGATATATCTTCCAACCTATAATTTTATAGGTCAATAAGGAATAGGATGTTTCTTATAATTTTTTAAGGATATTATTTTCTTTGTTATAATGGATTTTTTTTAGATTCGAAGATGGATTAATTGATTTAAGAGGTTGATTAATAGTTTTAGTTGATTTAAAAATTGATGGAGCCTTTTATGGTTTTTTGAGTTAGATTGACGGAATAGACCTAAATGTACAGTTTTTTGTATTTTAGATATGATATTAATATTTTTTTATATAATTATTTTGAGGGATAGTTTTATAATGAGTATAAGTTGATTTTCATGCGAGTTGATAATCAATGGGAGTTTTTTAAATTTAGTAAGGGACTATAGTGTTTGGGAGATTGGGTTTAGTTTTTTAGGTTTACATTATTATAATATAGATATGATAATATTTAATGAGATAATCGGAATATATTATGTGGTTTTATTTCATTCTAAAATATAGTGTAATATTGGTATATTGAAACGTAGAAAATATATTGAGATGATCACGTGATTAATGATAATAGTGTTATGGATAATATGTATGATCTTGTGTTCAGGTATCATTTAAAAGATAAGTGTTTGGGGTGGGATTATATTAAGAGTAATCATTATTCACTATAGAAAAGGATCATAATTTTTTATTAGGGTCCTCATCATTTGTTTTTTTTTTCAAAAGAGATGGCTTGTAGATTCTTTTTGGAGTTGGTCGAGGTCCAATTTTGTTGGTAGAGTTTTACATCTTCGTTATAAATTTTTAAACATTAATAAACAAAAAAATGATACAATGATATATTTATTATTGATAGTCCTATTTTTTTTTATAACTTGAATGAAACTATTAGACTAGTAATAAGATATTGATCTCATGTTTTGGAGTTAGTCCTTCTTTCCCTTAGAGGAGCTAGACCATCCTTTACATTGTAGTGACCAAATGATTCAATGAGGCCATGCTTCTAATGTATGGATTATTTTGGATCATATATTCAAGGTATTCATTATCTTTCCTGGGGTAAGTATATAATTTAATTTATTTTTTGGATTCAGTTCTTATTTGAAATGATTTCTATTACATTCCAAATCTATTTTGGATGTTTTTTGTATGCACTAGTTTTTTCAATTTACTAGTGGGAGTTGATATGAATTTTTTATTTTAGTTTAGATATTATTTTCTATAATTTTAGGTTTAATAATTATTTTTCTATATAATAGATGAAATTTGTTATCTTCGTTTATTTAAGTGTTGTTTCATTGGTGTTTTTGTTTTCTAGTTTATTTGCTTGATGATGTTGAAGCATCTAGTGAAAGGCCATGTTGTTTTTTTTACTAAAGATGGGCATAATTAGGATTCATAATTCCATTTTATATCATCAATTGTATGATTATGTGAGATATATTGGTGAAGGGACAATACATTATTGATCCTTTTCCATCCTAGTGTGAAGCTAGAGATGAGTAAAATTCTCACAATAGTTTCTTAATGTGACAATCTCAAAATGAATTTTAAATATCGTAGTTTGGAATTTAAAATTTTATATTTCTATTTTATTCTTTTAAATTTATTTTTCAATGAAATTTTATTTCTATTTTCTTATAAAAAACATGATTTAGTAATTATGATAGGTTTTAGACATATAAAAAATATTTCATAAATATCAAAAATATAAATATTGGGGATGTGGGAAATGGGGTTTTCAAGGAGGATTGGAAAGGATAAGTCTATTTCATATCATTGAGTTTGTTAACATAGGGTTTTAATAGTTTGTGAGAAGTAAAATATATTTCTATTTGACTATTTCATAAATTTTCATAGTTTTAAATTATTATCTGCTCCTTTATTTTCACTAATCTTATTTATGAACTATAATTTTTCAAGATATTAAATACACCCTTAGAGTTTTTATTTTTATTTGGTGGTTATTCTAGATTATTGGAATTTTTTGTAGATGTGATTATTCTTTAGGGAATGATATTTATATTCGGATATTTTTTCCCTCAATATGAAAAATTATTACATGATCATTTGGATGGATTGGTTACTCCCCATCTTATAATTACCCTAACAATGTTTATTACCTTTTTTTGGAAAATTAGTTATCAAATTTATTGGAAATATGACTTTTTGGTTCCAAAGATGGGGTTATCCATTTATTAAATTATGATATTGAATTTTAGGTCATGGGATAAAATTATAGTAATTTTTTGAGGTTTTTTATGAGGTTTTGATGTTTGGATAACATAATAGGTGGTACCTCTTGTAGAATTAGGACTGTACGTGGAATTAGGTACCCATAGTGATTAATTGGGTACCCAGTAAGCTTAACATTCTTGGGGTTCCATTTGGAATTCAATAGGGATGCAACATAATTTTATTAATAAACTAATCCTAAATAGGGATATTTATATTTTTCAATTAAAATATATAATACCTCAAATAGGGAGTTATATATTCACTTATTTTTTGCCAATAAATCAATACCTAAGTCTATCCCTTCTTATTTTGTTCAATCCTCTTAATCCTTCAAAGATTTTATTTCTTTCAAGGGTTATTTTACATTTCTAAATCAATGTATTCTTCTACTATTCTGTTCTTATTTATTATTTATCCATTTATTTTATTTTCCCATATTGTAAGTGGAATCCTTGATTATGGATTTCACCAATGTCATGGTGAATTTAATTTTAATACCACAGATTCAATTTGTTCATGTTAATGAAGTCTATAGTTGGTAATTTATAATCCTCTTTTTATGAAATATTATTATGTAGTGATTTTATTATGGTTATCTTGATTTGAGGCCTTATTTTGGAGTTCTTAGGGTTCTTGTTAATTTGTTCATTATATTGATTAGTTATTATCATAATTATGGTGGTGTTTTAAATCGGTTTTATCTATTTTTTAGTTTTCTTTCCAATATAGTGATTTTTTTGACATACTAGATTGATTATGTATGGTTATGAAATGTAATTTTATGATTTTTAGGGGATAATTTATTACCATTATTGCAGAAGGTAAGGATCATCAAGGTTATTTCCTTGGAATTTGGTTCCAAACCATAGGTAATGTCTTTAAATTACTTTTGATTTATCTACTATAACATTCCATCATGTTAATAAATATTATTCACTTTATTTTCAAAAATATGAATCATGATGCTTTGAAAAGTATTTTTCAGATAAATTAAGGAAACCTGCATATGAATATTTTTCTATAATTTTGTAATATTTTAGTTTTATATTAGAATTTATGTATCGACTTCTTAAGCTATATGGAAATGATAAACCTGGCCATATAAAAACAATTAAGTTAGAATTTATTATTATTAGTATCAGATTTCATAAGTTTAGCATTATTATAAATTCATGATATACATAAATATATGTTATCGTTATGAAAAATGAAATATAAATATGTGAAACCAAAACTAAATCTAAAATTTACTGTCCTATGAATTGAAAATTAATAACAATGGGGTCCTGAGGACCCTAAGATGGAGATGTAAATTCAATTATCTAATGGCCAACCCTAAATATATTTTTATAATGTTTAGGCTCTCTTGATATTTATTTTGAAAAAATGAATGCCTCATATACCTAAATATATGTGTATTATTGAGCTTCTATATATGATTAAATAAAAAATTTAATGGAATTTAAAGATAAAATATACCTTTAATGACCATATTTGGTATCATTTATGACCTACAATATCTTATAAGTTGTTTAAATTATATGTAATGAGAGATTTGTGTGGTTTAGTCTTATGAAAATATTTTTTCTATCAGATTGCCAAACATGGATATTTTAGAAATTTATATTGGAATCTAATATTTATTGGTTTATGTATGAAACTGTAAAACCTGATAAAATGTGATACAACATAAAAAACAAAAATATAGTGATGTTCTTAACTATAAAATAATTTAGTAATTTAGAAATACAACCAATGAAATTAATTAAAGAAAACCCAGTTTAATGAATCATTTGTTTATATTAAGACTTAAATTAAAATATTTTGATCAGCACTAAATGATATAATTTAATTTTGATAAATTAAAAGTTCAATCATGTTATACATACCTTTAACATTTTTAAACTCATAAAATACACTATATCATTAAAAGAAGTTATTGATTTAGTAATAGAAAACACGTGACCCATTTTCCATATCCTTACATGAATGAGTTGTATATTAAATTATTTCACATATAATTTGATTAATTTAGTATTTTTGTGGTAATCTATTGGCTTGGTGGAACTGGGTAGATGAAAATTTTTTATTCATTAGTCTTGTGAACTAATAATGAACAGTAAATCATGTTTCACTCACTATGATCTAACTTTAATAAATTTTTAACAACCAAACTGGATCACTAATACGGTATATGTGTGTAACCCTTAAATATTATAGTTAAATATTATTATATATTTTATATTTAAACATCATTTCATTGAAAATACTAATGAGACAAGTATTTTGATAATATATTACTTGAAATTTAAAAGAAATATAGAATTATTAGACCTACAAACAAGATTTTAGAAGGTTTTCTTGTTAGAAATGATGATTTATTTCTATAAAATATCACAGTCAACATTTCAATAATAATTTATAATTTTATGAGACATATATTTTATGTTACTGCATTATGTGTCTAACAATTTAACTATTATAGATGGTAATGTCACTTGAATAGGGAATGTAATTGATTGTGATAATCATATATAGTAGGGGTATTTTATATTGAAAACAATTTGATGCCATTTTTTTATATTTAGGATGAGGAATGGGATCGTCATAAAATGACTTAATTCTAGTATACCACTTACCCCTAACCAAATATTATATTCTCAAAGGTTTCCCTAACTCTTGTAAGAACTATTCCCTTATCCTGTGAAAGATTAATATAAACTTTTATTTATAAAACATGAATTTATTTATATTCTAAATTTTATATATATACTTGTGTGTAGTGGATTATTTGTTACAGACATCATGGTTTACCTAAATTGTTCATCTCAGTTATGAGAATTAGTCTAAAAAAGTTAGATATGTATGAAGCATTTTGATATAAAAAGTTATGCATTGGTAAGATGTATATACCATGTTATGATTTATATTAAATTTACTTTTTATAAATTTATTATGTTAAAATTATTTTACATACTTATATAAATGAAAAACATGATCTGATGTGTGGACCTTAGTTTATTTCTTATGTGTTGGTTACCTAATGTGTATTATATTCTCAAAACTTACATGTTCACTATGATATACATGAACCTCAATGTTTTGTTTTATAGTTTCTTATTTTTACTAGTGTTAGTATGGATAATTTATTCTTATTGTTCATGGTATTCATTAGAATCAGTCACCTTCTAATCTATGTTATCGATGGAGGTTAGAGATTATGGTTTCCATCAACTTTTTTGTATGAGGGACATTTTTTTGCATTGTTACTTTTTTCCATGTGTATTATTTGTAATTGTATGAAACTCATTTTATTAATCTATCAATGGTTGGTTTTTCATATATTTTATTAATCCGAAGTTGGAAAATACATACTCAAATATACACATTCACCTATGGTGTTAGTTTCTATCCCTCAAGGATTGAGGATCACTAATGGGATCAATTGGTTACCCAATTCATTTAATATTTATTGTATCTAGGTTATAGTATCTAACAATATTTATTGGCGTGTTGAAATGATACCATTGATGACTTAAATATTTATGGGTGGTTATTATTTCAATATACTGAATCTAGGATAGTCTAGACTTGATATGTAAGCAAAAAAATTCCTCATGAACTTCTAGGAGGTCAGGTTACAATGGATTTCAAGATATTTCAGTCAGTACCATCAATGAGTATGAGTTACTAGTTCGAGTACTTTAGTTATAGGAAAGTGAGGATCGATAATGGATTGTGGGTCTTGGTTGAGGGACATATTCTGGGGTATTTTATGCATCAACACTTGATTCTATAGAGTAGGAATATTAGGGAAACATAACATACCATTTTCTTATATGTGTTTGTTCATATTATAGCTTGAATAAATTGAAGGTTTATAGTAACTAAAAAATTAAATAATATATATAGTATTTTCTTATATAAATATAACAATGTTTAATAGTTTAATATTAATAATTAATTTCTTATTTTCAATAATATTTTACTATTTATTTATTTTAATAAATATTTATTTATTTATTTTCTCCCAAATAAGAATGATTATGTTATTCATTACATTGTTAAAATTGTTCAATTATGATTCTTACTATGTATATACTATGTTACTAATATTTATTTTAAGGCATGAGTCCACTAGATTGTTAATATATAAAACTAATTCTTGTAGTTAGTACTAGACAAATCATTTCTTTATATCATTGATATGCTGATCTGTTATTTCAAAAATAAGTGATATTATTGATTAAATCATTCATTATTTTCATTATTGTGTTAAATTTATCAATATAGTAGTCATTTATCATCTGAGTTTTAATTACATGACCCCAAAATATCAGAGTCAACATAATATTATATTTCATTCGAATGTTTATAAGGAAACAAATCCACAAGGGCCATATAATTTAGTAGTTTTAGAAATCTACATTAAATACATGATACCAATAATATGATGGGAAAATAAGGAAAACATGATATATAATAAAATATAACACACTCCATCCTTCATATATTATTCAAACATTTCTCCTTCATAACCTAGGGAATGGAAGCACTAAAAAAATTTATCTCAAATTCTTAGTAAGGGTAATAAAAGCAAAAGTAATAATTAATAAATGGGAATAATTACATGGAAAAGTAAATAAACTGAAACATATACCATATAGTCAAAAAAATAACAATGGGATATATCTATATAATTGTTGAATGAAAAATATTAGGGATAAATAATAACATTAATATCTATTAAATCCAAGTTTAATTATTGGACGTCATGTCTGGGGCACATGAAAACCCATACCATAAAGGCTATTCACAATACGGTTTAAAACTGCCGATAGAAAACAATTTAATTTGGCCAACTTTTTTTCTCATGAGAACCTATAGATGCACTAGGGAGGTATATAATGTTTGGTCTCCTCCCTTCAATTATAGTCCAAATTATTTCTCATATTGAATAATAAAAATAACTAATATCCCTTATCAAATGACCATATAGAATGAGACATATTGATTTTTTCAATAATTTCCATGGAAGAATAATATTAAATGAAACATATAATATAATGAAAATAATTAGATTCAATATATAACATTTCAAAAGGTATTATAGACACAATATAAAATGAATTAGGTTCATGGCATTACAATATGCCTCAATGAAACGAAATTGATTTGAAAACAATTACTAACGTATTAACAAATGAATTACAAAAATGAAAGGTAATAATTCATAAATGAAACCTCTAAATACCATGAATATAATATAATTGAAGTTATTATAAGTCTATGTGGAATTAGGTACACCATATATAAAAAATTAGGTAAACAATAATCCATATATAAAAAATTAGGTAAACAATAATTATGTATGTATCAGGAAATGAAAATGAGACAAGAATCCCTTACAATGCATTTCCATTTCATGAGATTCCATTAAACATCCTATATAATGGTTTTGAGAGTATTTATAACTTATTATAGAACCATAATACTATTTATAAAATAATATATTATCTCCTTATAATATCTTATTACCCATTTTTTCACAATCTTTAATTATTTCACTATTTTGGGTGTTAATTTCCTAGTGTTATCATGTATGTTTTGACTTATTATTTGATTCTAATATTATATTGCTCATGATTTTATTATCTAAATAAATTAAAACAAGATTAATTATCCTATATATCGATTACATTTTTATTTATAATAATCTATAATATTTGGATATATGAAATTAAATGCATTGTTCATGGATACGTTATGGCGTACGTACTCATTAACACTACTTTCATTTATCATTCATATAAAATTTTTGATATGTGAATGAGAAATATGGAAATTATAATTCCATTATCATATATATGTCATATATTTTACATTTTTTATTGAAATTATTCTTTATACATTCCATCCATATCGTGAATGAATCATATCACTTTTAGGGGGTGGTTGTCCCCATTTCCACAAATGATGTTATCGTATATCCACAATATGGAAGTGATGAAGGAATGGTTAATATAAAATTTACAGAATATTAAATAGGTTATAATTTAAATATTATAATATTAATTAACCTGAAAATATTTTTAATCCAAGCCATTAATGAGGTAATGTAAAAACTAAAAAAATAGTATTCATAAAGTCGAATAATTGGAAAAACTTTGACAACAATTTCTTTTTTTTGAATAAGTGGAGATAAGAAATGACCAAGATATGATAAATTACTTTATAAATATAACACTATAGTAATTATATTATTGTGTGGTTATCATGAATTTATGGATGAAGGATTTTAGTAGAAATTATAAAAAACATATTAGGAGAGGTAGATTGAAAAAATTACCACTTGAATATCACCTCCTTAAAAGACCCTTGAGGACCTTGGATTTGGTATTTTAGTTAAAGAAGAAGAACTTGTACATGGAGCGGATAAGGGAGATATGTTTGGGAAAATATTTTAGGAGAAAAAAGTATTTTGTGTCGATATGGGGTGGTGAGGGGAGGTATTTATACTTGAGGAGAGGTGGGCTCAAGTGATTAAATTATTGATTATTTTATATTTAAATCAAACAAAATTGATTTTGAATTAATTCAAAATAATTATAAATTAAATTAAAGTTTTTTAGGCAGGTTAGGTTTAAGGCACACCTCATCCTACAATTAAAATTTCCAATTTCTTGGTTTGTTAATCTTTTACCTTTTAACATTAACCCTTGTCACAATTTTACATATTCAATGGTAAATAATTGTGTTACCATGGTAAATTTTGAATTAAAATACAGTATTTTTCAATATTCACTAAAATATATAATTTATTGAAAAAATGAAAAACATTCAACCAAATTAAATTTATATATCCCACATCCAAAATAGAAAAATATTTTTTCAAATAGAACTTATTAATTTTTTTAAAAGTGGATTTAAAATAATTTCTCCATTAAAAGACGATAAAACTTATTTTTTGAAAATATAATCTTTTATGTTTAATATTTGGTTTGTTCTTATCATATGCCAATTAAATATATTAGATGAATGTAAAAATATTTTATTGAATATATACCCTAGAAATTGACTGTATAAACTCTCTATAAGTGTTATAAATTAATTTACTATGGAAGATGTTACTAAATAGTGTTTTGTTTAGACCTGGTGTTGTGTGCATTGCATGTTATCCAAAAATATATATTTATTATAAAAGGGAAAAAATATGGTAAAGACTCGGGTGATACATTCTCCCATCCTACAAAAATTTCATCCTTGATATTTTAGGGATATTTCCTTTGAAAATATGTAGGTAGTTATTTTTATAGAATCCTCTAGTTCACATGTTACTCTTTCTATTTTATGATTTCTCTAGAGTACCTTTACTAAATGAGTCATCATATTCCTCAATACTTTCTCTATAATATCAATAATTTGTATGCATTCTTCAATAAATGAAATGTTAGGTTTTAACACTATTTCATCATAGGTGATCAAATGTATTGGGTCTAGAATGTTCTTCCTCAAAAGTGACATATTAAACACATCTTATACTTTTTAGGAATTTGGAGGAATTGTCAAATGATAATAAAAAAATCCAACCCTTTCAAGAATCTCAAAGGCTCTAATGTATCTAGGCCTCAGCTTTGATTTCTTATAAAAACTTATAAAACTGTTTCATGGAGATACCTCTAAGAAAATATGATCTTTCACTTGGAACTCTAAAACCTTTCTCAGATTATCGAAATAATGTTTTTGCCTAATTTTTTATTCTTTAATATGGCCTTGAATAGCCATTACCTATATCATTATCTTTTAAATAGTTTCTATACCTATGAGTTTCTTTTTACAATATTCATCTAAAAAAGGTTGGAGTTTGATATCTCTTTCTATATACTACGTCATACAGAACCATTTAAATACTATAATGGAAACTATTATTATAGGAAAACTCTAAAAAAGGTATGTATTGATCCCACATACCTTTAAAGTCATGTTAGCATGACCTCAACATGTATTCCATTATTTGAATAGTCCTTTTAGATTTTCCCTTAGTTTGGGGATTGTAGGAAGTGCTCAAATGAATTTTAGTCTCAAGATCTATCTGAATACATTTCCCAAATATCTATATAAATTGTGGATCTTGGTCAAAAAAATATATGTAGGTGCTCCATGATGTCTTATAATTTCAATAATATAGATCCATATAAGGAGATCAGGAGGCAGGTCTTCTCTTATATAAAGTAAATGTGCATATTTCGTTTAGTGATCAGTGATAACCCATATTGCATCATACCTACTAGGATTATCTAGTAGTCCCATGAAGAAGTACATAGTTATTTCCTCCCATTGCCAAAAAGGAATAACAAGAGGTTTTAGGACACATTTAGGATGTTTCCGCATAAAATTCACTTGTTGACAAACAGAACATCATAACACATAATCAGAAAATTCCTTCATCATGTCGTCCCACCAAAAATGTTCCTTCATATACCTATATATATATATTTTTTTCAACCAGGGTGTATAGATAAATTTGATCTATTAACTTCATCTAATAAATTCCTTTTTAGCTCAAGTATAGAGGGAAGACATAGTTTCTTTAAATATTTTATTACACCATCTTCACACATAAATTCTTCTAATTTTGTATCATTCATCCCATTAAATGTCTTCTGGATGTCCTTATCATCAGATTGATAATTCATTATAATTTTTAGTAAATATGGTTTTGAAATTGTTAGAAAAACTATTTATTTCTCTCATTCCTTAAAAATTACCAAATCCATATTTACTACATCCATGAACATATGATCTTTATTAATCCACAGTTGGGTTATAACTCCATTATATTTCCAACCCAAGTCATCTTCTACCTTATTTACTTTCCCAGGGTGGCAGTGTATTGAGAAATCCTAATCTTTCAGAAGCTCTAGTCATCACATTAGTCTCATGTTGATCTCTTTTTTTTGAGTAGATATATTTTAGGCTCTTATTATTCGTTTATATTTCACTTATTTTACCGTAGAGATAATGTCTCCATATTTTCATTGTGAATATTATGGACATTAACTCAATATCCTGTGTTGGATATTCTTGTTCATGATTCTTAAATATTCTTGATGCATGTGCAATAACATTATCATTTTCCATTAGGACACAACCAAGAACTTTTTTTGATGCATCAATATATATGACAAACCCATGACTCTTATATGGTAGAGTTAAAATCTTATCATTTATTAGTCCTCTATTTAGTTCATCAAATCATTATTAACATTCCTTTGTCTAGAAAAACATAATCCATTTATGTGTAATCTTGGTTAATGGGTTATCCAATGAAGAAAACTTATGAATGAATAGTTTATTGAAACCTAATAGAACAATGAAACTACGTACCTCTATTGTTAATGTTGGCGTAGGACATTCTCTAACCAAAATTTTATTTATAGGATCAACCGATATAACATACTCAGGGAAAATAAAGACAAGAAAAGAAACTTCTTAAATCCAAAAATTGAACTTACTTAATTTCCAATATAACTCTTCCCTTATAAGAGTCTTAAGAATGATCCATAAGTGATTTCTATGATCCTTATAGCTTTTGGAATACACCATGATATCATCAACGAATAACACAACAAAGTCCCCAAGATGTTATATGAATACTCTATTCATTAGGTCCCAAATAATAGAGTGTTCATTAGTCAATCCATATGGAATTTCTGTAAACACATAATATCCATACCTTGTCCAAATGTCTATCATTTGAAATTCATCCTTCATTACACAAAATTAGTGATACCCATAATGAAGATCAATCGTTGAAAAATATATTCCCCATGATATTGATAAAATAAGTCATCAATACTATGTTGAGGAAACTATTTATTTATTTTAATATAATTTATTAACCTATAATCAATTCACAACTAGATCCATATGTATTTATTTTTAACAAAAAGAATAGGGGATCCCCATAGTGAGACACTATAGAGAATATATATCATATTTCCTAAGTAATATTGTTTTTTCTTCAACTCCACCGATCCTACAGGTTCCATTCTATAGGGAGTAGTTGATATTTCCCTTGCATCATAAATTAAATCAATAAAGAACTCAACATTCCACTCTGGAGGATGTCCAAGTAAATCCTCAAGAAAATATCAATATATTCATTCACAATTGGTACATCCTCAATTTGAAGATTACTTTCATCATACAAAGATGTTGTTTTATCTTCTAGCCTAAGAACATCATTTTGTAGAGCTACTGGAGGTGGATTTGGATAAGAATAAGATGATGATGTACCTTCTCTATAGATAATGGATTCTACATCTACCTCAAAAATTATAACTTTATTCCTTTTTCAATAGATTTCCACATCATATTTTGAAAGCCATTACATTCAAAATATTATATCAAAATAAACCATGAGTATGATTACAAGGCTTCTAACTAAATAATTTTTATGTGTCTTAATGGGAATTGACCGACATAAATGTTTTGAAATGATACTTCCCTTTCAAAGTTTTGACTAAAAACTAATTCATTAAAGAAATCAAGAAATGTATAATTTTCATGGAAAACATGGAAGATATAAAAGATTGAGATGATCTAGAATCAAATAAACCATTGAAAAATTTTGAGAAAATAATTAAATTACTTTTCACCACATCTTTATGAACTTCAACCTTTGCCGTTGTTATAACATAAGCTTAGACATCTCCGCTCAACCTCTTCTATGGTAGATTTCCTTGAAATTTGGGGTATTCATTTTCAAAGTGTTACATATCATTACAATTATGTCATTGGACATCATTGAATTATTTCTTACCCTTGCATTCTTGTGACTAGTGTCCCCTATCTTTGCACTTATAACAATCTCCTTGTCCCTTCAATCATTTCATAGGGTGGGTTTCTCACAGTTCTCACAAGATGAAAATTTATCTAAATTATTCTTCTTCTATAATGAATTCCCTTTTTCATGGTGCTCAGATAGCCTATTCTTGTCCTTCTTTCCATTGAATATATTAATCCTATAAAACTCATTCTATATCTTGATGGAACATCAAACTATTTCATCATATGATGATTTCTTTGAGAAACAGGTTCCCTTTAGTGATTTCGCATAAGACCTTCAAAGAAGTGATGAATCATTCACTTGGTGTTGCATATATAATCCATAGAAAACATGGATAACCTTGTAAAGGCATCTTTATACTCTGTAACACTCTCTTATACTTTTTTTAAGCTATGTAAATTCTTATTTATCTCAATTTTTTGATCATGAGGGAAGAATTTATCGAAGAATCACTCTGAAAAAATTTCACTATTCCATATGTTTTATTTCTTCCTCCTCACTAGTATTTTGGATCAAGGTCCAATATTGATCATCATCTCTTTTGAGACAATAGACTGAAAGAGTAAAATTTTCCATTTCACTACATCCCATGTCCATAAATATCTTTTCCAGAGACTTAATTCACTACTCAGAAATATTTAGATAGGTAGTCCCATAAAAAGATGGGGGCTTCTATCGCATAAAGTGATCCAAAATAGGAGATTCCCTTTTTATAATATATTTCTCCTTTTAGGAAAGGTTATTTTTCATAACCTGATTAATTTTCCCTAGTATTGTTGTAATTTTCTCCATACCAATACCAATTTTATTGGATTCCCCATTATGGAAACCCTTACATCTTCCCCAAGTATTGATATCGTTCATCCTTTGGGGTTCCATTTCTAATTAATGAAACATATCATATTAGCTCATAACGTCATGAATTTTTTATATAGTATAACACTAAACATAAATTAAAAAACATTCTACATATTAAATCATAAAATTTGGTTACTTTGGGGGAAATCACTAATTTTAGATACATCATAATGGTTAGTAAATAAAATGTGAACTATCTTAAGTGTATCCTCAAAGTCTCACTTTGGGTTATGTTCCATAATCTATGTTTTCATATAATAATTTATAGAGATTATAATAAAATCCCCCTGATACCAACTGTAATGCCCCAACCCAAGAATCCTAGATCTATTGCATCATTATATTGCATTGGAATGTTTACAAGGAAAGAAATCCCTAAGGACCATCGAGTTTAGTAGTTTTGGAAGTCGAAATTACATACATGATACCCATAATATATTGAGAAAAGAAGTAAAAATGATACATAATAATATTATACAATCCGTATCCTTGAATAAATATTCAAATATTTCTTTTTCGTAACCTGTGGAAAGGAAACATAAAACATTTCGAGCTCAAATTCTCACTAAGGGTAAGTGAAATGGAATCAATAATGAATATATGAAAATAATTACATAGAAAGGTAAATAAACCGAAACATATTCCATATGGTAAAAATGAGAATTAACAATATCCATATAACTTTCCAATGAAAAATATCATGGATAAATAACAAATCGAATATCTATGAAGGACACACATAATTATTAGATGCCATGTCTCGGGCCAATGAAATCCCATACCATCTTGACATTTTGCAAAACAGTTTAAAACTACTGATAGAAACTGAATTATTTTTTCCAACTTATTTGTTTCATAAGTACCATTAAATTCATTTAGGATCTATATAAATTATGGGATCCAATCATATTTATCATTCAAAATGTAACGCCCCGACCCTAGTTACCCAGAGTTAGTGCATTATTACATAACATTGGAATGATCACAGGGGATAAAATCCCGAAAGAATGATCAATTATGTAGCCTTGGAGGTACTAGATACATACATAAGTTTTACATTACAATATGAATTGAAAAAAAAAACAAAAACATAGTGTCTTATTGGAACACATTCATATCAATTAGCCTATTCCTCTAGGTAAATCGTAATATAATTCTTCGCATCCTTGGAAAAATAAAACATAGAAAGGGGTGAGCTCAGATACTTTGTAAGGATAACAATATAGCAGTAACTATGATAAATAATCCTAAACATTTAAGTCAATGAATAATACTAAAACACAAGTGTTTTAAACATAAACATCCGCATAATATGGAAAAGATAAATCAAATAATACCATTTACTTATTCACATGGATATTATACTAGTCGAATAATCTCATTAATATCAATAGCCAATTTCATAATGATGGAATGCAAAATCCCGGACATCAGAATCACATAGTCAAGGTCTCATTTAAAGACTACAAATAATATTTTTTTCAAGGCCTTGTTCCAAGACACTATTTTGTCTCATGAGACCTACGGATTCATCGAGGAGCTATAGCGAGCTCCACCCGTCACTTACTAAGTCCAATACATTCCTCAAATTAAAAGGTTGAAACATAACTTAAACATTCATATTAAAATTAGCACAAGAAATGTTAATAAATTAATCATAAACCATGAAATATATAAAATAACACATCCATAGTCAAACATATCACAAAACATTCAATACAATATGGGAGATTGAATCATAATAAACCAACTTCAAACAAGTGTAAAATCATTCAAAAGATGTTGACGTAGATGAAATCCAAACTATTAGAGAGAAATATATCATTCTATATTAATGTTTTTTAAAAGTAAAGTAATTATAAATGAGAAAATTTATTTTTAAAATATTATTATAATCTTGTACGGGAAGCTTTGAAGATGTTATAATTGCGGAAAATAGCCGCACTCGTCATAAAAGTTAAAAAACCATTCTTTCATTAATGTTGTCGAAAAGGTCATAAGGGACCTTGTTTGGAAAATGATGGAAAGATTATTTTGTAAAAATTATATGAAAACTCAAACAAGGGTACAAATGACTTTAAAACATAGTCTAGGAAATAGTAAAAATGTTTTTAAATACATTTTTAAGAAACATGAATTTGGAATATAAAGAGGTCCCAGTAGATACTCACATTTTAACAACCTCGGATAATGAAGAGATTGTAGAATTAACCCTCACCATGTACCTTTCCTTGGTTGAGGGTATGTTAACCTCATTTATAATAGTTAAATAACAGTTATTAAATTATACAAGAACCACATATATAAATATGATATCATATATGATCTTCTAATATTGCTTTGTTAATAATATTTCAGTAGTATAATTGGTTTGGGTGTTAACAGATTCGTTTTCCTTTATATGATTGGTAACATAAGCCATGTTTGTTATAGATAGAATGTAATTGATTCATATCCAGAAAGATAGTATGTTCAAAAACATTATTTTTAATCATAAAATTAAAATTATTCTTGAATGGTTATGATGGGGAATGAATCTCATCGTGTTCGTGGAGACGGTAATCCATACGTATGCATGAACAACAATATTAATCTATTGATATTGAAATCATATGTTATTGGATTCTATATCATATATAGAGAGTTATTAACATTTTATATTCATTATTTACATCAATTATCCTCATTATTATACCCATCCAAACAATGAAGTTCATAATAACAAACTACACCATGACGTGGAGACTGTAAGTCGTACGTACGCACATATGGCGAATTTTTCATTTATAGGATGGATAGAATAATAAAAATTGTTGTACCATATTTATAATAACATCAAAGTATATAGAAGGTACTTAATTTATTATTTAGTGTATGTAAAAAACAATGTAAGTGGAAGTGGAATAATAAAAAGAACTTTGAAAGATGTGACGAAATTGTTACCTCTTCATTGGGTGCTAATTTTTTTGATTTGATCAAAAGGGCTCATTAGGTTGGATTTCTAATCAAACTAAGGCTTATAGGTTGATGTTAGGGTAGTTTGGAGGATATTTGAGAAGGGTTTGGCTGATCCAAATGGATTTGGATGTTTCATTTTGAGAGAATGAGAAGTACCCTTTTATGAGAGAGGTGAGGGTCACTTTAGGAAAAGACTGATATATTATTTTATTATACAATCATATTCGGTTAATAATGGCTCCAAAAGTATTTATTTCTAGTATAAGGTGGGTATGGGTCGAAAAACTCTCAATCAATAGGTTTTAAACAGCTTTAGGTCACCATATTAACCTTATCTTTTAGATTTAACTCTTAGTTAAATAGTTTAACGTTTACTATATATTCTTGTATTATTATAATAAATGGATAATAAATATACAATAAAACTCCCAAAGAACTCCAAATTCTTAATTAATGACATATATATTATTATATAATTCCTTTGGATGATCCTTATATTTTTAGGAATAATATATCAATTAATAATATAGTATTTGTTTTAAAAACACATTTATGTCAATTTTGACACTATTTAGTATTTGGTTTTTGTGAAAGTCGTAACAAAATTATCACTTCGAAAAAAATTATTTAATCAACCATAACATGTCATATTAAACTATAAAATTCGTGGAATACATAAAAAGTATCAATGTACAATTATTTTAATATTTATAAAATCAATTATTTTTATCACTCAATAATATGGTAATTACTGCATCATCATTGTGTGATAAATACATTTTATTATTTAATGTCTAAAGATTATAAACAAAACACCATTATTTAGGAAATATATTTATCTTTCTAATTAATATTTATAGTTGAATTTATCATTTCTATATCCCTATATTGAAAAATGTTTTAGTTATTAAACATTGAATTTAACACTTTTAACTCTTCTTTAAATAAAATAATAATAAATGTCTAGACCTAATACATGTGGACTATAAGGATAATATTTTATTCCTAAGGTTGATTTTGGTATAAAATAAATTATCCAATAGAATTAAGACATGTGTTAGGGTAATTATAATATCATTTTAACCTTTAATTACCCTATTTACTTTTAAACATGGAAAATAAAATTCAAAAGTTACAATTCAACAAAAATTATTTTTAATCCTATTGAACCACATTTTACATACTGATGTCAATTGTGTCTCTTGGATTTTTGAAATTCAATTCATAGAATCTGTAAAATTACACTTTATGAAAATTTTCAAATGTTCCTAGAAGGTAGCTAAAATGCGTTAAATAATTCAATAAAACTTTATATATATAATCTTATTATAAAATGACTCCAATGAATTACATATAACATATAAGGTATTATGTATCTATTTTAATTAAGAAATAAATTTGAATAATAATAATAAATATTTAAACAAAATTCAGTTTTAAACAATAACACAGTGTTTACCACTATTCATAAAAAATTGAATGTTTTCAGAAAAATACCAAAAATTCACCCTAAGTTAAATTTGATATTTTGAATCCAAAAAATGAAGTACATTTCAAAAAATATAATTTATAAAATTTCAAAAAGTGGGTATTACTATTAATAATGGCTAGTTTGGTAAGTTGTGGTGTGTTAGAACTCGAAATTGTGTATAGCGCAAGCTATTGTATTATTCAAGGAGAAGCATATTGTGGAAGCTTGGGGTGTTAAATTATTCCCTCTTCAAATAATTCTGTCCTTGAAAGTTTAATAATTTTACTGCATTAAATGATTTAGGTGGTTCTTCATCATAAATTCATTATGATCCCATGTTTCCTCTTCCAACTTGTGGTTTCCCCATAGAACATTTACCGGATGAGTCATTTGGTTTCTCAACACTTGTTCTATGGTATTAAGATTCTTGATAGGATCTTCACAATAAGACAGATCGTGTACCAGTACTATTTCATCATAGGTGAGTACTTATGTTAGGTCAGGCATGTATTTTCACAACAATAATAAGTGTAACACATCATGAACAATGGAGAGACTTGGCATCATTACCAAACGGTAATCTATAACTCCAATTCGTTCTAGAATTTTGAAATGTCTGATGTACCTGGGAGTTAATTTACCCTTCTTACCTAATTTTATAATAACCTTCCATGGTGATGTCTTCAAGAAACCATGATCTCCTACTTGAAATTCCAAATCCTTCCTTTGGATATTGACATAGATCTTTAGCCTACATTGAGCTACATTGGTGTGGGTTTGGATAATATTCACCTTTTACATTAATTTCTTGACATGTTTTGAGCCTACAAGTTTTCTATCACCAGCATCATCCCAACAAGTTGGTGTGTGATATCTCTTTCTATATAACACTTCATTTTGAGCCATCTAAATTCTTGAATGGAGGCTATTGTTATAGGAAAATTTTACCATTGTTAAATAGTAATCCCACATTCCCTGACAGTCAAGTGAGCAAGATCTGAACATGTCTTCTATGGTTTGAGTAGTCCTTTTTTGATCGCCCATATGTTTTAGGGTGGTAGGCTGTGCTAAAACAAAGTATAGTATCTAGGGATTTGTAATGAATTTTCTAGAATCTTGATGTAAAATATGGATCATGATCATAAATAATCAATTGGGGTTCTCCATGAAGTCATAAAACATCATTAATATATAGTCATTCTAAACATTCAAGTAGAAAATTTTCTCTTATATCAACAAAATGTGCTAACTTAGTAAGACGATCAACAATGACCCATATTGCATCATTACTTCTAGGATTCATTAGAACGGTGAATAATTGATTTTCATGATCTTCATGGCTTTTGAATTATACAATGATATCAATAATAAATAAAACTAAAAAGTCATCAAGATATTCCTTGAAAACTCTATTCATTAGATCCATGAAGGCAGAGGGAGAATTATTCAGTCCAAAAGGAATTACAGTAAACTCATAATTCCTATACCTGGTTTGAAATGCTGTTTTTTGAATATCTTCCTTCTTCACACACAACTGTTGATATCCATATCAAAGGTATATCTTTGAAAAATATTGAGCTCCTGGAAGTTGATCGAATAAATCGTCAATGTGGGGTAGGGGATACTTGTTCTTTATTGTTATAGCATTGATCTCCATGTAATCAATGAACAACCTCATAAATCCATCATTATTCTAATCATAACGAACATGGGATCCCTGTAGAAAAACATGAGGGATAATAAATATTTTATTACTCATTTAATCTTGTGTTTCTTTAGTTACACTAATTCTATAGTGGCCATTCTATAAGGGGTATTCGATATGGGGCTTGAACTAGGAATTAAATCAATGGAAAACTCAATTTCTCATTTTAGAGGATGTTTATGTAAATCCTTTGGAAACACATCATCATCATCTTGAAAAATAGAAAAATATTCTTGAAAAATTAGTACATCCTCTATTTGAACATTCCTTTCCTTTCCCATAGTAATTCTATTCTCTTCCTCTAAAATATTTGAATTTACTAGAGCTACTGGGGTGGATCTCGATAAGAATCAGCTGGTGAAGTTTTTTCTCTAATGATAAGGTACTCTTTATCATCATTAAAAATTGTATCAACATTCTTCTTAAAATAAGTTTTCAAATCATTGTCAGAAATCTAATCCATACCAAGGATTAAATCAAATTCAATCACGGGTATGATGATGAGATCAACAAATAATGTACGTTTATATTCCTTAATGTGAACTGATTCACAAAACATTATTGTAATGATACTTTTCTTAGGAGTTTTTCCTGACAACTCAATTTTTAAATCAAATTTCAAATATATAATTTTCATAGCAAACTGGGAAGATATGAAATAATGCGATGATCCAGCATCAAACAAATCACTGGATAAACTTGAGGAAACCATTAAATTACCTTCCACCACATCATTCAAAACTTCAACCTCAGCAGTAGTGATCGCATAAGCTTATCCATGCTCCCTTGTCCTTTCCTGAGGTAAGTTTCCTTGGCCCTTTGGAAATTCATTTTCATAATGCTCCATTTCTCTACAATTGTAGCATTAAACATTGACAGCTTCTTTCTTTCCCTTATAATGATGAGATTGGTGGATGTTTTCAGCACACTTGTAACAGACTCTCATTCCCTTTAGGCAAGCAACTGGGTGTTTCATTCCACATTTACTGCAGAATGGAAATTCAATTTTTCCCTTCTTCTCCATATTTCTATTTCCATAGTATTCATTAGATCTATTATTTTATTTCATTTCTTTAAAGTCTTTAGACTTACAAAATTCCTTTTCAGTCTTTATAGAACATGAGACAATATCTTCGTATGATGAGAAAAATTGTGAGAGTAATGATCGATGGAGAAATGGTTTTACCCCCACAGAGAATTGATCAATAATACTCCTTCGGTTACATATATAATCTTCTATATGCCTTGCTAACCATGTAATGTTATCCTCATACTTTGCGACATTCTCATCTTCCTTTTTCTTTAGACTTAGAAATTGTCTTTCCATATCTACTCGATGGTCATGATGAAATTATTTTCTTAATAAAAGTTCATTAAACTCCACCCATTCAATATTTGATACTTCTTCATCCTCCTTTGTGTTTTGAATTAATGACCACAATTGATCTGCATCTCCTGTGAGGAAATAAACCACCATGAAAACTTTTTCCCATTTACTATTTTCCCTAAGAAACATATCCATTTCATAGAAACAAGTGGAGTTTTAGTCCAATTGAATGTTGGTGGTTGTTGCTTCATGAATTGGTCCAACATTGATCCTCCACGTTGGTGATCAAGGTGCTCCATATGGTCAAGGTTATTATTCATATCCTGAGTGAGTTGTCCCAGTATAGTTATAAGTTTTTCAACACTAGTTTCATCACATTCTACACTATAATTATATTCAGTAAGCGGAAAATCCCAAAATGGATTACGTGCAGTGATACGGTTTTTGTTCCTTCCACTAGTCTCCATTTCTAAACAATGTCATACACTAGATTAGTGTATGAATCACAATATATAATTCCAAACTAGTAAAATACCTAACATTAATTGATCATTTTATGCATATAATCCATAATCATAAAAAAATTCATTGAGGATGTATTTACTCATAAATCCTTTATATTTTTTTGTAAAGAAAATGTGAATTATCCTATGAATATCCCCCATGAGTGTTGTAACCAATAGTGCAGTAAGGACCACTTTCGTGTAACAGGATACCCCATCTCAAACCCAAAACATCTGGTCGAAGTTTACACTCCAAGGTACATCTATGCCAGAGCCGCCTCTACCTACTCGTATCCGGAAAGGGATGTATTTATTAGTAAATAAACAAAATTTCAACCTTACCAAAATTATAGGAAGTTATTATATACTATTCCTCAAATATTATATTTGGGTAATGTTCTATAATCAGAGTTTTTCTAATTGTAGCTTCTATGGTTTGTACTAAATTTAGTCTGATACCAACTGTAATGCCCCTACCCTAGTTACCCAGAGTCGGTACATTATTATATAACATTGGAATGATCACAAGGGATCAAATCACGAAAGACTGGTCAGTTTAGTACCCTTGGAAGTACTAGATACATACATATGTTTTACATTACATTTTGAAATGAAAAAACAAAAACATAGTGTCTTCTTTGAACACATTCATATCCCATAGCTTATTCCAACAGGTTAATTGTAATATACTTATTTACATCACGAGAAAAATAAAACATAGAAAGGGGTGAGCTTAGATGCTCAGAAAGGATAATTATATAACAGAATCATTCATAAATAACCATAAACATTTAAGGCAATGTTTAAGAATAAAACACAAGACTTTAAAACATAAACATCTGTATAATATGGAAATGATAAATCAAATAATGACATTTATATATTCACATGGATATTCTACCAGTCGAATAATCACATGTAATATCAATAGCCAATTTCATAATGATGGAATGTATAATTCCAGAAATCATAACCACATAATCAACCCCTTGTTCCAAGAATACAAATAATATTTTTTAAAGTCCTTGGGCCAAGACACTATTTTTTCTCATGAGACCTACCGATGTATAAAGGAGCTACAGTGGGCTCCACCCATCACTTACTAAAGTCAAATGCATTCCTCATATGAAAATGTTGAACGATAACAAAAACATTCATATTAAAACTAGAATATGAAATGTTAAAACTTTAACCACAAACCATTAATGGTATAAAATAACACATTCATGCTCCAATATATCCCAAAACATCCAATAAAATATGGAAGATTTCATCATAATAAACAAACTTCAAACAAGTGTGAAATTTATTAATCATACAAGCCTTGTAATCTCTGAGCCTACGGGCCTTGTAAGGGTTCCCACTCATCCCTTGAAAGGTGGGTTATCAAAAATAAATAAAAAAGAAGGACTTCGGGCCATTCGGGAAAACAATTGTAAAATCCATCAAAGGATGTTGACATAGATGAAATCAGAACAGTTTGAGTGAAATATATCTTTCTATATTGAAATAGATTAAAAGACACATAATTATAAAAGAAAACAATTACTATGAAACTATTCTTATATTATGGTAAGGGAAGCTTCAAAGATGATATAATGGGAAAAAATAGCTGCACACTCCGTATAAGATAAAAAATAATTCTTTCAATAATTTTGTCGAAAAGGTCATAAAGGACCTTGTTTGGAAAATGATGGAAAGTTTATTTTATAAAAATTATATAAAAAGTAAAACAAGGGTATAAATGACTTTAATCCATAGTCTAAGAAATAGTAATAATGTTTTGAAATACATTTTTATGAAACATGAATGTGGATGATAAAGAGGTCATATTATATATTAACATATAAACAACCTCAGATAATGAAGAGATTGTAGAATTAACCCTTAAATTGTACTTTTCATTAGTTGAGGGTACATTAACCTCCTATATAATAGTTAAATAATTTTTATTAAATTATACAAGAAAAAAATAAATATATATGATATCATATATGATCTTATAATATTTTTTTTTTGTTAATAATATTTCAGAAGTATTATTTTTTGGGTGTTAACTGATTCGTTTTCGTTTATATGCTTTGTTACGTAAGACATATTTGTTATAGATAGAATGTATTTGATTCATATCTATAATGATAGTATGTTATTAATAATTATTTGTAATCATAAAATGAAAATTATTCTTGAATGGTTATGATGGGAAATCAATATCATCACGTTCGTGGAGACGGTAATCCATACGTATGCACGAGCGACAATATCATTATATTGATGGTGAAATCGTATGTAATTGGATATTATATCATATATAAATAATGGTTAAAATTTTATATTTATTATTTCTATCAATTATACTCATTATTATTCCCATCCAAATAATGAAGTGTTGAATAACAAACTACACCACGACATGAAGACGCTAAGCCGTACGTACCCACGTATGGTGACTTTGTAATTAAGAGGATGGATAGAATAATAAAAATAGTTGTACCATATTTATAATAGCATAAAAGTATATATAATTTAATTGAGTTATTATTTTGGGTATGGAAACAATAATGAAATAGGATGTGGAAGAATAAATGAACTTTGAAAGATGTGAGGAAATTGTAACCTATTCTTAGGGTGCTTCCTTTTTTATTTAATAAAAATGGATCCCTAGTTTTGATTTCTATCAAATTAAGGAATATAGGTTGAATTGAGGGTATTTGTGAGGATATTTAAGAAGGTGTTGGCTGAGCCAAATGGCTTTGGAGGAGTGATTTTGAGAGAAGAGGAAGTACCCTTTTATGAGAGTGGTAAGGTTCAATTTCGGAAAAGATTGAAATATTATTTTATTATAAAATCTTATTCGGATTCTAATGTGTCAAAAAAGATTTATTTTAAGGATAAGGTGGGGATGGGTATAAAAACATATAATCAATAGGTTTTATACATCTTTTGGTCACCATATTAACATTATCATTTAGATTTAACTCTTAGTTAAATATTTTAACTTTTACCATATATTCTTGTATTATTATAATAAATGGTTAATAAATATAATATAAAATTTCAAAAGAACACCAATTGGTTCATTAATGACATATATATTATTATGTTAGTCCTTTGGATGATCCTTATATTATTAGGAATATGATATTAATTAATAATAAAGTATCTGTTTTAAAACCTCATTCATGTCAATTTGGACACTTTTTAGTATTTGGTTTTTTTTAAGTCAAAGAAACATTATTTTTTTGAACAAAATTTATTTAATCAAACCTAAAATGACATATTAACCAAGAAAATTCATGTAATACATAAAAATTTTAAATTTACAATTATTTTAAAATTTATAATAACAATTATGTTAATATTTTAGTAATATGGTAATTACTAAATCATCATTGTGTCATAAATTAATTTAATTATTTATTTTATAAAAATTATAAATAAAATACCATTGTATATGAATTCCTTTTATATTTCTAATTAATATTTATTGTTAAATTTATATTATATATAGCACTATATTAAAAAATGTTTTAGTTATTAGACATTGAATTTAACCCTTTTAACACTTTTTAATTAAAAATTAATAAATGTCTTATTCTAATCTAAGTGGACCAAAAGGATCATAAGTTATTCCTAAGGATTATTTTCTTCAAAAAAAACTTATCCAATAGAATTAGGACATGGGTTAGAGTAATTATAATAACATTTTTACTTTTAATTACTCTATTTACTTTTAACCGTGGTAAATACAAATCAAAAGTTACAATTCGCCAAAAATTATTTTCATCCTATTGAACCAAATTTTACTTACTTATGTCAACCATGTCTCTCAAATTTTTGAAATTCAATTCACAGAAGCAGTAAAATTACGTTTTATGAAAATTTGTAAATGTGCCTAGAAGGTGGGTAAAAGGTGTTAAATAGTTCCATAAAATTTTATATATCTAATATTATTATAAAATGACTCTATTTAATTAAATTAAAATTATATAGGTATTATGTGTATATTTTTAATTTAAAATAAATTTATATAAAAATAATAATTATTTATATAAATGTTGGTTTTAAACAATAACGTAGTGTTTTTCACAATTCATAAAAATTTAAATGTTTTCAGAAAAACACCAAAATTTTACCCAAAGCTAATTTTGATATTCTAAATCCAAAAAATTAATTCCATTATAAAAAATAAAATTTATAAAATTTCAAAAAGTGGGTATTACTATTCATAACGGCTTGTTTGGTTGGTCATGGTGTGTTAAAACTCAAAGTTTCATACAACGAAAGCTATTGTATTATTCAAATAGAAGCATACCGTTGAATCTTAGTGTGTTAGACAAAAGAATTTTTCATGTTAAATAAAGAAAATAACTAATATTCCTTATCAAATGATCATATTGAATGAGAAATACAGATTTTATCAATAATTCCCATGAATAAATTATATTAAATGAAAGCTATGGTACCATGAAAATAATTTTAATTGTGATATAAAATTTAAAATTGTTTTATACACACCATATATAAGAAAAAAGGTGCATAAAATCACAATATTCATCAATGAAAAAAAATTGTGATGAAATCCCCTACTAATGTAGTAACAAATGAATTAGAAATCCCATAAGTAATAATCCTTAAATGAAACCATTAAATACCATAAATGTAATATAATTAATGATATTATAATTCAATATGGCTATATATACACCATATATTTTAAATTAGGTGCACAACAATTAAGTATGTCTAGTGGAATGAAAATGAGACAAGAATCCCTTACCTTGTGTTTCATTTTTGGTAAACACACATTGACCTCGTCTATAATGGTTTTTAGATTTTTAATAACTTATTATAGAACCATAATCATATTTATATTATTATATATCATCCCCTTATAATATCATTTTACCCATTTGTAAAAAATCATTCATTATTTCACTATTTCGGGAGTTAATTGCCCAGTTTTCTTAAGTTTGTTTTGACTTGTAATTTTCTACTCATATTACATAGATTATGATTTCATTATCTTTTAAATGTAAAACATCACTTAATATTATTATATATTTAGTAAATATGTATTTAAAATAATCTGTAATGTTTTAAGATAAGAACTTAATTTAATCGTTGATGAAGACGGTAGGTCGTACATACGCATGAATGCTACATTCATTTCATTGTTGTATTAAAATATTGAAAAGTGATTGATATATATGTATATTATAATTCCAATATCATATATATGTCATATATGTAAAATACATTTATTTAAATTACCATTAATATGTTCCATGCATCGCGTGAATGAATGACATTGGTTTGATGGGGTAGTAGTCCACACTTCCACAAACAATGTTATTATATATTCACAATATAGAGAGAAGGAAGGTATGTTTATTATAAAATTTACTAAATATGAAATAAGTTATAATTTAAATATTATATTATTATTTAATAAGAAAAAAAATAGTTTTAGGAAAATAAATTATGGAGGTAATTTAAAGGAACAAAAGAAGTATTCTGAAAGTCAATTAACTGGTAAAACATTAACAAAAATTTTATTTCTTTGAATAAGTAGAGGTAAGAAAATTAACTCTTCAATATCACCTCCTTGAAAGACCATTGAAGACCTTGGATTTTTTATTTTGGGGATACCAGAAGAAAATAGACGTGGGTTTAGTGAAAATGAGAGGTTTGGGCAGAGAGTTTTAGGAGATACAATGATTTTTGGGTTGAAATGGAGTGGTTAGGGGTGGTATTTATACTTTAGGAGAGGTGGGTTCATATGATTAAATTTTTTATTGTTTGATATTTAAAGCTAACCACATTGAGGTGGAATTAATTTTGAATGAATTATAAATTAAATTTGTTTATTTAGGATGGGTATGGTCTATACACACATCATATAACCATTAAATTTTGCAATTTTTAGGAATGTTAATCTCTTACCTTTTAACTATAACACTTGTTACAATTTTACCTATACAATGGTAAATAATTTTTTTACTGTGCTAACTTCATTATAACTAAAACTTAAATTGAACATACAAAAAATTTAGACCCTCTTATTCCAAATATGGAATCTATTTTACGTAATTAAATTAACAAAATTGAAAAAATTTTATTTAAAATTAATTCCACATACAATAAAAAAGATGATTTCTGAATTGAAAGGTTCATTAGATTGAAATTATTTTATATCTAATTTTAATTTGAAATTGATTATAGTGAACTATATTAGTTTTATTGATATAATTTCTTTCCAATTATACTTTTACATCAATTAAATGTATAATTTATCAATATAAATAAATTAGTCTAAAAAGAAATTCTTGAATTAAAATGCAGTATTTTTCATTATTCACTAAAATATGAAATTCATCAGAAAAATACTAAAAATTAAACCAAAGTAAATTTTGATGTCTTTATTCAAAATAATAAAATTATTTTTTTCAAACAGAAATTAAAATTTTTCCCAAATTGGTTTTAAAATTGGTTCTCTCATAATAGTCAGAAAAACTGCTTTTATGAAAATATCGGTTTTTATGTGTAATATTATTTTGGTTTGTATCTTATTCCTATTAAATATATTGGATGAATATAAAAACATTTTATTGGATATGAAATATATAAATTCATTATATGAACTCTCTATAAGTTATAAAATATTTTACTTTGAAAGATATGACTAAATAGTGTTTGGTTTATTCCTAGTGTTATGTGCATTGAAAGCTATTGCAAGAGATAAATTTATTCTAAAATGAAATAATATGGTAAAGTCTTGGGGCGGTACATTCTTTCCACCTACAAAAAAAATTTTCCTCTAAATTTCAGGGTTATTACCTTTAAAAATATGTGGGTGGTTTTTCTTTATAGAATATTCTATTTCTCATGTTGCTTATTCCATTTTATGATTTCTCTAGAGTACCTTCACAAGAAGAGTTGTCTAATTCCTTAATACATGCTCTCTGGTATCATGAAATTTGATGGGTTCTTCAAATAATGAATGTTTATTTTTTAAATCTATTTCATAAAAGGTGAGAACATGTGTTGGCCATACATGTACTTCATTAGCAGAGATATATCAACCACATCGTGTAATTTGGAATGATTTTGGGGAATTTACTATTGATAAAAAAAATCTAAACCTTTAAACAATCTCAAAGGGTCTTACGTATATGGGACTGAGTTTCACTTTCTTATTATACCTTATAACAGCCTTCCATAGAGATAATATCAAGAAAACATGATCTCTCATATAGAACTCTACATCTTTCCTCTAATTATTGGTATAACTCATTTACAAAATTTGAGATCCTTTAATATGGGCCAGAATAGCCATAACCTTTTTTGTATTCTCTTCAACATGTTCTTGGACTATGAGTTTCTTTTTACTAAATTCATCCCAAAAAGATGAATTATGACATCTGATTCCATATAATCTTTTATATGATGTCATTTGAATAATTTAATGGAAACTATTATAATAGGAAAACTCTACCAAAGTTTTGTATTGACCCCAAATACAATGAATTTAGAGTGATCATATCCTCAACATGAATTCCATAGTTTGAATAGTCATTATGGATTGTCAATCAGTTTGGGGATTGTAAGAAGTTATCAAATGAAGCTCAGTGTCAAGAGACTTCGGAATACATTTCTATTATTTCGATCTAAAGTGGGGATCTTGAAAAAAACAACTGATAGAGGTTCTCCATGAAGTATTACAATTTAATTAATATAGAGACTTGTATGATTATTATGAGGTAGGTCTTCTCTTATTGAAAGGAAATGTGATGATTACGTTAGGCGATCAACGATAAACCATATTTCATCATTATTCCTAGGAGTCATTTGTAGTCCTATTATAAATTTCATAGTAATTTCATCCCATTTACACACATGAATAAGAAGAGGTTTCTAGACTTCTTTAGGATGCAGCCTCATAGATTTCACTTGTTTAAAAACAAACATCTCGACACATAAACAGAAATTTTCTGCATCATGTTATCCCACAAAAAATGTCCCCTCAAGTCCCTATACATATTTGTACTACAATGGTGTATAGAGAAATTTGAGATATGAGAATTATCTAATAAATCCCTTTATATCTCAGGTATAGAGGGAACACATATCCTCTTTCCAATTTCATGAACACTATCTCCACAAACAAAATCATCTAATTTTCCTTTGTTATTGACTTTAATTTTATCCTCAAAGTCTTCATCCTCAGATTGAGAATTATTTATCCTTTCTAATAAAGATGGTTATTTAATCATTTTGAAAAAGTAAAGATGTCTTGCCTTCCATCAAAATTCCCATATCCATATTTACTAGATCTGTGAATATATGATCCTTCTCAATCATCATTTCAATTAGAACTCCACGATCCTACCTACTCAAGGCATCTGATACCTTATTCTATTTCCTATGGTGGAAGTGTATTGGGAGATCATAATATTTCAGTAGCTCATCCATCACCTTTGTCTCATATTGATCTTTTTTTTAGGGAAGATGTATTTTAGGATCTTATGATCTATTTGTATTTCACATTTCTCAACATAGAGATAATGTCTCTATAGTTTAAAATTTAATATTATAGTTTCTAACTTAATATCATGTGTTGGATAGTTCTTTTCATGAGTCTTTAATTTCCATGATGTAAATTCAATAACATTATCAATTTTCATTACAAAATAACCATGTAGTTTTTCGGTGCATCACTATGTATAACAAGCCAATAACTCCCAGATGGTAGAGTAAAAATCAAAGAATTGGATAATATTCTATTTAGTTTATCAAAGCATTATTCACATTCCTTTATCTAGAATTACCTAACCCCTTTATGTATAATTTTGGTTAATGGGTTATCCAATCAGAGAAAATTCTGAATAAATCTCCAATAGTAACCTAAAAACCTAGCGAAACTATATACCTCAATAATGTTTGTTGGCACAGTAAATTATATAACTAACTTTTTGATTACAGGATCAACCAATATTCCATTCGTCGAAACAATATAAAAAAAAGAAAATGGAATTTCTTGAAGCCAAAAATAATACTTAATAAATTTCCCATAAAACTCTTCCCTTCTAGGAGTCTAAAGAATGATCTTCAAGTGAATCTCATGATCATCATATCTTTTAGAATACACCAGAATAGTATAAAATAAAACCACAATAAAATAATCAATATATTATTTGGATACTATGATCATTACACGATAAAAATAGTGGGTTCATTTTTCAATCCAATAGAATTATTGTAAAATAATGTTTTCCATACCTTGTTGGAAAATTTTTCTTTAGAGTGCTTTCCTTCCTTACATGAAATTGGTGATACCTAGAATGAATATAAATCGTTGATAAATATATTTCCCCATGAAGTTGATAAAAAATGTAATCAATATGAGGTAGATGATAATTGTTCTTGACTTTAATTTCATTCATTTAAATATAATAATTACAAAACCTCATCACTCCATATTTCTTCATAATGAAATGAATAGGGGATCCCAATGGTGAAATAATAGGGAGAATAAATCCATTATTACCCATGTCCTCTAGTTATTTCATCAACTCCACAAATTCCACAGGGGCCATATTATAGGGTGTCATTAATAGTGGACTTCTCTAAGGAATTAAATAAATAGTTTACTCGACTTCCCACGCTAGAAGATGTCCAGGTAAATAATCTGAAAATACGTCAATATATTCTTGTAAAATTGGTACATCCTCAGTTTGAGTATTACTTTCCTAATCCCTAGATGTTTTTTTCTATTCCATTCGAAGAATTTCTTTAGTATTGCTAATCAATGTGGATTTGGATGCTAACAATATGATGATATTTCTTCTCCAAAGATAAGGGATTCTACATATTTCTCCCAAACTGCTACTTCAAAATTTGGGAAGAGATTTTCACATCATATTTAGAATGAAAGCCCATACAAAGGATTATATAAAAATCAATCATGAGTTTGATGATAAGGTATTTAACTAAAGGATGATTATTTGTCCTAAAGGGAACTAAGTGACACATCATTTTTGAGATGATACTTCCCTTAAGAGTTTGTACTGAAAACACCATTATAAATCAAATGAGAAATGCCTAATTTTCTTGGAAAACTGAGAATATATACAAGAATAAGATGTTTCAGATATAAATAATGCATTGTCAATGTTTTATTAACCCATTAATGTTCCTTTAACCCCATTATTAAGAACACCAACCTTAGTAGTTGTGATCTCAAACCACTACTAGAATTCAAGGTATTTGAGACGGGTTATTTGCGACGGGATCCGGTCACAAATACGCTTTTGCGACGGGGAACCGTCGCAAATAGCCCGTTGTAGAAAACGTCATCACAAAAAATATTATCTGTGATGGGCCCGTCACAAATAAGTTTTTTTGTGATGGGAAACTTTACTGTCGCAAATAAGCCTATGAGTATATACTTTATATATATATAAGCTTTTTTGCGACAGGCCCGTCGCAAATAACATTTTGTTACATGACCGTAATCACATCCCAAATGCTTTTTGAAAATATTTTTTTAGACTATTTACGACGGGCCTGTAATCCTGCCGTAAATACATTTTTTTAAGAAAAAATTATTTAAACTATTTTCGACGGGATCCTGTCGCAACAGATCTAGTCGAAAATAATAAATAAATTTAATAAAATTATTATTATTGAAAAATTAATTTTAATATTATTAAAATAATAAAAAAAAATATTAAAATTCTCAATATTAACAAAAAAAATTGAAAAAATCATAAAATATTTTTATGATTATTAAAAAATTAATTTTAATATTATTAAATTAATACAAAAAATAAAAAAATTTAAATTCTCAATATTCACAAAACATTATTTTAAAAATCATAAAATTTTATTAAGATTACTGAAAAAATAATTTTAATATTATTAAAATAATAAAAAAATAAAAAATATTTAAATTATTAATATTCACAAAAAAATATTAAAAATCATAAATTATTATTATTATTATTAGTAAAATAAAAAAATATTATAAAATATAATACTGAAAAATATATTTAATAAAATTATGATTAATGAAACAATAATATAAATACTATTAAAATAATAAAAAAATTAAAAAATATGAAAATTATCAATATTCACAAAAACAAATAATAAAATATTAAAACTTAAATTATGTAATTTTCACATTCATATAAACGACAAAAACTCTAAATAGATCATATTAAAAATTATTGCTAATTATTCATAATTATTGCTAATTATTCCTAATTATTGCTGATTATTCCTTATTATTGCTAATTATTCTTAGTTATTGCTAATTATTTCTAATTAATTTCTAATTATTGTAGTTTATTCCTAATTATTGCTAATTATTCCTAATTTTTACTAATTATTACAATTTATTCCTATTTATTGATAATTATTGCTAATTAGAGCTAATTATTGATAATTATTGCTATTGATTCCTATTTATTGCTAATTATTCATAATTATTCCTAATTATTAGTATTTATTGTTAATTATTATTAATTATTAGTAATTATTAGTAATTTTTTATAATTATAGCTAATTATGACTAATTATTGCTAATCATTCATAATTATTGCTAATTATTACTAATTATTGCTAATTATTACTAATTATTGCTAATTATTATTAATTTTTGCTAAATATTATTATTTATTCCTAATTATTAGTAAATATTACTAATTATTAGTATTTATTATTAATTGTTATTAATTATTTCTAATTATTACTAATTATTCCTAATTATTACTAATGATTCCAATTTATTAATATTTATTTATAATTATTACTAATTAATGTTATTTATAACTAATTGTTGCTAATTATTGCTAATTATTCTTAATTATTGCTAATTATTGATATTTATTTCTAATTTTTGCTAATTATTGTTAATTATTGCTAATTAATTCTAATTATTGCTAATTATTGCTAATTATTGCTAATTATTGCTAATTATTACTATTTATTTCTAATTATTGCTAATTATTTCGAATTATTGCTAATTATTCCAAATTATTGCTATTGATTTCTAATTAATAGTATTTATTGCTAATTATTAGTATTTTTTAGTAGTTGTTACTAATTATTAGTATTTATTGCTAATTATTACAATTTATTACTAATTATTACAGTTAATTACAAATTATTACAATTTATAACTAATTATTATTAATTATTTCTAATTATAGCTAATTATTACTAATTATTGCTAATTATTACTAATTAGTGCTAATTATTCCTAATTATTTCTAATTATTCCTAATTATTGCTAATTAATTCTAATTATTAGTAAGTATTACTAATTATATGTATTTATTCCAAATTATTAGTAATTATTCCTAATTATTACTAATTATTCATAATTATTACTAATTATTCCCATTTATTAATATTTATTTCTATTTATTACTAACTATTTCTATTTATTACTAATTATTGTTAATTAGTGCTACTTATTACAACTTATTCCTAATTATTCCTAATTAGTGCTAATTATTTCTATGTATTTCTATTTATTGTAATTATTTCTAATTATTCCCAATTATTGCTAATTATTACAAGTTATTAGTATTTATTAGTACTTAATAGTGATTATTAGTATTTATTACTAATTATTACAATCTAATTATTACAATTTATTACTAACTATTACAATTTATTACTAAATATTATTAATTATTCCTAATTATTATTAATTATTCATAATTATTATTAATTATTCATAATTATTACTAATTATTCCTATTTATTACTAATTATTCATATATTTTACTAGTTATTGCTATTTATTACTATTTATTGCTATTTATTGCTAATTATTGCTAATTATTGCTAATTATTCCTAATTATTGCTAATTATTACTAATTATTGCTAATTATTACTAATTATTGCTTATTATTGCTAATTATTGCTATTTATTTCTAATTATTGCTAATTATTTCTAATTATTGCTAATTATTCCTAATTATTATTATTTATTGCTAATTATTAGTATTTATTTGTAATTATTAGTAATTATTAGTATTTATTACTAATTATTACAATTTATTACTAATTATTACAATTTATTACTAATTATTATTAATTATTGCTATTTATTGCTATTTATTACTAATTATTTCTAATTATTACTAATTATTGCTAATTATTCCTAATTATTGCTAATTATTCCTAATAATGAATAATTATTAACATTTATTCTTAATTATTCCCAATTGTTACTAATTATTCTTAATTATTACTCGTTATTCCTAATTATTACTAATTATTCCTAATTATTAATAATTATTTCTATTTATTACTATTTATTGATATTTATTACCAATTATTATTAATTACTACAAATTAATTATATACATTACTAATTATCATTAATAATTAATAATTACTACTAATTATTAAAAATGAATACTAAAAATTTCAATTTAGTAATTCAAATAAATACTAATGACAAAACAATTTAAATTTAATTTAATCACAACTAATCAATAATAAAAAAAATTTACATAAAAAATGAAATAAATAATAAATTAAAAAAACATAAATTCTTTTAAGACCGATTTTCTATTAATGCAGACGGCGTCACATCTTCTTCGTGAACCAAAAACATAACATAGAAAAGTTCTCTCTCTAAAATCCGAGTTTAGAGAGAAACAACATCTAAATTTTGAGAGGAATGAGAGGAAAACGGATGGGGTATATATAGGTTAGATTTTTTGGACGAGACTATTTGCGACGGGTAGCCCGTCACAAATACCTATGCCCGCATTAATTACTGTCGGTGGTTAAAAAGTTATTTGCAGTGGGTCCCATTGCAAATAGTCCCTACCGACACACTTTTTACGACGGGATGACATCCTGTCGCAAAAAGCTATAAACCATCGCCGGTTATTTGCGACGGGGCCCATCGCAAATACTTAACTATTTGCGACAGTGGGATCCCATCGTTGCAAATAACCTTTGCGCGGTCTGCCATGCTATCCACGCCAAACTATTTGCAACAGGAGACGAAATCCCGTCACAAATAGTTGGTTATTTGCGACGGGTCATTACCCCCGTAGCAAATAGCCCTTTTTCCTGTAGTGTAAACATTGACATCTCCCATGATCCTCTTTTGTGGAATATTTCCTTGATGTTGGGGGAATTCATTTTCATAGTGTCCCATATCTTTTCGATTGTAGAACTAGACATCAATGAATTTTTTCTTATCCTTTCATTCATGAGCCTTGTGTACCCTATATCAGGACCTAAAACAAGCTCATAATCCCTTCAAACATTTACCTTGGTTCTTTTTCCCACAGTTCTCACTAGATGAAAATCACTCAAACTTCTTTTTCTTCTTTAATACATTCCCTTTTTCATGGTTCTTTGGTGTCCCCTTCTTGACTTGGTTTCCTTTGAATATTTTTTATACAACAAAATTCCTTCTATGTCTTGATTTAATTAAAAAGTATTTCATCATATGAGGAACATTTATGATTAACTAGTGCCCTTTTGATGTTTGGCTTAAGACATTCAAAGAACTTATCAATCTTGCATTATTTATTGCATATATAATCCCTAGAAAACCTAGCTAACCTAGAAAAGGTAGCTTCATACTCTTCAACACCCTCTTCTTCTTTTTTATTTATGCTATGGAACATAATCTTCATCTAAATTAATTGATCATGGGGGATGTTTTTTTTAAATAATGTTCCCTTAAAAGTTCACTATTAAATAATTTCTATTTCTTCTTCCTCCCTAGTATTTTAGATAAAGATCCAAAATTGGTCAACATTTCCATTGTGACAATAGACTCGAAGCTTAACCATTTACATTTCACCACATCCTGAGGCAATAAATATCTTTTCTAGTGACTTAATCAACTGTTCAACTACAAATGGATGAGTAGTCCCCCTAAACGATGGGGGCATCTATCGTATAAAGTGATCTATCATATAATATTCTCTCTATGGAATAAGTTTCCTTATTTGGGAAAGGTTATATTTCATAACCTGATTATGTTTCCCTATTATCGCTATAATTTTATTTATCGCAATAGACATTGTATTAGTTTCCTTGGTAGGGAAACCCCTTCAACTTTCTCGATTACATTCATCCTTCTAGGTGCCATTTCTAAATAATGAAACATATTGGATTAGCACATAAAATCATGAATTTATAATATTGTATAAAACGTAACATAAATTTAAAAAAATATCATACAAAATCTCAAATATTGGTTACTTTATAGGACATCATTAATTTTAAATCCTTCATAATGGTTTGTAAATAAAATGTCAACTATCTTAAGTGTATCCCCAAAGTCTATCTTCATGTTATATTCCCCAATATAAGTTTTCTAAATATAGTTTTCAAGGCTTCTACTAAACTTATTATGATACCAATTATAACACCCCGACCCTGGAAACCTTGATCTAGAACCTTATTATATTGCATTGACATGTTTACTTGGAAATATATCCTAGAAGATAATATAGTTTTTTGTTTTGGGAATCCATATTACAGACATGATACCCACAATATGTTGGGAAAAGAAGGAAAACATGACACATAATAAAATAAAACACATTGAATCCTTGAAATCTTATTCAGATATTTATTCTTCATAACTTCAGAAAAGGAAACATAAAAAAGGTGATCTCAAATGCTCCCTAAGGCTCTGTAAAATAGAATAAATAAAGAATAAATGAGAATTATTACATCGTAAGGTAAATAAACTGAATCATATTCCATGTAGTAAAAAACTATGAATAAACTATATCCATATTACTATATAATGAAAAATATCATGGATAAATAGTAACTAGAATATCTATGATGGACGTTCTTAATTATGGGATGTCATGTCCAGGGAACATGAAAACCCATACCGTCAAGACCTTTCATAAAATAGTTTACATGTACGGATAAAAACCCATTTTATTTGGCCATCTAGTATATCTCATGAGAACCTGTCTATTCATTGAGGAGCTATATAATTTCTAGGCCCCTCCCATCATTTTTAGTCCAAATAATTCCACATATTTATAAAAAAATAATTAGCTATATCAAATGACAATATTTAATGAGAAATATAGGCTTTATCAATAATTCTTTTGAAGTAATAATTTTAAATGAAACCTATAATATCCTAAAAATAATGAGATTTATAATATATCATTTCAAAAGTTAGTATATACACCATATAAAAGGAACTAGGTGTATAACATCACAATATTCCTCAATAATATTAAATTGTGGAAAAATCTCTAACTAATGTAGTAACAAATGAATTGGAAAACACAAAAGAAATAATCCTTAAATTAAACTTTTAAATACCATGATGATAATATAATTCATGATATTATATGTCATTATGGTAGTATGTTCACCATATATAAAAATTAGGTTCACAATAATTATATATGTCTCATGGAATGAAAATGAGACAAGAAACACTTACCTTTCATTTCAATTTAGGTTAACACCCTTTAACCAACTATATAATGGTTTATAGAGTGTTACTAAATTATTATGTAACCATAATAATGATTATAATATTATATATCATCACTTTAGAATATCTTATTACCTGTTTATTAACAATACTTCATTATTTATATAGTGACCCGACCATTTCTTACATTACTATTACATCAGTTAAAATATAAACAACCTAATATTATTACACATAGAGGATCCAAAGGTTTAGTGTCTTGGAAAAACTAGACCCATACATAACAATTAAAACATCAAACATAAACATTTATTTAATTCCTCCTTTTCTAGCTTCTTATTGGAACTTGACCCCACCATTGTACATGTATTCACCTAAGGATACACATAAAAATGGGTGAGCTAAAAGCCCAGTAAGAGGATATATAAGAAGAATATAAAAATGGGTGAGTATTACCATAACATAGTCAAAGGATCATTAATTTGAGAGGAAGCATTAATAAGATACTTGAAATATGGAAATTCATTAAATTGAAAAATCATGTCTTAGTGGTTAACTACCACGCATAATTTTTAACAAATCTAGTATCTTTTTCACACATCTTTTCACTTAACTCATGAGATTCATCACATTACAAATGCATTGTAGCGCTTTATAATTTTGTGCACACCCATCACATCATAACATTATAATTATCATGTAATCCACAATGAACATATATACAAAATGAACATAACTAACCCACAAAAATTAATGGTTTTCATCTCATAAGAACACATTCATAAACATTGGGTTCCCAAAATAAAGTGGGAATACCATACTTGATATGATAACCATCAACCTTGAGTGAGAAGTGAAAGAAGTGTCTTTGAAAGAAGAGTTCTTTTGGAATACATTTGTTTGATATAATTTTTTTGATAACCTATATATCCCATAAAAGTAAAGGTAATTAATAAAAAATGGTTTTTAAGGAGTGACCATACCAAAAATGGAGTGAAAGAGGGAGAACCTGAAGAAAGAAAGTTGGGTTCGAGATTTTCCCCTTACCTTATATCTCAATGCTTCCTTTGCTTTAATGTCCTATATAACCACATTAGATTCATTAGTTAACGATTCCATAACCATTTATAAATGAATATGGTTCATTAAGGTTTCATTAAGTAATTTTATGTGCCTTTGGATTAGTTATGGAGTTTAAAAACAATGTTCGTGAATGATTGTTTTTATGGTTTTTCTTGAGCGGTTCACTTGTATTCATGAATTGATGTTTGGGTAGAACATGGGTAAACATAAAGAACTGATATTAAATTTTATTAGTTATCTTGTTGGAGTTTAAATGATCTTATAATTTATTATAATATATACCATGTGGATGAATCATTAGATAATAATTAAATGGTGATTGTTTGAGTTAATTTGGGCCATTTTTCGACCACAACGAATTTGTTTTGATTAATCATTTAGTAATATGTACATAAGTTAGTTCCAAAACATAAAATGGTATATAACACATATAAAATATTCTTTTTCAACAATAAAAATGGATTCATGACCATATATGAAAGTAGAAATGGAAAAAAGAAAACACATCGTTCTTGAAGGTGATAGATTAACACCTCACAGACAACATTTTCTTTTATAAAATAAAAGGATGAGGAGAAGATGGTTGGATTGAATAATATCCCATTAGTATCATAAAATTACATTATATGTATGATATTGGATTTACCAACCCTTGTGGATGATGATAGGTGGTTATAGAATAAGAAAAGAACTTGAAATTGAAAGGATATTAAACGAAAGAGGAAGGGAAATTACCGCTTGAATCCTCCTCTTGAGATCCTCCTTAAGGGACATAGGCTTGGTCTTTTGTTGAGACCAGAAGATCTTGGACATGGGGGAGGGACTAGGGAAGATTCTTGGGAAGATTTTAGACAAGTCTTGAAGTTTTAGAGGTGTGAGGGCATGAGGGTGTGAAAGGTGGTATTTATATTGGAGGGAAGAGGGGATTTCTCAATATAAAATTCATTAATTTATTATTTCCCCACTAGACAAGGAATAGTGAGTCTTCCATGACCAATTATTGTAGTTTTATCATGTGTACCCGAACCAATTGGGCTTACATTAGTAGAACACCATTCCTGACTCTATAATTAGCTTATTTAACTTATTTTGTAAATTATGGTATTTCACTATTCATAAAAAATTCCAGTAATTGAGAAAAATCCCAAAAATTCACCCCAACCATTTTTTGACGTGTAGAATCCAAAAATGAAGTCCATTTTTCAAAAACAATTTCTTAAATATTATTATTTTAATATTTAATTAAAATCTTGATTTATTATCAAAAACCAGTTTTAAAACATCCATTTACTTATTCTAAAATATATGTATATCAAACTTTAAATTTGAATATTATTTATATTTTATCATAGGTTAGGTTAATATTCATCAGGGTATATCACTATTCATAAGGGTATGTTACTATTCATAAGGGTAGGTTACCATTCACCAAAAAAAAATATGTTTTCCTTATTTGACTCCAAATAACTTACTAATTACAACCATGTATGTTAGATTTTCGAAATTCCAAACACAGAAGATACAAAAATATGTTTAAAGGACACTTAGTACTTAGTAGTTCATTAAGTTGTGTTTTAATGTGATTTTATGACATATGTTTAAGAAGGATATTTCCATTGAAAAACATTGGGTCGTTACATTCTTCCCCCCTTATGAAATTTCTCTCTCAATATTTCACATTATAAAAATAGATGAGGGTACTTCTCCTTCACCACCACTTTTATTTCCCATGTAACGTCTTCTAACTTATGGTTCCTCTGCAATACTTTGACAAGGTGGGTTGTCTTGTTGTATAGAACCTTAAATCTTTGGTGCAGAATCACTGATGGCTGCTCCCCATAGGAGAGATCATCTTCCATCTGTACCACTACTGAGTTCAGTACATGTGAGGGAACAGGTATGTATTTCCTTAGGACTGATACATGAAACACATCATGAACATGATCCATATTCAGTGTAAGTTCAAGCTGATAGGCCATGGTTCCTATACAGTCAAGGATTTAAAAGGAACCGATGTACCTTGGGCTTACCTTTCCTTTCTATCCAAATCCCATGACTCTCTTCCATGGTGATATTCGAAGGAAGACTTTATCCTCAATGATGTACTGCAAGTCCCTTCGACGGTTGTCAGCATAGCTCTTTTTCTGACATTGAGTAGCTTTGATGTGTTCCTCGATGACTTGAACCTTCTCTTTCATCTCTTGCATAAGATCAGGTCCAAGTAGCTTGGTTTTCTCCAACTTCATCCCAACAAGTTGGAGTTCTACATCGCTTCCCATGCATTGCTTGATATTGAGCCATATGAATACTCGAGCGGAAGCTATTATTATATGAGAAATCAAACAATGGGAGATGTTTATCCCATCCACCTTTGAATTCTAGAGAGCAATCTCTTAGCATATCATCAAGCGTCTTAATATTCTTTTTAGATTGGCCATCAGTTTGGGGGTGATAGGCCATGCTGAAATTTAATTTAGTAGTCAAATCATGTCGAAGGTTCCTCTTGAATTTAGATGTGAACCTTGGATCACGATTAGAGACCATCAGGAGTGGAACTCCATGAAGTCACCCCACTTTCTTCTGATATATAATTTCAAGTTGTTTAAGCGAGAGGTCTTCCCGAATGGCGATAAAATGGTAAGTCTTGCTGAGTCGGTCAACCACAACCCATATCGCATTATTTCCCTTCGGCGTCTTCGGGAGACCCATGACAAAGTCCATTGTAACATTCTCCCATTTCCACATGGGTATAGGTAATGGTTTCATCAACCCTTTGACCTTTTGTTGCTATGCTTTAACTTGATGGCATACCAAACACCTTGAGATATACTGCCTGATCTCCTTTTTCATGTTCTCCCACCAGAAGTGTTCTTGGAGATCACTATACATCTTGGTACTCCAATTATGGATAGATAATGTGGAGATATGTGCATTTTCCAATAGCTCCTTCTTTATCCCGGGTGATAAAGGCTCACAAATTCATGTTCCAAACCGAATCACACCATCACCATCGATATGAATGTCTTTTATCATCCCTTCCTTTACTCTATTCACCCACTTTTGTATCTCCAAATCATACCTTTGTGCTACATTAATCATCTCTAGGATGGATGGTTTCACAATCATTTGGGAAAGGTAGGATGTATCCCCTACCCTTATATTTCTAAATCCATACTTTGCATATCCAAGAACATAGGGTCTTTCTTAATATTCAACATTGATAGAGTAGCATGTTATTTTCGGCTTAGAGCATTAGATACTTTGTTTACCATTCTAGGATGGTAGTGAATAGAGAAATCCTAATCCATGGTTAGCTCTAACCATCTCCTTTGACACATTTTGAGCTCCTTTTGTGTGAATATATAATTTAGGATCTTGTGGTCAGGGTATATGTCACACTTCTCACCATAAAGGTAGTGCCGCCAGATTTTCAAGAAAACAATCTTGACTTCCTGCTCTAGATCATGCATCAGGTAGTTATTCTCATGGATCTTCAACTATTGTGTGGCGTAGGCTATCAGATTATCATTTTGCAAGAGTACTCAACTCGATCCTTTCTTTGAAGAATCACTATATATCACAAAACACTCTCCACTTTTCGGTAGTGGGAGTACAGGTGTAGTGATCAACCTTCTCTTTAGATTCTTGGAGCTTCCCTCACATTCTTCTGTCCAGACATACTTTGCCCCTTTCCTTGTTAATATAGTTAGAGGGCTGGAAAATCATGAGAAATTTCTCACAAAACGTTGGTAGTACCCAGCGAATCCAAGAATACTATGGATTTCTGTGACACCGGAGATCCTATTCCATTCCCTAGTCACCTTTATTTTTGAAGGGTCCGCATAAATTCCCTCACTTTTGATCACATGTCCTAAGAATGTGACTTGATTCATCCAAAAGTCATACTTTCGAAACATGGCATACAACTTCCCCTTTCTCAATGTCTTCAACACAACTCTTAGATGGTCTTAATATTCCCCCTTTCTCTTATAGTATGTGGAAATATCATCAATAAACACTACAAAAAAAAATTCACGGTAATGTATAAATAATATATTCATCAAATCCATGAATATTGTAGGGGAATTAGTAAGTTCTTAGGGCATCACTAGAAACTCATAGTGCCCATACATTGTATGGAAGATAATCTTCTGAATATCTTCTTTCGTCACCTTAATCTAATGATATCTAGAATGAAGATCCACCTTATAGATGTATTGATCTCCTCTTAACTGATCAAACAATTCATCAATACTTGGAAGAGGATACATGTTCTTAATGGTGATCTTCGTTAGTTCTCGATAATCCATACAAAACTGCATTGTTCCATCCTTATTCTTTACAAAGAAGACTAGAGAACCCCAAGGTTATTCACTTGGGCATATAAACCCTTTGTCTGGATGCTCTTTCAATGTATTCTTTAAATCATCCAGTTTGATAGGAGCCATCCTATAGGGAAACATTGAGATTGGTTTAGCTCCAGGTATGAGTTTTATTGAAAACTCTACCTCATGATATGGGGGAAGTCTGGGTTACTCTTCGGGAAATACATCACCATATTACCTCACTATGGGCATTTCCCCAAGGTTGAATCTTTCCTTTGACCCAACCATTTGGGAGAGGTATTATTATTCATAGGGAATCAACACCCACATAGATGAAGTATTCTTCAATGGAGATTCATGATCTTCCTCACATCTGTAGAGAATCATCGAATAGTTCGAAATATGAAAATATATTTCCTTTTCCCGATAGTCGATACATGCTCTATATAATGAGAGCCAATAAATTCCCATTATAGCGTCAAATTCCACCAAGGTGCGTATTACAAGATTCGATAAAAGAATCTTCCCACATATGCCAATAATAGAATAGTCAAACACTTGGGTTATAAGGATTACCTGACATAGTGTTTTTATAGATATCTCTACTTCAAGGTTTCAGGGATTTCATTAAATAGTTTTAGAAAAATTTCAAGATATAATGGAATGCATAAAACTAGAATCGAATAAGAATATTTCAATCCATGAGTGAATAGGAAGTGTACCTTATAAGACTTCATTATCTTGCTCCACTGTTTTCGTAGTGATGGCATATTTCTTCCCTTTTTCTTTTTTCCTTTGGTGGCCACTGACACTGATTACCGATTAGAACTCGAGGTTTAGTACACTGGCCTGAATAATTCCCTAGCTCCCAACAATTGTCACGTTGAACCATGGGTGGTTCTCCCCTATCTTCGACTACATTATCCTTCCTTTTCATGTATTTTTTACACTCTTGAGCATGGTGTCCTTCTTTCACAAACATGAAGCACTTCCCCATTCCTTCGAGGCATTTCCCAAAGTGATACTTTCCACATTTTTGGCATGTGGCTCATTGAGTTCTCTTCCCACCTTTTTCATTAGATCCTCTATCTTGAAACTCCATATTTATTTTCTTATCACCATAGTCATGGGAACATTCTCCAAACTCAATTTTAACACTGAGAGAACAGCTAACAACTTCTTCATAACTCCAAAAGTCCAGAATTTCAAGAGCCTTTCGAAGGTGTGGTTTTAATACACTAAAGAATCTATCAATTTTGCTATCATTATTGATAAAAAAACTCGAAGCATTCCTTTCAAGACCTCTGAAATTCACTTCATAGGTTGTGATAGATTCTTCTCCTGTTTTCATGAGCTCTATGAATTTTCTATCCATCTTAGTTTGAATATTTCTTGGGAAATATTTATTAAGAAACATTTCCTTAATGTATTAGCATTCCATCAATTCAATTTTTTTCACTTGGCTAGGTGTTCTTAATCAGATCCCACCATTGATCAGCCTCTCCATATAGATGATAAAAGACTAGAGTCGGCTTCTCTATCTCAGAATAGTGGAAAATATAAAATATATTCTCCATATATTTGACGCACTATTCCTTAACTAGTGGATACGAAGATCCACAGAACATCAATGGTTGTTTCCTCATAAAAAATTCGATAACCAGTTTTCCCCTCCTTGGTGAAGGAGGATATTATCCATTATTATTGTTATTGTTCATAACCTAAGATAGTTGGGTAAGAATCGCGATGTTGTTTTGAACTCCACCTCCCAAATCATTAGTGATGTCATTCGGGCAACCGTTCCATTGGCCCTCTCTTGAGTTGTTGTCCTGGTTTCTCCTGGTTCCCACCATTTTCTAAAATAGAAAATGTTAGAAAAAAATAAGTCAACAAGTCATGAATAAATTATTAATTTGATCAATTTATCCTAAAACCATAACATATGGTTTCCCTATCTAAATATTCTTGTATTCATATTTTTACTTAGTCTCATACTAGAGGTTTTCTCTAGGATTCAATAATCCAAATTCCCAAATTAACTAAACCTTGCATATGATACCAACTATAGCGGCCCACCTATTTCTTACTTTACTATTACATCATTTTAAAGATAAAAAATAGAATAGTATTACAAATAGAGGATCTAAAGGTTTTTTGTCTTGGGAAAACTAGGACCATACATAACAATTACAACATCAAGCATAAATATTTATTTAATTCCTTCTTCTCTAGCTTCTTATTGGAACATGACCCCTCCTTTGTACATGTAGTCACATGAGGATATACATCAAGTGGGGTGAGCTGAAATCCCAATAAGAGGATATATAAGTACAATATAATAATGGGTGAGAATAACCATAACATAGTTAAAGGATCATGAACATGAGAGAAGCATTAATAAGAGACTTGAAATGTGGCATTACATAAAAATTAAACATCATGTCTTAGTGGTTAACTACCACACATACTTATGAAAAAATATAGAATCTTTTTCACACATCTTTAACGTAACTCATGATATTCAACACTTTACCCAATGCATTGGAGAGTTGTATAATTCAGGGCACACCCATCACGTTCAAACATTCTTATTGCACTATACAATTCTGGGTGCACCAATCACATCATAACATTATCATTATTATGAATTCCAAAACGAAAATGTTTAAAAAATCAACATAAATTAACCATGAAAATGAATTGGTTTCATCTCATAATAAAACATTCATAAACATTGGGTTCCCAAAATAAAGTGGAAATAACATACTTGATACAATAACCATCAACCTTGAGTGAGAAGTGAAAGGAGTGTCTTTGAAAGAAAGATTTCTTTTGGAGAAAATTCGTTTTACCGACACATCCATAGAAAACATTTATATCCCATAAAAGGTAAAATAATGATGAAAAAATTATTTTTATGGAGTGACCATACAAAAAAATGGAGTGGCATAGGGAGAACCCTAAGAATGAAAGTTGGGTTTGAGATTTTCCCCTTACCTTATATCTGAATGCTTCCTTTGCTTTAATGTTCTGTATAACCACAATAGATTCATTAATTAGCAATTAAAAAACCCTGTGTAGATGAATATGGTTCATTATGGTTTCATTAAGTTATTTATGTTCCTTTTGATGAGTTATATAGTATAAAAACATTGTTCAGGAATGTTTGTTTTTATTGTTTTTATTGAGCAGTTCACTGGTATTCATAAATTGATGTTCGGGTAGAACATGGGTAAACATCTAGAATTGATATGACATGTTATTAATAATATTAAAGGATTTTAAATTATTTTATAATTGATAATATGATATACCATGTGGAATAAACATTAGATAAGAATTAAATTATGATTGTTGGAGTTAATTTGGGCGGTTTCTCAACCACGCAGAACTTGTTATGGTTAATCATTTTGTAATATGTACATAATTTAGTTCCATATATTTAAATAAGACATAATACATAGAAAGTAATATGTTTCATCAATAAAATTTGTTTCATGTCCTGATTTGAAAGTAGAAATGGAAAAAAGAAAACAAGTCGTTCTTGAAGGTGATATATTAACACCTCACAGACAACGTTTTATTTTATAAACTTAATGGAAGAGAAGAATGGGGTTGTATGGTATAATATCTCATTATTGTCATAAAATTACATTATATGTATTATATTGGAGTTACCATACCATTTAGATGATGATAGGTGGTGAGAGGAAATGAAAAGTACTTGAAATTAAAAGGAAATTAAAGGAAAGAGGAAGAGAAATTACTTCTTGAATCCTCCTCTTGAAATCCTCTTTAGGAGACCTAGGATTGGTCTATTGATGAGACCAGAAGATCTCAGAAGTGGGGGAGGGGCTAAGGAAGATTCTTGGGCAGAGTTTATACAAGGCTAGAATCTTTAGAGGTGTGAGGAAATGAGGGTGTGAAAGGTGGTATTTATACTGGAGGGGAGAGGTGATTTCTCAATATAAAATTCATTAATTTATTATTTCCCCACAAGACATGGAATATTGAGTCTTCCATGACTTATAATAGAAATTCTATCAAGTGAACCCAAACCAATTTGTCTTACATCATCTTAAAATAATGCATGACTCTATAATTAGCTTATTTAGCATATTTTGTAAATTATGGTCTTTCACTATTCATCAAAAATCAAGTATTTGAGATAAATCCCAAAAAATCACCCCAACCATTTTTCAATGTGCAGAATCCAAAAAGAAATTACATTTTCCAAAAATAATTTTCTAAATATCAATATTTTAATATTTAATTAATATCATATTTTATTATCAAAATCCAGTTTTAAAACATTCATTTACTTATTCTCAAATATAGGTATATCATACATTCAACTTGAATATTATTTATATTTTATCATATTTCACATTACTATTCATTAGGGAATATCACTATTCATAAGGGCACGTAACTATTCATAAGGGTATGTTACTATTCACCAAAAATTATGACTTCTTTATTACACTCCAAATAACTAACTGATTGCAACTATGTATCTCAGATTTTCAAAATTCTAAACACAGAACTGACAAAATTATGTTTAAATGGAACATAACACATAGTAGTTTATTATGTTGGATTTTCATGAGATTTTTTTGACATATTTATAAGCATTTAATTTCCATTGAAAACATTGGGTCATTACAATTTCACTATTTCGGGTGTTAATTGCCAAGTTTTATCAAGTTTGTTTTGAAATGTTATTTTCATGCCATATTACAAAGATCATTATTAAATTATATCTATAATGTAAACCATTAATTAATTATATTATATATTGAGTGCATATTTATTTATAATAACCTATAAAATTTTATGATAATAAATGAAAGGCATCTTTCATGGAGACGGTAGGTCGTACATACACATGAACGTTACTTTCATTTATTTTCCATGTTAAAATGTTCCAAAGTGAATGATAAATTTGTATATTATAATTATTCTATCATATATATATCATATATGTAACATATTTTTATTATAATCATCATTAATACGTTCCATGCATAGTGTTAATTAATCACATAGCTTAGAGGGGGCAGTAGTCCACACATTGACAAACAATGCTATCGTATATCGACAATAAAGAAAGCATGAATGTATGAATAATATAAAATTTAAATAATATTAAATAGGCTATAATATAAAAATTATAATTTTATTTAACCATAAAAATTGTTTTTAATAGAATTCATTAAGGCGTTATATGGAAAAAGAACATAAATAGAATTCATCGAGTCGATTAACCAGCATAACATGAACAAAAAATTCATTTTTTCAAATAATTGGAGGTGATAATTAAATAGGATATGATATGTTACATTAGAAACACTAAAATTTTGTATATAAATTATTATAGAGTTATAATTCATTTATGGATGAATGAGATTAAGAGAATGTAGAAAAAGAAATGAAATCAAGGGAGGTGCTCTGTGAAAATTACCTCTTGAATATCACCTCCTTGAAAGACCCTTGGGAGACCTGGATCTGGCCTTTTGGTGAGACCAGAACCACCTGGATGTAGGAAGATTGAGTAGGATAGTTTTTTTAGATATTTGTGGAGCTAAAGGCTTATTGGGTAAATGTGGGGAGGTGAGGGATCATATTTATACATGAGGAGAGGTTGGTTCAAGTGATTAAATTATTGGTTATTTTATATTTAAACATAACCACATTGAGGTGGAATTAATTTCAACGAAATAGACATTAAATTATTGTTGGGTAGGCTTTTTAGGGTTTATCCACAACTCATAAAACCATTATGTGTTTCAATGTTTAAGTATGTTATGATTTTACCTTTTAACTTTAACCATTATCATAATTTTACCTATACAATGGTAAATAATTTTGTTTCCATGGTAACATTTAAATAACTAAAAATGAAATTGAACTTATAAACTATTATGGACCGTCATATTTAAAATATGGAATAAATTTTACCTAATTAAATTTACATAAGTGGAAAAATTATATTTAAAATTAATTTGGTAGACAAAATGAAAAGGTGGGTATTTAAAGTTAAACGTTCAAAAGTTTCAAATGTTTTTCCATCTAATTTAAATTTGAAATTTATTATAATATCTTGTATTTTTTTATTGGTAATAAAAAATATAATTATACATTAAAATAAATATAATTTATGATCTAACTATATAAATAAATAATATGATTGAGATGTTTTTAATTAAAATGAGCTATTTTTAGTTATTCACAAAAATATAAAAATTATTGGAAAAATACCAAAAAACAAACAACAATAATTTTTATGTCCCTCTTCCAAAGAAGGATTTTTTTTCTAATATAACCAAAAAATGTTTCACAATTTGGATTTAAAAAGTTTCATTATTAAAATGTGGTAAAACTATTTTGATGAAAATATTGGTTTTATGTGTAATATTGGGTTTCCTCGTATCTTATTCCAATTAAATATAATGAATGAATGTAAAAAATATTTTATTGCATATTTAATATATAAAATCACAATTTGAACACTCAATAAGTATTATAAATTAATTTACTATTGAATATGTTACTATATAGTGTTTTTTAAACCAGGTTTTTTGTTCATTACAAGCTATCACAATAGATAAATTAATTCTAAAAGGGAAACATATGGTGATGTCTTTGGGTGCTATGTGATCATTCTTCGATGAAATGAATTTTTTTATTTATTTACGTAGTATAATCACTAATTTTTTTATGATATATCTTATAGATATGGTTTCATTATGAATAATTTATACTTTTATAAATTAAAATTTTCAAATGAAAAAAATAAATTTTGTTATTGTCTCACTATGTTGATTATATGAATATATATATATTTCATTCAAAAGTGATAAGAATAATTTTTTTTCTAAATAAGGTGTCTTATATAGAAATAAATTTCTTAATTTTACTATAATGGAAAAGTGATTTTCATTATGATCTTCTTTATCAAAAAAAGTGTTATCAAAAATGATTTTTTAGAAGAAATTATAAAAGAATACTGTTGGGTGAAGTAAGTGGTAGATAAATATAGGAATATTCTAGGAATGGATATTTCGAGGTATCAGAATAAGTTAAAGCATATTCTGAGTATTATCATCTTACAAATTCTATGATGGATATAAATTTATGTTATTTTAGTGCATGTGTTTTGTGGATTTTTATGTAGAGTTATATATTATATAGAATTATAATGATATGGAAAATTTATTTTGGTTGTAGAATTTTAGGAATTTAAATAATTCTATTTTAGTTAATTAAGATATTAGGGTATAATAATTTTGGAATGATGATATTTTAATTCATGGTATTTTTTACATTTTTGAGTAAATTAATTTGGTTTATGATGATCACATGAGTTTTCAAATTAGGGTGAGCCAAGTGATCTTAAGTGTAACATCCTCATCCTAGTTCTCCATCACATCACCATGACGTGTCACCATAAGATATTAAGTGTGAATCCTCATATACTAGAGGTATCCTACTATTAGAAACCGTTCAATTAGTATAGTGGGGAGATTTTAACCATTGGTATAGGATAATAACCACAGTAGAAAACATAATAAACAAATCAATATTAATAAACTCTATCAGCTAAAATGGAAAATTCAAATCAATACAACTTAATAAATCCATGAAATTTCATACTAAATTTCACATTAAATTTCCTACAAGAAACTAACTCAAATAAATATTATTAAAATAAACACTCGTATACCCGTTTGAAACCTCATATGCAGTCCAATATCTAATCTCTAGTCCCACCTAGAAATTCAACCAATAAATAATTGGAACCCTTTACTTTGTATATACTATCATCCATGATGTATTCCCATGTACTAAACAGTGGCATAACGAATGTGGGAGTAAAACTAATCAGGCCATCCGAAAGGTGTCTAAAAAATCCCAGTAAGATTTATAGTTCATGAAACCTCATGAATAACATGTAATTGATTATAATTTAATTTCTGAAAATAAAAATATCATTCTGACCCTCGATCTCTAAGATAACATTTGGGGACAACTATACCTACTACAGAATGATGTTTGATATCTCTATTCAAACCCAAAAATTATTCAAGTACAATTATCCATAATATCAATATATGATAGCTTAATTTACAATCGACCCCAGGTGAATTCTATTTTTAGGGGTTAATTGAAAAATCAATTTACAATAGATCCATTGTTGATTTTCCTGATAGGGTTTTATTAAATATTCTATTCAAAATCAATCCACTTAAGATTATCAAGCTAGGGATAAATACATATTCTATGTAACAAGAAAAATAAATATCTGATGCATACCAATTTACCAAAACATTCAAAACATGTTTACTATATTCCATTTTGGTTAATTCATTTTAATCCCAAATTTTCATGCAAATTACATTAACATGAAAGTATTATTTTATCCAATGTTCCAATTACTCGTCAATTATCTCATTATGATAAGTTTTAATTACATTCCATGATATCATGATAAAGTTTCAATTCACAAGGGAACATATTTCCACAACCACTTACAAATACATAGAGTTACAATAGTTCATAATTTAGTTGGAAGGATACAATGTTCACAAATTCTAGATTCCAACCTAGTGTAATTTATAGGAAAAACTCATGGATGTTTGAAAGTCCAGGGTATAAAGAATTTATTCACTAGAAGGGATCTGAAAAAGTTCTATATAATGGGATTAAAAGAATATAAGTGACAACTAATTTAAAAAGTTTATTCAGTTGGTGTGTAAACGTAAACACACAAGGTAAATAAACTATATATTCGAATCATAACATAGGTATAGGATTTAGACAACCAACATCAAGATAATAAAAGATAAATCCCATGAATCAATAATTAAAATCAATATAAAACACATCAAATGCCTACGTATGTGGATTGATTTACTAATTCATGTTTGAAATTAGATGAAACATGGATTAAAAAATGAATTCATAAATTTCAGTCATGAATTTTTTAATCTATATTTTCTGATTGAACATAGTGTAAAGGAATATAAAAAATGGAAGATACGAGGATAGGGACAACCACGAGAACACTTAAAGATCACTAATAACTAATTACGCTCAAATGGGAGGGTTATGAAACAGAAATGTAGTTTTTAGATGTAGATAAAGGGTTTATCTGACTTTAGAATCCTAGTAGACCCCACTAGCCAGTTCTTTGGGATCCCACTGGATGGCATGTACTAAAGAATCGAGTAGTCGGGGAATTCATCAATCCCTACTAGGATACTTCCCCATCCACTGGCTAGCTGGCAGTACTACAATAGTTCCTTAATAGTATTCCACTACTATTCTTCATCAAAAATTCCCCTCTATGAACCCAACTACCTTTTAGAAACCTTTTAGACTTGGAACATTGATTTGTTGCAAAAATCAAAGACACTCAACCGAAAATTAAAACAATGGTGTACCTAGATAAGGGACATGGTCTAACAACCTCCTCACAATATTACAACCATACCCAAAATGATTTATAATGCATCGGGGATTCTATCATTGAATTAATCATGCCACTTCACCCAAAAATCTGACTCCATATCCTAGGATTCTTCCAAATCATGCCCATGTTTCCACTACACTCTAAATAGGGGAATTTCCATCCCTCAAATATTCTTCTCACATTTTTCTAGGAAATGGATTGGATTATCATCAAAGGATGAGTCAAAAATATTCCAAATTTTCAATTTCAGTCACATGAGAAGGATTATGGTGATATAATTAAAGACACATTACATGAAACACACCATACATATCACTATAGCATTGTAGAAGACCAAATTGGAATTCCACTAGATCTATCTTCTAAACAATATCAAACATCTAAACAAAACTGAGTTCTATATTCCATTACTTATGAATAAGACATCTCCATATCCCTGGTGACACATCAAAAAAACCTAGTGGCCAAAATTGAATTTTAGAGTTCGTCTTTTATAGTCATCATAAGATTTATGCCAACTCTATGTGGTTTACAACTTCTTCTTGATCAATTGATCCTTCTCAGTTGTATCCTATATTGGACTATGTCCAATGAGTACGGACTCACCTACCTCTAAATAATACAAAGGTAAACATAGCGTCCTTTATCATAAATATTTGAAATTGTCTATTTGGATCGATTCCTATAAGATATTATTATAGGTGGACTCCACGTGAGACAAATGATGCGCCCAAGAACCACTGAAGTCCAAAACAATTTATCTCAACATTTCCTCCAGAATATAAATCATCTTTTCAGATTAGACCTAAATTTGAGGTTGATAAGTTGTTTTCAAATGAACCTACATTCCAAACACATTTTGATGTCTCCACCATAAATATAAGCCCCAACCATAGAATTTACATTATCTTGAATTTAATTTCAATATTTCATTCTCATACATTTATCTATCTCCTTGGGTTAATATTTTGAGATAATTGGTACATGAATCATACATTAAAAACTATACATACAAAAAGTAGACACTTATTATCTTTAGCCATTTAATCCATAATATAAAACATTTTAAATAAAACCTGGTTTTATTTCATGAAAAATATTCACAACATTCAACCTTACCACTTACTTTCTCTTACCCATATATCAACATTGGGAAAATATTTAAAATTGTGGAATGTGAAAAAAAAGGTTCAGTAAGGGACATAAAAAGAATAATTTCATTAGTGTAGTAAAAATATAAAAATAATGAAATTAATACCTTTTTCTCAATGTTATTTGAGCGAAATGCAATAATTCCTTTTCACATATAATTGGACACTCATTTTTCTCAAATAAAAGATTTATGACCCACATAAAGAAAATATAAATCATGAATGTAACTTGGAAAATCCTCATTATAATCACTATTACAAATGGAATAATTGATATAGTCATATTCCAACTCTAGTAGAACTAGTGTATTAGATTTCTATCATTGACCCACTTGTCCTTTGTTTATTAAGTAACCACCCATCTTGGATAATAATATAACTACCCATAATATCTTTATAATGGAACCAACTATGATTTTTTTCATGGAACCACATATATTTGGTCAATAATATAGTCGACCATCCTTTTTTATAACAGAACCACCCATCCATTGTTTATAATGTAACCACATATCATATTTTTATAATAAACCACACATCATCAAAAAAAATTCCCGAGATCCATAACATAATCATAAATCATGAATGTTTTTATTTTTATCACAGAAAAATTTTAACAACATAATAAATATTTTATGAAAAATTATTTCAGATATCAAAGTACCAATTTCATTTAGAACCCATTTTCATTACCAAACGTCCATTTTCTTTAGAAACCCCTTTTCAATTAAAAAACAATCATAAAAAGAAAAATACGGGTTTCCTTGGAAGAAAACATTAAATGTTTTAAAGGAAACCAAACATAATATAATTATTACATTATAAGGAATATACGTTGTCTCTACATGTGTTAAAATAGAACATTCCTTTTTTTGTAAAGAAATCCAAACATTCCATAAAATATTTCCTTTTAAAAAAATTAATGAATGAAAAAAATCTTTTATAAAACTATAATTTAAATATAATTTCATTAAATAAATAATTATGAAATTATGAACATTGGAGAGAAAGGGAGTTTTATGGAAAACATAAAATATTGTTTTTTTAAAATCCCTTACTACTTTGGAAACATTTGAATCATAATCCCAAAGAAAGAATAACAGTAAACAAAACATTAAATATTTAAGAACCAATTTTTTCCCTCTGGTATGGATCCTTTAATTTTTGGTCTAAATCTTCACTTTGGACCTAATATGGATGCCTAATGAGTTATTAAAGGTTCCATAGGTTTCTGGGGCTTGTTTTGTGCCTAAAACCCATCTTTTTTGAGAAAATAGACTCTATGCCTAGTTTAGAGTAAACCGTGCTGGATTTCCACATTGTTTACCAAACTTTGTGGATGGTGTTTTTTAGGAAAGTGGCACCATACATGGTTGGCGCATGGTTGGCACATGACCATGCAACCTAACCATGCGAACATGATTTTTCCAGGTAATCATGCATAGATGGGGCACGATTTGATCAAACCATGGAGAGGAAGACTTTTCAGGCAGAACCGTCTCACATGGTTTGCATAAGGATTGAAAAAACCATGTAGAAAAACTATGTGCAAGCTAAAAACCTTTGTAAAATGTCCAAAAGACCCTTAATGATCTATTAAGACAACCCATCCTCCAAAATCCATGTTTTTGTAGGATTTACCTTATTATCCCCCATTTTGGAGCTTTCTTAATATTTAAACATGGAATCATGTGATCTCCTTTGTCTGGAATCTGATTGAGCATTATTTCATCATGTTGGATGTGCAACGATATGTACTCAAGTTCCCTTTTTTCATTATTATTATATTTCACTCTTGACCTTGTTATCTCCATGTGAGTGTTTTTCACCTTTTCATATATCAAATCCGATTCGTGGAAAATCAAGGGCAGATACCAGAGTAGAAGGATCGTAAAACCATAATATGGGTGGTATATGACTCATCCTTAAAGTTCATTGTTTTTTGAATGTGTGTGTGGGGCCCACCAGTTCCATTCGAATTTTTTTCTTAAATTAACATGCCATGATGTTAATTATTAGAATCATTTGGTTATTCTCCTTCCAATTATTTGATTTTTTGTTAGTGGTTACACCCACAACTCTATCCGCCTCATGTAGATGGTTATTCCATAATTGGGTTTTTAGTATTTTAACATATTTGAGCCACCGTTCAGGTGTCCCTTTTATTGAACTTTATAAAGGTGAGTCTTTTTATCATAAAATACTTGTTATTACTGAGAATTGGGTAATATAATGTTCTATATATACTCATCACTTGACCTGTGTAATGTAAGTGATTCAATATGGTTATTAAAAGTAAAATGTGAAATGGAAAGTATACTTAGTATATAATTTAGACTTATTAAAAGTGACTGAATAAAGGTTACATGTCCATAGCACCATGTTTCCATGTTGATGGATGGTAGCAGAGTGAACCTCAATAATTGAATATGCCTTAAAGGCTAACTAAGACTTGGTTAAATGGTTGAAACTCTACGTGGTATATCCATAGTAATGGATGACAAGGATTGGACCAATAAATAAATGGTTTCAACTCTACTTGACATATAAATAGTAATGGAAGGAAAGACATGAACCTAATTAATTATTACCTGATTACAATATCAAATATGAATGTACTGACTTGATCTCACCTTCGATTCTTTGAGGATAATACCATAGGTATCAGGAACTCCATTCTGATTCAAGGATACAGTTTGCTAAAGTTGATACCCACCTGGACTCTTGTTCTTGTCTATTCCTCGGATTCCCGGTATACAACCGCAATTCCCTTTTCATTATTACATGATATCTCAGATACACTACTCATATCCCGCATTTTCTAGTAGGTTCCATGGTTAAAGCCTATAGGGCCCTGTCTTTTCTTATACCATTTTTACTTTAGTTGATCAACTTGGACTCAATATTCTCCTAATTGTGTAATTCCTTGGATTACGTTCCTTAGATTACACTCTTACCCCTTCGCAAGCCTCATATATTACTGAGTTAGTGCTCTGTGAGATCTGTGTTACCTTTCTTATTACACTAGAACTCCCCCACTAGATATCTTTTTCAGGATTCCTTGTTAGGTGTTTGGAACATCCATATTTATACTATCACAAGGTGATGCCAGTGCTGTCTAAGCCTCACGAGACCTATTAACATTAAATGGTAATTGATTAATTAATAAATTTCTTATATGTTCAGACACCAGTTGAGGGATGAATCATGTACTTGGTTATTTAGTTATATTGTACTTATTTCTCTACATACATATGAATGAATGCACACTATTATATTTCATTACACGGGCTGGATTTTATAGTCACCATTGGTGATGGACCACCAAGATTTATATCACACCCTCTTCAAGAACTATTTGGTACTCGAAGTAGATTATGTGGTTGCAAGTTTTGAAAAAGGGAACCATATAGATTCCAATACTTGATTGTATGCTGATTGGATTGACTTTGATGCAGATGACTGAGTTGGATCTCAGGATGCTTGAAGTAGTGTATGTTTTGCTTCACTTGGTGGAACATGTTATGCTTGGTGTATTGTATCTATGTTTTATAATTTTCTAGTGGCATGAAATTATATCATTATTATTCCAGTTGACATAGTTGTTGTTATTGTCATTTATTTCTTCATCAGTCTGCTTCTGTTGTTTATTTGTATCAATTATATTTCATTCGCTTTTTACTATTCCATTATATTCCTTCTGATGTGTTATACTCTACAAATGAAGGCATAGTATTCCCACAGACACACCCTAGTCCCTCACTACTAGTCGAAAGACTCTGGAAATCGGGAAAATGTGCTTGAGGCCATGTCGCCCACCGGGATTGGGCCACCTGTTAAGTGGAATCCTGGTCCAAGTCGTTACAAAGTGGTAACAAAGGTGGTTTCTTTTCATTCATTACTATTTGGAGATAATAGATTGGAGAATAGTAATGCTTGGGACTTGGTCATAAGTTGTTCTTTGGAATCTTGAACCCATTTTCGGGGTAAAATCATAGTTACACAAAATGCAATTGTTATTCTTCTTTTTCCTAATACAGTTGATATTATTTCACCATTGGGTGACACACATGCTATGTGATGTCGATGAATATTACTCTATTTGAAAATTTATTTCATTCTTATCCTATTGATATGAGGGTAAATATCATTGTAACTGTCACTATTATTGGAACATAGAAATCACATGTCATGCATATTTCCATTCTGTATATGTGAATTTCAATTCTTTGAATTGCTTGATATTCCTGTAATTACTGAGTGATGGGGTGAGAGTTTCATGTACTTGTATTACTTTGGATTTGATTGAGTCATTTCCTATCTCAATTCATGAGGTTTATGGTCCCTCGTGGGTTAGGATGAGTAATCTACCAAGTCGATCCATTATGCTATAAAAATGGTATCGTTTTCGGTGATAAGTGTATGGGAACTAATTCATCATAAATGGATATCCTTAATAAAGTGAATCCTAAAATCTAAAAATGAATTGGTTTCACGTCTTTATCGTGTCTTTTAATGTTTATGATAGGTAAAGTAGTGAACATGGAAATTAATTTCAAAGTAACATGAAACTTATACTTGAGCACTTACCAATACCTAACCATCTAAGAAGGTAGTTATGGTAGTATGCCTTGGGTACTGAGTTTTCAAAAATTCAGCTTCCATTAGTGATTATATCTTCTTGCTTCTAATATTTTTCTAAGGTGTGTGCTTGGAATTTGTATACCAATACCGCCACAACATCGTTGTGTTGTTCTCTAGGAAGGTGGTGACAACCATTCTCCAGACATAGTGGACCCCAAGCCTCCAGTCTTAATTCCAGGAGTGCCACATGAGTTACCTCCTACGGTACCTAATTCAAGAACTGATTACCAAGTCCTTGACAGTTTTCTACGTCTGATGCAGTCTATGAAATGTGCTCTATGAGTTTCACCAACGATGGTAGATCTGACCCATGAGTTCCAGCAACATCATCCACTTACTTTATCAAGGGATAGTGGTTCTCAGGATTCAGAGTCTTTGAAATAGGTCATATTTTCTATCTTTGAGCATCTAGAAAGTCTGCCAAAGCCGATATTCATGCTTTCTATATACATGCTTTGGGATTTGGCCAATTATTTTTGGGATGTCGTTACCTTGGCTGGTCATTATTAGGGCATCTTATGGGTTGACATACTGACTACCATCAATGATAATTTCTTTCCTCAGTCACTGAGAGTGGACAGAGCTATATATTTCATGTATCTCGACCAGGGTTCTATCTTAGTTATGGAATATTCAGCACATTTCCCTGATTTATAGCACTTTTTACTAAGTCTTGGCAGTGATGAGATTTCATGGGCTAGTCGTTTTGAGGATGTGATCCAGTACGCCATCTAAAATCAGGTGAATGTCTTTCTCATTCATATATTTTCTGAAATAGTTGATCAATCTCTTATCACTGAGCATAACCTGAGTGACCACACAAGTACCGAGATTAAAGGACTACTGTTGCGGAAGGCCATTAGTTCTTCATGTGGCAGGAAACATTCCCTTGAGGTTTTTTGTTAGGGTAGTGACAATAAAGGTATCTAGTTTGTTATTTTTATGGAGAGTCATCAATATAAATAGTCGGGGAAAAAAGAATACCTAATTTGATAAAGAACCTCTAGAGTGCCGATCTTGTAGTTGTATGGGAATCTTTAGTGCTTTTGAAGGACCTTCCCACCTGTTTCAAGTGGGAAAAGATCATCTTTGGTCCACCATCTGAAGAAATTTATTTTTCACCTCTTCAAGTGGGGAGTTATAGTAGCACCGACTGGTCTAGCCGAGAAAGTGGTCATGGTCATGGTATTCGAATCAGTTCTCACCAATAGTTCTAGCAGAGCAATCATGTTGAACCATCTAAAACCTTTGATCCTGAAGAAGTTGAGTAAGATGCCAATTCTACCTTTGAGGTGTGTCCAGTATGCATTATTGACAGAATGATGGATCTCTAAGGCAAGTCTTTCCCTCTAGTACGAGATCAATAATAGCATATCCGAGTACATAAAGAGACTTGTGAGGGGGAATCTGATGTACATGCCCAATGGCTAGAACATTGCTTAGACAATGTTTTCCTACCCTTGGATGGAGAACTTGGGGGTGAGTTCTTTTAAGGGGGGGAATCCTATAAGAACCCGGGTTTTCACTCAGCTATATATCCTTTTATTTTAGGTGTAAATATTTAATTTGGACCTGATATGGATTCCTAAAGAGTTCGTAAAGGTTTTGATGGTTTTTGGGGCTTGGTCGGAGCTCAGAACCCTTCTTTTTTGAGAAAACAAACTCTGCACATGGTTTAGAGTAAACTGTGTGGGATTTTTGCATGTTGTTCTAAACCATGAAAATGGTATGTTTTTAGACAGTGGAACCTCGCATGGTTGGTGCACAGTCATGAAACCTAACTGTGAAAATTCCCCTTTTCCAGGTAATCGTGCATGGATAGAGCACTGTCTGATCAAACCATGCAGAGGAATACTATTCAGGTAGAACCATCACACACATTTTTCACACAGTTTGACAAACCATGCATACAAATTGTGCATAGGGTAAAAACGTATGAGAAATGTACAAAACTTCCTTAATGATATATTAATCCAACCCCTTCCTCCCTAATCCACGTTTATGTGGGATTGAACAAATTCTCTCTCATTTTGGATATTTTTGAAGATTTAAACTTGTATTCAGGAGATCTCCTATGTTTGACATCTAATTGAGCTTCCATTCATCATGTTGGATTCATAACGGTAAGTACTCGAGTATTCGTTATCCATTATCCTTCCCATTCACACTCCACCTAGTTAACTCCATGTGAGCATTTTTCACATTTTATTATATATACTCTCATCCAAAGAAAATCATGGGCCGATACCAGAGGAGATGGATCATACAACCCTAAGGTGGGTGGTCTATAACTCATCCATAAAGATCATTATTTATGGAATGGTTTTTTGTTGCACACCGGTTTCATTGGAAACTATTTATTAAATTAAAATTCCATGATTATACTTGTTAGAATCATATGGTTATGCTCTTTCCAATTATGTGATTAATTGTTAGTGGTTTCACCCACAACCCAATCTTCCTCTTGTCGAAGGATGTGCCATAATTGATATTTTAGTGTTTCGGGATATTTGATCCACCTTTCGGCTGTGCCTTTTCATGACCTTTCAGTAGTTGAGTCTTCTTATCATAAATGGGTAATTATTATTGAGATTTGGATAGTGGCATGTACCATGTATTCTCACCACATGACCCTCATAAGGTAAGTGCCTCCAAATAAAAGTGAAAAGTGAAAAGTTAAATGTGAAATGGAAAGTATACTAAGTATATAACATGGCCTTATAAAAAAAGATTTAATAATAGTTACTTTTCCATAGTACCGCTTTCCAAGTTGATGGAAGGTAGTGGAGTGAACCTAAATAATTGAATATGACTTAATGGCTAACTAAGACTTGATTAAATGGTTCCAATGATACATGGCCTATCCACACTAATAAAACATAGGATTGGACTAATAAATAAATGGTTACAACTCAATGGGACCTATCTACACTAATGGAAGGAAAGAATTGATGCTAATGAATTATTACCTGATTACAATATCAAATCGGAATGGACTGACTCGGGCTTGCCTTGGATTATGTGAAGATAATACCTTGGGTCTCGGGAAACCCATTCTGATTCAAGGATAATGATTTCTTAGGTTGATACCCACCTAGACTCTGGTTCATGTATATTACCCATATGCCTGGTATATTACTGTAGGATCATTTTCATTATTATAGGACAACTTGGATACACTCCTTGGTTCCAACACTGGCATGTAGGTGCCATGGTGAAATCCCATAGGGCCCTTTCATTTCTTATCCCCATTTTACCATGGTCAATCACCTTGGACTCGGTAGGCGCCTTATTGTCGAATGCATTGGATTACACTCTTTGGATTACAATCTTACCACGTAGCTAGACTTAGATACTACTAACTAAGAATTCTTTGAGATCTACATTACCACGGTTATTAACCTAGAACTCACTCACAAGATATCTTTTTCATATTTCATTGTTACGTCTTGGTACCAATAGTACTTATACTATAACGAGGTGATGTCAGTGCTGGATATGACTCACCTGACCTATTAACATTAAAAGGCAATTGATTAATTAATGAACTGGATACATGTTCAGACACCGTCTAAGGGATGAAGCAGGTACTTGGTTATTTTGTAATATTTTACGGCTTTATTTACTTACATATGTATGTCTGCACACTGTTATATTCCATTTCACGGGTCAGATGTTAAAGACACCATTGGTGGGTGCCCAATGAGATTTATCTCTCACCCTCTCTGGGCACTGTTTGGCACCCGAAGTAGATTATATGGTTGCAGGTATTGACCAGTGGAAGCATAATACTTCAAATAATTGATTGCGTGCTGATAGGATGGATCTTGATAGAAAATGATCATGTTGGATCTTGGGTTGATTAGAGTATTATTTGTTTTCTTTTACTTTTTGGAACATGTGATTCATTAGTTATTATATCCATGTTATCCCGTTTTCTTGTCACATGACATTACATCATCATTATTCTAGTTTATAAATTTATTATTATTCTCATTTTTCTATTTCATCAGTCTGCTTCTGTTGTTTATTTGTATCAATTATACAGCTTCCGTTGTTTAGTATTCCTTTACATTCCTTCGATTATTCTATACTCTTCCAATGAGGAAATATCCTTCCCACAGACACACCCTAGGCCCTCACTATTAGTTGGAAGCCTCTGGAATTCAGGAAGATGCGCTTGAGGCAATGGGACCCACCAATTTTGGTGCACCCATTAAGTGACATTTGGGTCCGGGTCAACAAACAATATCATGATAATAGAGAAATTCATGATACAACATGTTAATGGGGGCTATATGTAACCCCCATAAAATAATATAGGTGGATAACAACAAAATATATATCAAATAAATATTGAGATTATTTTTTCCCTAAAGCTGGATTAATCTCGTTTGTTCCTTATCTTCCTCATCTTCAGACAACCTCCTTTGGTAAGTATAAAAATCATTTTATGGATAGATTTATGACCAAACATTGGGATCTAATTCATGGGTAGGGAATTTAGGAAGGTATATGGGTAGATCTGGATTAATCTTATGGATTTGGAGGAGTGAAGAGGCAAGGATAGGGTTGTCCCTTTATAAGTGAATTGAGGATCACACTTGTAATTTTTGAAATGGAAAATATGTACCCATTTTTTTTACATGACATGAGGCTCCAAAATAGACAATTATTGAAAATAAGACATTATAAGGTCCAAATATTTCCATTTAATATATTTTAGAAAATATTCTAGTTCATCTTAACCCCTTTCATTTTAGTTTAACTCCCATGTAAAACCTTTTTCTCCGTAACATGTGTGATTAATTTTTAATATTTTCACCATTCATTATGGTAAAAAATTATGGAGAAAATATTTAAAAATATAGATTAGTATGATTAAAATTATCTAATCCATTTTACCAAATTCAATTCACATAAGTGTATAAATTTAATATAAAAGTTAATCCAACAAATTTGATGAAAAATCAGGATATCAATAAGATTATTTTTAAGAAAAAGATAATTTTATTTCAACTCTATGACTAATAATAATAATTTTATCAATCAAAATAAATATTTGATATTATAAATCATATAAATTTCATTTATAACATTCCTTATTTGGTATTAACTTCAAAAATTGAAATGGAGAAACATTGTGCACTTTAGATAACTTTTCAAAAAATCCAATTTTTAATACCAAAAATAAACATGTACATAAATCCAAAATAATGTTTATTAATAAGAAAATAAGTATATAATGTAATGAAATCAATGCATATTTTAATTTAAATTGTATTAGAAAATTAATGGGACTTTTAAATTACATAATTTATTAAAACAATTAATATTTTACAAAAAATAATTATTTTCAGTATTTACGAAAAGTCAAAATAGTATAATAAATATAAATATTTCACCTTAAATTAATTATGATATGATTATTTAAAAAATTAAAATTCATTTGTCAAAAGAAAATAATCAAATTTAGTAATTAATTTTATAATTAAAAACCTTATAAGAAAAGAGATTAGTTGAAACTATTTCATTTTTGATGTTAAAATTACATAATATTTTTATAATGAATATGACTATCTAATTCATGAAAATGATTTATTCTATTATTACCTTGGTTATTAAATTCATTCCCCTTTTATATATTTTTTCATCTCAATTTTATTAATTTATTAAACAAGGAGGATTTCTATAACACATAGTGTTTTAATATTCCTATGTTGCTTCTTCAACCATATCATTTTACCATAAAACCTTAATCTAGTGAATATACTTATTCTAAAACACGTTATCTATACGGTCATAAAATATGATCTTTTTTCACCTCATAATAAGTATTCTCTTATAACTAAATAACTTTAGTGCTCAAAACCTGATATTAATGTGTAACATATTTCCATACTATTGAATCATGAAATATGGTGTGTAACTGAAACAATATTGCGAGTCAAAGAAACATAGTAGGAAATTAATCCAAATTTCTCAATTATTTTATAATATCTAATGAATAATGAACTTATCTCCCATATTTTAAAAAACACACACCACTTTTCCATGGAGAGAGTATAGAAAAACATTATCATGAACCATGATACAATGTTATTTCCACTAGTTATCTTTCGAAATATTCTTCATTCTCTGAGTCATCCTCATATGTTTTTTAATCATCAACATATTCACACCCATTTATTCCACCAAATCTTGTCCCATATATTTCCTTTCTACTACCTTATCCCAAAATGTGGCATTTCATTCCATATAATGCAAGAAAATTGTTAATCTAAATACTCAAATGAAAACTATTCTTATAAAAAACTCAATAAAATAAATATGTTGATCCCAACTACCCTTGTAATCCATTGAAAAATAATAAATTTTTTATTTCATGGTATTAATTTTCCTCTCAATAGGACCATTTATTTATTTATGATAAGTTGTGTTGATATATAATTTGGTACCCAAAGACGTCTGATGTCCTTTCCAAAATTTATATCTGAATCTTTTATCATGGTCTAATATGGTGTTGATAACAACTCCATTAAACATGACTATATCTTATATATAAATTAATGGAAACTTATCTAATGAGATAATATATAAAATTAGAAGGAAAATGGCATATATTTTTAATCAATACATAATAACCCAAATCACATTGTCACCTTATAATATATTTTGTTATCCCCCCATGAAATCTATTGATATATTTTTCTTATTTCCACTGTGGTATTGGAAAAGGATGAGGAATTACCTTTATTAATTTTCATTCATCTATAACCTAATAAAAATTCAAACACTTATTGGTATAGTCTACTGTATATATTTTCATTCCATCCCACTAGTAATACTCTTAAAGGTCTCTATAGATCTTAGTTTTTCCTGGATGAATGGTCATTGGAGAACTATGAGCATCACTGAACAATTATTTCTTCAATTGTGGATCATAAGGTACATATAATATTTTTCAATGTACTAAAACACATTATTAATAAATATTAAAATAGGGAAAAATATCCTTCCTAATAGATTCTACCTTTTCCTACAAAGCCTGGTCCTCCTTTTCAGATTGTATAATTAATTCTGGAAAAGTTAACTAAACTAAAACCTAAAAAATAGAAGATATCCCAACATCCACAACATCTAAGAAAACATTCAGTGAATAATTAAACCAAGGGTCATGTTCTAAATGTAATGTGGGTAATGTGAAAATATTTTTATAACTCAAATCACCAAAAACATTGTATGTGTTTGTATGAAGGTAATGAATCATGCAATGAAAATACTTGATTAGTTTCATCCATCCTCTCTATCTCATGTTTAATTCTTTCTATGTAAACATACACTTAAATAATTTTTCATTAGTATATATTTTGAACAACACTCCACACAAATTATGCCTCCAAATCTATAAATAAAATAATACATCAGATAATTCTAGATCATGTATAGGGTAATTTAACTCTTCAGGTATTAACTAACATAAAGCATAAGAAATTACTTGATCATTATTCATCATGACACAACCATGTCCCATAAATAAAAAATAATTGTATATAAAAAGTTACCTTTTTCTAAAAGGTAATTAAAAAACTAGAACAGTCATAAATATTCTTTTTATCTCTTAAAAAAAGAATCACATTCATTTTTCCAAATGAATATAATTCCTCTTCATTTTAACATAGTCAATGTGATAGAAAACCAATAAATTTTTTAAACAACCCAACAGTAGCAACCCACTAATCCAAGATATATATGAATCTCTCTTATATTTTTAGATATTTTCAATTATTCAAAAACATTTTTTAGAAGGTTCAACAGTTATTCTATATTTATAAATAATATTCCCATGGAAAGGAATTTTTTCAATTAAAATTAACACTTACTAATTTTCAGAAATATTTTAATTTATTTTAATATTTTCAAAAAAATTATTTTGTGTATTTAAATTTTCCTTAATATTCTTTAATATACCGAATATATCATCTAAAAAACCACAATTTTATTTAAGAACACATGAAAAACACTACTCATATGGTTCATAAATATAGTAGGTTAATTGGAAAACCCAATATGAATAAATATAGTCCCATAATTCCCATTTCTAATTCAGAATGTTTTCTTTAAAATATCTAATTTCATAATGTTTAACAATTGATAACCTTACTTAAGATTATACTTCAAAAAATATTTCAATCCCTGAAGCTAATAAAGAAAATAATCAATATGAGGTAATGGATATTTGTTCATAGTAGTGATGTTATTTAATTCTCTACATTCAATGAAAAGCCCCATTAAACCATAATTATTATTAAAATATAAAATTGAACCACCCAATGGTGAATTTAAAGGGATAATGAAAATATTATTTAGATGTTTTTTAAATTACATTCTCAGTTCTTAGAGTCCCACTAGATATACTTAATAAGGGTGTTTAGAAAAAGGATTAGCATCAGGAACTAAGTCAATAGTATAATCAACCACCAAATGAAGAATAACCTGAGGAAAATCACTAAGAAATTAATAGATCAATTTATTCACTACCAGAAAATCACTAATTTGAATATTTTCATTCGTTTTAGTAATATGATAAAGTTAAATTTCACTTTCATCTCTAGAAAAGTTCACATCATCTTTGTAAGTTATTAGTGGAATGAAATAATTAAACATGACATTTTTATTTCTGAAATCGATGTTATCCTGAGAAAATGAGATAAAATCCAAAAAAAAGATTGATATAATACTCTATTATGGCTAGTTTAATAGTATTTATATAAAATATCATCTCACTAATAATAATAGGAATATTCCTATAAATCATGGGTTCTTTTGTATTTCTGCCAAATGTTTTCACCGAAACATCTATCATTGGTTTCATGAGGTAGCATTCCGAATTTAATTTCAAATTTTATAAAAATGAATGAATTTGAATATCCTGAGATAAAAAAGGTATTGGTATAATATGAATAAATAAGTAACTTACCTTTCACCACTTCCCCTTATGGGCCAACATTAACCATAATAGTAGAACACTATTTTTCTAAATATTTTCTTTTGATTGTGACGATTTACAGCTTTTTAAGTAAATGTAGACATACATTAGCATATTTCATGAACTCATTGCAGTTGAAGCATCTTACCTTCAACATTCCATTGTTCATATGATCATTTTCCTTGTGGTATTGAACCATATATCTAGACATTGAACATCTTAATAACTTCCCAATCATTTTAAGTCGTTCTCCATGATTATTTTAACACACTTCACATAATATTGGAAATTCATTTTATTACTACCATTTATCTATGATAGATGATTCCCCATTTCCCTCTATATAGACTATTCCTTACTCTTCTCATCTCGAGTCATATATGTGAATGAAAAATCTATATACACATTCTTAGCACAAAGAAAAAAAATATATTAGCTTTTATATTCCCAGGAATCGAAATATCTTCATAAAAATGGTTTTAAATTAGACTCAAATCTATTAATTTTATCATCAATTTCCTAACAATCCACTACGTACCTACACAGTATTTCATAATTTTATTCAAATGTGGACACAGAACATTCATATTTTTCCCATAATTGTAGGAATTGTTTTCATCCAAAAGAGAACAACCTTATTGAAATATTTCCTATGGAATAAATCCTAAAATTGTTTCCTATTCCATAGAATCAATACAAAAATTATATCTATTATTTTTAACCATACCCCACCATTGATCACATTCACCTTCAAAAAGATAAATAGAAAAAGTAAACTTTTGATATTTAAAACTTCTCAGGAATTCAAATAACTTCTCTAGATAATTGATCCATACTTTGGAAACCATAAGGTCATATGATCCACTGAATGATGTGGTTGTTTCCTAAATAAATAATCCACCATAGTCATGTTCCTTCATGGTAAATTGGGTTCTGCTAAAGCATATATAAAACAACCATTTCAAAATTGTGTTAACTAAACCATCACTATAGAAAAATATTATTTTACAATCACATCAAAATCTAGATTCTAATTTGGAAGTGTATTTCCTTCTCAATGTCATCCCTTTATAGATTCCATATTTCCTCGGTAGAAAACAATTCTAAACATACATATTTAATATAAATAAACATATCAATCATTAAATTTTATCTCATTTTATTATAGGTATAATGTAAAATATTTAAAAGGTATGATATTGTCAATATCCTGAAATATAATTTTATCTACGCCAACCATTAAAACCAAATATACCGAGCCTAAAAAACACATAATCTTGAGTTTTAAGTGAAGAAATAATTCTATTTAATTTAAGAATCTTTTCAGATATATTTTTTTATATAATTAAGTCATAAATAAAATATTTAAAACCCATTTATATGGAAAGTGGATACTTTTTATTAGTATACATGTTTCCTATAATAGATAAATTTGGAAATAAAACATTATTTATTTTTATGAAAAATAATCACTACATTCTTCTTGATCTCTTGCTTTTCCATATCAATACATAAACCTGTTGAAAATAATTTCAAAAGGTTTCAATTAGCATAAAAATATTAGAAAGTTATATAAAAATATATGTTTGTTAGTCGAGTGAAAAAATATAAAAACCCATGAAATGTATACCCTTACCTCAAAATACATTGTGTGTAATTAAATTAATTATTTTCAAATGAAATCAGTTAAACTTTTTCCCAAATAAATCATTTAAATTTAATATTAATAATATATAAATAATTTAGATAACTTGGGAAATCATCATTCATATAACAATTATAAATATAATAACTGATATGGTCAACACCCATCTTTAGAGTACTCAATGATGTATAGGGCTATCACAGACCCATTAACCCATGGGTTATCATGGAACCGCCTATCCATTGTTAATAATGTTACCACCCATCCAAGGTTTATAATGGAACATTTAATCCTTGATTTATTATAGAACCATATATTCTTGGTTGATATTGTAACAACCCAACCTTTGTTTATAAGGAACAATACATCCTTGGTTTTTGACCTAACCACCTATCCTTGGTTTATATCTATTTCTAACACATTGTACTAGGGTGTGACACCCAAGCATGTAGCCATTAAATAATGGTGCATTTGTGATCATATTAGTGCTTTCCAAAGGAGGGAGGCACTCATCACTTCATTAGAGATTTCATTTCCCTGATCAAAATGGGTTGATAGGATGTATGTTCCTCCTTTAATGGATTTACCCCTAGAATTGGTTTCCGAGTCTATGACTCCATTATAGATTAATAATTTATTCTTGAAACACATTCATGGTTTCATCTCATTGTGGATTCCTGTTAATTACACTGCTTCTATCTAGAAATTCTAAGTAGTCTCTTGACCAGGAAGCAACCTTCAGTCAAAGAAGTACTCACATTTGACATCAGCAGAATTTCTAGACACTAGAACATTGGACACATGTATTCTTCCTCATAAGAGGGATTTGAAATTGTGTGGAACCCCAAGGAATCCCACATCAATCATGGGGAATCATATGCTAGAGTAATTTTTTTTTGAAGTTTTCCTTAGTCATACCATGTTTAACATGGGGTAGGACATGAGCTTAACATCTAGAAGAGACAAGAATGGCTAATCACCACACTTGTGAAGTTAGATCAGATAGATACATCCCAAAGAGGGAAAACCAGGAAGGCTTAATAGAGGGATGGATCAGAATTCCCAATGAGGATTGATCTAGGATGGTGTTTCCTATAAGGGGATGATGTCACACTATAAAAGGGTACATTACTTGGTGGGAAGCATCGAAGTTTACTAGTGGTTGGGTCAGAATAACAAATGGGAGCATACCTAGGGTGGTGTCTCCTATAAAATGACTATTCACATTGTGAAGTGGTAAATCCATATGAACGCGGCACCATGGTCTACCATTTGATGGGATTGAACCTTATTAAGGATAAAAAAATAACATTTTTAGAATATTGGAATGAAAACCCATGTAGTTTGAGAGGGATGACGTTGTTCTTACACACTGAGACTTCTAATCCCAAGAGGATTTATCTCAATTAGAAAGTTTTTGGTATTGGAATTATGAATTAAAAATTCCCTGATTCTTTTAGTAGAAGTGATGATTTGGATGGGGATTATGTGATTAGACTTCCTTTATGGATGATATGATCTCACCAGAAAAAGGGTGAAGTGATAAAGTAAGTGATCATTCCTTACACCAAAAATCTTCTCAAATGAATGGTGTGATCCCAATGGGATATAGCGTCCTAGTTAAAAATCAGGAAGGATGTGAATGAATTGAGGGAAATTTGTGGAATGGATTTGGCAATAGGGTTATTGGGATGGAATCTTGAGGTGTCTTCCTGCATACCCTATTTAAGATACAAGGATCAAAATCAATGTAGTTCTTGTATCCCATTCATTTTAACGCCATACGGTAACGACGAGAGTGAACTGAAGTGAATATTACGATGTTGGGAATGAACCTTAAGGAGGTTTCATAAATTTCCCAATTAGATGTGAATGAAAGTCCATATAGTTCTTATAAGGTAGTTGGGGCTAACAAATGGTGAGGGGACCCTAGCATTTAGTTTGGGTCTTACCCATTGAAGTTTCCCTAGTGGACGCCAAGGGGGTTGTGACCATCAGGTGGGGCATAACCCTCCCAAGACGTAGTGGATCGAGGGAAAGACTAGGATGAGAATAGATGTTGGTGGATACTACAATATGGTAGGTTCACCACTAGGAGGCGGGGACCAAGGTTTACCAATGGTCAGGAGTGAACCTATGGGAGGCTTCTAACATACCATATTTGGAATATAAGGATCAAAACACATGTAGATTTGGGATTAAACATAGATTGTAGCCCGTAGAGGTGGAATTTTGGGCTTACTATAGGATCAATGACCATATTAAGGGTCTCATGGTTACCAATAACCTCTAACACCACATTATTCATGATCAGTGTGAGAAACCAGAGGAAGAATTTGACCAGAGAGTCATATTTCGAAAGATTAAACAATGAGAGATGGAGTGGGGAATACATGTAGAATCGGCCCATGCTAACAAAGATCAAATTGATAGGGATGGGGTGTTGAGATTTCCATGTGACCATCTCCCCTATAGTCATTTCATCTAGAGGAGGCAAGGAAGAGAAATGGTATTACCTCATGTAAGAAAGGCTAGGGGAATACATCTGAATGGCGAAAGTTCTCTATGGGGGATGAATTCAGTCCATACGAGGAGGATCTTATTCCACATGAGAAAGATCTCACTCCCATGGAGATGAGTGTGTGTGGAAGATGACAAAGGTGGTTCACCCATTGTGTGTGGTACGTGGTGAGGATATAGTTTAATGTCATCTATTGAGTATGATGGCACGTGGCAGTTTCATATACTACAACACGGACGAGGGGGGATCACCCATCACCCCATGGACATACATAATTGATACCCACACATACATGAGGAAAGGAAGGCATCAAAAATTCCTAAAGCGAATGAGGCGAGGAGGGGTCGATAGTGGGGTCCATGGTAGTGTATTTTTTTGAAGAACCAATAGCCATTATCATACCTATGAGAAACTAATAGGTGAGGCAATGTAACAAAGATCATTGCACAAGTGACCAAGAAATCACTATGCACATTCCTAGAGGGTTGAACAGAGGATGTGCATGAAATATGTGGTAATTGTGAATAGTATGGGCATAAACATGGTTCTTCATAGTAAACTGAACCCATGGAGAATAAGGAAAGTGGTGCACGCAAGATTGTATGTCTGCACACAAAAAATATGATGGTTGATTGAAAATGGTAGTGCACATGGGAAAGTCTTGCATGTAAGAATATTTCTTTGAATGCAATTTCATTATAAAAAACTGTAAATGGGTGAGGGTCAAGACCTTGTGGTCCCACCTGATGAGGAGCCCACATGGGGCCTATCACACAAGATCTAGTACCATGAGGGATTCAAGGATTCTACATAATCAAAGAAGATAATTTATTTCATTTGTGGGAGAGACTATTCAACTTTATATCCTTGCCCAAATGAAATGGGTTCTTTCTCATATATATTGGAAACATTCTTAGAGGTAGTGTAGATGAATTGGACAACATGTGTGGGAATTTGGTATCACATTGGGCGTGTAAGATGCATACATGTGGTACCACCTATATTGTTCATCCTTCTCCACATCAGCACATCTACTATGCCCATTTTGAAGGTTGGGTTGAAAGATTGACCACTGACGTCGTATTGGATTCCTAAGTATCTTTTGTACTAATTTTCGTCTTCCGCCCAACATTTTATTCCAGTGTGTGGCTCCCTTGAGTTTCTCAAAATGTTCCATTGAGTCAAAGGGTGGCATAATTTTTCTCAAATATGATTGTTTTTGGCCTCATGGTGAATTTGACACCAATAAATCCCCCCTTATAATCTGATCTAAAGGGGGATAGAATGATTTGTTCTGAGGAAAAGGAAAAAAATAACGGTGCATCCAAATGGGTGCATAAAAAATATGAAGCCTAGTGCAAAGTCTACCTTGCAGGATCATGGAAGAACTGTTCCAAATCAATGAATATGGTGTGGGACCATAGGCACAATTTTTTGACTTTCCATTTGATCAATGATTTCACTTTTTTGTGTCTAAATTTCTCATTCATTCATGGAAAATAGAAATTCAGTAATTGCATTACGCATAACTACTCAATCATTCACTCTTTAGACATGGACCTATTTTATTAACTAATGACCAATCCTATGAATAGGGAATACTTTTTCATGATAAACCCAAATATTTCACACCTTATCCTTAGGGATTTCAAAACACAATTGATATGATTGATCATCAAACTGCTACTGAGAGAGAATTTTTCATTGCTACACAGATGGCATAGATGACTGGGAACCATGAAATACTCTTAGATAGGAGATTCCTATTAGAAAATCATATACTCTTAGGCAGGATGACATGGTATTGTAATGATTATCTCTTGAGCGATAGTCTCCCATTGTGTAACTTTGGGATTACAGATAAAGTGGTCATCCTAGTCTTTGAGACTAAATCACTATAGTTGTTGTTCAGGCATGAAGATAGTCCCCATAGATACTACATCACTGTAAATAGACATTATTCTTTAGAGAATTGGGATATGTAAACCTGTTTCCATAATCTGAGAACCAGGACGATCATGGGACATGAACCAGTGCTTGAGGGATCCATTCCCACTATGCAAGCACCTTCCAAAGCAGTATAATAGATGAAAGTGTGGTTTGGAAGAAGGAATTGTACATGTGGTTTGAGGGTAATTTTATAAGTGAATGGGTATGATAATACTATGTTTACCTCAAATGTAAGGTGTTTAGGTAAGTGCTACTCCAAATCAGGTTGTTTGAAGTTGTATGGATATAACAATTCCATATCTACCATCAACAGGCACTGGGATAAGAGGAGTTTATCCAGTGGTCCCTTGAAAAAAATATGTTCCACCTATACCATGGGGAGTCTGACATCAGTTCAAGAGAAATTAACTTTATTATATGCATTACACTAGAGGGACTTCAATATGATGAATTCCTTCCAAACAAATATGTAGCCGAATAGAGCACGTAACCCCATCATGACATGGAATCTCCTAGATACCGTGATTTGGGGGATGGGGATTGATTATATCCTAATGAAAATCCCATATCTGGTGTGTTTCAGCTTTTTATTCATGAGGGAAAAAGGTGGGGATGCCAGGACGAGAGAAGTACTACTTAAATGCATCACAAAGGGTCAAGGCAGGATTATACTAGGTGGTCCTAGTTGTGGGATAATATTCTACATGGGGGTTCAGTAAATTGAGAGCTAGGACCTATGGATATGGTACACTGTCTTTATTAGTGCCATTCTGAGTGGGTGTCTATTGCTATTGAGGGATATAAGATTGTTTGTCTGCCGAAGAACATTAGTGATTGCAGGGATGATGGAATATTGAAACAAGGTCAATCTGGGGGTGCTTGTCTTAGCAAGGATCTACAGTATGTGGGGGTGAATCTTGAGTAGGAAAACACAAATGAGAATTTTTGGATAGTTATAGATCATAAATGGTGAGATTAAGGCCAACTTTTGTGGATATGATTTCCCAAATTCCATTATTCCTCCTGGAAATAGCTTATGACCATCTCTTTTGAATATTTATGGTGTATGATTGTTGATGATCAATGAAGAAGGGGCCAAGCATTGGATCGATAAACATTAAAATTTCAACTTCATACCATCACATACACTAGTAAGCCAGATAGTGGATGACTAGCGAGGTTAACTGAAGTAGATTTAATATCTTCAGAGCATAATTGGAGGTGTTCTAGTAGTTCTAATTGATGGGAAAATATTTTTTGAGCCATACCTATCATCTTTATTTTCCAGAAAGTTTAGATTCCTTTATAAACTATCAAAGTTGTATATAGAAGCTCATGAAGAGCATAAAACTTTCATACTCTGTTTGCTATTTTGAATATGTAAGACAAATTTTTTGGAAAAACTATTACGCTACTCCCCAAAGATGTTGATCTTGCCTTATCAAAATAATATGTAAAGAACTAGGAGGTGGAATACCTAGAGGAAATCCTATGAATATTCATGGGGAAGATAGAGGTAATGGAGACAATTCGATGGGAAAGTAGGTGGGCTAGAATTTAAGGGGAGAGAAAATAGGGAAACTAGGTAGCTGAGAAAAAATGAGTAGAACCTTGGTGGGTGCATCATAGGGTGACGCCACACCTTTTCCTTCTAAGAAGTTTTGGCCTTGATGGTTTCCCTAAGGATCAGCTAGAGAATCCCCTTGGAAACTAATAATGTATCACATTCATCCAACTTCCAATTCCATTTTACTGATGTTGTGGACTTCCTATAGGATGTTGCAATAATCTCTATCAATTGAAGCCATGTATCAAAAAATGCCACATGTCATAATTAAACATAAAACATTTCATCAAATTCAAGTAGTATACAAGGTTTAATTTCCCCAGAAGCATGTGTACCTAACGTCCATGGACTTCTTATGTGTTCCAATGATAGAGATACGAAGAACAAAATCTCCATATGAATGTGATGATTGGACAAGATCATGTTTTGAAAGAGATAACGCCCAATGAAGATAAATATTTCGGAGAATAAGAAGAGAAAGAATAATAATTAGAAGAAGAGGGAGAAAAAGAAACATAAGAAGGATAATAATAATATGCTAAGGATGAAGATCCTTGTGGTGGGGAAACTAAGAGGAAAATGTATCATAAATGGAGTCCCCATGAGAGTGGCGAGATTGAAGAATCAGATGAAAGGATCACTGAACATCTCAAACTATGTCTTGACATATATCTCTCATAGTCTATTCCCTTTTCAAATATCCGATCAAATAAATAGAAGATATCTTCCATAAAAGAACATCGGTATAGATCTTGGGGTATCCAATTCAGAAGGTGAGGGCATACTAATGAACATGGAGAGAGATGCCCCAGGGCCTACATAAGGTGCAAGGTCAGGAAATGTTCCATTCATGGACAAGGAGGCCAGTGGTGGGTTGTGTGAGGGGAGAAAAGTGAAAACCATAGAGTCCAGGCTATTCCCATATTCCAAGAGGATCTTCTTCCAATCATCTAGATAATAAGAATTAAGTGGTACCCTATGTTGGAATTTATTATGGTGTAATTGGAACTTTATTTGGGTTCGCTTAGCTCTCATAAGTCTCAACATCCATAGTCCTAGAATTATAATTAGAGGATCAGGTTTGATAAGGTTCATATTCCATACAGTGATGGTAAGACTACATCTCTGGAAAGATGAATAGTCTATGACATTTATTAGAGATCATCTAATGACTGCAACTATCCCAGGGGATTCAGTCATTCAAGATGATCTATCCTTGTAGGAAGGTGTCTATGAGGTTGTATCCATGGATGATGCCACTAATAGTGTAGTAGTAGATGGAGAATGTGGGGTTTATGAGGAGAAAATAAGTGAAGATGGCCATCCATGTATTATAGAGACCAACCTGTTAGAGACGATACCAAAGTAAGATCCTTCAGCAAGATTCCATGCCATCTTTACAGAATACGAACCCATAGACCCTGAGAAGCTATATTTTTTTGATCCCAAAGCAGTGGAGGAAAACCACATGACTTGGGGCCTGGAATGAAAGTGTGACAAGAATTTACATGGGGCACTGGAGGTGTAGTGGGTGATCTGAATGGGGTCACTACATAACTAGTTACGCTATCTCTATTCTAGAGGGGTTGACGCATTCAATCAGCATACACTAATCCAAAACTATCTAGTTGAGAATATGCAAATATGTATTGGTACCAAAAAAATATAAAAATATCCAAAATCTCTAGGAGTTTGAAAAAGATATCAAGAACCTAGATGAACAGACAAAAAAATGTTCTTCCTTCATCACTGACCAATCAGAATACATCATATGACTAGAGGTATAGCTGGTGGAGTCCTAGATGAAGATGAATCAAGAGAGATATCAAGTTTATAACCTCCGAGATAAAAATGACCAAGCACAGCTCCGAGATGATGATCGCTACTTGGTGGCTATTGATTAAGAGATGGAACTCAAATAGAGGTTGTATACTCTGAATGCCACATGTTGGAAGGTTTTTGTTCTTAATCATTCTATTTAAGGGGTTGATCTATAAGGTTTGTGTTTTAAAAACTTATGAAATGTATGTGCATGTTTGTTACTTCAAAATGCAAGCATGGACACATTTTTTCATTGTTTAATTACAATATCTCAAACATTTCTTATCTCATAGTTTTAGATAAACATAAAATTCTCAGGTATACTATTTTTTACAGACCTCCCAGTGTGTTCAAGATGATAGAGGCTATATATGGAGAATAGGGTTCTTGGAGCATCCAACTTTCCATTCTAGGTGTACTCTAGTGCACTGACGGTATTAATCTAGTGGAATTAAAATATATACAATCAAAGGGGAATGGGATATGATAATACTAAGAACCCAATATTTTGAACATGATTAGAGAGGCATCACAATATTGGACAACTGATGACCATGTTCAATAATGAAGTATCCATATTTCCTAGAATAAAATTGTAAAAAATTAACATGGTTTGACCATTGACCATGTTAGAAACAAAGGACATGTCCCAAATTTTCATACAATGTATTCTTGGGTGTTGTCTCAGGATGATAGGTGATCCATTGTGGCCAAACACCTTTCTATTAGGGGGTCCCTTTAAGGGAAAAATATGTTGAAGATATAAATAAGCAGAATAAAAAGCATGAGATTGGATTTATGGAATGTTCGAATGGATTCCAACACTCTCGTAATTATTCAATCATGTATTAGACCAAATTAGTGTGAGTGTACTGTTCTGAAAAATATGAATCCTATATTCTAGGGGATCGTCACCACATGTGATGTTTGAAAGGTGAAGATTGGAACAACATCGTAGATTACCAACACTCTAGGAGAGGAACTCTAGTTGAGGGCCTAGAATGCTTCGTAGTTTTAAATGCATATAGTGAGGATGATGAACATGTAGTTTTTTTAATGGTGGTACCTCTATCAATGACCAACACACAATTTATTGAACATAGAAAAAATGGGGTTACAAGAGTATGAATGATGGAATCTTATTAAAATCCTTATCATAAAATGGGAGCAAATCACCAGGAAAATAATCAATCTAGGTAATATCTTGGTTTACCCCCATGTTGGCAAGAATATCATAAACCATGTTCGTATCACAAAAGGCATGAGTGGAAATGTAGTTGATTTCCGTGAGCCAAGAAATTCAATTCATCCAATGGGAATTAAGCATCCATGAAAGATGCACCACCCCCTTACAAATAGCTTGGACAATAGTGGTTGAATCACTTTCAAAACAAAGATTATTCCAACCCTTTTTATTGGCAAAGTCCATAGCATGGATCACTCCCATCATTTCTACTTCCAGAGCCGAGGTTGTACCACACCTGCCAAAGAAGCATCCATGACAACTGCCAAGATAGTCTCTAAAGATGGTACCACATCCTTCATTTCCTGGGATTCGTTTCGAGGCACCATAGACATTCACTTTGATCGATCCTGGAAGTAGAGCTTTCTAGAATACCTTATGGTACATCGAGGCTTTCTATAAGATCTCGCAATCCTGAGATGGTGAAGGATCTGAAAATTACCAACAGAGTTGTCACAATGAGATTTCTGAAGTGAGGCATCATCCCAGAAGGAAATGATAACATGTGTCCAACCTATAGTGAGACTAAATGAGAAATGATTATGAAGAATTTTTTTTATCATACCGGATCACATGTAAGAGTTTTACAACCGCAGTCAGAAAACGATTTTTGATTTGCATAGAATAATCACAATTAACACAACACTGCAGTTGAGATGAGATAGTATCAAGAAGTAACCATATAAAACAAAAGTTTTAAAGAATGTAATTCCAAATAGCTGCAGCTATAGTACATGATATAAAAAAATGATTAGTATCCTTTCTATGTTGATTGCACAGATGATATATACAACAAAGTTGAATCCCAAAAGATTGCAGGCACACTTCAGTGGGGACCCTATTATGAGAAATGTGCCAAATAAGGGTATGTATCAAGGGATTTATCGAAGGTTTGTTAAAATAATTCAACCAACAATGTCTAGGATCAGAATTTAAGAAATTGTTTGCGTAGAAGCTTTTCGAATCAGGAACACCATTAAAAGATGGTTCCCAAATGAAGAAGTCCTCGGTGTTGGAGAAAGTATAATTTTCAATGATATGAATGATGTGATTAGGGAGGGTGATTTCATGGGATTTAAAAACATCCCAAATAGTGGATTTGGTATTGTCAGGAAGAGTAATGGGGGCAGCATGGAGATTAAAGATACACCAGTCCAGTTGTCCAACTAGATGTTCATTGAGGAATTATTTCTAACCATCCATATAGAGTTTTTTATGATGCTAATGATGGATTGCCTAATGGATGTCAAGATAGAGTAAGTAATGTATTACAGAATACCGTTCTTGAGCGTGGTAACAAAACATTTTTTTTAAAAGGCGGTGGAATAAAAGTTGTTATGAAGTAGCCTCAAAATCATCCTAGCTTTGAGAGAATCATTAAAAAGCTTAAGATTATTGATTCCAAGACCACCCTTGTCCATAAGCTTCCAACAGGTGACCCATGGAATGGTCACAAGCTTATTTTAAGTAGTACTACCATTCCAAACAATGTTTTTAATATAAATATTTATTTTATTAAAAAGACTAGCAAGCCAATTATAAACCATCATTGAGTAAACCATTTTGAAAGCAATTGTAGATTTCTCAAGACAAATTCTTCCATCCATAGAGAGAGATTTACACTTCAAAAGAGAAATTTGGCTGGTAATTTGATCTAAAATACCTGAAAAGTAAATAAATTTAGGTCTTCCCCAGAAGATTGGAATGCCAAGATAAGTAAAGGGGAATGATATTTCATTGATTCTAATGTAATTGATGATGTTACTTTTTTTGTTAGAGGCAAAATTCTTCCAAATGAAAACAAAGGATTTTCTCCAACATACAGCTTGAACCAAAAAAATTTCATAATGATTCAAGCCATTTTTGAGGTTTTGGATATTTATTTTATCACCTTTTAGGAACAGAATAATATCATTAGCATATAAAAGATGGGTAAGATCATTTAAGTTTATACAAGCCTGGATAGGTTTAATCTTGTTTTGATCCACAAGGTGCATGAAAAGTCTACTTATGTAATCCTCAGAAATAGAAAAAACAATTTCAGAGAGAGGATCAACTTTCCTAACTCTTTTTGTGCATTTGGAGAAGCCTTTAGGAGCCCCATTGACCATCACTGGGATGGAAGACGAATGGAATATGGTGCTTATCATACCGGTGAAAGAATCACTAAACCCAAAGTTTTTTTTAGAACCTTTAAGATGAAACTCCAATTCATGGTATCAAAAGCTTCCTAATGTCAAGTTTAATGGCCACACTAACTCCCCTAGTGCATTTTTTCAGAATATTAGTGCGTTATGAAGTAAGCTAGATGACATATTTAATAGGCATAACTTTGATGAAGCCAAATTGGTTACAAGAATCAATTTTATTACAGATGGAGTCAAGTCTATTGGCAAGGTGTTTAGAGATAATTTTATAAATGGTGTTGATGAGCGCAATAGGTTGAAAGAGATGAATCTCAGAGGAATTTTTCACTATAAGAATAAGACAACCCATAGTTTAATGTCATGTCATTTGGATGTTACACATGGTTTAAGGTCATACTACCTGGACCCTATGGGGGATGCTCAATATTATTGATTGAACATAACACATAAGAGGTAAAACGTGATGTGAATGAGACTATTGACCTCACCTGTTTTGATAATTGTAATTATGATTTCACACACATTAATAATCCCCAATAATAAATATCTATATATTTATTCTTTTAATATATGAAAATTTATTTGATAATCATATTAAAATAATCTTTGTAATATTTTAATCAATGTTTATCTATGTTTATATGACTTTTGAAGTAATTCTAAATCAATCAGATATGTTCTGCATAAAACAGATAAGTGTTAAGTCACCGATATGCCTATAGCTACTGATACAGATCTACCGGTACTTATTCTACTGACAGACATAGACACCGATAAGAAAAGGTCACTGATACGCATAGATACCGGTATGTATAAGTCCACCGGTAAGTACATGTCTCTGATAGATCAAGTCCACCGATACAGACAGCTACTGATAGAAGCTAAGATACCGATAGAACTAGTCTACCGATATACACATCACTAGTACAGAACGGAGCTACCAGTATGCACAAGCTACCGATACAAAGTTAACTGGTATAAACTGTCACTGATAAATAGAGCAACTGATGAAAGCGAGTTACTGCTAGAACAATCAAGCTACCGATTGAACGAGTCACCGGTATATAGAGCTACTGATACATGGAGTAATAACTGACGATACAGGGAGATACTGGTAAAATGACAAAGATCTACTAATAGGCTCTCACTGCAATACAAAGTACACCAATACACCACTATCGACAGAAGGCTATTGACGAAAGACTGACCAGTCCAACTCTACTTTTTTCAATATTATTTATTTATTAAGTAATAGTAATATTTGTTGATTTCAATGCAATTAATGTTATTTGATGATAGTTGTTGGCATGTCAGGGAACTGTTCCTCATACCTGTAAAAAGGTAATCATTTTATTTTCCCAGAGCTGAAAGCTATAAAAGGAAGGAAAAAGGCCAGGAAGAAAGTAACTAAGAAGGAATGTGAATTTTGTGGAAAATCAAGGTCTGAATACCATTAGAAGGTGGGGAATCCACATAGAAAGAAAGTCTACATTCATACTAGAAGAGCACTGGACATACACAAAGCCATCCATTCTAGAGAAGAACAGAAGAGGCACCTTAGTCAAGGAGTGAAGAACAACAACGAGATCTTTATACACTCAAGCTGATCAAACTGAACTTGTAGAAAATGACCCTCTGTTTTTCTGTTAAAAAATAGAGAAGGATCAGAATCATTTCTGATTAATAAAAAGAGTCCATAGCGGTACTACAAATCACTAGAGATTTCTAAAACTCATATTTACTCTCTTAGTGATTATTCTATTTACATTTCGAGTAGTGTGTGTTCACGGTATATTTTATACACACACTGTCTCCTGAGCTAAGCTGAAGGATTTATTACTCCTTACTCAATCATTCTATACCTCCCTTGTATCCCACTGTGGATAGTGGTAGAGGTCAAGTAAAACTTGGACAGCCTGTGAGCTGTTTGTTTTCCGACGAAGAACTGTGGTAGAGGTATTAGTACCTGTAAAGTCTTTGCACTCTTGTTTACCCCGATCCAGGGTGTGGATTAAATTTATAAAAATTGTTTGAGAGGAATATGTCTCGGCTTGAGACTGAACCTCTTTGTTACATCTTTTTGTATTTTTAGTTTACATTAAAAGTATACTATATATTTCATATTCCACAGCTAATTACTTTGAAATAAAATTTGTTTTAAAGTTACTTTGATTAATAAATTAGCAAGTTTTTATACTTATTGTGAACCAGTAAGTTAGTTTCAAAAGTTAATTTAACCTTATGATTAACTTAATTGAGACCTAATAAATCTTTGAGAAACTAATTGAACTTTTACAATTTGTATAAATTCACTATAGTCTAACATGTTTTTAAAAAGGGGGATTTTACTATAAATATTTTTAACATAAATTTTAATTGGAACTCAATTCACCCCCCTCTTGATTATCCACTCCAACTAACATTTGGTATCAGAGGAGTTTGTTTTTATTAAAGGATTTCAAAAAACTCTTTTTTTCAACTATGATTTTAGTTGTATCTTAAAGATCTTAAATTTATGTTAGTTCTAAATTTTATCCCTTTAAATATATTTTCTAAAATGTCTCTATGGACAATAGACTAGAAGGTGTTTCTACCAACCGACCACCTTTTTTTAATGGTACAAAATTTGTCCAGTGGAAGATTAAAATGGAAATTCATTTAGAAAGTATGGGCTTCGATATCCTGACAGCAATAGAAACTCAATATAAGATTCCAGAATCTGAAAGAACTAATTGGGATGAACAGACTAAAACTGCTTATAGTAATAACTGTAAAGAAATGAATGCCTTGTACTGTGCTTTAGGAGATGAATAATTCAATCTCATATCTCCTTGTAAAACTGCTTATGAAAGTTGGGACACTTTGGCTATTTCCCATGAGGGAACAACCAATGTTAAAGAAATGAGGCTGAATACCTATACTATTAAATATGATAATTTTAAAATGAAACCTGATAAACCCATTTCTAACATGTATCTCAGGTTCAATGAGATTGTCAACACTATGAGCTCTCATGGAAAAGTTGTTCCTGCAAAAGAACAGATTATGAGAATACGAATATGTTTGCAAGAAAGATGGAGAGGCACATATGTCTCCATAAGAAAATCGTGTGATATAATTTCAATACCTGTTAAAGAATTAATTGGTATGATTATGATGTATGAGGAAGAACTCAAAGTGAATAAGGAAGAATATGATGAACCAAAAAGAATGTCAGTGGATTTTAAGTCTATTGCCTCAAGGATAAAGGACAAGGATAAAGTTCACATACCTACTGAAATCTCAACAAGTGAAAGTTCAGATTCTGACAGTGATGCTGAGATGGCCCAAATAGCGAGAAGATTTAAGAAGTTCTATAGGAAGAAGAAATTATTCAGGAAATCAAACTACAAAGGTAAATATGATAAATATGGCCATTGGAAAAAGGATTGGAAGGAAGCTGAGAATAGTGATGAAATTATCTTCTATGATTGTAAGAGAAAAGGTCACATTAAAGATGACTTTCCAAAATTTAAATTCAAGAAGAAACATGACTTCAAGGACAACAAATACATGAATGCTATGAAAGCTACCTGGAGTGCTTCAAAATATAGCAGAAGTGAATATGAAGTTTCTGACTTGGAAAATAATCGAGCTAATATATGTTTTTTGACAAACACATCTGAGGTAACATTATACACTCATGCTTTAAATTCATATTATTCTGGAGTTGATTCTGATTCTGAATCTGAAAACATGTCTAGTGGAGAGTTATTTGAATACTATAATATTCTAGAAGAGACATGTAATGAATTAAAGGAAACGTATAAACCCTTGAAGAAACAGTAGGCTTTGAACATCTATGTTAAATCTAAACTTAATATAGAAAAGGAAAAGAATTCTCAATTACTAAAAGAAAATACTAAACTAAAAATGTATAATGAGCAACTGAGGAATGACATAGAAAAGTTCAAAAATGGAAGGAACAGTATAACTAAAATTCTAGGTAAAACAGTTGCACCAAAGTATTCTACTAGTTTGGGATCCCAACCTGGACAGAGATAGTTGACCAAAAATAGATTTATTCCTAAATCGGGACAAAATTCTGCAAGTTCTTGTTCTGGAGATTCATATTCATCAACTAGTTATACACATTATTATAGATCAAACAAATGTTATATTTCAAAATCAATTGATTCTATAAATTATATGAGACCCATAAGACAAATTTGGGTATCTAAAGATTTGATTGCTAACCTGTATGGACCCAAGAGAATCTGGGTACCAAAATCATTTTCCATCTAAATATGTTTTGTAGGAAACCTGCTTAAAGAGTTCCTGTATGAAAACATGGTACATGGATAGTGGATGTTCAAGGATCATGTCTAGAGATTAATGATGCTTTAAAAGCCTAATAAAGGTTGATGGAGGCTATGTCACCTTTGGTGATAATTCTAAAGGAAAGATCATCGGCCTAGGCCATATTGGTAACACTAACTCAGCTTTAAATTCTAAAGTATTATTTGTTGATGGACTTAAATATAATCTGTTGATTATTTCTCAGTTATGTGATGATGGATTTAATGCTAAATTTGAAAATAATTCTTGTAATGTTTTCAGTTCCAAAAATGTTTTAGAATTTTCCTCTTCAAGAAATGAAAATGTTTATGCTGTTGATCTCAATTCTTTAGCTAAACAAAATATTACGTGCTTAAATGATTTTCATAAGGAATCCTAGCTTTCACACAGAATATTAGGAAACTGAAACATTCATTCACTTAGAAAACTGACTAGGAATAACTTATTTAGAGACCTACCTAAGCTTGAATTCCCAGCTGACAAAGTTTGTAATCACTGTCAAAAGGGAAAGAAATATAAAGTTTCTTTTAAATCCAAGAAAGAAGTTTCAGCTTCTCAACCACTCGAGTTGGTTCACATGGACTTTTTTGGACCTTCTAGAGTTTCTAGTTTAAATGGGAAGCACTATGTCTATGTCTTTGTAGATGACTATTCTAGATATACTTGGGTATACTTCTTATCTCACTAAATTGATGCTTTTTCTTAATTTATTATGTATTCCAAGTTAGTAGAAAATCATAGTGGACTTAAGATTAAGACCCGTGAGTTTGAAAATCATGAGTTTGAATCTTATTTCTCACACAATGGCTATAGTCATAATTTCTTTGCCCCTATGACACCTCAGAAGAATGGTGTAGTAGAATGAAAAAATAAAACCCTTCAAGAGATTGCATGAACCATACTTAATTAGTATGACCTACCTGATTACTTTTGGGCTGAAGCTATAAATACAACTCGCTATATTATTAATAGAGTCTTGATTAGACCTGTTCTTATGAACGCCCCTTATGAGTTGTGGAATAATAGGAATCCTAAGTTTAATTACTTCAGAGTTTTTGGTTGCAAGGTTTTTATTCTAAATAAAAAGTATAATCATGAAAAGTTTTCACCCAAAAGTGATGAAGGAATTTTTCATGGTTATTATTTAACTAGAAAATCCTATACAGTCTTTAATAAAAGAACCAAATGTGTGGAAGAATCTGTTCACATCATGTTTGATGAAACTGATCCACATGAACCTAAATCTTCCTTTGAAAATCTTTAAGAGGATTTGACTGTTCTGGACCTTAATGATAAAACTAAAGAACCTGCTGTAAAGACATCTAGTTCTGGAAATTTTCCATAAACTTCTTATATAGAACCCGAACTTAGAGAACATCCTGAAATTTCTAGTCCTACCATTAATCGATCGACTAGGATTATAAAGAATCATCATTAGGATGCTGTTGTTTGTAATCTTGATAGAGGGACACTGACAAGAGCTTCTCTAAGAAACCAAGTTGAACATCAAGCTATTCTTTCACAGATAGAACCTAAAAATGTCAATGATTCAATCAATGATAAATTTTGGTTAAATGTTATGCAAAAAGAATTAAATCAATTTGAAAGAAACAAATTTTGGGAATTAGTTGACATACCCAAGGACACTTTGACCATAGGCACTCAATTGGTTTTTAGAAACCAAGTTGATGAGTCTAGAAATATAGTTAGAAACAAATCAAGGCTAGTTTCACAAGTATATAGTCAATATGAATGTATAGACTATGAGGAAACCTTTTCACCTGTAGCTAGATTATAAGAAATTAGGATACTACTTTCCTGTGCTTCTCATTTGAATTTAAATTTATATTAAATGGATGTTAAAACATATTTTCTAAATGGTTTTATAACTGAAGATGTTTTTGTTGAACAACCACATGGATTTAATAATCCTCATTTTCCAAATCAAGTTTTCAAACTATCTAAAGCTTTATATTGTTTAAAACAAGCTCCAAGAGACTGGTATGACAAACTTAGTAATTTTCTTATTTCAAAAGGTTTTACTAAAGGGATTTTTGATACAAAACATTTTATTAAAAGAATTTCTAAAGATGTTTTGATAGTAAAAATATATGTTGATGAAATTATTTTTGGAACTTCTAAAAATTCATTATGTTCTGATTTTTCAAAGAGCATTCAAAATGAATTTGAAATGAGTTTAATCGGAGAACTCAAATATTTTCTTGGATTTCAAGTTTTTCAAAATGAAAATGGTATTATTTTGAATCAAGGTAAATATACAAAGGATCTTTTAAAACGTTTTGGCTTGGATAGTATTAAGAAAAGTGATACTCTTATGAGTACTGTCTATAAATTGGACATTGATGAAACTTGGAAACTAGTGGATCAAACAAGTTACAGAGGTATGATTGGAAGCTTACTTTATCTTACTACTAGTCGACCAGATATTATGTTTAGTGTGTAAATGTGTTCAAGATTTCAAGATAATCCAAAATAATCTCATTTACTTGCTGTTAAAATAATTTTTAAGTATCTTAAACATACTGTAAATTTGGGTTTGTTTTATCCAAAATGACAATATTTTGATTTAATGTGTTATTCAGATGCTGACTTTTCTGGTTGCAAGTTATATAGAAAAATCACATCTGGAACATGCCATTTTCTAGGTAAGTACTTAGTTTCTTGGTGTAGTAAGAAAGAGAACTCGGTTGCATTGTCTACTACCGAAGAAGAGTATATAGCTGCTGGTAGCTGCTGTGCAAAAATTCTGTGGTTGAAACACACTCTTTTGGACTATGGATATGATTTTAAGCATGTTTGAATTAACTGTGATAACACCAGTGCAATTAATATTTCAATTAACCATGTGTCTCACTCTAGGACCAAACACATTGATGTAAGGCACCATTTCTTGAGAGATCACTACCAAAAAGGTGATATTACTCTTGAATTTATAGGTATTGAACATCAATTAGCTAACATTTTCACCAAACCTTAATGTTTGGATAGGTTAAGTTACATTAGACCTGAGTTAGGAATGATTATCCTTGACTGGTAGATACCTCACCGATGTGATACCTCACCAATGTACCTCACTGATGTGAAACCTCACCTATTAGGAATTCTAACCCATATACCCTACTGATGCACTGTTTTAAACTTCTTTCTGCCGCTAGAAAATGTATTGTTTCTAATTATTATATTATAATTATTTATGATTCCTAAATGATAAAACTAAGTCTTAATTAATTTTTGATCCACATCAAACCCTTTGCCCTCATGCCTTAGCTCCCGAATCTCTCGAAAACACTAAGTTCCTCAAACCAGAGATGGAAAAAATAAAACTCCATACTATCAGAGATGACATTAATGATCCGAATGAGAAGAACCAGAAGACCGATCCAGAAGCAAGTGGCAGTGTTTGTAGAACAAGGTCAGAGAGGCGACCAGTGAACCCTCATTTACAAAATAGAGTTACTGTGATCGAAAAAGAGTTATGTGTGGAATAGTTGTTATCCAGTAAATTGTTAGTTCTAGAGGTGGTGGAAGATTAGAAGTGGGTAGAATGATTTTTGAACAACAATGGACCCTACTATCTGAAGCTTCTGAAATAGTTCTATGAGTTTGTAAGCTTTGAGAAATCAGAAGATGAGAACCGAGTAATTTATTTTGTGAATGGAAAGGAGATATCTTTTTCATTCGTTAAGTGGGTTAAATGCTTGAAGGTTCCACACGGAAGTGTTCTTGGATATTTATCGAAATAAGTACCACCTACAAGTGACATATTTGATTATGAGATTGCTTTAGAGGAACTCACCAGTAGTGGTAAGCAAAGACAGGTGGTGGCTGCTAAAATGGATGGAGAGAACAGATTGTTGTTCAAGTTTGTTCAGCATGTTTTAATTCCAAGGAGGGGGGACTTTGCTAATTTAATATGTCAAGATATCTATCTACAACATCTCTTGAGACATGGTTTGAAAGTGAATCTATGCAGGCTACTAATGATTGAAATGTAGGAAATGATCATGCCAAAATCAAAGACCAATTCCTTATTCTTATCCATGTTTATCTCAGTAATGATCAAAGTGAAAGGGGTAGATGAGTCTCAAGATAACACCGTGGTAGTAAGGAATATTTTTTGTATCACAAGCATTGTTTGCAAATATATGAAGATAAACTAAAATCCATGGAGAAGAGAATGGGTTAATGATGATAAGAAGCTATATGATAAGTTCAATCCTATGGATCATCCTTCAAGACCTAAGGATGTGAGGGATCCAGTTCTAGGACCTGATGAGGAAGAACATGAGTACAGTGATGGGACTGATGAAGAGGAGACTTCTATGGCTGATGGAAGGGATATAGACTTTCCCCCAAGTCCTGTTGCTGAAATTATATCTTCAGGGAAGGAAACTTTATTACAAGAAGAAAAACCTGTTGATAAGGAAGACCAGCCAGCCCCTGAGAATGAAGAAGAAAGAGAGAATGAATTTGATGCCTCTGATTCTATCTACTTAATTCTGAGTCCATTGATTGGAAGATCAGTTGTGCATGTTAAGGATGTAGTGGGTGAGATGGAGGGACCTTTACCTATTCCTGAGGAACCTCTTGCTGTTGTAGAGATGGAGTTGATTGTATATGATTCTTCTGAGGAAGAAAGACCTTCTGAGAATGTTGTTGTTGTAAAAGAGAATGCACCCATTATGGGGGAGCATACAACCAGGTTTGGCAGTGTTTTAGTGGCTATTGAAATTTAGGATTGGGTAGAAGACCCAGGTTTTGTGTTTTGTGGATTAGATTATCCAGATTCAGATAATGAGGCTTCCCTCAATAGACCAAAAAACAAATATGATATTCAGACTGAGTTGTTACCTGAAGATGTGGTCAGAATGCATGAACTGGATAAGCTCAAGTCTGATCTCAAAATCAGTTTTGTGGAAGAGATAAGGAAAATGGAAGCCTCACTCATGTCATCCATTCAATCGATTATGAATGACTTAGTGCCCAGTATAGTATCTGAAAGAGCAACTGTTGTGGTTGCACCTGTTGATATGATCACCAGGGATGACATTGAATCCTTAAAGGATGAGATGAAAGAGTCTTTTAGTGCTTATGTTTCTGAATTAAAGCACTACTTTTTTGAAGAGATGAGAAATTTGGAAAAGTCATTTGAACTCTCTCCCAGTTGTATTGTATCAACCTTTGTGGGAGAAATAGTGGATGAATTTACAGCTTTCCAGACTCAAGTATCTAGACTGGAAGAGGATTTTGAATTTCTAAAGAAATATATTATCTCTTTAGAATCTTATATGAGTTCTAGATCTCAAATAGATAGAGATTTAGCTTATGTCAAAAGTGTTGTAAGCCAGATGGTATCAGTCCTTGAGGGATTTAAAACCTCCATGAATGATCATGCCAGCACCCAGGATTTCCAAGTGAAAAATCTTATCAGTGGGTTGACCAAACACTTCAAGGAAACATAAACCTTCTCTATTAGTTATATTGATTCCAGAACATCAGTATATTTGGACCAGATTAGAGCTATGATGAAGGAGGAGCTTGTTTCAACATCAACCAGTGTCTCTGTGGACTCATCTGATCTGAGAAAAGTGGTAACTTCTACTAGAGATACAATTAGAGATATAGTGAAGATAGTTAAAGACTATGTGAGAGAAGCTTCTACCTCTCAAAAAGAAGTGAAAGATAAGGTATATTATTATTTCCAAAGGGTTTACACCAAGAATCAGCTTAATAATCATTTCAAGATTATGTTAGAAAACATAAAGCTACTCCAAGTCAATCAAGCCTTTTTGGAGCAAGTAAGAAAGCTAAGGGAACTAACTCCATACTTGAAAAAATTCATGGAGAAGAAGGTTCATTTCATATCTGATATGGAAAGAGGAGGAGGAATAATTATGGATTTCAAAAATATCTTGTTACCTTTCTTTCATATCAATGCTAGACCAGTTATTATACCCCCCAGCTTTACCTGCATCTGCCTCTACTACTTATCCTATTCAGATGACTCCAGCCCAAGCTATTAGAAGCCTTACATCTATGATCACTCAGAGAACTACTCAGTATAGTCCAGGGATATTTTATGTAGCTCATCCTCCTCTGATCATCTCAGGTGTTCCTAAGCCTTCACCTACATCCACCTCACCTGAATCTTCTTCTGATCCCAATGGTAAATCTCATGCTGAGGATGTGGAATGGTTAGTGGCTAGGATATTTTGATAGGAATCACCTATATTTATTTTTGTATTTCATTGTATCTGTTTGCTCGAACAAATATAATGATCCTAATTTTTTTCCCATATGTTACTTCTCATGTGTTTTTCCTTCTTGTCCCACTTTTTGATTATGACAAAGGGGGAGAAATATTATACAAAATTATTATCCAAGGGACACATATCTGGGAATAATAACTTTTATAAGAAAGGAGGAGAAATACTATCTTTTATGAGCTTAATTCGTTTTCCTCTGATCCATTGGTTGTATTTTTGCTATATATGATTTATAATACATTTTTTTCTCTGATACAATTCGATCTAATGAAATATCATCTAATACATTACTAATTATATTGGGATTATAATATCATAAGTTGTGATTATCAAAAAGGGTGAGATTGTTGACCTCACCCGTTTTGATAATCCCAATTATGCTTTCACATAATTTAATAATCCCTAATAATGAATATCTATATATTAATTTTTTTAATCTATGGCACTCTATTTGATAATAATATTAAAATAATCTTTGAAATATGTTAATCAATGTTTATCTATGTGTATATGACTTTTAAAGTAATTATAACTCAATCGGATATGTTCTGTATAAAACAGATAAGTGTTAAGTCACTAATATGCCTATAGCTACTGATACAGATCTATCAGTGCTTAGTCTACCGATAGACATAGTCACCGATAAGCAATGGTCACCGATACACAGAGCTATCAGTATGTATAAGTCCACCGGTATGTACATGTCCTTGATAGATCAAGTACACCGATACAGACAACTACCAATAGAAGCTGAGCTACCGATAGAACATGTCTACCGGTATACAATTAACTGGTACAGAATGGAGCTACCGGTATACACAAGCTACCGATACAAAGTTCACCGGTACAAACAGTAACTGATACATAGAGCTACCGATGCAAGTGAGATACTGCTAGATCAATCAAGCTACCGATAGAAGGAGCCACCGATATACAGAGCTACTGATACATGGAGTAATAGCTACTGATATAAGGAGCTAACGGTACAAGGAAAAATTGCTACCGATAGGCGCTCACTGCAATACAAATTCCACCATTACACCATTACCGACAGAAGGCTACTGATGAAAGACTGGCTTGTCAAACTCTTCTTTTGTCAATATTATTTATTTATTAAGAAATGGTAATATTTTTTGATTTCAATGCAATTAATGTTATTTAATGACAGTTATTGGCATGTAAGGGAACCATACCTCATACCTATAAAAAGGTAATCATTTCCTTTTCCCGGAGCTGAAAGCTTTAAAAGTAAGGAAAAAGGACTGGCAGAAAGGAACTAAGAAGGCACGTGAATTGTGTGGAAAATCAAGGGTTGAATACCATTGGAAAGTGGTGCGTCCACACATAAAGAAAGGATACGTTTATACTAGAAGAGAACTGGACATACATGAAGCCATCCATTCTAGAGAAGAACATAAGCTGCACCTTAGACAAAGAGTGAATAACTACAACTAGCTCTTCATGCACTCAAGCTGATCAATCTGAACTTGAAGAAAAAGACCCTCTAATTTTCAGAAAAAAACAAGAGAAGACTTAGAATAATTTTTCATTAATCAATTGAGTCCAGAGCTTCACTTCAAATCACTAAAGCTTTCTAAAACTCATATTCACTATCTTATTGATTATTTTATTTACATTTCGAGCAGTGTGTGTGCTCTGTATATTTTATACACACACTATCTCCTAAGCTAAGCTGAAGGATTTCTAAATCCTTAATCAAACTTTCTATAAGTCCCTTGTATCCCACTGTGGATAATGGTAGAAGTCAAGTAAGACCTGGACATCCTGTGAGCTATTTTTTTCCTCACGAAGAACTGTGGTAGAGGTATTAGTACAAGGACAGTCTTTGAACTGTTGTTTACCCCGATCCAGGGTGTGGATCAAATTTATTCAAATTGTTTGAGAGGACTAAGTCTCATCTTGAGACTGAACCTCTTGGTTACATCTCCTGTTCTTTTTAGTTTAAGTCTAAAGTATACAATATATTTCATATTCTGATGCTAATTACTTTGAAATACAATTTGTTTGAAAGATACTTTGATAGTTAAATTAGAAAGTGTTTATACTTATTGTGAACCAGTAAGTTAGTTTCAAATGCTAATTTAATCTCTTGATTAACTTAACCGAGACCTAATCAATATTTGTGAAACTAATTGATGTTTTACAATCTGTATAAATTCACAACAGTTTAACTTGTTTTTAAATAAGGAAATTTTACTATAAATATTTTTTACAGAAATTTTAATTGGAACTCAATTCACCCCCCCCCCCTCTTGAGTATCCACTCCTAACAACAGAGACCAATGAGGATATCATGATGCATAAATACCTTAAGATTAACTTCATACAATTTAGTTTCCTAGATCTTGGACAACAATTTGGGCATGAGGGACAAAAAGGATAGTGAAGCTATGGCTAGACTCGGAGAGAAAATTTCTGGGAATCATTATGAATCCAATGAGAATGCTAATAATGTTATATATAGTTCTAAAAGAACAAATTGGTTGGAAACCAACATTGGTGGGGGGGAGATACTCTCTTGTGAGGATGCTAAATCATCCCATAATTGTCATGGGGAATCATAATCTTGTTCATGGTAGGTTCATATTTTAATGTCAGGTATTGAGTGCATTATATATTAGTTTAAGGTCATAAAATTTAGACCATAGTTGTAATGGTATCTAAAATAGGTATGTGTAATATGGTATCGTAACAAATCAATGTGAATATGGGACCTAAAGTCATGACTCTAGGTCATAGAGTTTGTAGCATAGTTTGAATGGTGTCTCAAATGGTTACGCATAATGTGGTATCATACCAACCCAATGTTAATAAAGACCCTTAAGGCCTAACTCCACACCAAATATCCCAAATGAGACTCTTGATATTAAACATAACAGCATCAATATGGCCAGGATGGATGGAAAATCTGACAATAGTGGTCCAAGTAGGCTCATTTTCCATATATAGGGTATAAGAGAGAAGTAAATAAGGAGAAGTGAATTTGTGGTTGGGCTCGAAGATGAAATTTTTTCACATCACTATGTATCCCATGATGATGTGAATCAATACAAATATAGTTATTAATATATATAATGGAAGATGACCAGTGCCAAAGGTAATATCATCTCAGACAAGAATACCACAATAAGGCCACAAAGTTTATAGTCACATAAGTATGGAATAGAGAGGCTTTAAATAGTTTAGTGTCAAAAATCTTGGAAAATAGTCATTAAAAATAGTTTAAGTCCATACGGCTTTGATCAAAGGCTATTTGTTTAATTTCATAGAGTTTGGACCATAGGGTCTTCAAATAGTTTATGGTCCTAATGCTTGGACTTTAACCATCGCAAATAGTTTATGGTCGAAAAGCTTGGACAAAATGATCTCAGTTTAAGGTTATATAGTTTGGACCATATGGATTGATAATCTACTAAATGTGGGTAAAAAACCTACTAAGACTCAAAATCCCATGTGATCCATTATTGGTGAGAGAAATAAGGAGGGATGTTAGGTTTTCCTTATCACATGTATAAGTATAAAAAAGGGTAAATAAATGTCGCGTTTATCATGTCCAAATGATAGTGATAGTTCCACTCAACATTCAATTATGCATATAGGGGAAATACCAGTGGTTATAGAGTTCTATTAGAACATAAGGAGGTGGTAATGGATTAAATGGAAACCTTTGAGATCTAAATTACAGAATGAGAGACTGATGGGTTTGACCATTATTGACCATGTCCAAAACAAAGGGTTGAACACTTCAAAAATCATCCATGGGGTGTGAAAATAGATAATCAACTCTTGAACATGTTCAAAACTATTTATTATCTATTATCCAATTGAAATCCATTAGGGAATTGTCTCGGGATTGTATTTGATCCATGTGTCTTGGAACCGTGCCGTTATGAGGTCTGTATGGATGTAAAAGATGGTGGAAACCCAAACAATGAAAGCCTCAATGTATAGAGATGGGACACAATAGTGTCAATGTGGAACTTGAAACCTTATATCTTGTGTCTCAGGGAATCATTTCACATCAGTTGTAGGACCAAACTAAATTCTTAGTAGAAGTCCCTATTTTTACCAAACGTTTCGGGTCATATCTGTTAGAAAAAATGCTCTTAGTTTATGGTAATAGAATTTGGACTCAAGGGATTATATTTTAAAAGAATAAATATGTTGCATGGTTTATTGAAGCTACCCAACATGAATGGAAACCAAGAAGGCCTGCACTATATCACACGTTCCCAAGAAGAACTTTCACACAATTTAAATTTGTAATTATAGGACTATAAAGGAGGGGTATGCAAGAGAAATGATTTTTTTAGAAAAACAGGAAAAATACAATGTGAATTAGGGTCAAATAGGCCCATTCCACATGAAATATCCTCATGAAAAAAACCCATTCACTATTTAAAGATGCATTTCATATACTTGGGTACTCAGTTTAACATCATGTGCCTAGGACATAAACTCCCAGTTTAAGATCATAAAGTTTAGACCATAGGGATTGTGAAGCACTTCTATGTGAGTAAACACCCTAAAAACTACTAATCCCAGGAGAACCATGATCGGTGTGGGTAACAAGGAGTGGATGATATTTCTGCGAAACATGAATGTGCACAGTAGGGGAAGGGTAAAGCTGGGATAAGGATATTCCACCGACACTTATCAGCTTGCTCATTTCTCAAAGGTGCACATTGGGGTAAGACCCATGGTGATTTGGTTATATTAGAACATAAGGAGGTGGAAGGTTTGAATCATGGAACTAGATATTTAGGACGTAATGAGGGTGGCATGATGATGGAGGATAACTATTGGCCTTGTTTGAAACACAACATCCATATCGTGTTACCTGAGATGGGAACAAGTAAATGATGGTCGACCACTTCCCATGATCGTAATGTGTGGTATGTCTCAAAATATCTTATGATGGACTTTAGGGTGTTTTCCATAGATGGTTGGTGAGCCATATGGCTAGTTTGTATGTCGTTAGTCAGTCCCTTTAGATGTGAAAGATGATGCAGACCCAAATAAATTGACATGTGAAGTATGGAGATGGAATGAGAGAATTTCCATATAGAATCTAACACCCTAGGTCCAACACCATAGTGGATATGATCACATTAATGAGTATTATTAGATAGATTTATTAAACCCCCTTGTAAATGACAAAAACCTCAAGAAAGCTGTTGGACATGGCATGGTAGGGGACCAGTGCCAAATGAATAGGATGATGAAGAGGGGTGAAAAGGTCAAAAAATCTGGGGCTCGACCCGAAGACAAAATGTCTGAGCATTTCAACATATCCCGTAAGGATGGGAATCAAGCCACACTTAGTTATGAAATTTCATGTAGTTTAACATTCTTAAGTGAGGATTCAAAGTGTAACATAGTTTATTGTAATGCGAATAGGATGTTAAATGGGAGTACCTTCAAGTGAAGATGTATTATTATTCATATATAACCTAGTAGAAATGAAGACCAAGGATTCCCAATATCATTTTTACATTCTCATGAAAGACTTATGCATAGTTTAAAGTCATAATTCTTTGACCCGTGATTCTATTTTAAGGTCATAGTGTATAGACCATTGGGTACTTCTCCAATGGAAATATTTTTCCTTGTTAGGTGATGTACTCAACATGAATGAGGACCCATGAGGATCATTTCAATACCACATATTCCTAAGGTGACATGTATATAGTTTAGAGTTTAAATAGTTAGACTTTAACTTTTAATTTAGGGTCATAGATTTATACTATAGAAAAATACAAAGGGCCAAACAGGTTGATGTACCTGGGGATGGACCTGAAAAAAAAATGTCTGGGTGTCTCTACGTATCCCATAAAGATGGGAATCAATCCGCATATGGTTCTAGAATTACTTAAAATTTTATGTCTTGCAGTGATGGAACTAGTTGTGATGAAATTTCTTGTGATGCATCAAGGACATTTGGGGGAGAGGTATCCAAAAACATACGTGTATGGTGTGGAAAAATAACCTGACATGAATGAGGACTAGGGAAGTCCATACCACACCAAACACTCCCAAGAGAGAACTTGGGATAAGGGGCCGAAAGGATGAAACTATGGCTGGGGATAAAGACTAAATGTATGTGTGTTACATTGTATCCCATAATTATGGGAATCAATCCTTATGTAGTTCATGAAATATGGAATTGTATGTGACCAATGAAAAAGGTGATGCCCTCTTAGGTTAGAACACCATGATGTAGCACCATTTTTTTGTGTCTCTAGGATTATGATGTCTCTGTTTGAGGTCATATGAATGGATAGGTCCATGAAGTTTAACATCATGAGGTAAGAATGGGGGATGTAACTCAATTTATTGTCCTGAGACTAGGAAAAAGTAGACCAATTTAACATAATGTTTCTAGTATATATGGGGATAGTATGAGTTTTGTCCACTAGGAATGTAGTATCTTATTTCAAGGTCATGGAGTCATAAAGGTAAAGTTATAAAATTTAAATTAATGTAACCATGAAGAATGTTTCAGGAGGTTTTATTTCCAACATCTTAGACAGAAAAACATTATAACATCATGCATGATAGAAAATTTTCTTATGAAAAGTACTACTTTAGGAACATGAAATTGGTCAAATGAGTGATACACACCACTTCTATAGTGACCAAAGTGTATAAACCATTAGGATAGACCTTATGATTGATATAAGGCCCTTCCCATTTTTGATCCAAATTTGGTGTATTCCTACTTGGTATCATAGATGCTTAGAGGGACAATACTATATCACCTTGAATAAATTAGGGAAGACCTTCAATCTGGTTGAAATCTCTAGTTATCTTATTTTGGCGCCTCTATATATTATGCTAGTCCCAGAGACTATTTTCCTCAAGTGATTATAGTTTATATAGGGTCAACAAGCCTGTACCCTAGTGGTTCAGGCTTCTACTTGGCATCCAAAAGACTCAGGATCAAATCTGGGCAGGGGAGATTTCCCGAGTACTGTAGCAGGGCACTGTAGCAGCGGTGGATTGTTGCAGCGACAACAATATTGCGGCGGAGGGGCTATAGTAGGGTACTTTAGTGGTGGTGTTACTGTAGCAGGTACTGTAACTATGTGGGTACTATAGCAGTACTGTTCACCGTGGTGTCCTTTAGGCCAAAAAATGGGCTTTCTAGCCCTGTCCGCAGGCCACTTGGCCTTGGGCCTTTGGGCTATGTAATGGGTCACCCTCTACCCAGTCTAAAGTAGTATTTTCTTTAATAATAAATTGTTGCTTCATCCCGAACCTTTAAAAAAATTAAATAACTATAAAAAAAGGAAAAAAATTAAGGTAGTAGTAGTTGGGGTTTGGCTTAGAGGTAAGCACCCCGTAATGCTACATGAAAAATGAGGGTTCATAACCCATGGGGTGCAGGCACTATAGCGGTACTGTAGTAGCGGTGGTACTGTTGATTGGCGGGCACTGTAGCGGTGGCAGGGTACTGTAGTGGCGATAGGGTACTGTAGCGGCGACAGGGTACTGTAGCGGCAGTAGGAAACTGTTGCGGCGACAAGTACTATAGCAGCTGGGTTACTATTCACAGACTGGGCCTTAGGCTGAAAATTTGGGCCTACGGGCTATGTAATGGGCTACATACCCACTGGGCCTTCGGGGTATGTAATGGGTCTCCCTCTACCATGTTAAAAGAGGTCGTTGATTTCCTTTAATAATAGAATGAGGCTTCGGACCCAACCTTTAAAAAAATTATAGATCATATAGGTGGACCACAATTATCTTGTATGATGTATACTTGTCATAGATGGCTATGAAAAACAATGGAAACTGAATCTTAATGGGTATGACTACATCTGTTCTATACACCATGGAATATGGGGTCACTGGGTGGAATTCCTAGTAGTTTTCTGATAGGCCCAAAGTACATTGGGATGCTTATTCAGCTAGATTTTCTTATTATAGACCAATATATTTTGCATAATATTGGTGAGGGTCTTCTTGGATGCCTCAATTTTTCCATTTTTTTCCACATGATAGTGAGAAGTATTGTTAGAACTGGTGTTGTACTAGACATACAATTTCTTCTACTCAAATGATTTGAAATTGTAGTTATTATCGGTGATAAAATGTTGAGGTATTCTGAATCTATGGATTCTGTTGTAGCTCACAATCTTAATGATAGCATGGGCCTTACATCCTCGAGAAGAATAACCTCTACCCACTTGGAAAATAAATCCATTATGGCCAGAATAAACCTTCACTGGAGAGCCATTCCTGGTCGATATGGTCCCAATATAATGGTTTCCAAGACTAAAATAGTCCAGGAGTACATTTTATTATCAAGGGGCACTGAAAGTTGATGCACATAATTTTAATTCATCTAACATGTGTAGAACCTCTTGGAAAACTCGATATAGTCATAGAACATAGTGGGCCATAAGTAGCACAACCATCAAATATGTTGGGAGGGATTCAACTATACCTAATGAACTCCATGAAACCTAGTACGAACCTCTGGCATAACATGTGGAATATTGAATGCATTATAGTAGAATCCCATCAAAGACACATTGTAGAGGGTCTTCTCAAGAGTGGTACCAATTTGGATGGTGAACTATATTGAAGGCTTACAGATTCACTGTTATTCATCTTCTTCTAGAAGGAAATTTTCACATTATAAATACTCGAAAAAAGGATTCATCTAGTTGGAGATATTCTCTACAATGGCAGGGAGATCTAGATGTCTTAATGTAGATGCACCGGCTGTAATATGGCCTATTAGTTGGATGTCATCATCAACTAGAGTGACAATGGAAATGACCCTAAGACATTCCATATGGATGATCAAGACATCCTAGTTAGGCTCTATTAGTGATGATACATGGCTATCCAAGGCATTGTCTTGACCATTCTATGACCGGGAAACATAAGTGACCCATGGTAAATAAGGAAACTTGTCCATCAACTAGTGAGTGTGCTCAAATCTGGGCACAAGCTCCAGTTTCCTAATGACATAGTCACCATTGATCTGGATAATGACTAACTCAGAGTCTCACTTAACATGTTAGTGGGGAACTTAATTCTCAATAGACATCTCAAGACCAGTGATGATTGAGTAATAATCCACCTCATTGTTCGTGCATCCTTCTAACAACAATAACTAATAAGGATATATAGCCAATTTAGGCGTGATAACGATGATTCTCAGGTGTAATCTGTTGAGTCTGGGATCATTGAGCCTTATACCAGTTGGTCTCTGTGGGGCACCATTAAAATGAATATGCTATCATGGTACATCCTAATACACTAAGAGGATGACCTCATCTAGAAAGTCAAGATCCATGGATTTTTTTGTGGGTGTGGCATGGGTAGCCAGAAATTCTTTCAATGCATGACCGTTGACATAATTATTTAGAACGAACATGATTTTGAACTATTGAAATATCACTACCCACCGAGCTATATTGCCTATCAACATAAGTCATTTCAGGATATATTTTATCGGATCCGCATGGGACACCAACTATATCTCATGATGCTGTAGATACTGTCATAATTTATGTACTGCAAAAACTAGTGCAAGGAATCTCTTCTTGATAAGAGAGTATATGTTCTCTATGTAAATGAGTATATGACTGACATTGTATAAATTGTTCTCCACACCTTCATTATTTTTCAAACAGAGACGAGTGTTGAGGCAACCTTTTAGATCAGTCACATAATGGACCAAAAACTTCTCGAAGATGGGTGGAATCAAAACTGGAGGCTATAAAAAATATTTCTTTATCTCCAAGAATTTTTTCTATCACTATACATCCTACTGGTAGGTGGTGCTTTATTCATGATCTTGTAAAGGGTCTTACAGATACTGTCCATATTAGTGATGAAATAACATATGAAGGTCAAGTGGCCTTGAAAACCTCAGAGCTCCCAGATGATTCATGGAGAAGTCATCTAACGGGTAAACATTATCTTCTCTAGTTTAATCTGGATTCCTATATATCTAATGATGATGCTAAGAAAAATCCCATAGTTAACCCCCAAGTAACTCTTCAAGGGATTCATCTTCAGATGGAGGGAGTGGAGGAAGCCTAAAAAATTCTCAAGATCTATGATATGGTCCTAATACTGGAGTTATTTGACCACCAATTCATCTACGTATAAGTCCACTAGCACCCTGAGGATCAGTTTGAATATGTTGTTCATGGAATTCAGATAGGTGGATCTTGAATTTTTCAAACCAAAGGGAAATAACTGATATTATAATTCCCCTTGTAATGACTTGAAGGCAGTAGAATCTTCATCTTCAGGGGCCATTCAGATTTCCTTATATCCACAGTACCCACCCATAAAAGCGGGATCTCAAAATCGATAAGTGGCATCGATAAAAAGCTCTATCCTAGAAAGGGGGAAATCACCCTTCGTGAAACAATGGATGAGATCCCAAATGTCGATGAAAAATCTGATTAGTTCATTCTTCTTCATGACTAGGACAATGCTTTCTAGACTGAAGGGGTACCATAATTCCTTGACAATGATGGCTTTGATGAGATTATTAACTTTGTCCATGACCATGGCACTAAGAGTGGGTTGCATCTACCTATGATGTTTTTTGAACCTCTGATGACTCACCAGGAATCCATGGTGATGGACAGTGACATGAGGATATAGTCTTGAAATATCCTCATAGCTCCCAGAAAATACATCACGATGCTACATCAAAAAATACAAATATTACTATTTCTCATGTGTAGGCATAGTTAAAATCATCAGTGTTGGCATTGGATCTATCCTAATGGCAAGGTTCACATAAAATAAATTGTTGATGGTTGTGGAGATGCCTTATTCGAATGTGGGAGGTGCATCCTCTAAATTTTCTTTATCATCCGAGATAGAGTAATTTGTGGTAGGAGGTGGTTTATCCAAGATAACTAATCATAGAGGAACACTGGTGATCACTCGGGAAGAAGTGGAATCTTCCCTGGGAGACCCCAACAATAATGAAACCGTAGAAAACAAATGTTGTTGACTTGATTCCATTAGGCCTTAAACATTGGGGTTCATGCTTGATGGTGTTAAATTATTTCCGATTGGTCGGTTGGTTTTGATCAATCCATCTCGGCAGAATAATTTGGTCTGTTGAAAATCTATACCCATAGAAATAACACCTCAATACCTAACCAGGATAAGAAGTTTTGTATCACTTAAAACTAACTTCTGTAGGAGTATGAGGTAATTTTCCAATTTACCTTTTATCCAAGAAAATATCTTTCCATATTCTCATAAACAACAAATAAGATTCCAATGTCTGGTGTTGTGGTCACAAACTGGTGAATTGGGAGGATGAAATCATCATCGAAGTATATCCACAGGTTATCCACGTTGATAGTATTCTCAAAATCATTGGTTTGAGAATTCTATTTCTTTCTCTGGTAGTAAGGAACATCCATATATTGATCTTCACAAGTGGAAAAGGGAGTAGCATCACCTTAGAGAATGCATACTCGACCATTGAGGGAGTATATGAGGCACTGGTGATATGGGGAGGAAACTGATGTGTCCATCTGGAGTTAGGGTATTCTCATTAGTGTATTATAAGCATTATATTGTGATATAACCATGAATTTTGTGTTACAAAAAATTACACAAAATTGTATCTTCAAGAGGATTATTCCACACGGTCTCTTCTCGGTCTGATCATAACCCATAATCTTTATCTTAGAGAGACTCAAATATTCTTCAGTCAGTCCTAATTGCAAAGTGTATATGGTGGGATAAGATTTATCCCAAAAACATTTTCAATAAGATAGTTATGGAATATCATTACATTTAACATACCTATGTTGTAGAGCATTCTGATGTTCCCCTATAATAATAAATTTCCATCTTCTCTGAAGAAAGAGACAACGACCTCAAATTCTGACTCCTCGACATATTCTGCATGGAATATCTCAGCTTTTTCAACCTCTAACTCAAATTGAAGGTGCACTACAAGGATTATATGAGGGATTCTCACATATCTTCTCATAGATGTAGGTCCTATAGAATTACAGGATTTTAAAGAATAATGTAATGATACATAACCATGTCATACATATGTACATGGTGATAATTTCTAATAACTGGAGGTTTCTCTATGATAGGTGGTATGATGGACGTTTTTAGTGGAACCAATGGATTCTAGACAGTTCTATAAATATCCTTCTTCTAACTATCTAAACCACAAAAAATTAATACCAATTGACTGTTGGATGACTGTAGTCTAGAAATAGTTAGGCATGGATGATCGTGATGCATTCATAGTGGCGATGCCTATTTGGGTAACACGACTGGTGGTAGAAGTCAATCTAGCAAGAAGAGCTAAGAGGAAGACACATGTTGAGATCTACATTGAACCTTCTTCCTGGTTTCAATAGAATATATGTCTTCGATGGAAGTGTTGGCTTCTGTATTCTGACGATTCATATATCTATTGTCCCATCAAGATGGAATTTATAAGAAACATTAAGAGGACCTAACTAACACTCCACATCCCTAGAACCATGTAAGATTCCACAATCACAACAGTATTTCATGAGGCATACTCTTGGTCGTCCTCAAAGGAATCCTCCATTTCTATATGGATTCAAGGGGTGATTCCCATCTCTAAGGGAATGAAGACTCTTAGTGTATGAGACAACTCCAGAACATGAGGGTGGATTGTTTTCCCTTGAACCATTACAACTTGTTCTTATGAGAAGTAGAAGGATGATATTTAGATGTAGAAGTGGTGGGTGTAGATTTTTTGGCAACTTTACGATGATTGAACTGATTTAAATGGTCATGAATGACACCATGTCTGTGGGAGACTTACCTATGGGATATTCAAACATCATACTTATAAGGCCTATAAATGGAGACCTGATGTCATTCACCTTCTATATCGCTATCAGGCTTCATAGAGATACATACCACCTATGTCTGGGAGGTGGTGAAATATAACTATGCTATTATCAGCTTGGTCTATGAGACCTTCCTTGAACACATAGAATTTCTTAATGTTTTCTCTAAGTATTCGGTGACAAGGTATGTAGTCAGGGTGATTAGTGATCTCAGCCTCTTGGGGTCTCCTGTATGATATGAATCTTCAGAATTACTATATTGAAACAACTATAGAAGTATCCTAGAACCTTGGACTAAATAAATGACTAGATCTTGGTTCTCTTATTTGGGAATAGAACTCTGAGATCCTGACCCTGATGAGGGGCTAGATCTTAAGGGGTGGCAAGATCATGATTTTCTCTCTTAAGCAGTAGTGCATGATGTGGTGGTGCCAACCAATTATTTGGTGGGTGATGTTGTGCTATAGTTTGGGAATGAGGATGTTTCCCTCATAGACTCTTTGTAAGAGGCTATGTTGATAACAATTCTAGACTCTTGGGGACCTTTAACTATGTAACGGTGGTAATCTCTACCTAAGTGGGTCTTCTTGCAAGAGCTGTAGGAGGCAACAAACACACCTTCCTATCTTGCTGCACGACTTCCTCTAGGTATTAGGCCTTGTTAGGGAAATCACAAAATCCTCTATGGAAATTATGAGTTGATGAGGTAGGGAACCATTTTAGTCTCAACATTCAACACAAACATCTTTAGTACTTATTGTTGATTTAGTGACATGATGAGTGAATACATATGTTTATTTCATAAGGTGATTTTTTTGAATTTCTCAAATAGACATTGTTTTCACTTGAAGCGGTTATAAATACTAGTATTTTTCATGGTGGAGTTGAACTGGTTATGGAACTTCTTGTGAATAACATCCCAACCCACAATAGTTTCAAACGGTAACTACTTGTCCCAAACAAACATAGGCCATTTTGGTGTCTGAATGAATAATCAAATCTTAGAAACTTCCTTCTATAATAGATTTCCAAGAATGGGTCCGCACCATGAAATAAAGTGGTCAAGATGTTGTATCTGGTCACCCATGCCTTTTAATTTGGAGAAGGTTGGATTTAAAAAATATGAGGGTGCTTTCATTTATCCCACCCATGATGGATATATATTTTCATCAGAAGGGACTTCCACTTTCCTTGCCTTAAGATCCTCTATGTGGGTGATGAGAGAGACCATCGATCCATCATTATTGGGATTCTTGTCTGGTTGAGAATTCCTTACCACCAGTGCATTGACAGGATCATAAACATGATAGGCAGTCTCAACATCTCATGGAGAGGATAGAGAAGCCTATGGAAATGTTGGAGGAATGAATAATGGATCAACTAAAGTAATAACTTAATACAGGTCTCAAGTAGTGTTGTCAAATATCTCGGGTGGATTTGGAGATAAATACCATGGTTTCATGCCATATGATCCTCTCTCTACCCTATTGGGATGCATGGGATTTTTGAGATCGACGAGAGGTAACTGTCTAAGGAAAACTTCTGGTTTCCCTATCTATCCAACTAGGGGAAGGATAAGATTTCATCAAGGATAACTATAATCTGTACATCACTCTACAATGTGCTCATTGAGGTGATTATCAATGAATTTATTTTGTTCTTCAAGATGCTGGAGAAACACGGCCTTAATAGGGCCAACCTTTCCCTTTTACACTAAACTAGATGGGTCAGAGGGATGATAGGTCTTGATATGTCATTTACCCTTATTTTTATCTCAGGCAAAGGGAAATTACACAAAAGTCTTTGTATGGCCAAGAATATTCCATTCCTGGCGTGTAAAGATTCCTTTATGAGCATCCACGTGGTAGTATACTACCCTAGGAGGTGAGTCCAATTTTTGAATTCCAGCTTTGGTTTCCTTATCCTTGAGTGTATTATGGTCATCCAAATTCACTATGACTATGCACAAAAACATATCCTCGATATCACCTAGAATGTGACGTTGGTGCGGGTTCGGACTGAAGTAAAGAGTATCATAGTGCCCCAAGCAATGAATTTGAATGTGTGGGGATTCCCCTTTAATAATTCTACAGAGCCTAGTGAAGATCTGAACACAATTTTACTAAGGGATCTAGTGATTGTTCTGTGATGTAGGATATTGAACCATAAGGAGTGCTTCTAACTAAACCACAAGACACTTCTAGCTGATGTCAACAAAATGATCTTGACACTTTAGATGGGCCAACTGACGGTAATGGAGGTGTAAATGAAACACCCATATAGTCTCATAGAAACACATGACCTCATTTGGCTGAGATACACCAAAATGTTGAATTCAGATGTATTGGTTGGTTATAAAATCTCTGTCAACTTATTGGCGGGTACAATTTCCTAAATGATTCTTTGATCAGATGGCTTATCTGACTCTTAGTTTCCCCAATATTTTATTGGGGGTGAATTAGGAACTGGTAGAAGTACTGATATGAACAGTTTTAGAATTCAATTATTTGGTAATGGAAACACCGAGAAAGATGACTAGCCGCCACTATTTGTGTCTTCTCCCAGAAGTGTTAAAAAACTCCGTCATTATTTCCTTAGAGGATGAGGTATTTACCACTACATCATTTACATGGGAAGTGGCTACCAGAGTTAAAATAGATGAGACAGTTTCATCATGAAGGATTCATCAGTGAGGGATGGAGTGGGGATTATGCATATAAGCGGACCGTAGAGACAAATCTCAAAGTGAGAGGGATGGGGTGTTGAGATTCCCCTCCTCATATCTCTCTTATTTTCTTTGCATCCGAAGGAGGAATGGAGGAGCAATGGTACTACCTCTTATATGAATTCATGGGGGCGTACACTGGGATGGATTCTCTTCCCCATAGGGAAGATTTTGTCCAATGTGAGTAGGTACTCATTCTATGTGAGTAATATATCACTCTCATGGGGATTATTGGGTTTTGAAAATTCCTAATGTGGGGCACCCCATGTGTGTGTAATAGGGTGATGCTATAGATTAATTTCATGTGCTATGGAAAAAGGTGCTTGGCAGTTTAAGATCCTGAAGCATGGACGAGGAGGGCTCACCCTCACCCCTTGGATAGACATTACAGATACCCACCCACACATCAGGAAGGGAAAGAACCCACATTTCTTTATTGGAGTGAGGTGGACGAGTGGGAGATAGTGGGGTTCATATTAACATATCTCTGTAAAGAAGTAATAAAAATTAGTGTACCTATACAAAAAAATAATAGGTTAGGTAATGAAATAAATAACACCACATGATAGACCATGATGTAACACCCTGAGATTTTATGAAAATTATTCATTTTAATTAATGTCTTGTGTTGTACTCTACACCAAAAGGATCTTTCACAACACGCATCCCTGACTTGCCTTGCATAACACGCAATCGCGGCCTTCCTCGATAGCGTGTGTAGTACGCAATACCGAGTTTCACTAAACGAGATATTATTATAATATTATTATGAACTAGCCGTTATGAATAGTAATACCCACTTTTTGAAATTTTATAAATTTTATCATTTAAAATGGACTTCATTTTAGGATTCTGAATATCGAAATTATCTTAGGGTGAAATTTTGGTACTTTTTGGATAACTTTCATATTCTGATGAATAGTGAAAATTACTAAATTTTAATTAAAAACAACTTTTTTAATCGAAATAATTAATAGTGATAAATTATTAATTTGAGTGGTTTTAAAGTATATTTATAATATATATTTACAATTTAATACAATGTTGGTCATTGGATGTAATTTCACATTTAAACCAGACATAAACAAGTGTCAATCTTTTGATAGTTATTATCTCTTAAAAACACGCTATTTGTTTGGACGATGGGAATTAATTTTTAAATTAGTTAATGTAACTGATATGTTTTGAATTTGGTAAAATATAAATCATTTTTTAATTCATAATATCAAATATATCCTAGGCCTAATTTTTGGTATTTTTCTGGAAACTTTCATTTTTTGATGAATAGTGAAACCACTAAGTGGTAGTTAAAAAAACTGAATTTTTCATAAAACTTAATTGTATAGCTTCTGTGAGTGGAATTTCAAAAATCCGAGAGACACGGTTAATATCAAGGACTAAAATGTGGTTCAATGAGATGAAAATAATTTTTGGTGAATAGTAACTTTTTACTTTTTTTCCCACGGTTAAAAGTAAATAGGCTAATTATGGGTAAAATGATATTATTATTACCCTAAAACATGTTCTAATTCTATTGGATAAGTGTAATTAGACCAAAAACAACCTTAGAAATAAATTATGACCATTTAGGCCCACTTGGATTAGATTAGGACATTTATTATCAATTTACTTAAAGAAGGGTTAAAATATTTAAAATCAAGGTTTAATAACTAAATCATTTTTAATATAGGGTTATACATAAGATACATTCGACTATAAATATTCATTAGAAATATAAAATTATTTCCAACATAATGGTATTTTATTTGTAATTTTTAGACTTAAAATAGTTTAATTTATTTATGATACAATGATGATGCAATAATTATCTTATAAATGAAATATTGACATAATTGATGTTATAAATACCCAAATAAATGTAATTTGAGAATTTTTATGAATTCCAATAATTTTCAATGTTAATATGACATGTTAATATTGATTTAATTAATTTTTTTATAACTGATCATTCTGTTACGATTTTCACAAAAATCAATTACCAAATAGTGTCAAAATTGACATAAAATAGTTTTTAAAACAAATATTTTATTATTAATTGTTATTATATTCCTAAAAATCTACAGTTCATCCAAGATACTTATATCATGATAGTTGTATCATAAATGTACCACTTGGGGGTCGCTGGGATGTATATGGTATGTTTATTAACTATATAATATAAAAATACAAAGTGACATGGTAAATGTCAATCTAATTAACTAAGAGTTAAAACTAAATGATAAGGTCAATATAATGACCTAAACTTGTATAAATTCTATTGGATGAGAGGATTTCGACTCATCCCCACCTTAGATTCAAAATATATCAATTTGGAGCTATTAAAAACCGAATTTTACTTTATAATTAAATAATAATATTAGTTATTCCAAAGGTGCCCCTCTCCTCCCTTATAAAAGAGGACCTCCTCCCTCTCTTCGTCACACCACTTTGAGCCTTCAAGCTCGGCCAAACCCTGCCAAATTCTCTTCTCCACTTCCCTAGAAACATCCTAGAGGTCCTGGTCTTCTTCAAAGACCAATTTTAGAACCCTAAGAGGAGGTCTCAAAGAGGAGCTTCAAAGAAGAGGTAATGTCTATTACCGATTCTTTCAACTTTATTTCTTCTTACACTTCTTCTTTTCTAGTTGTTTCATTATGAGGTAACAACATCAGTATCACTAATATACAGATATGTTATTATAAGTATGAAACAACCGTATTTCACCATCTATCCATCCTACATAAAATGAAATCACCGCGCGTGCGTAGGTACAGAATACCGTCTCCACGCCGTGGTGTAATCTAATTTCCACCACCACCTAACATGGATGGGTATAATGGTTAAAGTAATGAATATATATGATTATTTTAAAGTGATATTGATTCTTTAATATTATACATACACTTTAATACAATTCCACGATCATGGGAATGATATCATCGCTCGTGCGTACGTACGGAATACCGTCTCCACGACGCGATGAGATTCACTCTCCACGATAACCATTCAAGATTGATTATAAAGTACATATATTAAGTAATCATGAAATATATGACATAATAATTCTACTGAATTTTTGTATATATCTATTTATGTCATCTACTTAATTCCTTTTAATTCAATTAGGAAACAGAAACAGCGTGCATGCGTACGTACGACCTACCGTCTCCATGAACGGTGTATTTCTTTCCATTTATCGATCCATTATATATATATATATATTCTGAATATATATTATATATAAATCATGTTTTACATTCTGGATGTAATTAATCATAATCTAAGTAATCATATGAATAATTACAAGTCAAAACACGGATGACAAATGAAACGATTTTACCCAAAACGCTCTTTACCATGGAATTTACAAAAGAACGGGTAATATAAAGTCATAAGTGAACCATATATGATATCATAACAATTAATATGATTTTTTAATAAGTCAATAACATTATTTAAATCATTATACTGGAGTTTCGGACACTTACGAAGCAAATCAGACCTAAGGTAAGGGATAATTTTGCAAATCTCATTTTTATCCGAGATTGCTTATTCGTAAGTATTTACTGTGGTTATTGCTATACTCTATGTCCATGTTTTATAAAAGTGTATGCATGTATGTTTAAAGTAATTTTTACCCATTTTTACTTTTACTCCATGGTATGGAAGGAATCTTTCTTGTATTTACCCTAAAAGGTACTTTTTGACTTTTCCAACAAAAGTACAAGAAGAATCTTTTTTTAACGTATATGGCATGAAATGATTTTTACAGTTTTATAAAGCCTTATTTTCATGAAGCTTCCTCCAAAATATTTCAGGACAATTATCAACAAAATCACTTTCTTTTAAAATTTCATGGAATTTTGTGAAAAGAAAATTATTTTTAAGAAGAAAGGATATTTTCCTCAAGAATTCATTTCAAGTGTTTTGTCAAAACCATTTTCCATTTAAGATGAAATTATTTTCATATGTGTATGTTTAAAGTATAATGTATCTATGATTTACATGGATTCACTTTTCTTATTATGAAATGATATCCATTTATTTTATATGGATTATGTGATGATGGGATGATATTTATGAATCAAATTTTATTCGTTGGGTTATTATTAATGATGTATGTTTATTTTGTGTCACAAGTAAGAATGATTTCATTATGAGATGGGTGGGACCTATATCTAACTCCAATGCATTGGGTAAAGATTTATATCTCATGAGATAGACATTGCTGGAACGGCAAGTTAAACCGGTTCAGTAATACAGGACTGGAACGAAGAGTGAACTCGATTCAGAAAGGGACTTTATCCACTAAGATGGTCTTGGCAGCAATGCCTTGGCTACTATGTAAATCATTACATGTGCATAATGGATTCCACAATTACAAGTTCTATTCCCATGCTATTTTATCATTATTAATGTTTCTTTATGATCTATGCCTTATGTACTTCCATGTTTTATGTCATTTCTCAAGATTTTGATGTTTAAACATTATGTTCATGTTTTTAAGTTCAAATGTATATGGTATGTTTTATTTTATCCATGCATACCCTTACTGAGCATTTGAGCTCACCCTTTTTATGTTTTATTTTCCCCCAGGATTAAAAGAAAGGTTTTAGGTAAGGAAACAAAAAGTGGAAGATCGTTATGGGAGATGTTGAAGATCCTTCACCATGATTAGAAGATTACTTTCCAAGTTTCCAAAGAGACTAAACTATTACGGTCCTTGTGTGTCTATTTTTGTTATGTATTATGTATTCCGCAAAAGTAATGTAATATCTATGTACTTCAAGCTTCGGGTCTCTATCGTTGGTATGAGAGGAAAGGTTTAGTCAACCTTTAGAAACTAGGATATGAAATCTTTAGTGAAATCCCTAGAGATATTTCTAAGGTATATCTAGGGATGTCCCTAAGGATTAGTATACGTATAGGTTATAGTCCTAGAATTACAGAAACGATCTTATAATTAAACCTAATATGTTAGATATTGAAGGTACTCCCCCATTATTATGCTGTTTTCCCTAACATGATTTTTTCCTCTCACACTATTATTTTTGGGTTTTAGATGATGGCTGGAACCCAAAGGAACTGTGTTGATCAATGCATTAGACAATGCAATGATTTTCTTCCTGAACAAACAAATGTTATGGGAGATGGAGTGCAAAATTTTATTGCTATACTTAAACAAGATATGAATCATTCTTGACTTCCAAATGAGCAGAGAAGGGAACAATATTCTATTGAGTCCTTCATGAGGCAACGCCCACCTTCTTTCACTGGGTATTTTGATCCACTTGTTGCTGAAAAATGGATTAGTACCACTGAAAAGATATTTTTAGTTTTTCAATGTTCTGAACATGATAAAGTCATCTTAGCAGTATATCGTTTGGAAGGTGAAGCTGATCAATGGTGGAATCTTTTCAAGAATACGAGGCCGAGAGATGAAATTGAGTCCATGGAATGGGATGAGTTGAAGAACTTATTTTTCAATAAGTACTTCCCTCGTATTCTTCGAATAAATATGGAGAAAGAGTTTCTTGAACTAAATCAAAAGGATGATGAATCTGTTGGTATATACGATGCGAATTTTACAAGGCTTGCAAGGTATGCATCTGGCTTTATCATCCAACCTGAAAGTAATGTTGATCGATTCTTCAGTGGCTTAAAACCAAATCTTCGAAGGGAGTTATATATAAGAGACTTCAGTAGCTAGGAAGAAATTGTGCATTGTGCTATTAAGGTAGAAATGGAATTTGGTGTTACATATCCATCTCATGGTTTTGACAAGAAACGAAAGATGGAATTCAAGGAGAAATCTCAGAATAATGGTGAAAAGAATATGAATGTTTCTTTATGCTCAATGTGTGGAACGAAGCATGGTGGAGATTGTTTTAAAGGGACTAGAAAATGTTTTAAGTGTGGAAAATAAGGTCATCAAGCAGTTGAGTGTCGAAGGAATGGAAAAAGGGTTTCTAATGATGTGAATAATGAAAAGACTGCAGAGAACGCACCACCAACACTTCAATGCATCAAGTGCAAGGAAATGGGGCATTATGCTAATAAATGCCCTAATCCAAGGGTTAGTGATGATCGACATGAGCAACCACATAAGGAAAAGGACAAAACGAAGTAACATGCGATCACTATTAGCGATGTTGAATATGACAACGATGTGGTGGAATGATTAAGTGTTTATGTAATGGGATTCCAAAATAATGTTGTATATAGTATCGTGGAATATTGGAATATTTATGTATTGGTCTATTGTGGTTTTCAATAATTTTATGGTACCGGTAACCATGGAATGTGATTGTGATATTTTTGGAAAAAAGATGATATGCGCATAATGAAGGGAAAATGAGAAAATGAAATGTTTGACAGTATTCATGAGCTCATGACTGATATAAGAAAATAGTTATATCATGGTTCGAGGTTTTGGTATGTGAAAAGAGTTAACTTTTGAGAGCACTCATGTTTTCACTAAGATTCAATGGGTATTCATTTTTTTCAAGAGAATACATGATTAAGGCCTTCGAATGTTTGGAATGTGACCAACAGGACATATCTCATGATTATGGGGATCAACGATGGTATTAACATGCTAGTTGTATGAACTCTTTGGTAATCGTTTTCACTATAATATGTGATTGGACAACAGTATTTTGGATAAGCCTAAATATTGGAATGGATTATGTTGGACATAACTTAGTATTGTTTAAGGATAGAAGTTTTTTCGATATTATTTATGGGATTTTATAGTAATATAGTTTTAGAAAAAGGACAACCTGTAGGATGGGCGACAACCCGTCGCGTCGGACAAGTCTGTGGGAATCGAACCCACAACAGAAGTGCGACTGGCCTTTATCGCCTACCAATGGCCTACAAGAAGTCCCTGTTTAGTAGAAACCAGTTTTATTATATTAAGAAGTATGATATATGAAGTATAATTCCATTTTAGGAACTATATATGATTAATCTCACTATAGATGGACTTATGTATTTTTTGATAACTTTTCTAACCTTTTGTTTGAGATAGATGGAATGACCCATCATTCTATCACATGATCTACTAACACATCACGAATGACAAATTCAACACCATTTCATTAAGAGATGAAGTCGAAATTGCCCAAAGAACGACCAACGATGATACTATACCAAAATCATGAAAGTATTTCTTCTAATTCCAATATCATCAACATTAGGGAAATGATCTTGAAAACCAGAAATGTTGTCCTAGTACTCTTATATCCGATGAATCAGATGGTACCTTAGATCATCAAAAATTTATGGCTTTGTGATTGATGGGTTTTTCATAGACATTTTCTCTACACTCTCCATCAGAACATGATGGTTAGAATTTTCTTCCATATCCATATTTTCACCTATGTTTTCCTACGTGGAAACCCAGTGAGGAGTTAATTTGGGTAACCGTTACATTTCAGACATTAGTTTTTAAAGCCAAGTATTGGTATTCCTTTTTACGATGTGGGTTTCTATTAAAGAAACTTTCAAGTAGTAAACTATTTATAACCCCGGCAAATTTCGAGGGTGAAATTCATTTTAAGGGGGGTAGAATGTAACACCCCGAGATTTTATGAAAAGTATTCCTTTTAATTAATGTCTTGTGTTGTACGTTACACCAAAAGGATCTTTCACAACACACATACCTTACTTTCCTTGCATTACATGCAATCGTGACCTTCCTCGATAGTGTGTGTAGTATGCAATACCGAGTTTCACTAAACGAGATATTATTATAATATTATTATGAACTAGCCGTTATGAATAGTAATACCCACTTTATGAAATTTTAAAAATATTATCTTTCAAAATGGACTTCATTTTTGTATTTGGAATATCGAAATTAGCTTAGGGTGAAATTTTGGTACTTTTCGGATAACTTTTATATTCTGATGAATAGTGAAAATTACTAAATTTTAATTAAAAACAACATTTTTAATCCAAATAATTAATAGTGATAAATTATTAATTTGAGTGGTTTTAAAGTATATTTAGAATATATTTTTACAGTTTAATACAATTTTGGTCATTGGATGTAATTTCACATTTAGACCAGACATAAACAAGTGTCAATCTTTTGATAGTTATTATCTCTTAAAAACACGCTATTTATTTTGACAACGAGAATTAATTTTTAAATTAGTTAATGTAACTAATATGTTTTGAATTTGGTAAAATAGACATAATTTTTGAATTCATAATATCAAATATATATTAGGCCTAATTTTTGGTATTTTTCTGGAAACTTTCATTTTTTGATGAATAGTGAAACCACTAAGTGGTAGTTATAAAAACTGAATTTTTCATAAAACTTAATTTTACCGCTTCTGTGAGTGGAATTTCTAAATTCCGAGAGACAAGGTTAATATCAAGGACTAAAATGTGGTTCAATGAGATGAAAATAATTTTTGGTGAATAGTAACTTTTTACTTTTTTTACCACTATTAAAAGTAAATAGGGTAATTAAGGGTAAAAATGATATTATTATTACCCTAACACATGTTCTAATTCTATTGGATAAGTGTAATTATACAAAAAACAACCTTAGGAATACAATATGACCATTTAGGCCCACTTGGATTAGATTAGGACATTTATTATCAATTTACTTAAAGAAGGGTTAAAATATTTAAAAACAAAGTTTAATAACTAAATCATTTTTAATATTGAGTTATACATAATATAAATTCAACTATAAATATTCATTAGAAAGATAAAAAACGTTTCCAACATAATGGTATTTTATTTGTAATTTTTAGAATTAAAATAACTTAATTTATTTATGATACAATGATAATGCAGTAATTATCTTATTCATGAAATATTTACATAATAGATGTTATAAATACCCAAATAAATGTAATTTGAGACTTTTTATGAATTCCAATAATTTTCTATTCTAATAAGACATTTCAATATTTATTTAATTAATTTGTTTCGAAATAATCATTCTGTTTTGATTTTCACAAAAATCAATTACCAAATAGTGTCAAAATTGACATAAAATAGTTTTTAAAACAAATATTATATTATTAATTGTTATTATATTCCTTAAAATCTAAGTTTCGGCCAAGATACATATATCATGATAGGTGTATCATCAATGGACCACTTGGGGGTCGCTGGGATGTATATGGTATGTTTATTAACTATATAATATAAAAATACAAAGTGACATGGTACATGTCAATCTAATTAACTATGAGTTAAAACTAAAAGATAAGGTTAATCTAATGACCTAAACTTGTCTAAATTCTATTGGATGAGATTATTTCTACCCATCCCCACCTTAGATTTGAAATATATCAATTTGGAGCTATTAAAAACCGAATTCGACATTATAATAAAATAATATTTTTAGTTATTCCAAAGGTGCCCCTCTCCTACCTAATAAAAGGGAACCTCCTCCTTCTCTTCCTCACACCACTTTGAGCCTTCAAGCTCATCCAACCCCTGACGAATTATCTTCCCCACTTCCCTAGAAACATCCTAGAGGCCTGTTCTTGTTCAAAGACCAATTTTATAACTCTAAGAGGAGGTCTCAAAGAGGCGCTTCAAAGAAGAGATAATGTCTGTTACCGATTCTTTCAACTTTATTTCTTCTTCCACTTCTTCTTTTTTAGTTGTTTCATTATGAGGTAATAACATAAGTATCAATAATATACTGATATGTTATTATAGGTATGAAACAACCATATTTCACCATCTATCCATCCTACGGAAATCAAAATCACCGCGCGTGCGTACGTACGGAATACCGTCTCCACGCCGTGGTGTAGTCTAATTTCCACCACCACCTTACTTGGATGGGTATAATGGTGAAAGTAATAAATATATATGATTATTTTAATGTTATATTGAATCTTTAATATTATACATACATTTAAATACAATTCCACGATCATGGGAATGATATCATCGCTCGTGCGTACGTATGGAATACCGTCTCCACGACGCGATGAGATTCACTCTTCATGATAACCATTCAAGAATTATTATAAACTATATATAATAATTAATCATGAAATATATGACATAATAATGCTATTGGATTTATGTATATATATATTTATGTCATCTACTTAATTCCATTCAATTAAATAAGGAAATGGAAATAGCATTCATGCGTACGTACGGCCTACCGTCTCCAAGAACAGTGTATTTATTTCCATTTATCAATCCATTATATATATATTTTGAAAATATATTATATATAAATCATGTTTTACATTCTGGATGTAAGTAATCATGATCTAAGTAATCATATGAATTATTACAAGTCAAAACACGGATGACAAATGAAACGATTTTACCCAAAACACTCTTTAACATGGAATTTACAAAAGAACGGGTAATATAAAGTCATAAGTGAACCATATATGATATCATAACAATTAATATGAATCTGTAATAAGTCAATAACATTATTTAAATCATTATACAGGAGGATCAGACACTTACAAATAAAATCGGACCTAAGGTAAGGGATAATTGTTCAAATCTCATTTTTATCCGAGATTGCTTATTCGTAAGTATTTACTAGGGTTATTGCTATCATCCATGTCCATGTTTTATAAAAGTGTATTCATGTATGTTTAAAGTCATTTTTACCCATTTTTATATTTACTCCATGGTATGGAAGGAATATTTCTTTTATTTACCCTAAAAGTTACTTTTCGACTTTTCCGACAAAAGTACGAGAAGAATCGTTTTTTTAAAGTATACGACATGAAAGGATTTTTACGGTTTTATAAAGACTTATTTTCATGAAGCTTACTCCAAAATATTTCATGAATATTTTCAACAAAATCACATTCTTTTAAAACTACATGGCATTTTTTGAAAAGAAAATGATTTTCAAGAAGAAAGGATATTTTCCTCAAGAATTCATTTTAAGTGCTTTATCAAAACAATTTTCCATCTAAGATGAAATTATTTTCATATGTGTATGTTTCAAGTATAATTTCTCTATGATTTACATGGATTCACTTTTCTTATTATGAAATTATTTCCATTTCTTTTATATGGATTATGTGATTATGGGATGATATTTATGAAACCAATTTTTTTCGTTGGCTTATTATGAATGATGTATGTTTATTTTGTGGCACAAGTAAGAATGATTTCATTATGAGATGGATGGGACCTATATATCCCTCAAATTCATTGGGTAAATATTTATATCTCATGACATAGGCATGGCTGGAACGACAAGTTAAACCGGTTCAGTTATACAGGACTGGAACGAGGAGTGAACTCGATTCAGAAAGGGACTTTGTCCACTAAGATGGTCTTGGCAGCAATGCCTTGGATACTAGGGAAATCATTACATGTTCTTAATGGATTCCACAATTAAATGTTTTATTCCCATTCTATTTTATCATTATTAATATTTCTTTATGATCTATGCCTTACGTACTTCCATGTTTTTTTTTCATTTCTCAAGATTTTGATGTTTAAACATTACATTCATGTTTTTAAGTTCAAATGTATATGGTATGTTTTATTTTATCCATGATTACCCTTACTAAGCATTTGAGCTCACCATTTTTATTTTTTATTTTCCCCCAGGATTAAAAGAAAGGTTTTAGGCAAGGAAACATAAAGTGGAAGATCTTTATGGGAGATGTTGAAGATCATTCACCACGATTAGAAGATTACGTTCCAAGTTTCCAAAGACACTAAACTATTATGGTCCCTGTGTGTCTGTTTTTTGTTATGTATTAAGTATTCTGCCAAAGTAATGTAATATATATGTATGTCAAACTTCGGGTCTCTACACATGATAACCCGACACACAATACAAGAGGTCCACACATAGGAGGTACGCACAAGATGTGGGAATCACACACCGGAGGGGCTCAAACAAGGTGATTTACAGTAAAACCAACCCATGGATATTACGGTTTGGGATATTCAAAATATTGGAGGCTTGTTCACAAAAAGAGAGTGTTGATCAAAATATGGGTGTGCACGATGGAAAGTGTAGAATGCAATAATGGACTTTTCCACACGTTATCCTTAAGAAAAAAGGAAATGGGTGAGTTTCCAACACCCATGGGCCCATCCAAAGGGGAACTCTTATGGGGATTATCACACATGATCCTATACCATGAGTGATCCAGGTCATGTGTGTTGTTGTAGAAGATAAGGCCTTGTGCATGCAGGACCACCAGTTCAACTTACAGATCATTATCCCTTGGAAATGGTGGTTCCCTCCGATATATATGAAATATTATAGGGGTGGAATGGATGAATTATGGCTTGGAAGTGAGAAATTGATGTCTCCTTGGTCACATAAGATGCTTACACATTGCCCCACCATTTACCTGCATCCCTCTCCACTTTCACACATCTTTCATTACTATTTTTGAGGGGTTGTGGTGAAAGATTGACCTTTGACGTCACATTGGGAATGTAAGGATATTATGCAAAGATTCCCATATTTCTCATAGCCTTTTAATCTTGAGTGTGGATCCCTTATCTTTCTCATAACTTCTCGTTGAATCAAAGGGTACTATTAGTTTTCTCAAGAATAAATATTTGCAGACTCAAGTGGAATTCAACAACAACAATATCATTAACACCTGTCGTCCAAAATAATTTCCATGATCCATAAAATAATAAAAAATTATGAAATTTTCATTTGAATCATAAAACCGCTTAAAATATTTTAATCATATATGAGAATCACATTTATATAATAAAAATACCCAATTATTTTAAAACAAATTTTCAATACAAAAATATGATTTTCATTTAAAACCCCATTTTCATTACCAAACTATAAATAAAAAGGGAAATTCGGATTTTCTTTGAGGAAAATATAGAAAAATGTAATTTAATCCAAACTTAAAAAAATGGTTATGGTGGCCATAAATTTCATGGTCACCAAACTCATTAAAATATTATATTCCTTTTTTGTTGTATATAATGTCAAACCTTCCGTACAAATATTCGTTTTCTAGAAAACATAAAATAACGAAAAAAAAATCAATTTTAAAACCCTCTTGTAAATATAATTTCATTCATAAAATAATTTTAAGAAAAATAATAGGTAAATAAAACAGAGTTTGAAGGAGAACATTAATAGTTTATTTTTTTAAAGAAATGTCCCCTACTACATTAGAAACATTTGAAACATAATACCCATGACTGAATAACATAATGAAAAACAATAAATATTATTAAAATAGAGAAAATAATGGTAAATAATGTCAAAGGGTATTTATATACATATCATTACATAATATAGGTTCATAAAATCAAAATAATTGTCAAAAGGGGATTTATATGAATTCATTTACCTCGAGTTTGATTCATCACATTTATTCTTAATATTCCTCTTTTTTTTTGAAAATAATATTTAGTTAACCACCAAAATCATTCTTATGATGAATTTATAATCCAAATAATGGAATATAGGTCATGGCGAGAAAATTTAAAAAATTATTTGGGAAGTTATGGGTTGATCCAAATGGAACTGAATGTGTGAATATGAGAGGAGATCCGTAGGCCTTTTATAAGTGAGGTGACAAGAACATATGTTATTTTTGAAAAGAGAAATGTTAACCCATATTTTTCAGATTATAAAATGGTAAAAATAAGAAATTTTCAAGACTTATACATTATATTTTCGATATATGTCTATCCAACATATTCTAGACAAGTTGTTGTTTCATTTTAACACTTATCCATTTAGTTCAACCCATGGTAATCCCCTTTTCACCTTAATCACAGTAACTAATTTTAACTACATACACTATTGACTATGTTGAATGATTAAGTTTAAGTTATTTGATAATATAAATTAATCTAATTTAAAATATTTAATCCATTTTTACTAATTAAATTCATGTAATTGAAAGTTTTTTATTTAAAATTAAACCTATAGACGCGATGAAAAAGTGGTTTTCAAGAAGTGTTTTTTCAAGAGAAAAATATTTTTATATCAACTATATGAGTAAATAATAGTTGTATGAATCCATAATATTATTTATTACCTTATAATCTATACATTTTATTTGAAACATTTATAATTTGGTATTCTATTAATTCATGAGAATGTAGAAACATTATTCACATTAAAAAAATCCAAAAAAACACGTTTTTAATCCCAAAAATAAACTAATACAAAAACGAAATTTAATATTTATTTAAAAGTAATTAAGTGTACTAAATATAAAAAATAAAATTAGTTTTACTTGAAATAATATTTAATAATTCATTTTACTTCTAAATAACTTTATTTATTGAAAAAAACATATTTTTTACAAAAAATTGATATTTTCACTATTCATTAATAAAATATATATTTTTTAACAAAGACCAATATTTCAACCTAAGGTAATTTTTATATGATTATTTAAATAATAAAATTATGTTTTTATAATTAAAATTCTAAAATATATAAAATTAATCCTTAAAATAAATACCTTATAAAAACATTTTTTTAAAAATTATTTCCTTTTTTATGTAAAAATTACATAAAAATGTTATATAGAATATGACTATAAAATTGATGAAAATGATTTATTAATTACTTACCAAGTTTTATATATGAAATTAAATTCAAAATGGTAATATTTATCTAAAACAATGCTCTATGGAACACCATGAAACTGAACAATCTCTTATACATAGATGTTACTGAATTCATAAATGGTGAATGTCTCCTAGAAAAGTAATAAATAGCGTACCTTCATCAATAGTTACATGATACACCAAAATTAATTATTAATTTGGGTTCTCATGAGTAAACCTATCATAAAATCCATTGAACTTTCATCCCACTTCCATCCTTGAAAGGGTAAAGGCTACAATAACCCAGAAGGTCGCTAATGCTCAGCCTTCACCTATTGATAGGTATATCATCACACCAAAAAAGTCAAAAAACACTTTCTTAATCCTAGACACTAATTATTTTGATGAATTTCATGATGTATATTTTTCCAACCAAAATTTTACACCCATTTTAATCATGTAATTACACCATTATCTCCTCTCACATATTTTTAGGAACCCAAATATGACTGTGAACTTGATGAATCTGAACATCTTTTAAGGATGATCCTGATGGTTTCTACTTACCATATATGTTTTCCCTCATGGATAAAACCCCCATATTATATAAATTCCTCTTTTTGATCTTATCTCTATGTGAGGGAATAATATAATTCGATATCATAGTTTTACACCCTTGAGACTCCTGAACATCCAGATATATATTCATAAAATGAACCATTTGACACCTCTCATCATATGATTTGAAAACTTCTTTATTTTTTTCTTCCCACTTAGGGTTCCTGTAGGAAAAATTCCCTTTTTATGATTATTTTCAAAATTAGAGTTGAAATATCATAAATAATCGAGCCACTTCCTCATTGAATATTTTAGATCATACTATGAGAATATGCAATACATTCTCTTATCATCCATGTGCAAATTAATATATCTTTAAATATATAATTTAACCATAGTCTTAGAGAAAATACCACGATAACTAACACATGGTTGTGAGTGTGATAATTCCACTCACTTGGCCTCAAATACCTAGAACCATAAAAAACAATTTGATCCCTATATATCATAACATCTAAGATCCTAACTCCTGATTCAATTAAAAACATGGAATACCCATTAATAGTCTCATGTACGTTCTGTATCAGCATTAAGAAAGGAATTTACATCAATTTATTGAAATCATCATCATAAGAATCTGAAATAAACAAACATCACCCATTTCTTGGTCATACCCAAAATCAACACATCCATATAAGAGAATTATTGGATGAATCATAAATAATAGTGATTATGCAAATATTTTCCATATTTTATTCTATAATTCAATGTTTATAATCCAATAATTCTATTATTTTATGGGAATTTGTCACATTTTTAATATTTTTTTGGTATTTTTAGCTTAAATAAGAAATAGCCTACTTCTGGATTTTAACTATTTTTTTCATTCTCTATTTTGACCAAATAATATTCTAAATTGAAATAAGTTAATAAATTTTTTTAGGCTTCCATGAATATTAGGATAATTTTTATTCTTCTTAGTGAAGAATACAAATACATTATTTGGATTCCCAAAACATGCTCACAATTTGGTCTTTGAAAATTCTGAATAGATCTAGATTATTTTAAAGATGATCTTATATCTTCAAGTTGGATGGTCCAAAAGAAATAAAATTCAACAAGGATCTTGAAAATTTATTAATAAAAATAATTTATGATGTAGTAAATGTTATAATATTCTTATTTTTTATTCATTATGGCATTTTAATTTGAAACATTTTAATACGAAGAGTCACCAAGCCGGAATACATTTCTCAGAGTAAAACATACAAATATATCTCCAAAAATTCCCATATAAGGTCAAATTTTGGGAGGTGAAATAATAGAAATAACTGAACATCATTCATGAATACAATAGATCAAAATTAGTTCATTAATGCGGTATAACACTTGTAAACCATAGACGAGAGATTTTAGAGCCAAATTTTCACCCCATCTCCTTCATCAATTTCTTTTATTTTTTCATTTCTCCCACTGTTTTCCCTTCACATTTCCACAAAAAATAGAGAACTAACACCGATATTTGATTATGGGAAAGAATGGTGGTTTTAATGTGTTTAATTTTATTTAGTTTAATATATATTTATTCAGTTATTGGAGTTTTTATGATTGTTCAAATGATTATATGAGTAGTCTCCTTGTTTTCTCTATTTCTTGAATTATTATTCTCGTTTATTAATTATCCTTCATTTCCTTGTCTAAGTCATGAATACAGTAGAGTATGGATCAGGTAGTGATGGTTTGATAATAGTTATCCCTGATGAATTTAGTAATATAATTACCTCATATACAAAGGTATCAATATGGGTCGATGATAAATCAAGCGAGAAGGAGTGTTTTAATAATTATTCATCGCCTGATTTAGTAGAATATTGAGATCCATTTGGAACAATGACTTCAATCCCCATTAACTCCAAATAAAATTTTCCTTATTTATTATTACATAATTCTATTTTTAATTTCATTTTTATTTTAGTATTTTATATTTCATGTATTTCAAACCTTCTTTTTTATTAGTTTTATAGTTTTATATTAGTTATATTTACAATAGAGATAATAGACTTTTAGTGTGTTCTATGCAGCCTCTTTGAGAGATTGACCTTGGTTTTCAATCTATATTTCATAGATTTGTAAATAAAATATTTATTAGGGTGTGAATAATAATAACACTACAACAAATTTGGTATCATTTCCATAGAGTCCAAGAGCATGCACACACTGTTTTTTTGGAAAACAAATTAAAAGATCAATAAAAGAGATTCCTTGAATTCATTTCACTTCATCACCCAATATGGATTATTATGTTGATTACTATAATTATTATCTTTTTAAAAACAATTATGGTAATCCTATTGTCACTGATATATTGAAGATCTCGATGGAACAAAATTACTTAATGCTATAAGACAATTTCAATGTTCTTGAAAAAGAATGAAATATGGTTGCACTGGTGACCCTCAAAGTTGATGAAGATAATGTCTTATATATGTAATGAGAAAAAGATAATATATAAATAATAAAAAAAAATCCTCTCAAATTTTTAGAATAAATTGTTGAGTTTGAATAGAAACTTTATGATATGTTTCCCTCTCCAAAAAATGAATTCCCCACTTCCCTACTTGAAGAAAATAATTTTGAAGATGAATGTTTTGAAGGATATTTAATTTAGGATCCTTCTTTATTCAAATATTATTCATTTTTAATTAAAAATTGTTCTACCTTATTCTAATTTTTTATATTCATCACCATTACTATATACCCTGGTTGGATAATATGAATAAGTTGTTTGTGTTGAGGATAGAATAGAGGAGCCAATAAAGTTGTACATTGTTTCATATGAGGATGATGGAACTAAAAAAGAAATAATTGAGGAATCATATGTTGAAACTAAAATAAAATATAATCCACATCCCATTATCCTACTACTTTCACCACTAGCGGATAATACTCCTCTAACTGAGCTAAACAGGCAGCACCCCTTTATTCTTTTCCCCTCTCCATCTTGATCTCAAATTCTCTCTTTCTTATCCTCTGGGGGGTGGTGTTATTTTTATTTTCATTAGGTTTTCTCACTCATATCAACTACTTATGGATGTTGTTGTAAATCATATGTTGTGGTTTCTAAGAAAGAAACTCCATCCACCATCGGATTTGGGTTAAAACACTGTAATTTTCTGACTAGAGGTAGTGAAAACCTATCACACACATGGGGGGTCCAAACCAATTTCTACCCTCTTTTCCATTTATCATTATTTTAATTTAAATTTACAATAAATTTATTTATTTTATGTTTTTAAGATTATTTTATGTATCTAGGAACTTAAATCAGGGCTTCCACTGAAAAATAATATCAGGTTATATCATTCCTTTCCTTTTATTTTATGCCCTTGTATTTTTTTTTTTGAGATGAAGTGAGGGGTCGTTATTCTATGAGTGGGGGAGAGTCAAACTACTTATTTTTTAAAATGGTTTTTCCATTTATGTATTCATATTTTTATTATCTATGAGTATATGTGAATATTCATTACTACAAAATTGGCATTTAACAGCGCTAGCCTTTATCGGAGTAAGAAAAAGCATTCATAAATTTATCCATTATCATCACTAAAACATGCACTCATAAAGGGTACCTTTTATAAAAAAAATAGCTCTAATAAATGGGACCTTTATTAGTGCATTTTTAGCAATGATAAAATGAAACCTTTATTAGCACATTTTTAGCACTGATAAACGGTGTCCTTTATCATGACTTTATGTTTAGGGCTGATTAAGGACACCCTTTTTTGACACTTTATTTTTAACTCTCATAAAGAAACCCATTATCAACATTTTTTAGCACTAATAAAAGTGCAATTAAAATGAAATAATTAAATAAATAAATAATTAAAATGATTTTATTAAAATAATATTAAAATTTTGAATAATTAAATGATTATTGATAAAAAAGAATAAATACACTATACTATATATAAATTATAAATATTATATTTTAAATATATTGATATATGTAAAAAATATATATAAGTAAATTGAAAAAAATACAATACATTTTATTAACTAAATAATTATTAATCATGTTAATAAATATTATATAGTATATAATATATGTAAGAATGTATATAAATATTATTTATATAATATAAAATATTATTTATTATTTACATTAAATGTTAATATATTTAGTGAATAATTGTTTATAATTAAAAAATAAAATGAACAAAAAATACTAACTAATTTAATCAAGTAATGAACATAATTGAATGTCATTTGATTTATTAATTTAACATAGATTAAACGTATTATATTGAATTCACATAAATGTAATTACATCATTTTTATATATATACACACACACAAATATTTTTTTTGTGGTTTTAATCAATTTTTATTATTTATTTTATATATATTTATTTACTATGTTTTAATATTTTCAATATGTTTTGATATTCAATCACATATATATCCAATTTTCTAATGATTTATATTAATCAAACATATCCAAAATATCAATATTTTATTCATTTTTAATTAATCAATTTTACTCATCTTAAAAAATCCATGCACTTAAGATTAAATATTAACTAATAATGTTAAAAATAAATTTTCAAAAAATTATTTATAAATAAATATATTTATTATTGTATATGTGCAATTTTTATACATATATAATTATAAATAAATATATAATATTTTTTTAAAAAGTATCTATATAATCACAAATAAATAATTATAAAATTACATTAAATTTATTTAAATATTTAGTATTTTTAATATAATAATATATATTATTATATAAATATATATAATGAAAAAATATTATTTTAAAAAAAATATTTATATAATTATAAAAAAATATTATATATTCGAATAATTTAAATGTATTTTTTTATATAATGTATTATTATAAGTATTATAATTATATAAAATAAATATACATTTTTAAAAGAATATTAATTTTTTATAAAGTATTATAAGAATTTATTATTTCTTTTTAGCAGTAATATAAATTTAGATTTTTTAGCTCTAAAACATTTGTGCTGATAAAGATAGATTTTATCAATGCTTATTAACATAGGGCGGATAAAAGGTATCCTTTATCAGTGGTTTTTTGGAAGAGCTGATAAAAGAGTCACAATTTATTTTAAGAACCCAAACCATCGTGAACCAATTATCAATATCTGAAGCTCTTGGTGGACGCAACCTATTATTGGAACTTCTCATCCTCGAATCCAAGATCAAATATAGACTAAAATCAAGGCTCCAACTATTAAAAGTCGCAAATCCAAGGCCCAAGTGATTCAAGGGTTGAATGAAACCAAGGTTAAAATGAAATATATGTTTTTCAATATCTCTAATTTCCCTTGGTTATCCACTGAACCCTCTCATCCCACATCTATATATCCGAAAAAGTCATGTTTCAATATCCTATAATAAAACAACCCAAATTCATTTTTTTATTTTGAATGTTGTCTAGGATTATTGAAGAATCTTTTGTTGCTTCGGTAAAAAAAAGTGTAAAATATTTACCCTTTCAATCGATATTGGTAATAGGTTTGATCCCCATGTCATTTTTTGTGTTGTTTCCATTCTATAAATGTCAATGAAAAATAGAAATACATATAAGTTGAGCTAATAACAGCTTTCTCGTCAAGGTTCATGTTGAATTAATAAATAAATTATAATCCACTTTTTATCAATGAGATGCAAATTGGATTCTTTCTCAATTGTTTGGATTGGCCTTCCTTGTTCTTTTATGCATTGCATGTCCTTATTTTATCTTATTGGTTTACGGCACACAAATATCATTGAGAGTGAGTGAGTTTTTCTAGTGAGTATTTCTATTGAGAGTGAGTGAGTTTTTCTAGAAGAATAAGATGAAATATTCTACAATAAATAAAGGGTAATTATCCATTTTTATGTTCATATTTCAATTGAATGAGAATTTATTATCATTCAATTGATATATTTTGAAGATGATTTTTTAATAATAATTTATTAAATTGATTAATTTTTTATTTATTTCAACATTATTAATTATTATAAAGGGAATTTATTTTCATATGTGAATTTTTTATTCCAATTATTTTATTATAAAATTTATATTTCATTCGAATTATGATAAATATCATTGATTAGTAATTTATTAATATTACATTATTACATGTAATTATATTCTCATTATGCGATGACTTATATTTCTAAACAATAACTAAAATATCATGTAGATATATATATATATATATATATACATATTGTATATATATATTAAATTATTTTCAAGTTATTCAAATTTTAAATCATGTTTTATATCCATTCAAGTATTTATATTTTTAAAATTTAATATAATAAAATAACACTGTTTTTCTTAATATTGTTATGTATATTTGATTTTATCAAAATAGATGTGTATATTTAAAACAATAAAAGTCATTATTTTATGCCTCTATAATAAATAAAAGTGAATATAACTTGATTTTTATTATTAATAGTATGTTTAAAATAATTTAAACTATCATGTCCTGTGTGAAATGCGAATATAAAATCATGAATTTCATTTGTAATATAGGATATGGTCATCATCTTAACTAATGATATAACATGCGTGCACTAGTTTTATTAATCATGTATATGTATGTGTTTTGAATGAATCATTTCTCTATGCCATCATCTTATTATTCATGCACTATTTTTATTATTCATGTTGATATAAGGTATAATAGGCTCCAAAAACCTATATTCTATGACATCTACCTCTTGACAATCTTCAAATTTTGAAAATTCATCCATATAGAGGTCGGTGTTGTCATTAGTTTGTAAAATTCCATTGAAAATAACTTGGGAATCGCCTTTTCATATTTCTATTGAGAAATTAATGTGCTACTATTTCCTTGATTCTCCTATAAATGAAGAACAATGTTTCACCAATCATAGACATCTCTATATACTACCTCATATCATCAAAAAATTTGCATTGTGATTTTTCCAATCCTCAAATATTATGTCATCGATATATATAAGTACTGAAATCCTTTGATCATTTACCTTCTTCTTTTAGAGGGTGTGATCAACTCTACCACGCTAAAAACCATGCTTTCTTAGGTATTGATTCAACCATAAATACCATGTCATCATCAATTTATTTATCTTATAAAATGAATTATTTAACTAGAACACATTTCCCTAAATTTAATACATAATAAACAGATTCGGTTTCTAAATGTATACCCCCCCTTAATAACCCCACTATGAAACATAGATTTCACACTCATTTGTTATAATCTTAACTACATATAAACTGAAATAGGCAAAAAAATAAAATAGTTTCCAACTGGGTTATGAGATAATTAATTTATTATAAATATAAATTCCTTTGATCTATGATTTACCCTTATACATAATACATTTTTTTGATCTACTATAACATAGTCAATGAGTTTATTACATAACACCGACATGGTTCTGGCAACATTTTGTCCTCGAGCCTTGGAACAGTATCCCATGTCATATTTTTCTTATTTAGATCATGATTTTTATGAATATATTTGATCCAATTACTATCCTTTTCTTGCCTATCTAAATTATTTAGGTTCTACTTGGAATAAAATGAGATTTTTTTAGAGTTTTACTCCATTGAGTTTTCACCAAATCTTTCTATTAACCAATGACATTTTATCCATTGATTTTTTCCTTGCATAAATTTCTTTCATTTAATAATCTCTCTTAATTTTCCTCACCATCAATGAGTTATTTTTTTTAACATATCCCCATGTTCTCCCTCATATGCAACTCAATTCAACATTAATCTCCTCCAATGTTTCATCATTGTTTTACTTATTAACAATCTCCCCATTTTAATTAGTAAAAAATATCTATAAATATTATCTTTTCATCAAAAAGACATATAAACCCACCATTTTTATGTGAGTATTTAATTGTATCATTATCTAATGATCAATTTTTCACTACCAAAAAACTATTTCCTCTTTCAAAAATGTTTTCAATGTAAGATCATTATCCATATAATTGATGTGTTATTTCATATTTATCCATAATTTATTTCTTTTTAGTATTACTCATATAATAAATGTTTTCTTATACTAGTTGACTATATTAATCAATATGGGATGGTTTGTTTGAATCTGCTCATGATCGTGATGAATTGAACTTTATACCTTTAACTGAGTGAATGTTAACAAGGAAATGTGTTAGGAATTCATACAACCATGAAGAAAAGGTAAATTCCTAAATCTAATTTAAATAATTTTTTCATAAATTTATCTACTATTTGTAAGTGAATTTATTTATAATTTTTATCTGATACATATTTAGTTTTTTTACTGATCTTTTAGGGAGTCATATTTTTCATTCAACTATCTTTAATAAGCCACAAAATAGATAAAATGATTCTTTCTTCCAATGATCCAATGATTTCTATTTTCATTTCATTTCTTCTTCCAAATTTATACACTACTTATTGATTTGATATTATTAGCTAGAAACCATTTCTCATTATTGAAATCTAGAATAGTTAATGAATCCCTTGTTTCCATTGTGGTGACTTCTCTTGATATAATGGGGACATGAAATTCCTCTATTATTCTAGCATTCAACAGTAAGAAATGTTTTTCATCTTTGAACATCGATTCAATATAGAGTATTGATAGTTAGACATATAAAGATAATGGAAATGTGATAACATTGTTAGTTAATATTTATTTAGACTTCTAGATCTATAGTAATCGTCCACCCCTCTATATGACATGTTGTGTGACCAGTATGACTCCATGTGATTCTTTTTATTTAAAATTGAGATTAATTTTAGTAAAAAGGATAAATAACCTACAAAAAACTAATAAAACACATTCAGATTATTTTTATACATTAGTAAAATTTCCCATAAGACATTTTGGATGGGTAGGAATCAGTTATTCCCCAATCTGATATGTTATGTGTTTGGTATACCTAAATGTTTCTGTTATCAGTTTAAAATCAACCTATGTTTCACTAACTAAAAATCAAGAAAACATGCACGTGTTGTATTTAGAATTTATAAAAAAATATTCATAGTTCATTTGTGACACGTACGAATCATTATACTGTCAAATGACACACAATGTGATTTTTATGAGTCAATATGTGTGTTTCGAGTTTAAAATGACATTTTAGTAAAATGAATAATTGACCATACCAAACTGAGAAAATGTTTTTTAGTTGTTCAGATACTTTTGAAAAAAGATACATATGTTATTTCTGATATGTACGAGTCATCTGAACCTCAATCTGATACATGATGTGTCCTGTATGAATCAAGGTGTCCATTATTAGTTTAAAATTGAAATTTTTGTCCCAAATGTGCCACTCACTAAAACTACATATAACGTGATTAGATTTTATTTATAATTTATTACAATGATTCATAAGACATTTTACATTTGTAGTAATAATTATCAAATCAAACTCACATATCATGTGTCTGATATGAGTCAAAGTGTGTGTTTTATGTTTAAAATAACATTTTAGTAAAAAGGACAACAGAACAACTCATAAATGAGAAAACACATTCAAATTATTTTGATAATTTAGTAAAATGATCCCTAAGTCGTTTTTGACATGTAGGAATGAGTCTTACCTCAATCTGATACATGATGTGTCCGGTATGACTCAATATGTATGTTATCAATTTAAATTCAGCATTTTTGTACAAAATGTGTCACTCATTGTAATCCAATAAAACGTGATTAGATTGTCTTTGTAATTTAGGAAAATGGGTTTTATGTCATCTCTGGTTTGTAGGCATTGATATCACATTAAACTGGCACATGATGTGACCAGTATGATTTAATGTTTTTATTTCTAGTTTAAAATGACATTTTAGTAAAATTAACAACTAACAAACACAAGATTGAGAAAACATATTATCATTATTTGAAAATTTTAGTACAATAATCCATAAGTAATTTGTGATTTATAGTTATAATCCACACCTTAATCCAGCGTACCGTGTGACTAGTATGACTCCAAGTGTATCTTTTTAGTACATACGTAATTTTTTTTTTCAAAATGCACATCACATCATCAAAACTGAGAAAAGGATCCTAGATTGTTATCTCATCATTCAATATTCTATTACTTAATTAATTTCCTTATAATTTTTATCTTAAACATAATTAGTTAATTTTCACATAGATAATTCTTGAAGAGAATCAATAAATTGTGTGGCGTACATGAATCAACTGTAACTGAATCTAATACATAAAGTTACGTGTTTGAATGAAAGTATAGTTTAAAATTAACACTTTATAGTAATTTTTTTCTTTATATTATTACTAACATAAGAAGTGTTTTATTATAAAGGTTCTTTTTTTTCTCGAGTAGGGGTTAAGATGAAAAGTCAAAGGATGTATGTTGTTTTTGAATATATGTAATAAATTGTACATATGTAATTGTATAATCCAATGTTATAAATATCTGTAATAATCTATTTTTTTGTTCTATTTTTTTGTATAAATTTTATTTCATTTAAATTATGTATCATATTTTATTCTTCTAGTTACGGGGTATTTTTTGTGATGCGGTGTGCTGTTACAGCACACGGCACAAGTGCTACAGTGTTCTATTATAGTACACTATAGTATTCTCCTTTATCAGCACTCAAAAAACTCTAATAAATCCTTCATTTATCATCTTTTTTATATGTGATTCTAATAGAAACCTTTATCATTGCTTATATAAGTGTTGATAAAATACTAGGTCTTTTAATCTCTCTTCAATACTCAATACTTCTCTAGCACTGATAGAGGTCATCTTTAGCGCTGTTAAAGCCATTTTTTGTAGTATTGATTCTTATCATTATTCACATGTGAATTTATTTTTAATCAATTGATATGAATATTGAGAAAATGGATATACAATAATTTTTTTTGTGATGTATTTGTCCAAAAATTAGAATTTCAAGGGGTTTTATGAGTTTAACTGATTTCTAAAATCCATTCCCATGAAACACTAACTCAAAATATTTTTCACGTACTATGAGGTATTCTAAGAGATATTAACATATTCTTCCCAATACCCACACATTCATGAGATAATCTTATATTTTGTGTAAAAACAATAAAATTTGATTTTTCTCATTCAAAAAATTGGATTTCATGGAATTATTTTAATATTATCGAGGCACATAATTTAATAGGCACATATTTACCTAATACATACCTTACATGTATCCTTTGTTATCCATTATATTCCATGAATTTTCTTTATATGTTTATGCCACATTACAAGGCCAATTGTTTCTTACCTACCTGAACTCTTGGTATTATTGCAAGCATATTTCATGTTGGGGTCTACAAGAAGGAACTTTCATGTGCGTTATTTGGGACGTGTTTCATTTTTAGGGGGAGTAAGGTGTGTTTCATAATTTTGGGAAGTGGGTCAATTGAATTGGGCATGATTCATCATTTCATTCTTCATTATTTGTTTCATCCATTTTTCCTACAAAATTATTGAAAAAAGAAGTTAAAAAATTAAGAAGTAGTGATGATATAGAATTTATCTTTTTAAATTATTTTATGAATCATTTCCCTCTCTAAAATCCAATCCATGAATTTTTATTCCTTCATTGTGTTAAATAATCATCTCATCCTCCATGAAAATAATAAAAAATTATTGTTGTGCTTTTATGGAGATTAAAAAATTTGAAAATGATAGGAGAGAACATGGATGATATAATTTTTTAATCATTTATCGACACATGTCACATGTCATAAAAATGGTATGGTGTTTTCTTTCAAAATTTTAAGGGGGCTTGAGTGAGGTTCATCCTATTTTTTCACTTAATTATTCCCGAATTGTACTTATAAGTCAAAAATACTCTTTTTAGGATTAAATTTTTCAATAATTTACCCACCAACCCCAAGCCACAAATTATATATTAAAAATACCTCATGATTGAAATTGTTTTCATGTTTCATGCTATCGATAAATGATAATTTCCACAATCCTATGATGATACATGAAAATTCCATGTATGATCAAAACTCACTATTCAATTTTCCTGAGTGAAGAGTGACAAAAAATTTCTTATGAGGCAGGTTGTCATTGGGACATGGATATATTTATAAGGATGAAAAAAACTAAATGTGTAGAGACCCGAAGCTTGACGTACATAGACATTACATTACTTTTTCGGAATACTTAGTACATAACAAAAGCAGACACACTAGGACCGTAATAGTTTAGTGTCTTTGGAAACTTGGAACGTAATCTTCTAATCGTGGTGAAAGATCTTCAACATCTCCCATAAAGATCATCCCATTTTGGTTTCCTTACCTAAAATCTTTCTTTTAATCCTGGGGGAAAAGAAAACATAAAAAGGGTGAGCTCAAATGCTCAGTAAGGGTAAGTATGGATAAAATAAAACATACCATATACATTTGAACTTAAAAAAATATGAACATTAAAAATCTTGAGCAACGACATAAAACATGGAAGTACATAACGCATAGATCATATTGGAACATAAACCATGATAAAATAGCATGGGAATAAAACATGTAATTATGGAATCCCTTAGAAACATGTAATGAGTTCCATAGTAGCCAAGACATTGCTTCCAAGACCATATTAGTGGACAAAGTCCCATTCTGAATCGAGTTCACTCCTCGTTTCAGTCATGTAACACTGAACCGAATTAACTTACCGTTCAAGACATGTCTATTTCATGAGATATAAAATCTTTACCCAATGCATTGGACAGAGATATAGGTCCTACCCATCTCATAATGAAATCATTCTTACTTGTGCCACAAAATAAACATACATCATTCATAATAACCCAACGAATAAAATGGGTTTCATAAACATCATCCCATCATCACATAATCCATATAAAAGAAATGGATATCATTTCATAATAAGAAAAGTGAAACCATGTAAATCATAGAGACATTACACTTGAAACATACACATATGAAATTATTTTATCTTAGATGGAAAATGGTTTTGATAAAACACTTGAAATGAATTCTTGAGGAAAATATCCTTTCTTCTTCAAAATCAATTTCTTTTTACAAAACGTCATGCAATTTTAAAAGAAAGAGATTTTGTTGAAAATAGTCATGAAATATTTTGGTGGATTCTTCATGAAAACAAGGCTTCATAAAACCGTGAAAATCCATTCGAGCCATATAAGTTAAAAAACATTCTTTTCGTACTTTTTCCGGAAAAGTCAAAAAGTAACTCGTAATGTAAACAAAAGAAAGATTCCTTACATACCATGTAGTAAAAGTAAAAAATGGGTAAAAAGGACTTTAAACATACATGAAAACACTTTTATAAAACATAGACATGGATGATATAAATAAACCCAGTAAATACTTACGAATAAGCAATCTCGGATAAAAATTAGATTTGCAAAATTATCCCTTACCTTATGTCTGATATGCTTCGTACGTATCCAAACCTCATGTATAATGATTTAAATAATGTCATTGACTTATTACAGAATCATATTCATTGTTATTATATCATATATGATTCACTTATGAGTTTATATTACACGTTTTTTTGTAAATTTATGTTAAAGTAGCGTTTTGGGTAAAATCATTTCATTTGTCATTCGTGTTTTAACTTGTAATTATTCATATGATTACTTATATCATGATTACTTACATCCAGAATGTAAAACATGATTTATATACAATATATATTCAGAATATATATATAATGGATCGATAAATGGAAATAAATACACCGTTCATGGAGACGGTAGGCCGTACGTACGCATGAACTCTGTTTTCGTTTCATTATTGAATTGAATGAAATTAAGTAGATGAAATAAATATATATATACATAAATCCAGTAGCATTATTATGTCATTTATTTCATGATTAATTATTATATATACTTTATAATCATTCTTGAATGATTATCATGGAGAGTGAATCTCATCACGTCGTGGAGACTATAGTCATTATTTACACCATTATACCCATCCATGAAAGGTGATGGTGGAAAATAGATTACACCATGGCGTGGAGACGGTATTCCGTACGTACGCACGTGCGGTGATTTCTTTTTCCGTAGGATGGATAGATGGTGAAATAGGGATGTTTCATACATATAATAACATACCAGTATATGATTGATACTGATGTAATTAATTCATAATGAAACAACCTAAGAAGAAGAAGTGGAAGAAGAAGTAGAAGAAGAAATAAAGTTGAAATAATCGGTAACGGACATTACCTCTTCTTTGAAGTGCCTTTTTGAGACCTCCTCTTAGGGCACTAAAATTGGACTTTGAAGAAGACCAGGACCTCTAGGATGTTTATATGGAAGTGTGGAAGTGAAATGGGTAGGGGTTGGCCGAGCATGAAGGCGCAAATTGGTGTGAGGAGTAGAGGGAGGAGGTGCCCTTTTATAAGGGAGGAGAGGGGCACCTTTGGAATTCTTAAAAATATTAATTTATTATAAATCTAAATCCACTTAAAAACCTCCAAAAATGACTCATATCCAAATATTAGATGGTAAAGGGTGGTAATATAATCATCCAATCAAATTTAGACATGTTATGAATTTATTTTAAGCATTATCAACTTAATTTATCCTTATTTAATCAATTTAATTTTATTTATGGTAATAACATTCTAAATTTTAAATTATAACCAAAAATTACTTATTTGATGTGAATTGTCTATAATTAGATACTTTACAACATTTTCTACCATATAAATATAAATTTATTATTTTTAAATTTTTTTGTGATTTTTAAACAATTTTATAATATGTTATTTTTATAAAATAACAATAGTGTCAATTTTGACACTATTCATTTATTTGAATTTAAATAAAATATATACAGAAGATATGTTCTAACTAAAATCTTTAATAGATTCATAAAAGTTCATATGTATCTATATAATTAGTGGATCACATTAAATAGTTCATATAATGTTTATTTTATTATTTTTAAAACCATTTATTTGGTTTAGATCTTAATAAAATAATTACTACAAAATTTTTGTATAATTATTTAATATACTTATTTGTTGCATAAAAATTAAAAATAAAATCCTATAATGAAGATAAATCTATTAAATTTCACAATAATACTTTTACTCGAATTTATCATCTTAAAATCACAATATTTAAATGTTTATATTTATTAAATTATGAAGGTGACAACTTTGGGATCATTGAAAATAAAATAATATAAGTGTCATAATCACTTTTATAAGGCACCAAACTGTTATATATTAGGTCATTAGATGATTAAGGTGTATATATACACTACCAATAAGGTTTGGTCAGGTTTGTGGGAATTTTAATGGGTATTATTATTTCAATAAAAACTATATTACTTATTTTTCACTTAATAAATAATTTATGTATCATTAATGTATCACCATTAATGACAATTATTTAATCCCTAAAAATTCTAAATAAATTATAATTATTTAGATAATTTTATTATATTTCTGGATACTATTCATGTTCGACGTTTTATAATGTTTATCACTCAATTAAAATTATTATACTTATAAGATTTAAGAGAGTGACATGTTGTCACTTTCTTTGGTTTTAATAATAATTAAATTATTTTCATGGTCAAAAGTCCATAAAATGAATCTAATCCGACCCTTAGGTTATATGGGTCTAATGTTAGCCATCCAATAGTATTTTGGCATGTTTTAGGGTAATTTTATAATAATATATTTACCCTTAACAACCCGATTTACCTTTAACTATTGTAAATAAAATTTATCGTAGTTAATATTTATAATTCTCAAAAATAAAAATTAGCTTATTAACATAATTTGGACCCACTTTTTCCAAATATGGAATCCATTTTTCCAAATTCAATACACAAAAGTTGCCGAAATTAAATTAAAATTAATCCCGTTGTCTAAAGAAAACGAGTTTTTCTTTAAAACATTGCAAAATATTGAATTGATTTAACCTACGAATTTAATGTAAAATAAATTCTAATGACATACAGTATATTAAATGGTAAAAATATATTATATTTATATGTTAAAACAATTCAATATTTTAATTTAACCATATAAATTATTCCGATGACAAAAGTTGTTTTTAAATAAAATATAGCGTGTTTTTACTATTCATCAAAAAATGAAAGTTACCCGAATAATATGAAACATTTATCCAAAGTAAATTTTTATTTCTTGATTCCAAAGATGAATTTTATTTTGTCAAATTTAACTTATAAACATGTCAAAAACTATATTTAATGTGGGTGCGCCATCAAAAGGCAGCAAAACTGCATTTTTGGAAAAATACTTATTTTACCTGAAATATTTATTTTGTTCTTATACCATGTTCTAGAAAATGTGTAAGATGAATACTAATGTTATAAAATTCAAAAACTTAGTTAATACTATTCATAACGGTTAGTTCATAATAATATTATAATAATATGTCATTGTTTAGCAAAACCCGGTATTGCGTACAACACACGCTATCGAGGAAGGTCGCGATTGCGTGTAATGCAAGCCAAGTCAGGGTTGCATGTTGTGCAAGAATCCTTCGTTGTTTCGTATAACAGAATCCAAACATATTTAATTTATACATTGAATATATATATATATATATATACTCAATGTTTCATAGAATAACTATTATCAAAATTGTGTGTAACACGATCCAAGAATATTGTTGCGTATACTGCAAGCTAATACGGTGTTGCGTATAACGCAAGTTAATCTTGGTGTAGCATGAAACATAAGACATTAATGAAATTAAAATAATATTTTCATAAAATCTCGGGGTGTTACATTCTACCCCCTTTAAAATGAATTTCGCCCTCGAAATTCTTTGGGGTTATAAATGGTTTACTACTCAAATGTTTGTTTAATAGAAACCCACATCGTAAAAAGGAATAAAAAAACATGGCTTTAAAAACTAAAGTATAAAATGTAACAGTTACCCAAATTAACTCATCACTGGGTTTCCACATATGAGAACATAGGTGAAAATATGGATATGGAAGAATAATCTAACCATCAAGTTCTGATGGAGAGTGGTAGAGAACATGGCTACGAAAAAGCCAACAATCACAAAGCCATAAATTTGTGATGATCTAAGGTACCATTTGATTCATCGGATATAAGAGCACTAGGAAAACATTTTTGGTTTTCAATATCATTTCCCTAAAGTTGAAAATTTTGAATTAGAATAAATACTTTCTTGATTTTGGTACAATCTCACTGTTGTTTGTTCTTTGAACAATTTCCACTTCATCTCTTAATGAAATGAAGTTGAATTTGTTATTTGTGAAGTGTTAACATATCATGTGATATAATGATGGGTCATTCCGTCTATTTCAAACAAAAGTTTAGCAAAAGTTATCAAATATACATAAGTCCATCTATGGTGAGATTAATCATAAATGGTTCCTAAAATGGACTTATACTTCATATATCATATTGATTAATATAATAAAACGAGTTTCAACTAAACATGGACTTCCTGTAGGCCAGTGGTAGGAAATAAAGGCCAGTCGCACTTGGGTTGTGGGTTTGATTCCCATAGCCTTGTCCGACGTGATGGGTTGTCACTCGTCCTACAGGTTGTCCTTTTTCTAAAACTATATTACTTTAACATCCCATCAATAATATCGAAAAAACTTCTATCCTTAAACAAAACTAACTTATGTCCAACATAATCCATTCCAATCTTTAGGCTTATCCATAATACTACAGTCCACTCTCATAATATAGTGAAAACGATTACCAGAGATTTAATACCATCTTTGATCCCCATATATCATAAGCTATGTCTTGTTGGTGACATTCCAAACATTCGAAGGCCTTAATCATGTATTCTCTTGAAAAACGAATACCCATTGAACCTTAGTGAAAACATGAATTCTGTCAAAAGATAACTCTTTCCTCATACCAAAATCCAAAAATTCTATATACTCAAACCATGATATAACCTTCTCCTTATATCAGTCATGAGCTCATGAATACTATCAAGAATTTAATTTTCTCTTTATCCCTTCATTATGCACATATCATCTACTTTCCAAAAATATCTGAATAACCTTTCATGGTTACTGGTACCATTAATCATACACTTTCAAATCATAGGAAACACAATAGTGTAACAATCCTTAGATGTCTCTTTATTCCATAGTACCATGATATTACTTATACAACATTACACTTGATAAACATGTAATCATTCCACTACCTTCTTAAACCATTGACTAAACTTCAACAATTATTTCATCTCACATATCGTTCGTATTCTCTTCATCATCAACAACATAAATACTACCCATACGACCATACTGATTCTCTTCATGAGACTTTACCCTAGGGAATTGGTTTTCATAATTCCCATACATTCCACATTTAAAACATTTAACCATTGTTGATGTCGTAGAAATACCATTATCCTCATCCATGGTGTTAACTGAACCTTTTCCTTTGCACTTACTGGATTTGTGTCCTTATTTTCCACACCCAAAGCATCTTCCAGTTCCCTTGAAACATTCTCCTTGATGCCTCTTCCCACATGATTTACATAGGGGAAATTGAACTTTATTTCCTCTATGATCATCATGAAACTCCATCTTTCTCTTATTATCTGAGTCGGGAAACTTTCCAAAGTTGAGATTATTGATCTTATTATGAGATTGCTGATTAGGAATAACAACGATGTTTGGACTTCCAGATCCCATTTCATTTGGTTTCTCATGAAGAATATCATTACATTGTCTGTCATATCCTCCATTATCGTGAATCTTCCTGTTTCCAGCCATTTTCTAGAACCCAAAAAAAATATTGTGAGAGGAAAAAATCATGCTAGGGAAAACAACATAGTAAAGGAATAGTATCCTCAATATATAACATCTTAGGTTAAATTCTAAGATCATTACTTTAGTTCTAGGACTGTATCCTATACGTATACTTTTCCTTAGGGACATCCCTAGACATACCTTAGAAATATCTCTAGGGATCTCACTAACATTTTCGAATCCTAGTTTCCAAAGGTTTACTAAACCTTTCCTCGAATACCAACTATAGGGACACGAATCTTGATGTACATAGACATTACATTACTTTTGTGGAATACATAGTACATAACAAAAATAGACACACAAGGACCGTAATAGTTTAGTGTCTTTGAAAACTTGGAACATAATCTTCTAATCGTGGTGAAAGATCTTCAACATCTCCTATAAAGATCATCCCATTTTTGTTTCCTTACCTAAAATCTTTATTTTAATCCTGGGGGAAAAGAAAACATAAAAAGGGTGAGCTCAAATTCTCAGTAAGGGTAAGCATGGATAAAATAAAACATACCATATATATTTGAACTTAAAAAAACATGAACATTAAAAATCTTGAGAAACGACATAAAACATGGAAGTACATAAGACATAGATCATATTGGAACATAAAACATGATAAAATAGCTTGGGAATAAACCATGTAATTGTGGAATCCCTTAAGAACATGTAATTATTTCCATAGTAGCCAAGGAATTGCTTCCAAGACCATCTTAGTGGACAAAGTCCCATTCTGAATCGAGTTCACTCCTCGTTTCAGACCTGTAACACTGAACCGGATTAACTTACCGTTCTAGCCATGTATATCTCATGAGATATAAAATCTTTACCCAATGGATTGGAGGGAGATATAGGTCCCACCCATCTCATAATTAAATCATTCTTACTTGTTCCACAAAATAAACATACATCATTCATAATAACCCAACGAATAAAATGGGTTTCATAAACATCATCCCATCATCACATAATCCATATAAAAGAAATGGATATCATTTCATAATAAGAAAATTGAAACCATGTAAATCATATAGACATTACACTTGAAACATACGCATATGAAATAATTTCATCTTAGATGGAAAATGGTTTTGATAAAACACATGAAATGAATTCTTGAGGAAAATATCCTTTCTTATTCAAAATCAATTTCTTTTCACAAAACGTCATGCAATTTTAAAAGAAATAGATTTTTTTGAAAATAGTCATGAAATATTTTGTAGGATGCTTCATGAAAACAAGGCTTTATAAAACCGTAAAAATCCATTCGTGCCGTATAAGTTAAAAAAACATTATTTTCATACTTTTTCCGGAAAAGTCAAAAAGTACCTCGTAACGTAAACAAAAGAATTATTACTTACATACCATGTATTAAAAGTAAAAAATGGGTAAAAATGACTTTAAACATACATTAAAACACTTTTATAAAACATGTACATGGATGATAGAAATAACCCCAGTAAATACTTACGAATAAGCAATCTCAGATAAAAATGAGATTTGCAAAATTATCCCTTACCTTAGGTATGATATGATTCGTACGTATCCAAACCTCCTATATAATGATTTAAATAATGTCACTGACTTATTAAAGAATCATATTCATTGTTATTATATCATATATGGTTCACCTATGACTTTATATTACCCGTTGTTTTGTAAATTCATGTTAAAGTAGCGTTTTGGGTAAAATCGTTTCATTTTTCGTTTGTGTTTTAACTTGTAATTATTCATATGATTACTTAGATCATGATTACTTACATACAGAATGTAAAACATGATTTATATATAATATATATTCAGAATATATATATATAATGGATCGATAAATGGAAATAAATATAGCGTTCATGGAGACGGTAGGCCGTACGTACGCATGAACGTTATTTTCGTTTCCTTATTGAATTGAATGGAATTAAGTAGATTAGATAAATATATATATACATACATCCAGTAGAATTATTATTTCATATATTTCATGATTACTTATTATATATACTTTATAGTCATTCTTGAATGGTTATCATGGAGAGTGAATCTCATCACGTCGTGGAGACGGTATTCCGTACGTACGCACGAGCGATGATATCATTCCCCTGATCGTGGAATTGTATTAAAGTGTATGTATACTATTTAAGAATAAATATCACTTTAAAATAATCATATATAGTCATTATTTAAACCATTATACCCATCCAAGTAAGGTGATGGTGGAAAATAGATTACACCACGGCGTGGAGACGGTATTCCGTATGTACGCACGCGCGGTGATTTCTTTTTCGGTTGGATGGATAGATGGTGAAATAGGGCTGTTTAATACATATAATAACATAAAATTATATGAGTGATACTTATGTTATATCTTCATAATGAAACAACCTATGAAGAAGAAGTGGAAGAAGAAATAAAGTTGAAAGAATCGGTAATGGACATTACCTCTTCTTTGAAGCGCCTTTTTGAGACCTCCTCTTAGGGCACTAAAATTGGTCTTTAAAGAAGACCAGGACCTCTAGGATGTTTATAGTGAAGTGGAGTAGTGAAATGGGCAGGGGTTGGCCAAGCTTGAAGGCTCAAATTGGTGTGAGGAGGAGAGGGAGGAGGTTCCCTTTTATAAGGGAGGAGAGGGGCACCTTTGGAATTCTTAAAACTATTAATTTATAATAAATATAACTCCACTTTAAAACAAAACAAATGACTCATATCAAAATATTAGATGGGATAGGGTTGTAATGTAATCAACCAATCAAATTTAGACATGTTAGGAATTTATTTTAAACATTATCAACTTGATTGATCCTTATTTAATCAATGTAATTTTATTTATGGTAATAACATTCTAAATTTTAAATTATAACAAAAAATTACTTATTTGTTATGAATTGTCCATAATTGGATACTTTACAACATGTTATACCATATAAATTTAAATTTATAATTTTTAAATACTTTTGTGATTTTTAAACAATTTTATAATATGTTATTTTTATAAAATAACAATAGTGTCAATTTTGACACTATTCATTTATTTTAATTTAAATTAAATATACACAGAAGATATGTTCAAAATAAAAGCATTAATAGATCCATAAAAGGTCATATGTATCTATAAAAGTAGTTGATCACATTAAATAGTTCATATAATATTTATTTTATTATTTCTAAAACCATTTATTTGGTTTAGCTCTTAATAAAACAATTACTACAACATTTTTGTATAATTATTTAATATACTTATTTGTTGCATAAAAATTAAAAATAAAATCCTATAATGAATATAAATCTATTAAATTTCACAATAATACTTTTACTCGAATTTATCATATTAAAATCACAATATTTAAATTGTTATATTTATTAAATTATGAAGGTGACAACTTTGGCATCATTTAAAATAAAATAATAAAAGTGTCATAATCACTTTTATAAGGCTCCAAACGGTTATATATTAGGTCATTGGATTATTAAGGTGTCGATATAAACTAAAAATAATGTTTGGTCAGGTTTGTGGGCCTTTTAATGGGTATTATTATTTCAATAAAAACTATATTACTTATTTTTCACTTAATAAATAATTTCAGTATCATTAATGTATCACCATTAATGACAATTATTTAATCCCTAAAAATTAAAAATAAATTATCATGATGTAGATAATTTTATTATATTTCTAGATACTATTCATGTTTGACGTTTTATGATTTTTATCACTCTATTAAAATTATTATACGTATAAGATTTAAGAGAGTGACATGTTGTCACTTTCTTTGGTTTTAATAATAATTAAATTATTTTCATGGTCCAAAGTCCATAAAATGAATCTAATCCGACCCTTAGGTTATATGGGTCTACTTTTAGGCATCCAATATAATTTTGGAATGTTTTAGGGTAATTTTATAATATTATATTTACCCTTAATTACCCGATTTACCTTTAACTATGGTAAATAAAATTTACCGTAGTTAATATTCATAATTACCAAAAATAAAAAGTAGCTTATTAACATCATTTGGACCCACTATTTCCAAATATGGAATCCATTTTTCCAAATTCAATACAAAAAAGTTGCATAAATTAAATTAATATTAACCCCGTTGTTGAAAGAAAACAGGTTTTTCTTTAAAACATTGCAAAAGATTGAATTGATTTAACCTATGAATTTAATGTAAAATCAATGCTAATGACATACATTATATTAAATGGTAAAAATATATTCTATTTATACTTTAAAACCATTCAATATTATAATTTAACCATATAAATTATTGCGATGAAAAAAGTTGTTTTTAATTAAAATATAGCATGTTTTTACTATTCATCAAAATATGAAAGTTACCAGAATAATATGAAAAATTTATCCAAAGTAAATTTTTATTTCTTGATTCCAAAGAAGAATTTTATTTTGTCAAATTTAACTTATAAACATGTCAAAAACTAGATTTAAAGTGGGTGCGCCATCAAATGGTGGCAAAACTACATTTTTTGAAAAATACTTATTTTACCCGAAATATTAATTTCTTCTTATACCATGTTCTAGAAAATGTGTAAGATGAATAATAATGTTATAAAATTAAAAATTTAGTTAATACTATTCATAACGGCTAGCTCATAATAATATTATAATAATATATCGTTGTTTAGAAAAACCCAGTATTGCGTACAACCCACGCTATCGAGGAAGGTCATGATTGCGTGTAATGCAAGACAAGTCAGGGTTGCGTGTTGTGCAAGAATCCTTCGTTGATTCGTATAACAGTATAAAACCATATTTCATTTATACACTGAATATATATATAAATATATAACCAATTTTTCATAGAATAACTATTATCAAAATTGTGTGTAACACGATCCAAGAATAGTGTTGTGTATACTGCAAGCTAATACGGTGTTGCGTATAGCGCAAGGTAATCTTGGTGTGGCATACAACACAAGAAATTAATGAAATTAAAAGAATATTTTCCATAAAATCTCGGGGTGTTACATTCTACCCCCCTTAAAATGAATTTCACCCTCGAAATTCGTCGGGGTTATAAATGGTTTACTACTCGAATGTTTGTTTAATAGAAACCCACATCGTAAAAAGGAATACCAAAACAAGGATTTAAAAACTAAAGTATGAAATGTGATGGTTACCTAAATTAACTCATCATTGGGTTTCCACGTAGGAGAACATAGGTGAAAATATGGATATGGAAGAAAAATCTAACCATCAAGTTCTGATGGAGAGTGGTAGGGAACATGGCTATGAAAAAGCCAACAATCACAAAGCCATAAATTTGTGATGATCTAAGGTACAATTTGATTCATCGGATATAAGAGCACTAGGACAACATTTTTGGTTTTCAATATCATTTCCCAAAAGTTGAAAATTTTGATTTAGAAGAAATACTTGCTTGATTTTGGTACAATCTCACTATTGTTCGTGCTTTGAACAATTTCCACTTAATCTCTTAATGAAATGAAGTGGAATTTGTTATTTGTGAAGTGTTAGCAGATCATGTGATAGAATGATGGGTCAGTCCATCTATTTTAAACAAAAGGTTAGCAAAAGTTATCAAATATACATAAGTCCATCTATGGTGAGGTTAATCATATATGGTTCCTAAAATGGACTTATACTTCATATATCATACTGCTTAATATAATAAAACTAGTTTCTACTAAACAGGGACTTCCTGTAGGCCGGTGGTAGGCGATAAAGGCCAGTCGCACTTCGGCTGTGGGTTCGATTCCCATAGCCTTGTCCGACGCGATGGGTTGTCACCCGTCCTATAGGTTGTCCTTTTTCTAAAACTTTATTACTATAACATCCAATAAATAATATCAAAAAAACTTCTATCCTTAAACAATAATAACTTATGTCCAGCATAATCCATTCCAATCGTTAGGGTTATCAATAATACTACAGTCCACTCTCATAATATAGTGAAAACGATTACCAGAGATTTAATACCATCGTTGATCCCCATATATCATAAGATATGTTTTGTTGGTGACATTCCAAACATTCAAAGGCCTTAATCATGTATTCTCTTGAAAAATGAATACCCATTGAACCTTAGTGAAAACATGAATGTTGTCAAAAGTTAACTCTTTCCTCATACCAAAATCCAAAAATTCTATATACTCAAACCATGATATAACCTTCTCCTTATATCAGTCATGAGCTCATGAATACTATCAAGCATTTAATTTTCTCCTTATCCATTCATTATGCGCATATCATCTACTTTACAAAAATATTTGAATAACCTTTCATGGTTACTGGTACCATTAATCATACACTTTCAAAACTTAGGGAATACAACAGTGTAATAATCCTTAGATGTCTCTTTATTCCATAGTACCATGATATTACATAAACAACATTACACCTGATAAACATGTAATCATTCCACTACCTTCTTAAACCATTGACTAAACTTCAACAATTCATTCATCTCACATATCATTTGTAGTCTCTTCATCATCATCAACATAAATACTTCCCATACAACCGTACTGATTCTCTTCATGAGACTTTCTCCTAGGGAATTGGTTTTCATAATGCCCATACATTCCACATTTAAAACATTTAACAATTGTTGATGTCGTAGCAATACCATTATCCTCATCCATGGTGTTAACTGAACCTTTTCCTTTGTACTTACTGGCTTTGTGTCTTTCTTTTCCACACCCAAAGCATCTTCCAGTTCCCTTGAAACATTCTCCTTGATGCCTCTTCCCACATGATTTCCATAGGTGAAATTGAACTTTCTTTCCTCTATGATCATCATGAAACTCCATCTCTCTCTTATTATCTAAGTCGGGAAACTTACCAGAGTTGAGATTATTGATCATATGATGAGATTGCTGATTAGGCATAACAATGATTTTTGGACTTCCAGATCCCATTTCATTTGGTTTCTCATGAAGAATATCATTCCATTGTCTGTCATATCCTCCATTATCGTGAATCTTCCTGTTTCCAGCCATTTTCTAAAACACAAAAAGAATAGCGTGAGAGGCAAAAATAATGCTAGGGAAAACAACATAGTAAAGGGGGAGTATCCTCAATATCTAACATCTTATGTTAAATTCTGTGATCGTTACCATAGTTCTAGGACTGTATCCTATACGTATACTTATCCTTAGGGACATCCCTAGACATACCTTAGAAATATCTCTAGGGATCTCACTAACGTTTTCGCATCCTAGTTTCCAAAGGTTTACTAAACCTTTCCTCTGATACCAACTTTAGAGACCCGAAGCTTGACATACATAGACATTACATTACTTTTGTGGAATACTTAGTACATAACAAAAACAGACACACAAGGACCGTAATAGTTTAGTGTCTTTGGAAACTTGGAACGTAATCTTCTAATCGTGATGAATGATATTCAACATCTCCCATAAAGATCATCCCATTTTTGTTTCCTTACCTAAAATATTTATTTTAATTCTGGGGGAAACGAAAACATAAAAAGTGTGAGCTGAAATGCTCAGTAAGGGTAAGCATGGATAAAATAAAACATACCATATACATTTGAACTTAAAATTAACATGAACATTAAAAATCTTGAGCAACGACATAAAACATGGAAGTACATAAGGCATAGTTCATATTGGAACATAAACCATGATAAAATAGAATGTGAATAAAACATGTAATTGTGGCATCCCTTAAGAACATGTAATTATTTCCATAGTAGCCAAGGCATTACTTCCAAGACCATCTTAGTGGACAAAGTCCCATTCTGAATCGAGTTCACTCCTCGTTTCAGTCCTGTAACACTTAACCGGATTAACTTACCGTTCCAGCCATGTCTATATCATGAGATATAAAATCTTTACCCAATGCATTGGAGGGATATATAGGTCCCACCCATCTCATAATGAAATCATTATTACTTGTGCCACAAAATAAACATACATCATTCATAATAACCCAACAAATAAAATGGGTTTCAAAAACATCATCCCATCATCACATAATCCATAGAAAAGAAATGGATATCATTTCATAATAAGAAAAGTGAAACCATGTAAATCATAGAGACATTACACTTTAAACATACACATATGAAATAATTTCATCTTAGATGGAAAATGGTTTCGATAAAACACTTGAAATGAATTCTTGAGGAAAATATCCTTTCTTCTTCAAAATCAATTTCTTTTCACAAAATGTCATGCAATTTTAAAAGAAAGATATTTTCTTGAAAATAGTCATGAAATATTTTGGAGGATTATTCATGAAAACAAGGATTTATAAAACCGTAAAAGTCCGTTCATGCCGTATAAGTTAAAAAAACATTCTTTTCGTACTTTTTCGGGAAAAGTCAAAAAGTACCTCGTAATGTAAACAAAAGAAAGATTCCTTACATACCATGTAGTAAAAGTAAAAAATGGGTAAAAAGGACGTTAAACTTACATGAAAACACTTTAATAAAATATGTACATGGATGATAGAAATAACCCCAGTAAATACATACGAATAAGCAATCTGGGATAAAAATGAGATTTGCAAAATTATCCCTTACCTTAGGTCCGATATGCTTCGTACGTATCCAAAACTCCTATATAATGATTTAAATAATGTCATTGACTTATTACAGAATCATATTCATTGTTATTATATCATATATGGTTCACTTAAGACTTTATATTACCCGTTCTTTTGTAAATTCATGTTAAAGTAGCGTTTTGGGTGAAATTGTTTCATTTGTCATTTGTGTTTTAACTTGTAATTATTCATATGATCACTTAGATCATGATTACTTACATCCAAAATGTAAAACATGATTTACATATAATATTTATTCAGAATATATATATAATGGATCGATAAATGGAAATAAATACACCGTTCATGGAGACGGTAGGCCGTACGTACGCATGAACGCTGTTTTCGTTTCCTTATTGAATTGAATGGAATTAAGTGGATGAAATAAATATATATATACATAAATCCAGTATAATTATTATGTCATATATTTCATGATTACTTATTATATATACTTTATAATCATTCTTGAATGGTTATCATGGAGAGTAAATCTCATCACGTCGTGGAGACGGAATTCCGTACGTACACACGAGCGATGATATCATTCCCATGATCGTGGAATTGTATTAAAGTGTATGTATACTATTTCAGAATAAATATAACATTACAATAATCATATATAGTCATTATTTACAACATTATACCCAACCATGTAAGGTGATGGTGGAAAATAGATTACACCACGGCGTGGAGACTGTATTCCGTACGTACGCACGCGCGGTGATTTCTTTTTCCGTAGGATTGATAGATGGTGAAATAGGGTTGTTTCATACATATAATAACATACCATTATATGAGTGATACTGATGTTATTACGTCATAATGAAAAAACCTAATAAGATGAAGTGGAAGAAGAAATAATGTTGAAAGAATCGGTAACGGACATTACCTCTTCTTTGAAGCGCCTTTTTGAGACCTCCTCTTAGGGCACTAAAATTGGTCTTTGAAGAAGACCAGGACCTCTAGGATGTTTATAGGGAAGTGGGGAAGTGAAATGGGCAGGGTTTGGCCGAGATGGAAGGCTCAAATTGGTGTGAGGAGGAGAGGGAGGAGGTTCCCTTTTATAAGGGAGGAGAGGGGCACCTTTGAAATTCTTAAAAATATTAATTTATAATAAATCTAGATCCACTTTAAAACCTCCAAAAATGACTCATATCAGAATATTAGATGGTATAGGGTTGTAATGTAATAAAACAATCAAATTTAGACATTTTAGGAATTTATTTTAAACATTATCAACTTGATTGATCCTTATTTAATCAATTTAATTTTATTTATGGTAATAACATTCTAAATATTAAATTATAACAATAAATTACTTATTTGTTGTGAATTGTCCATAATTGGATACTTTACAACATTTTATACCATATAAATTTAAATTTATAATTTTTAAATATTTTTGTTATTTTTAAACAATTCTATAATATGTTATTTTTATAAAATAACAACAATGTCAATTTTGACACTATTCATTTATTTGAATTTAAATAAAATATATACAGAAGATATGTTCGTAATAAAAGATTTAATAGATTCATAAAAGGTCATATGTATCTATAAAATTAGTGGATCAAATTAAATATTTCATATAATAGTTATTTTATTATTTTTTAAAACATTTATTTGGTTTAGCTCTTAATAAAATAATTACTACAACATTTTTGTATAATTATTTAATATACATATTTTTTGCATAAAAATTAAAAATAAAATCCTATAATGAACATAAATTTAATACCTTTCACAATAATACTTTTAATAGAATATATCATCTTAAAATAAAAATATTTAAATTGTTATATTTATTAAATTATGAATGTGACAACTTTGGAAACATTTAAAATACAATAACATAAGTGTCATAATCACTTTTATAAGGCTCCAAACGGTTATTTATTAGGTAATTGGATGATTAAAGTGTAGATATACACTACCAATAAGGTTTGGACAGGTTTGTGGGCCTTTTAACGGGTATTAGTATTTCAATAAAAACTATATTACTTATTTTTCACTTAATAAATAATTTTTGTATCATTAATGTATCACCCTTAATGACAATTATTTAATCCCTAAAAATTCTAAATAAATTATCATGATGTAGATAATTTTATTATATTTCTAGAAACTATTCATGTTCGACGTTTTATGATGTTTATCACTCAATTAAAATTATTATACTTATAAGATTTAAGAGAGTGACATGTTGTCACTTTTTTTGGTTTTAATAATAATTAAATTATTTTCCTGGTCAAAAGTCCATAAAATGAATCTAATCCGACTCTTAGGTTATATGGGACTACTTTTAGCCATCCAATAGAATTTTGGCATGTTTTAGGGTAATTTTATAATATTATATTTACCCTTAATTACCTGATTTACCTTTAACTATGGTAAATAAAATTTACCGTAGTTACTATTCATAATTACCAAAAATAAAAAGTAGCTTATTAAATTAATTTGGACCCACTGTTTCCAAATATGGAATCCATTTTTCCAAATTGAATACACAAAAGTTGCAGAAATTAAATTAAAATTAACCCCGTTGTCGAAAGTAAACGATTTTTTCTTTAAAACATTGCAAAAGATTGAATTGATTTAACCTACGAATTTAATATAAAATCAATTTTAATGACATAAATTATATTAAATGGTAAAAATATATTATATTTATAATTTAAAACCATTAAATCTTATAATTTAACCATATAAATTATTGCGGGGAAAAAAGTTGTTTTTAATTAAAATATAGCATGTTTTTATTATTCATCAAAATATGAAAGTAACCAGAATAATATGAAAAAATTATCCGAAGTAAATTTTTATTTCTTGATTCCAAAAAAGAATTTTATTTTGTCAAATTTAACTTATAAAAATGTCAAAAACTAGATTTAAAGTTGGTGCATCATCAAAAGGCGGCAAAACTGCATTTTTTGAAAAATACTTATTTTACCCGAAAAAATTATTTTGTTATTATACCATGTTCTAGAAAATGTGTAAGATGAATAATAATGTTATAAAATTCAAATTTTAGTTAATACTATTCATAACAGATAGTTCATAATAATATTATAATAATATATCGTTGATTAGAAAAACTCGGTATTGCGTACAACACACGCTATCGAGGAAGGTCGCGATTGCGTGTAATGCAAGCCAAGTCAGGGTTGCGTGTTGTGCAAGAATCCATCATTGTTTTGTATAATATAATACAACCATATTTCATTTATACATTGAATACATATATATATATATACTCAATGTTTCATAGAATAACTATTATCAAAATTGTGTGTAACACGATCCAAGAACAGTGTTGCGTATACTGCAAGCTAATACGGTGTTGCGTATAGCACAAGGTAATCTTGGTGTAGCATACAACACAATAAATTAATGAAATTAAGAAAATATTTTTCATAAAATATCGGGGTGTTACAAAATGTGATGAATAAAAATTATATATAATTTTTATTCATATAATAGATGTGATGTAATTTTTTTGGAGATGATCATTGATGTTTTCTCATTTTTTTGATTATTATGTGGATTATGATTTGTATATAAAATGATTTCTAGGGGGTGAAATGGTTAAGTGTGGGGGAGTGATGAAAATAACATTTCCACATAGATAAAATTGTAATTAAATATTTTTTATATGACGGTAGTTTTATTTTATGGTAAATTCTTACATTTTTATGTTTTATGGAATTTAGAGCATAAATGAAAAAATGGCCAATTTTTTTATTTTAAAATTTTTATTTTATTATTTATTTTGTCCATATAAGTTTCTAAACTAAAATAAACTATGATATAACTTTATTTAAGGCTTCCAAAAATCATGGTACACAATAATTTCTTCTGGATGCATATCTAACCTTGTCATTTGGAAGCCCAAAACCAGTTCACAATTTGGGCCTCATAACTGTGAACAGATCTAGAATCTTTTAAAGCATGGCTTGTATATCAATGTGAACCTACCCCAAATAGATACAATTATCCATGTATCTAGATAATTCATTAATGAAAACATTCATGAGTTAGTCCATGTGAGAATCTACCTCTTTCATGGTCATTATGGCATGTACATTTGGGGCATTGGAATATGAAGAGTACCAGTCCAGAATAGATTTATCTGTGCAAAAAATAAATATATCTATCCACACATAATCAAATAATATAAAATTTTGTGATAAAACTTTATATGTATAGCTTAAAATATTTCAATAATACAACCTGTCCAAATTCTATCGTTAAATTGGGATAACAAGCATAACTTTCGGAGGAATATTTTGGAGCCAATTTTTCACCCCCTCCCCCTATAAAAATGTATCCTTTCGTCTTTTAAAATGGCTATAAAAATGGGGATATCCTTTTTTTTCAATTAATATTATATTTTTATTTCATTATTAAATTTAATATTAGTTTTATTTTAATATATTATTCTTCTTCATCATATATCATTCTTCAAATTATTTTAATTTAGGTGTTCCCCCTATTGTTCACTTTTCAACTCCACTAAAAATGGATAACTAAAATCAGTTCTTATTAGAGGGAGGTAATAGTGTTTTGAATGAGTTTATCATTCTATAGTTTCATATATATTTATTCAATCCTGGGAATTTTGGCAATGGTTAAAATGATTACAGTGAGAGGTCTCCCAATTTTCTATATTATCTGAATTATTCTTATGATTTATTAATCATAATTTCCTTCAATATCTAATTAAAGCATGTGGTGGAGTATCACTTGGATAGTTATATTTGGTGAAGTGGTATCAGAGTGGAATTTTGGAATATCATTACACCATATGCATATGTCTCAATATAGGGTGATGAAAATTAAAATGAGAAGGTGTGGTGTGGCAGTTTTTGATCACCTCATTGAGTTGAATATTGACATCCCTTTTGAAAAATAAATTCAATCCCAATAAACTCCGAAGAACAATTTATTTATTTTTTCTAACAAAATTATATTTCTAATTGAATTATTATATTAGTATTTTATATTTATTGTATTTGAAAACCACTTTATATGTGGGTTTTATTGTTCAATATTAGTTATATTGTTAATATTGACAATAGAGGCCTCCTCAAGAGATTAGTCATGGTGTGCACTCTATATTAGATACTTAGGTAGATAAAATATTGAATACAGTGAAATAACTAAATACCCATAATCAAATATCCTTCCAAATATTTAAATATTTGAATCTAAAAGACATTTTTGGGTATCTACCATAACACCATAACTACCACCATTTGTAGGTCCACTCACAATCTTGTCTACGAGATAACATGGCCCCATAATTGTATTGGATTTATCCAAAAATAAAATTTATTATGATTTGTGTATATCTAATTATCTCTCAATGTTATTTTTAATATATCAATAATTTTTCAATCTCGTATCTAGATGTATATCACACTATGATATCATTTAAAAAAACAACACGCACTAATCCAGATACTAATGGAAGATAAAATTCATGAAGACCACGAATACTTCTAGTGCATTCATTGTTCTAAATATCATTACTATGAAATCATACATGCCATAATTTATTATTAAATTATTCCATGGAATATCATATAGTTTCACATTAAACTGGGGTATCCAAACCAAAATTAATTTTTTTTGAATATTTAGGAACCACTCAACTGATCTAAGTCGTGATCAATGAAAGAAAGGATAATAGTTCTTGACTTTCATCTAGTTCATCCTTTAGAAATACATAAATGAAATAGGGTGGTCAATTTTTATTCTTAATGAATAACATGAGAGAACCCCACAATAATATACTAGTTCAAATGAAAACATTATTGTCCATATCCTCCATCCAATCTATCTACTCCTGAAGCTCTACTGGTGTCATCTTGTATGGTGGGACAGAAATAGGTTCATCCTCATAAGCTAACTCAAAAGGGAACTCAATCTCTGAATTGGGTAAAAAGACAAAATAGATTTTAGTAAAGACATCCTGAGATAATTCCACAGCTGTAGTAAATGTTTTATTTTATGAATCACCATAATCTAGAATTGTCATTGCAAACTGGGTTTTGAGAAAAAGAAATACTCACTGAGTTTGTCTCATGCATCTAGCCTAAGGATCTCATCCCCCGTGATAGATACAATTGTCCATTTATATGGAATAAAAATTAATTATCCTTCAAAAAAATTGAAAATAAAATTGTACAGAGATATCCAATTGACCCTGAGAATCAAATCAAATTCATCAATTTCAAGAACAAACAACTCCATGAAAAAATAGATGCCCCAAACATCAAGACAACAATCCTTTCTACTTCACATGATCTCTGATTTCACCCCTAACAATGTATCAATGGTCATAACCTCATCCAATGTTTCCATAGACAAACCAAATTCATTTTTTATTGAGAAAAAAATAAAGGAATGTGATTTTCCCTTATCAATAAATACATAAAAAAGGGTAGATTACAAAAAAAATAACTCTAAAAGTGGATGCACCTACATATATACTTTAAGGATTACATATTTTAACATGATAATCACTCACCCTTATACCCTAGGATCTATCCTAACTCAAAAGAGATTCTGTTTCCTACAGATATTGGCTCCCCTACATTGGGGTTGAACACTCCTAACATAGCCAGTGAATTTGGTGTAACTCCAGCTAAATGTCTACTAGGGGTTTGTTTATTCCCTTAAAAACGCAGGTGTCATACATGATTTTCCACCACCTCAAGACTGACGTGTACCCATATAGAATTTATATAAATTGATAATATTAAAAAAATTGAGTAAATCGCTACCTAAAAAGGAAATTGTCAGTTCTTATGGTCATCCATTCCAAATGAGTAGAATTATATAGGGTTACAGTCCCAATATGGAAGTAAACTCCCTTTTATTATTTCCCTCTATACCCTAAAAAAATTCTTGAAGTTACATTTCCTACTGCTTGAAGAGGAACTCCCCAATCATACTATTCAAACTATCTTCCTTCCACTCTATGCCTCCTTCTTGTTCCCTTTGGTGATTAGATCCTAATTTACCAATTCAAAAAAAAATATCAAGAGAAATATGATCAAGTTTGAAAAAATTTCACAATGAATCCCATCAGGAAGAAAAACCCTACTTATATCATATATAACCATAATGTATAAACATTTTATATGTTGGTAAAATAACCAACGTAGTCTATTGTAGAAATTCTACCAAATTTTTAGTGCCTGAAATATAGAGTCCTTTCATCTCTCATTGTCTCTTGGTAGAAGTGACTCTGGAATATATCCTAGAATTCCTTAAATCTTAGATACTCATATTTTCCATCCTTCATAATGATGTCCCATCGGTGCACCACTAGTTCACATATAATATAGGTAGTAAGAATCACCCACCTCTCCATGGGAATTTCTAGGTGATTGAAGAACATCTAGAAGGACTCAATAAAGACCTCTTCTACTTGAGGGCCTCCCTCCCCACTGAACATGAATGGGTGATGTAGTTGTAAATCCATATTCAGATTAGATGTATAGGGGATGGCGTAATTATTCTCCCCCTCCGTAGATCGTATAACCCACATGAATGTTCCTTGTACCTAATCATACATATGATTCCATATAGTTATAGGATGATCATGTTCAAGTATATGAGTATTGTTCTTGTTAATAATATCCTAATGATCAACTGAAGGATGCCCTGTAGGCATTTCTCTTCAAATTTCATCACACTCTTTGGATCATAGGGTTTACAACACAAGCAAACTCAAAAGGATAAAGAGACAAAATATAACAATATATGATGTTTAATTTAAATTATATATTAAAAAGTTTTTTAAAATATTATAATAAAATAATATTGTTACTTTTTATCATAAATTTAATGTTATTTAAGTATAATTAAGATTACCATATTCACATGTAGTAAAAATCCCCATTCAAGAGAAATTAATGATAGCATATTTCCTTATGTGATACTATGATTCATGAAAATGGACCTCATTCCATACATGACCATGAGTAAAATCTCATAAAACAACAGCATAACACAACTATTTTATCACTTAACATTAAATATATTCACAATTATGAAGGGATGGCCTCAAGAATAGAAATACCATCCCTAGAAACATTGGTTTCCCCCCACAAATGGGCTAGTTAATCCTATCCTTGAGCTAATTACCATTCCCCAACACCTATTATTATATTATCTACCTTTACGTAAATAGTAAAATGAAATAAAATTCTTGTTCAATTAATACCACTTTGTTATGTCCTTGGGACGATACTCTTTCATGTGACTAAGAAAAGTTTCCATGATATTTAAATCATGCTTCCCTATATTGCAGAGGATTCCAACTAGTAGTGATGATATAAAAAGTATAATGGGGAGACTACAAACTCTTGATCAAAATAATAACCATATTAGAAAACATAATTAAAATTTCAATATTAATCATCTCTATCTGGTAAACAGGTAAATTCAAAATCATTATAGCTTAATTTAACAATGAAATATCATATAGAATGGCATAAAAAATGTCATACAATAAACCAATATAAAGGAATAATCCAAAACAGGTCGTAAACCCTATGATCGGTCCCATATACAGTATACATTCCCAGATAGGTAATAAACCAATTTGGAAGAAGGGACACATTCAGTCATCCTAGGAACTTAAAGGTATCCAAAACATGGTGTGGGTAAAAATCAATATAACACCATCAAATATGTATAAAAAATCGACTATGAGTAATATTTAATTAAATAATTTAAATAAAAATGAATTAATTATAAATCAAATGTATAATATCGAAATAACTCACCGACCCTCGAGCTCTTGGTTGATACTAAGGGACAACCATGACTTATACAGAACGATGCCAGATATCTCTTTCCATATAAAAAAATTGGTCCATAACTTGTATCAATAATTACCATATATTATATCATAATGAAAAATAGACCAAATAATTATATGTTACTTTTACAATGGATCCAAGGTGGAATCCCATCGCAGGGGTTTATTAAATATTCAATTCAATGTTTATCCAAGGGGAACTCTCATGCCAATGAAAATTATATATTCCATATATCATGTACATATAAGATCTGATGATGACCAATATACCAAAACATGTAAAATATTTAAACAATATTCCATTTTTTAATTCATTTTGAACATCAATTACCATGATAATTATAGTTACATGCCAATATTATTTTATTCCATATCCCAATTAAAAGATAGTTATTTCATTATACCAAGATCCAATTAATTTCTATGAGATTATTCCAAATTTTTACTCATAATGGAATCAATTTCTAAAACCAATTCTTAATCCATAAAGTGATAATACTTTACAGTTCTATTTCAAATTTACTTGGTTCACATATTCTTGATTCTTACCTAGGGCCGTGGATAGGCACACCTTGCATGTGGCTAACAGTTTATAGTCTCTTGCACCGACGGACCCAACAAGACCGTGGAAGGTATATGTAAAGTGTGTCAAGGAATAAGAGTAATTGAAAATTCAAATTGGTCTTGTTCACGGTATGTAAGTGTAATCGTAAATGTTATATACTACTAGAAACCAAATAATATTATAGGGAGATGATTTAGACCACCTACAAGAAGAGTAGAGGAAAATAATCCCACAAATAAAATGTGTGAATCAATTCACAACCCCAAATATAGCTATGTAAAATTAAAGATACATCACATTAGGGATGAGAGAAGAAAAATAAATGAAAAAAAATGGTAATAATTAAATTATTTTAAAAATTACATTCCAAATCAAGACATCTTGATCGAACAATGGATCAAGGAATCAAAAAGGAGAATTTAAGAAACTGAGGAAGCCATGGAGAAAACATTAATATTAGTAATCTTGAATTACTATTGTACTAACATATATCAGAGGTTATATAAGAGGGTGATCATATTTATTCTCCCATTTTAGTGTCTATATCTCGAATGGAATTTCCATCTAGATGGAGCTTATATTCTCTCATCCACTAGGGTTGGAAAAAAAATTTAACAGCCACCCAAATGCAATATCATATTCCTACCGACAATCTAGAATCTTATAAGAATACTATAGCATTTTTCTAGAAGCATATTTATTTACTTGAAGCAACCAAACACTGTATCCATCATATTCTTTTGACATCCACACAGCATTCCCATACTCCTTATCAATCTGAAATAGTCAGTAATCGTATTCTTACCACAATGAATAATGATGCTCGTATTCCTACCCTAACACATGTCAATATCCTTTATTACATACAACACATATTTGAAGAATCTAAAGTATTTTTCATCTCTTTATTTAAAGAAGGAGGTCACACCTATCATGATAGCCCACCTCACGATATCATAGAGATTTTTTATGGGCATCTCACCCATGACATGTGATGAGGGAAGCCCACATGCTAATATCTCATCCAAGGAGGGATAACCTACCGTTTTCAATGAACCTTATTATATATACGTTTTTGAAACACTTAGTTCAACAGTATATAGTACCCTATAATTCATCATCAATGCCTTGCTTCAGCCAGTAGGAAAACCAAAGTGATGACAACCATCCTATCCATATAAATGTCACAAGTCATGGTTCATGTAAAATTGACCTCGATGGTCTAGCCAGGTAGAGGAATACACCACCAATGAAGACGAATTCTTCTTTGATATGTTGAATAATTTGGAAAATAACAACCTCTTGACTATATCTTGGACCATTTCCAAATCCATCTATCATATCATATATGATCTAAATTAAGATTCCATGCCTTATTAATGCCAAAACCTATGTGAATCCTTTCAATGGATAAAGGATAAGAACCAATATTATCATGTTAATGAGGATAAAATTTAGGTTATGAACATAATTTACCACTAGATAAATCATTATAGTTTCACTGATTATTAGAACCTAATGTCCAAAAATCCCTATGATAGTTTGTAGCATGCTTGCCTCTATGACATAATCTCCCCTTTGAAAATAATTGATAAATTCACATCGAATGTTTTTATCTGAGGTTGGAAAAGGTATGGATCATTTATCATTGATTTATCCACTAGTCAAAAAATTCTACCATACATCGAATCATTTGATTTCATTTCCATAATAGGGGTCGTGGGATGAGGTAACATTTACCAGTTGTTCAATCTGAAAAAATATTCAAGTCTCAAATATAGAAAAGCCCTAAAAGAACTGAATGATGTTAATTTGAATTCTAATGAACCATCAATATCAACAAGAAAAATAATATAATATAGATTATAAATTAGAAACCACAGTATACTTGATAGCTACCATGGTGAGTAGTACATATTTTGAGTAGGCGCTATACTCATCCCATTCATGAATAAAAATGATCCAAATCAAGAGGATTTCAATAGTATATTCCAAGGAATCCATCTTATATAATTCTTATCCAATAGGGATGGGGTTATTTTTAACACAACCATCACCCTAAAATTCATCAAATCTTGAGTAGTTCCAGAATTACTGGTGGTATCCCAATGTCTACCCATACCCAAAATGTTATGGGTATTATTACCATTTCTCCTTCAAAAATTGGTATTCTATAAATTATGAAATGGTTCAAATACGTGAAACCCCAACCCTTACTACTTAAACATGATATTCCACATTAATTTGGGGGCTCACTCAGTGAGGATGATCTAATACTCCCTCAGGGTCACTATTCTTTTGTGAAAACTGGGGGAATGCAAAATAAAAAAGATCAATCCTCCCAGTGGTCACAATAAAAAATATATTTTTGAGATAAAGAGTCAAGGAAAAAACATTTATGTATCCCTTAAAGGGGACAAACTTGGTATATAATCAAAATATTACTTCAAATATGGTGAAATTATTTCTTCCACTCCATATAACTCAATAAACATCATCACTATCAATCTAGTAGATGATAGATAATGGGACTCAAAATCTAAGTCACCCAATGAAGAAACTATACCTTAAGAGATGGATTACCCCAAATTAATTGAATCAGGCTTCACACTCTAATAGTATTAGGAGGAACTAAAACCAGGAATCTCTAATTGAGTATTTTCCCACCCCTCAATGCCATTCCACTAGAGAAATGAAAGGGTGATCATACATCACTTTTTCCACCTAAAAAGGTTGAAATCACCATTATAGAAGTTAATCTAGAACTAATGTGGATGAGATATAAAATCTTATAAGGAAAGATAAATAATTTTTTAGGGGAAATATTTCCACTGGGTATCACCTCCATGAAGAAGTCATCACCCCTCATTCCACCAATTAAAAAGGGCTTAATCTTCCTATTGTGGTGGAATATAAAAATTTGGTAGAACTAGATCTAGAAATCTTATAAATATAATCATGGAAGTTTAATATGACCAATACCTTCATCTATTATGAAATAAAATCCTACATATTGGGTTAATCATAAATCCCTTGAAAGAACTATTAATCAACATCCAATGAATGTAAGGTGACTAAATCAAGTCTTTCCCACCATACATGCCAATTGGAGAACCAAGGAAAATCTAGGCCTATACCCATGAAATAATGGAAACTTTATAGAAAGAAATAAAATATCACACCAACACAAAATCTTATTTCATTGCCTATTGGAGATCCAAGGTGGGACCCGCATCACCCAAGGCCTCCAGCCTAGTGGAAACATCCACAAAACTGCCAGTAGATAGAGGGAAAATGTGACCAGGGATGCCCTTCATTTTAGGAATATAAGAACAAAATATATTCCTTAAAATATCAATAGGTTACAATCTATTTCTTCATAGATATATTAAAAATTTACTTTCAGATACCAAATCCAATGAAACTCAGTGAGGTCGGCCTTCGGGATCATCCCTATTATTTGAATTTTCAACTATGGTTAGGCCACAGTACCCATGACTATTGTTTCATTTTAGGAATCCTATACGGTAAATTTGACTTTGTATATGTTGTATTTAGAAAATACCTAATGTATGTGTCAAAGTTTTACACCACCAAATTATAATAATAATATAACAGGAAATATGTTTTGACCTTGTGTGAATACCATTTTGGTAACTAGGTGACTGAAAAGATAGTTGACAAAGTTCACACCATTCGTTGAGAAAAAAAATTCAACAAAAAATGGTGTTGGAATTCCTTATATCTTACAAGGATACACCGTAAAATTACTCCTCTATATCAAATTTAATCGTCATATGTTGAATATAGAATAAGAAAAATAGTCTCATCTAACACCCAACACAACCTTGAATCTCATGGATTTCCTTCCCCCGTCATCTTGAACATGGGAATCATCCTACTTGATGGAACCCTCATTAGAAGAGGGGTTCAAAATAAACCTTTCCAATTTCATAACTTATAATATCTCTTCTTTTATTATGAATAAACATATAAACATTAGTTCCCCCCAAATTCCTGGAGAGATATAGGTAGAGGTAAAAAAGATGAGTGAAATATAGAAAACTCTATCATGGTCGAGGTAAACATATCAAAAACATCCCTAATGAATGAAGATACATATCTGAGACCCATGGGAAAGAGATTCATAAATCCTAGTAAGAACATGGATACAACCCAAAATCTTCCATGAGCCATCCCAACTGAATTATTTTGGATGATCTGTTTCCGAGTTTGTAGTTATCTGACCATCGAAGATGATTGAGAAAACCATATTAGAAAACTCCATCAATGATAGTAATTTTATGGACTTATATTCAAGAACTATATCAATTTAAATCAAAAAATGCATCCCCAAATGGGTATACCAAAGGGCATCACCACATTGGGAAGCATAGACCTTTGTAACAAAAGTAGAACATTCTGAAATAATTGGTAGTTTTCCAGGGAATGCTTTCAATACTGCACGCTCTATATCACTTAAGTTTTCATAAAATGTTTTACATTTATCCTTTATATAATCACCATGAGTTTGAGATATAAATCTGTAGAGTTTATATTTATCATGTGGAAACTGCTCCAAAATAATGTCATACCACTATCTCCATGGAGAAAAATTGAGAAGATCATATTTAAAGACATATCAGACCCCAATATGTTTTTGGAAGACTTGAAAATGAGGAAATTAAATGGTTTATATTTGTAAATAGTTTTTTAACTAAATATATCAAATTAAAAACACTGTAAAAAAATTCATTTAGCGAGGATTATTTATCTCAAACAAAGAACATCATCTAATGGTAAGATAATAATGAACAAAATCCCCATTGAAATATCAAGATCAAAGTCCAATTTGAAGACATAGTTTCCAATGATGGATTCATGTTCATATAATAGGAAATTATTTATAATGTTCTAATTAGGATTCCTATGCTTCATATACATTTGGAGATGCTATCAACATTCCACTAATGCCTAAATTAACCCATCGATGGAAAAGTCTGAATGTTGTGCAATGATAGTTCCCCTTTTGTATCTTGTGAATCCAAGTATGATGAGGAGGTTTAATATATAAGGTAATGAAATAAATGAATGAAATATAGAGATATAAATTTTACCACCCTTGGTGTCTTGAGAAATTTTCATCTACCCCCTAAATGTTGCTCAACAATGACTACGTTTTTCCTATAAACCTAATTCTGGTGACAGTTACAGCTCTAATGGGATATACAAAGCCATAAACTACACTAGACCATGTCTATTAAATAATATTCCTTCCAAATAATGTCCACTTTTAAGAATATATATATATTATTACCTCATAGGGAGTATGAAATTCCTCTCCTCAATTAGATGAAATTGAAAATTTCCCTATGAAGTCCCTTGTAATTGATGAAGACATTGTTTCCTCTAGTAGCCCTTTATCAATCATCAGGTTTGGAGATTCCCCCATACTATTTACAATCCTTAAATACAGTTACATCAAGTCAATATATAAGGTGAATATGATAACCTGGATATGGCCCTCTATCTTTGGAGGAAGGTGTCTCCACATTAATTAATGAGTTGTGGTGGGAAAATCATATAATAGAAGAGGAACGATGTCTCAGATTGATCGGCATCACCATTAATTTTCAATATTATGATTTTAATATCTTCATATTAAATTATAACTACTAATTTTCTCATGGATTTGTACCATGATTCTAGGATTAGACACCGATGTGGATAGTCATCACCTGAGCCATGCAGATGGCTATCGAGGTTTCATGCCAGTAGCCAAGTCAATACACCAATCACATGTTTCCAAGGTGGAATTAGATGTTGAAATGTTTATCAATTCGAGATTATTTCTAGATAGAATTGATTTCAAACATTATCCCTAGTAAGAAATAGAATAGTTTTTTCATGGTCTATACCAATTTCAAGGATCTCAACAAACATTGTCCAAAATAAAATATCCTATTTCCGATCACAAATATCCATATTTATGAAACTATAGTCTTCAAAAACACATTCATTTATGAATGTGTATTTAAGTGACAATCAAATTATCATTTCCCTTAAATATTAGGAACCCATATCCATTAGAGACCCTCACGTGATATCCTTCTACTAGGCTATCCCATTGGTTTGAAGAATGTTGGAACCAATTTAAAATGTTTAATACATCACTTTTTTATGATCTGTAATAGAAGAATTAAATAGTGTTATTTCAAAGATACATAAGATAAGTCCTAGATGATTTATGATATTATATCTAGACATCCAACATTCTTTAGAAAATTTCATTAACATACCTTGAATATGAATCCTCTAAAGTTTGATTTTGGGATAACATATGATAAATTCTATGCCTTTATGGTATAACACTACAACATTGAGTTTTATCTAGATAATACTAGTGTGATAATGAAAATACCACCTCCTCAAAAAATATAGAGTTGAGAGTGATTAAGGTATACCTCACTTATATCTACAATTTTATAGCTATCATGACCCCCAAATTTCAACCATTTACCAAGTTAATGAAGAATCGAATCACCTATTGGTGTGATGAAGACATTCTAGAATCCTTAATGAACCTAAATAAATACTTTATATATTCAAATGTATTAATTACATCAATAGAATGGAATCAACTTTCCTATATGAGCCTATTATAGAGTGATTTATAAATTACCCCCTCAGATGGGAGAATTATAGTGGGAATAAATATTTTTTCCTTTATCACAACTGAAAAATAATAGAAACTAAGACTAGATATAATTATATTGAGAATAATAGTCATAAAATTATCTCTATAGTACAAAAATTGTTTAATTAAATTAAACATCAAGAAGTCCACATGGTCTCCCATGTAGACCTTCTCATATAAATCTTTAGCCACCCCATAATAACCCATAATCTATCCTAATAGATTGTTATCCTATAATAGTATGACATCCAGTTTGTATCATATAAGGAAATCAGTGGGCATGGACTAACTCATTATCATGCAACACATCCTTACTCATAAAGAACACCTAATAATCCTACTATTTTGAAAAAATTCATAATCTATTCCCATTAAACTACCCAAACATATGATATGTATTTTGATGGAGCCTCCAGAATTCTAATAACGAAATGAATGGAATGACTGAATTTAAATAGGGTAGGTCTAGCGATTTTCTCCGTCTCCCTAATTAGGGGAACTCTTATATATTCCTTCTCGTAATATATAGTATGAACCAAAAATAAGGCAAAGTGTGAATCCATTATTATAGGCCTTTAAATAGCCTTGTAGTAATTGAGTGACATATACATGTTAAAGTATTTTATGATCTAGTGGAAAAGTTAATCAACTATGCATTTTGTACAAATAAAGAATAGTTTAACCATATAATCAGTTATATGAGGAGATTAATGGTGTAATTCCTATTTCAACATAAAATGAATCACATCCATCATTCATATAATACCCATTCTAATGTGTTGGATAATGTAGACAGATACCTAGATGAAACGGACTACAATGATACAATTTTGACATTACACACTCAAGCGTAGTTTCCCTAAACACCATATTATATTGGTAGGACATCAATAAAATTATCTCTCCCTTAATTAATGATGTGCCAACATCCATTATTGGGTGATAATGAAGAAAAATCATCTACCTCAATCATTGGGGCCTCTAATTAAACTGTGCTAAATTGGAATAAATATGACATGGATAATAGAACATCACCTTTCATGATAGGACAGATGAACATAAATTCCTTTAAAAAAAGTCTGCATTGGAATACACATTAAATGCATCCTAGAAGGATAAACTCAAATTGTAATGAATGAGGTCCATACATTCTCTTGTGGTTCCCACAAGTTATGAATCATGCTCTCCCACTTGATTAGGGGGCTTAGTTATTTCATTCAAACAATTATACAATACAAAATAGAATTAAACAAGAAGTTCTTTACCTCTCAAATACATGAAATCTTCACTGATCATTCCCTACGACTATTGTGTACTTTCAAATACTCTTTTCCATTTTCATATGGGGAATATATGTCATGGGGCTATCACCCCAAGTACAGCTAATAAATTCTAGTATATTCTTATTATTTTGGGATTCTTCTGCAAATGGGAAAAGGCCATACCACTCATGGAAGATTGGATAAAGAACATTAAAAAATTATTAAAGTCCAATATCATTAAAATATTTGGTCTCTCTAACAAAATATTTCTTGACAACACCACTTATTTCAATTATTGTGGGTTGAAAAAATTATAACATGAGTAAAAAATTAATTACAAATATTTCTCTCATTATCATGCAGTGGTCAATGGACATATAGAGGAATTTGACAAAAATATCACTTACACTCCAACAAGTAGAGGGAAATGAAAATAAATATTAGCTAGAAAAAATATTTCATGACTTTTTCTTCTATCACACTTCTACCTCCACTGCCACTGTAACGTCTTGTGTTTTGAACCAGGTGAAAAAGCGAAATAAGGAAAATTATTCTGTTAGCTGTGCTGGTCAGTTTTAAAATAGAGCATTGAAACATTTTCTTTCAGATAGTTAACACTATAATGTGTCTTTTATTGAAATTGAATTAAATTAATTAGAAAAAAATGGAAATGGAAAAAAATTAAATGAAGGTACAATTCCTTCATTATCACTTTGAAATATTATATGAAATATTTTTAGAGTTATACACTGAGTCAACGTAGGATTCTGAGGACCATAGATCCTCAACATTGATTGAATAAAAATATTAAATATATTTATTCATAGGTGTGTTCATTTTTTACATGAAATTATATACCTCTAAAATGATGAATCATATGTGAAATCTGAGTCCACTATTATGTCTGGAATACTTGGTTTACCCTAGGCAGGGTATATGTAACACCCCAAGCTTCCACTATACTTTTCTCTTTGAATAATACAGTAGCGTGTGTTGTACGCAACTTCGAGTTCTAACACACACCACAACCAATCATACTACCCGTTATGAATAGTAATACCCACCTTTTGATATTTAATAAATTTTATCTTTCAAAATGTAATTCATTTTTGGATTCTGAATATTGAAATTAGCTTAGGGTGAATTTTTGGTATTTTTCTGAAAACATTCAATTTTTGATGAATAGTGAAAAAACACAGAGTTATAGTTTAAAACCGAATTTTTATTGAAAAAATTATTTATTATATATATATATATTATACCTATATGAGTTCAATGTTATTCATTGAAGTTAGTGTAGAATAATATTAGATATATAAAAATTTTATGGAACCTTTCACCGTCTTTTACCCACCTACTAGGAGAATTTGAAAATTCACATAAAACATAATTTTACCTCTTCTATGAGTGGAATTTCGAAAATCCGAGAGACACAGTTAATATCATGGAGTAAAATGTTGTTCAATAAGATAAAAATAATTTTTGGTAAATAGTAACGTTTTACTTTTATTTACCACAGTTAAAAGTAAATAGGGTAATTAAGGGTAAAAATGATATTAATTTTACCCTTACACATGTCCTAATTCTATTGGACAAGTGTATCTCGTCCAAAAACAAAATTAGGAATAAAATATTATCATTTAGGTCCACTTATATTAGATTAGGACATTTATTATTATTTAATTCAAAGAAGAGTTAAAAGAGCTAAAATCATGGTTTAATTACTAAATTTTTTTAATATAGGGTTATACATAAGATAAATTTGATTGTAAATATTCATTAGAAAGATAAAACGATTTCCTATATAATTATATTTTATTTATTATTTTTAGACATTAAATAATTTTATTTATTTATGACACAATGGTGATGCAGTAATTACCTAATAAATGAAATATTAAAATAATTGATATGATAAATATCCAAATAAATGTAATTTTTGACTTTTTGTGAATTAAAATAATTTTATAGGTTAATAAGTCAGATTATTAATGATTTAATTATGCTTGTTTGAAGTAATCATGCTGTTATGATTTTCAAAAAATTCAAATACCAAATAGTGTCAAAACTGACATAAAAGAGTTTTTAAAACAAATATTATATTATTAATTGATATTAAATTCCTAAAAATATAAGGATAGTCCAAGAGACTTATATAATAATAGGTGTATCATTAATTTATCACTTGGGTTTCTCTTTTATGTATACAGTAATTTTATTAACTATATAATCTAAAAATAAAAAGTGACATGGCAAGTGTCAAACTAATTAACAAAGAGTTAAAATTAATAGATAAGATTAATATAATGAACAAAACCTTTCAAACATATATTTATTGAATGGTTTTCGACCTATACCCACCTTAAAATTTAAATAATCCACTTTGGTTCCATTAAAAACCGAATATGAATTTATTATAAAATAATATTTCTAGCTTTTCTGAAGGTTCCCCTCACCCCTCTTATAAAAGGGAACTCCCCCTTCTCACAAATTCACACATTCAAATCCTTTTGGATCTGACAAAACCTACCCAAATACTCTCTCAAATTCCCTATCTTAATCCTAGAGGCCTTAGTTTGATCATAAAGCCATCCTATGGATCCCTTTTGGTCAAATCAAAAGGAATAACCTGAAGAAGAGGTAATGATTTCACCACCCTCTTTCAAGTTCCTTTCTTCTTCAACTTATTCTTTCTTTGTTATTTACATTCTAAAATAATAACTCCAGTATCTTATATATACTGTGATATTATTATAAATATTGTACAACCATATTCAGTATTCTATCCATCCTTTGAATGACATGTCACCATACGTGCGTACGTACGACTTACCGTCTCCACATTGTGGTGTAATTGTTTTTGAATATATTATTATTTGTATGGGTATAATAATGATGTGTAATTCATGTAAATAATAAATATAACATGATAATGATTCTGTATATATGATATACCTTCCAATTATATATTATTTTAATATCAAAAGAATGATATTGTCGCTCGTGCGTACGTACGGACTACCATCTCCACAAACACAATAAGATTCATTCCCCATCGTATCCATTCAAGAATAATTCTCATTTGATGATTAAAAGTAATGTTTAATAACTTTATATCATTATGGATATGAATAATATACAACCTATAAATAACAAACACGTCTTGTGTAACAAAACATAAAAAAGAAAACGAGTAAGTTAACACCCGAAATGACGATAATACTAAAATATTATTAACAAAGAATTATTAGAAGATCATATATGATATCATAATTATGTATATGGTTCTTGAATAATTTAATAACAATGTTTTAACTATTATACAGGAGGTTAACATACCATCTACTAATGAAATGTACAAGGTAAGGGTTTATTTCACAATCTCTTCATTATCCGAGGTCGTTTATACGTAATTATCTACTGGGACCTCTTTGTCATCCACATCCATGTTTCTTAAAAATGTATTTCAAATCATTCTTACTATTTTACAGAATATGTGTTAAAGTCATTTATACCCTTGTTTGACTTTTTATAAGAGGTTTACAAATTAATCATTCTGTCTCTTTCCAAACGAGGTCATTTTTAACCTTTTCGACAAAATTAAGGTAAGAATGTCTATTTTTAACTTATACGGCTTGTGCAGATATTTTCTACCATTATAAAATCGTCAAAGCATCCCTTACAATATTATAAGAAAATTTTCAAAGTAAATGTTTTATTCTATAAGTATTTGACTTTAAATTATTTCAAAAAAAGAGATATTTCTCTCAAATAGTTTTGATTTCATCTATGTCAACAACCTTTGATGGACTTTAAGCTGATTTGAAGTTGATTTATTGTGATACAAAACTTCCATATTGTATTGAAGGTTTTGTGATATGTTTCAATGTGGATGTGTTATTTTTATACCATTCATGGTTTATGGAGAAAGTATTGACATTTCATATTCTAGTTTTAATATGAATGTTTATGTTATGTTTAACCCTATTCATATGAAGAATTCATTGGACTTAATAAGGGACGAGTGGAGCCCGCTATAGCTCCTTGATGCATCGGTAGGTCTCATGAGACAAAATATTTTCTTGGCACAAGGCCTAGACAAAATCTTATTTGTAGTCTTCGCACAAGGCCTTGGATACGTGGTTATGATAGTCTGGCATTATGCATTCCATAATTATGAAAGTGGTTATTGATATTGCATGTGATTATTAGACTAGTAGAATATCCATGTGAATAAGTAAATGGAATTATTTCTTTGCCATATTATGATGAAGTTCAAGTTTAAAAGGCTTTTGTTTTAGTTATACATTTCCTTAAATGTTTATGCTTATTTATGAAATATTTTGCTATATTGTTATCCTTACTAAGCATTTAAGCTCACCCCTTTCAATGTTTTATTTTTTCCAGGATGTGAAGAAGTAATTTATGAATGAACTGCAGGGATAATATGAGTGGATATGAAGACAATATGTTGTATTAGTAGTTTTCACTTTATGATGTAATGTAAACTTTTTGAATGTAACTAGTTATTCCAAGGCTACTAAAATAATCGGTCTTTTGAGACTTGATCTTTTGTGATCATTCCAATATTATGTAATAATGCACCGACTCTGGGTAACTGGGGTCAGGGCGTTAAAGTTGGTATTAGAGTAATTTTAGTACAAGCCTTGGAAGTATTATTTAGATAAACTCTGATTAGATCACATAGACCTAAGATGGACTTTGAGGATTAGTATAGAAGAACTTCCTAGAATTTTGGTATAGTAGAGATTTTGTGAGTTTTCCGAGAAATACATCGCTATCTGGATACGAGCAGGTAGAGGCGGCTCTGGCATAATTGTACCTAGGGGTAAAACCCGAAAACACCGCTTTGAGCTAGACTCGAACGGGAACTGGTGCACGACAAAGAGCCTTGCTGCACTCTTGGTTACAACACTCCTGGGGGATATACTTAGGATAATTCTCGTTTTCATTAAAAATAATTATGAAGGGTTTATGAGTATATACTTCCTCAAAGAAATTTTTTTATGATTATGGATTATATCCATAAACTGTTCAATTTATGTTAAGTGTTTTAAAAGTATGGAATTATGTATTTTGAATCATAAACTGATCTAGTTTATGACATTGTTTAGAAATGGTGCATAGAGGAATGAATCGAAAACTGTATCAATGCACGTACTCCATGTAGGGATTTCCCTCCTACTCAAGATAATTATACTGGAGCTGGTGATGCAACTAGTACTGATCAACTAATCACTATACTGGGACAACTCACTCAGGTTATGAATAATAACCTTACCTGTATGGAGCACCCCGATCCACAGCGTGAGGGATCAATGTTAGATCCCTTCATGAGAAAACAACCACCAACATTCAATTGGAGTACAAATCCATTGGTAGCTGAGTAATGGATAAATTCCCCAGAGAAAGTATTTCAGGCTTTGGGGAGTAGTAAAAGGGAAAAAGTTATCATAGTAGTTTACCGCCTCACTAGAGATGCTGATCAACGGTGTTCATTGATTCAAAACATGAAGGAAGATGATGAAGTATGAAATATGGAATGGAGGGAGTTCAAATATATTTTCCTAGAAAAATACTTTTTCATGACCATTGAGCAGATATGGAATGACAATTTCTGAGTCTGAGACAAAAGGAGGATGAGAATGTCACAAAGTATGAGGCCAACTTTACAAGATTAACAAGGTATGCTAGAGATTATATACGTAACCCAAGAAGTAAGACTGATCGCTTCTTTGATGGGTTAAAACCATTTCTTCGTCGATAATTAGTGTTACAATCATTCTCGTCGTATGAATATATTGTCTCATGTGCTATCAAGATAGAAAAAAAATTCTCTAAGTCTTATGACTTTAAAGAAAAGCAAGAGAAGAAGAGATCTACTGACCACTCTAGGAATGGAATTAAAGGGAAGAAGGGAAAAGTTTAATATCCATCCTACAGTAAATTTGGTAAAAACACCCCGGTAATTGCTTGAAAGGAATGGGAGTCTGTTACAAGTGTGGTGAAAAAGGCCACTAAACTCGTGATTGATAGGGGAAGAAAGAAGCTACCGATGTTCAATGCTACAAATGCAGGGAGATGGGACATTATGCAAATGAATGTACTAAGTGTCAGGGGAACTTACTATAGAAAAGTCCAAGGGATCAAGGCCAATATTATTCAATCACTACTGTAGAGGTAGAAGCTCCGAAAGACGTGGTGGCATGTAATTTAATGTTTTTCTCAAGTTTGGAAAATGAATTATTTGATTCTGAATCATCGCATTGTTTCATATCGTCCCAGTTTTCTACGAAAATTAGATGTTTCCAATATGATTTAATAAGGGAGTTGTCAGTTAAAACTACTAAGGGAAGTATCATTTCAAAAAAGTTTTATGAATCAGTCCCCATTAGAGCACATAAATGTTCTTTATCTGCTGATCGCATCGTCATAACAATGATTGAATTTTATATAATCCTCGGTATGGATTGGATTTGGGACCATGATGCAAATATTTATTTTAATAATAAGGAGGTTACCATTTATGATGATGATGATAGGGAACACCTTATCTTTAGAGAAGAATCATCACCACCTAATTCTTACCTAGATCCACCTCCAGTAGCTCAACTAAATTCAATTATTGGGGAGGAAGAGAATGAAATGACTGTGGGTGAGGGATTGAATGTTCAAATAGAGGATGTACCTATTGTGAAAGAATATGTAGATGTGTTTTCGGAAGATTTACCTGGACATCCTCCAGAATGAGAAGTTCATTTTTCCATTGATTTAATTCCTGGATCAAGGCATGTATCGAAGACCCCTTATAGAATGACCACTATAGAATTAGTTTAACTAAAGAAACCACTAGAGGAATGGAGTAATAAGGGATTTATTCGCCCTAGTGTTTCTCCATGGGGATCCCCTGTTCTTTTTGTTAAAAAGAAAGATGGATCTATGAAGTTATGTATCGAATACAGGGAGATCAATGATATAACAATAAAGAACAAGTATCCCCTACCTCGCATTGATGATTTATTTGACCAACTGCATGGAGATCAATACTTTTCAAAGATTGACCATCGATCTGGATATCATCAGTTGTGTGTGAAGAAGGAAGACATTCCGAAGACAAAATTTCGAACCAGGTACGAGCATTATGAGTTTACAGTAATGCCTTTTGAATTGACTAATCCACCCTCTGTATTGATGGATCTAATGAATATAGTTTTCAAGAAATATCTCGATGAATATGTGGTGGTGTTTATTGATTATATCTTGGTATACTCCAAAAGCTATGAAGATCATGAAAATCACTTGTTCATTATTCTGAAGACTCTGAGAAGACATGAATTATATGGGGTGTTTAGCAAGTGTGAATTCTGGCTTCACGAGATTTCTTTTCTTGGCCATATTGTCTCTAAAGATGGAATCTCTGTTGATCCTTCTAGGACCATGGAAATCCAAGAATATCCTGCACCGACGAGTATAACTGAGGTACGCAGTTTTATTGGTTTAGCAGGTTATTATCGAGGTTTTGTCCAGAATTTTGCCCGGTTGGCTAACCCATTAACAAAGCTCATACGTAAAGGGGTTAAATTTGTTTGGAAAAAAGAGTGTGAAGAATGTTTCGAAGAACAGAAGATAATATTATTCAATGATCTTATATTGACCCTACCATCATGGAATGATGGATTCGTTATTTATAGTGATGCATCGAAGAAAGGACTTGGTTGTGTTCTTATGCAGAATGATAGGGTTATTGCCTATGAATCATGACAACTAAAAAGTCGTGAGCAAAACTATCCTACTCATGATCTTGAGTTAGCTATTGTAATATTTTCATTTAATATATGGAGACATTATCTCTGTGGTGAAAATTTTGAGATTTATACTGATCACAAGAGTTTGAAGTATATTTTCTCACAGAAAGAACACAACATGAGGCGAAGGAGATGGCTTGAACTACTCAAGGATTACGATTGCACGATACACTATCACTCGGGGATGGAAAATGAGGTGGAAGATGCTTTGAGAAGAAAAGATCATGGAGTATTGAACAACATGAGAATTGAAAGGGATCCTATTTTCATGGATCTAGTAATGATGGAAATGAGAATAACCATAGAAGGTGAAACATCAATGATTTTTTAAATGGTTTCCAAACCATCTTTACTAGAAAGGATTAAGAGTTCTCAGACCAATGATGAAGAGTTTCAAAACAAGATTAAAGATGTGAATGATGGGATATTGAGTGACTTTGTGTATGGAGATGAAATTTTGAAATTTGGGAAGAGAAATTGTGTTCCCAATATACCAGATCTAAAAAGGGAATTGTTGGATGATGCTCATAGTTCCAATTTCTCTATACACACTGGGAGAACCAAAATGTATAGATATTTGAAGGAACATTTTTTGTGGGACAACATGAAGAGGGAGATTGCCTATTTTTTGTCAAGATGTATGGTTTTTCATAAAGTGAAAGCCAGAAGGCAACAGCCTGGAGGAGTCATGCAACCTCTTCCCATACCGGAGTGGAAATGGGGTAATATCACGATGGACTTTGTCATGGGACTACCAAAGAATCATAGAAGGAACGATGCAATATGAGTCATTATTGATCGTCTTACCAAGTCATCACATTTTCTTGCTATAAGGAAATATTTCCCACTTGAACGGCTAGTAAGAATATATATTAATGAAGTTGTGAGACTTCATGGAGTACCACTATCGATTGATTCTGATCATGATCCCCGTTTTACTTAAATATTCTAGAAGAGTCTACAGAAGGCCATTGATACTGAACTTCATTTGAGCACTGCCTACCACCCTCAAACAGATGGACAATCAGAACGGACTATTCAAACCTTAGAAGACATGTTGAGACCATGCTCACTTGACTTTTAGGGTATGTGGGATCAATATTTACCTCTGGTGGAATTTTCCTATAACAATATCTTCCATTCAAGTATTAGGATGGCACCATACGAAGCGTTGTACGGAAGGAGATGTCGCACACAAACCTGTTGGGATGACGTTTGTGAAAGAAAACTCGTAGGCCCAAAAATGGTGGTGGAAACGATGGAAAAGGTGAAGTTAATCCAAAACCACATCAAAGCAGCTCCAAGTATGCAGAAAAGCTATCCCGATAACTAAAGGAAGGATTTGGAATTTCAGGTAGGAGATCATCTTTTCTTGAAGGTATCTCCATGGAATGGAGTTATACGTTTTGGTTAGAAGGGTAAATTGAGTCCCAGGTACGTCGAACTTTTTTAAATTCTAGAACGAATTGGTGATGTTGCTTACCATTTGGAAATGTCGCCAAATCTCTCCAAAGTTCACCATGTGTTCCACATACCACTATTGAGAAAATACATGCCTGACCCAACGCATGTACTTACTTACGAGGAATTAGAATTGGAACCTGATCTATCTTATTGTGAAGATCCCATCAGATTTCTTGATACCAGAGAACAAGTGCTGAGAAACTGGACGACTCGCCTGGTAAAAGTTCTATGGAGAAACCATAAGAAGGAAGAGGCAACGTGGGAACCCAAGGAACTTATGATGAAGAACCACCCAAGTCTTTTCATGCGGTAGTATTCTAGAAATTTTGAGGTCGAAATTATTTGAAAGATGGGAGAATGTAACACCCCAAACTTCCACTGGTACACTTCTCTTTGAATAATACAGTAGCATGTGTTGTACGCAACATCGAGTTCTAACACACACCACAACCAATCAAACTAGACGTTATGAATATTAATACCCACTTTTTGTAATTTTATAAATTTTATCTTTCAAAATTGACTTCATTTTTGTATTCAGAATATTGAAATTAGCTTAGGGTGAATTTTTGTTATTTTTCTGAAAACATTCAATTTTTGATGAATAGTGAAAAAACACTGAGTTATAGTTAAAAACCGAATTTTTATTTAAATAATTATTTATTTTAAAGATATATAATATCTATATAAGTTCAATGTAATTCATTAGAGTTATTTTAGAATAATTTTAGATATATAAAAATTTTATGGAACTTTTCACCGTCTTTTACCCACCTTCTAGGAGAATTTTCAAATTTACATAAAACCTAATTTTTCTGCTTCTGTGAGTGGAATTTCGAAAATCTGAGAGACACAGTTAATATCAAGGAGTAAAATTTAGTTCAATAATATAAAAATAATTTTTTTTGAATAGTAACCTTTTACTTTTATTTACCACAGTTAGAAGTAAATAGGGTAATTAATGGTAAAAATGATATTAATATTACCCTAACACATGTCCTAATTTTATTGTACAAGTTTATCTCCAACAAAAATAACATTAGTAATAAAATATTATTATTTAGGTCCCCTTTGATTAGATTAGGACATTTATTATTATTTAATTCAAAGAAGTGTTAAAAGAGCTAAAATCAAGGTTTAATTACTAAAACATTATAAATATATGGTTATACATAAGATAAATTTGATTGTAAATATTCATTAGAAATATAAAAATATTCCCTAAATAATGATATTTTATTTATAATATTTAGACATTATATAATTTAATTTATTTATGACACCATGGTGATGTAGTAATTACATAATTATTGAAATATTCAAATAATTGATATTATAAATATCCAAATAAATGTAATTTGATACTTTTTATGAATTAAAATATTTTTATAGGTTATTATAAAATGTTAGTATTGAGTTAATTATGTTCGTTCGAAGTAATCATGCTGTTATGATTTTCACAAAAATCCAATACCAAATAGTGTCAAAATTGACATAAAAGAGTTTTTAAAACAAATATTATATTATTAATTGATATTATATTCCTAAAAATATAAGGTTTGGCCAAGAGACATATATAATGATATTTGAATCATTAATGGACCACTTGGGTGTCTTTTGTATGTATATATTAATTTTATTAACTATATAATATAAAAATACAAAGTGACATGGTAAGTGTCAAACTAATTAACTAAGAGTTAAAACAAAAAAGATAAGGTTAATATAATGACCCAAAACTATCTAAAATCTATTGGTTGAATGTTTTTCGACCTATAACCACCTTAACATATAAATAATCCACTTTGGTGACATTAAAAAACGAATATGAAATTATTATAAAATAATATTTCTTGCTTTTCCAAAGGTGCCCCTCACCCCTCTTATAAAAGGTCACCCCCCTTCTCACTAATTCACACATTCAAAGCCTTTTGGCTCAGCCAAACCCTTCCCAAATACTCTATAAACTTCCCTCTCTTCAACCTATAGGTATTTGTTTGATCATAAAGTCATCTTAAGGATCCCTTTTGATCAAATCAAAAGGAAGAACCCGAAGAAGAGGTAATGTTTTCACCACCCTCTTTCAAGTTCCTTTCTTCTTCAACTACTTATTTCTTTGTTATTTCCATTCTAAAATAATAGATCCAGTATCTTATATATACTATAATGTTACTATAGATATGGTACAACAATATTCAATATTCTATCCATCCTTTAAATGACATGTCACCATACGTGCGTACGTACGGCTTACCGTCTCCACGTCGTGGTGTAATTGTTATTCAAAATATTATTATTTTGATGGGTATAATAATCATGTGTAATTCATGTAAATAAAAAATATAAAATGATAATTATTCTGTATATATGATATACAATCCAATTATATATTATTTTAATATCAAAATAATGATATTGCCGCTCGTGCGTACGTACGGACTACCGTCTCCACGAACGCGATGAGATTCATTCCCTATCGTATCCATTCAAGACTAATTCTAATTTCATGATTAAAAGTAATGTTTAAGAACTTTATATAATTCTAGATATGAATAATATAAAACCTATCCATAACAAACATGACTTATGTAACAAACCATATAAAAGAAAACGAGTAAGTTAACACCTGAAAAGACGAAAATACTAACATATTATTAACAAAGCATTATTAGAAGATCATATATGATATCATAATTCTGTATATGGTTCTTGTATAATTTAATAAATTTTTTTTTACTATTATACAGGAGGTTAACATACCATTGGCTAAGGAAAATTACAAGGTAAGGGTTTATTTCACAATCTCTTCATTATCCGAGGTTGTTTATACGTAATTATCTAGTGGGACCTCTTTATCATCCACATCCATGTTTCTTAAAAATGTATTTCAAATAATTCATACTATTTTACAGAATATGGGTTAAATTCATTTACAACCTTTTTTGACTTTTTATAAAATGTTTATAAAGGAATCTTTCCGTTGCATTCTGAACAAGGTCCTTTTTAACCTTTTTGACAAAATTAAGGTAAGAATGTCTATTTTTAACTTATACGGCGCGTGTGGCTATTTTCTACCGTTATAAACTCATCGAAACTTCCCTTACAATCTTATAATAAAATTTTCAAAGTGAATGTTTTATTTTATAATTATTTGACTTTTAAATGATTTCAAATAAAGATATATTTCTCTCAAATAGTTTTGATTTCATCTTTGACAACATCCTTTTATGGATTTTAAGTTTATTTGAAGTTGATTTATTGTGATACAAAACTTACATAATGTATTGAAGGTTTTGTGAAATGTTTGACTGTGGATGTGTTATTTTTATACCATTCATGGTTTATGGAGAATGTATTGACATATCGTATGCTAGTTTTAATACCAATGTTTTTGTTATGTTTAAACATATTCATATGAGGAATGCATTTGACTTAATAGGTGATGGGTGGATCCCACTATAGCTTCTCGATGCATCAATAGGTCTCATGGGACAAACTAGTGTCTTGGCACAAGGCCTTGAAAAAATCTTATTTGTAGTCTTGTCACGAGGCCTTGGATACGTGGATATGATAGTCTGGCATTATGCATTCCATCATTATGAAAGTGGGTATTGATATTTCATGTGATTATTGGACTAGTAGAATATCCATGTGAATAAGTAAATGGAATTGTTTATTTGCCATATTATGCTAAAGTTCAAGTTTAAAAGGATTTTGTTTTAGTTATACATTGCCTTAAATGTTTATGCTTATTTATGAAAGTTACTGCTATATTGTTATCCTTATTGAGCATCTTAGCTCACCCCTTTCAATGTTTTATTTTTCCCAGGATGTGAAGAAGTAATTTATGAATGACCTGTAGGGATAGTATGAGGGGATATGAAGACAAGATGTTGTTGTAGTAATTTTTACTTTATGATGTAATGTAAACTTTATGAACGTAACTAGTTATTCCAATGATACTAAACTAATCGGTCTTTTGATACATGATCTTTTTTTATCATGCCAATATTATCTAATAATGCATTGACTCTGGGTAACTGGGGTTGGGGCGTTACAGTATTACATTGATATACGTCAGGTGTTTGGTAACCTCCCACATGATAATAACCCCTTTATTATAAATTAATTAATTATTCCATTTTTTATAATAAATAATTAATTTCTCCCAAATGGTGCATCGTGTGAGAAATTTGAGTCAACTTTTAGGTTTGGGATGTGGTGTTTACCTTAGGTGGGGTATAACCATTATGAGCATCATACGTTGTGTCAGATCATGCCCAAAAATAATTTAATTGGTTTTTAAATATTTTCTAAGGATGTTTGAAATAATACTAATTATATAATTATTATTATAAATTGTTTGGAAAAAAATATACTTCCAAAGTTAATAAATTGTGTTTCGGTGTAAATAATAAGGTGAAAATGTAATAATTGTGATATTATTAATTGAGAAAACTAAATGAAAATGTAGAATCAATATTAGTTTATTATGTATTATTAGTTTTTAATGGTTATTATCATTAAAATAATAATGGTTTCATTGATGGTGATATTAAATAATAATAATTTTAATGATTTTTTTTATTATCAGATTAGGAAAAAACATTATTATACATATATCATGTATATATAGAGGTATTAAATATATATGTATATATAAATATGTGTGGGTGTATATATATATGAATATACATATGTGTATATATATACATATAACATGAGTATATACATATATATATGTGTGGATATTAATTTTTGGGTTAGATATAACATTATTAATTTCCGAAATCCTTAATGTGAATCAGGGCACGTGAAAGTGAACCCTACTACTGTCACGAACACCATTTCAATTTTGTTAAATAATATCATGGGTTTTATGTAAAATATTACATCGTTCCCTAGTGCAGAATTCGGTTTAAAAAATTTAAAAAGGAACTAAAAAGAAATAAAAATAATTTTAAGGAATAAAAAAGAACTGAAAAAATAATAAGAATAAATAATAGAAGAAAAGCAGTTGGAGAAGAGTGGAAATAATTAAAATGGGTTAACCCATTTTATTAATTATTTTCCATTATAACTATATTTTTTATTTTTATTTTTTTATTATTATTTTATTTATTTTCCTTTTTCTTTTAATTTTCTTTAGTTATTTACCTCTCTATTTTTCTTTATTTTCTTTTTTTCCTCTCTTCCTCTCCTCCCTCTCCTCTTTGTGTGTCGTGCCCCCTACCAGGTGTTGCACCTCCTCCTCCTCCTTTGGAATCTCACTGAACCTCCTTCCCTTCTCCATTTCCAATGTCATTTGATACGATCTGAAGCTCTTATTAAGGCTAACCTCATGCACAAAAAATTATAGGATTTCATCTAATCTCTATTAGGAAATATTACATAAAATATTTTTACCCAAAAGTGTGGTCATTCTAAAATAATCTCATTTATTTTTTTAGTTAAAATGATATATTTTCATGGAGAGTAGGATCCTCTATAATTACGAGATAGGTTTTCTACTCTCTTTACCATCGTTTCATTACGTCTTTTACATCGCATGTTTATGGAACACATTGGTGCCCACGAGCGATACCCTGTTTTAGTCAATCATCTTAAATTAAACTCCTTTTCTTGAATATTGAGGCCTTGTTTAAGGTGATAAATTTTTTTGTAAATTTTTTTCTATATAGTGTGATACACCTTTTGGGTAGTCCAACATAATCGGTATAAATTCTATTAGCCCGGAATAATTATATATTAATTTCATGTGTTTGTGAGACCCGCTTTGTTTAAATTTTAAATGAATTAAATTATTTAGGATAATGGTGAATCATGAAATTTATGGTTTTATACATTTTTTATGCCTAATGATTTATTATTATTCCTTTTACCGTGATATACTATTATTATAGAAAAAATGCGTTTTTATTCTTCAATCGTAGATAATGTGTTTCTCCTTGATAAACATTTGACTATGATATTAAATTATTTGGCCAATTAATTTTCCAGAAAATTAATGTCATGTTTGGAAATAATACTCCTATAATGGAGGTTTGTTTCTTTCAAACCAAAATGTGATGATTTTTTTCCTTTAATCATGTTTAGTTTTTGATATATTGATTATGCTACTTATATTTGGTTGAGACTGTGGGGCATAACTAATCAAGAATTTTGGGGATTTTAGTTGCCTAAATTGATTTTTTGCAATTATAAATAATTACTATATTATATCAGCTTTATTGAAATACAATTAAATTCAGGGTGGGATGATATAATGTGGGTTCTGTATTATGGACCGATATATGGGCCCTCTATTATTGATTGGTTACCACACTATGCACTGGGGAGGAAATGTTCTAGGATTATACAGACAAAGGTTTTTTAGGTTTTCTTTGTATTCATGAGTAATAATGGTTCCTTAAGGGACAATTTTGGATTTACCCATTGGATAGTGTCTATGCCAAGCCTCAGATGATACACGGCCCCTTATGTGTGATTATAAAAACCCATACTTTACATATATTGTTATTAATTTAGAATTGAAGCATATTTATTACAACATATAACAGAACCATGATAGGACCGTATAGGTATAGTGTCTTTAGAATCTGGGAAACATAAACAACAGGTTCGTAAATCATCTACATTTCCTCTCATTTATTTCATCATATCTAGAGTCCCTTTTGTAATATCCTACTTAATACCCTTCTTCCTGACCTGGGTAAAAGAAAACATACCAAGGGTGAGCACAAATGCTCAGTAAGGGAAAAAAAATATATCTATCATATCATATTCATAAGAACATAACATATTTAAAATATTATCCTGAAAAAGAGATCATAATATCATTACATGGGATAAGTCATAGTAGTGAAATGTAATCCTAATAATCATAAAATAGGACATGAAACTTTTTGGAATACACACATAATCATAAAAAATCATTTCAAATTATTCAAGACGCATTTCCAAGACCATCGTAGCGGACAAAGTCCATTACTGAACCGAGTTCACTCCACGTTTCAGTCCTGTATCACTGAACCAGATTAACTTTCCATTCCATCCATTTCTATCTCACGAGATATAAATCTTTACCCAATTCATTGGATTGAGATATAGGTCTCACCCATCTCATAATGAAACCATTCTTATGTGTGCCACAAAATCATAAATCATACATCATAGCATAACCCATGTAATAGAAATGGGATACTTAAACATCATTCCATAATAACATAATCCATATAATATAAAATACTTCATATAAAAAATTCCATCATAACATAATCAAATCAATGTAATAATAGGGATAGAATCCTAACCCTATATCATCTAAGATGGAAAATAATTTTGATAAAATACTTGAACTCAGTTCTTGAGGAAAGTATCCTTTCTTCTTCGAAATCATTTTTTTTCTCAAAATAGCATACAATTTTAAAAGAAATGAATTTTTATTGAAAATAATCGTGAAATATTTCATATGAAGCTTCATGGAAATAAGGCATTATGAAACCGTAAAAATCTATTAATGTTGTATAAGTTAAAAAAACATTCTCCTCGTACTATAGCCGGAAAAGTAAAAAAGTTACTCATATGGTAAAAAAAGAAATATTCCTTAAATACCATGTAGTAAAAGTTAATAATGGGTAAATATTACTTTAAACATAAATGAAAACATTTTTAGAAAACATGGACATGGATGATAAATATAACCCCAATAAATACTTACGAATAAACAATCTCAGTTAAGAACTAGATTGGAATAATTATCCCTTACCTTAGGTATGCTATGCTTAATTTGTATCCAAAACTCATGTATAAAGTTTTAAATAATGTTTTGGATCTATTAAAGATTCATAATTATTTTTATGAAAACATTTATGATCCTATTTTCATCTGTTTGTTAGAAAAATTTCATTGTTACTCTTTGTTTGGGTATTAATGTCTTTATTTTCATACATATGTTTTGATGGGTAAGTGCATATTACAAATTTTAGGTTATAGTAATATCATTTACATAATTGTATTAGTATAATATATATCATATTTATTCATTTAATTCATTTATATAATCATGGTTTAGTTAATATCATGCATAACGAATCTCATCTCACCATGGAGACGGTAAGTCGTACGTACGCACGAGCGACGATATCATTCCCATAATTATTGAATTGTATTGGAGTGAATGATATAATTTCTCATAATTAGTATCATGTTATAATAAACATATATAGTTATTCTTTACACCATTATACCAATTCAAGTAAGGTGGTGGAGGAAAACAGATTAAACCACGGCGTGGAGATGATATACCATACGTACACACGTGCGGTGATTTCATTTTCCATAGGATGGATAGAATGTGAAATGTGGTTGTTTAATATTTATAATAACATATCAGTATATTAGTGAAACTTATGTTATTAATATATAATTAATCAAATAAAGAATGTGAAGTAGAAGAAGAAATAAATTTGACAGAATTGGTAAAGGATATTACCTCTTCTTCAATGTGCCTCTTCTAATCCTCCTCTTAGGGCGCTAATGTTGGTCTTTGAAGAAGACCAGTACTTCTAGTATGTTGCAATAGAAGTTTAGAATATAAAAATATAGGTTATTTATGAGCTTGAAGGCTCAAATTGTTGTTAAGAGGAGAGGGTGGAGGTGCCCTTTTATAAGAGAGGAGAGGGGCACTTTTGGAAAGCTCAAAAATATTAATTTATAACAAATTCAAACCCCACCATAAAAACTAAGAAATGAATAAAATTCAAATATTATATGATATAGGTTTGTAATATCATCAACCAATGAAATTTAGACATTTTTTGAGTTTATTGTAAACCCTATCAGCTTTATTTATCCTTTTTAAATCTATTTAATTTTATATGTGACAATAGGATTGTAAATTCTAAATTGTTAAAAATACTTACTTATGTGTTGTTAATTGTCTATAATTTGATAATTTATGACATTTTAGACCATATCAATTTCATTTTATAATTTGTAAATATTTTTGTGATTTGTAAACAATTTAATAATATGTTATTTTTATAAAATATCAATATTGTCAATTCTGACACTATTCAATTATTTGAATTTAAATAAAATCCCCAAAGAATATATATTCGGACAAAAACATTTAATAGATCCCTAAATGTAATATTAATCTTATATATTCATGGAGCACATTAAATAGTTAATATAATATTTATTTTAATATTTTTAAAACCATTTATTTTATATTTCAATCAATTAAATAATTTCTACATCAATATTATGTCACCATAAATGATAATTATTTAATCCTTAAAAATTATAAATAAATATACATGATGTAGATATATTTATTATATTTCTAGGGACTATTTATGTTTGATGTTTTATGAAGTTTATCACTAAATTAAAACCATTACACTAATAAGATATGAGAGAGTGACATGTTGTCACTTTCATTGGTTTTAATAATAATTACATCATTTTCATGGTCAAAAGTCCATGAAATTAATCTATTACAGCCCTTAGGTGATCTTCATCATATTTTATTCATCAAATAGAATTTTGGCAGGTGTTATGGTAACTTTATAATCTTATTTTTACCCTTAATTACCCGATTTACCTTTAACTGTAGTAAATAAAAATTACCATTGTTACTATTCATAATATCAAAAAAAAAGTAACCTATTAACATTATTTGGACCCACTAAATTCAAATATGAAATCTATTTCTCAAAATTCAAAACACATAATTTACAGTAATTAATATAAAATTAATCTTGTTGTTAAGAAAACGGGTTTTAAAAGTTAAAACATTGCCAAAGATTGAAATGTTTTTACCTATGAATTCAATGTAAAATTAATGATAATGACATAAATTATATTAAAGGGTAAAAATATATTCTATTTATACTTTAAATCCATTAAATTTTATAATTTGTCTATATAAATGAACTTGATGAAAAAATTTGGTTTTAAGAAAAATTTAGCGTATTTTTACTATTCATCAAAATATTAAAGATAACATAGAAATATAAAAAATTTATCCAAATTAAATTTTTATACCCTTATTTCAATTAATAAGTTTATTATTTCTAATTGAACTTATAAACGAGTCAAAACTAGATTTAATGTTGGTGTACCATCAAAAGGTGGAAAAACTGCATTTTTTGAAAAATAATTATTTTACACAAAAAATTATTTTGTTCTCATACCATGTTCTATAAGATGTGTATGATGAATTATTATGTAATAAAATTCAAAATGTATTTAATAATATTCATAACGGAAAGTTCATAACAATATATCGTTGTTTAGTGAAACTCGGAATTGCATACAACACACGCTATCGAGGAAGGTTACTCTTGCATGTAACGCAAGACAAGTCGGTGTTGCATGTAGTGAAAGCTTCCTTTGGTGTTTCCTATAACATAAGACAAAAAAAATATTTCTCATAAAATCTCAGGTTGTTACATTCTACCCCCCTTAAAATGAATTTCACCCTCGAAATTCATCACTTCATAACAAACAGATGAGGATACCTCTCCCTTATCATATCCTCAAGTTCTCATGTAGCTTCTTCTAATTAGTGGTTCCTCCATAAATCATTAACCAAGAGAGTGGTCTTGTTTCATAGAACATTTTCTCTACGATCCAGAATCTCGATCGACTGTTCTTCATAAGAAATATCTTGCTTCAGTAGTAGAACTTATGAGCATAGTACATGTGAAGGATTGGGTACGTACTTTCATAGGAGAGATACATGGAACACATAATGAACTTGAGAGAGATTTGGTGGATGTGCCAATAGGTAAGATACCTTCCCAAAACGATCCGGTATTTTGAATGGAATGATATACCTAGGGATCAGCTTTCACTTCTTCCCAAATCTCATTACTATCTTCCAGGGAGATATTTGTAAGAACACTTTATCACCCACTTCAAACTCTATGTCTTTTTTTCGGTTGTCGGTATAACGCTTTTGTTGACTCTGATCTTCTCTTATGTGTTGTTGAATATATTTGATATTTTCTTCCTTCTCATCAACAATATCAGGTCCTAACAGCTTTCTTTCCCCCAACTTCATCCCAATAAGTTGGAGTTCTACATTTATTTCCATAGAGAGCTTCTTAAGGAGCCATCTGTATACTAGAGTGAAATCTATTATTATAAGAAAATTCCGCCAAAGGTGGGTGTTGATCCCAACCACCTTTGAAATTTATAGATCAAGATCTCAACATTTCTCCCAATGTTTGAATTTTCCTCTCAGACTGACCATCTATCTGAGGATGATAGGCAGTGCTGAAACATAACTTTGTATTCAGAGCATGCTGAAGAATTTTCTAGAACTTTGAGGTAAACCTCAGATCCCAATCAGATATAATGGAAAGTGGTACTCCATGCAATATTACCACTTCCTTTACATATATCCTGGTAATATGATCAAGAGAGATATCTTCTCTAATAGCAATGAAGTGTGCCGACTTTGTAAGATGATCAACTATATCCCAGATTTCATTATTTCCTTTGGATGTATTGGGAAGTCTGATGACAAAGTCTATAGTGATGTTTTACCATGTCCATTCTGGTATGGGTAATGGTTGTAACATCCCCTATACTTATGTCTCTCAACATTATCATGATGAAAAGCCAAGCATCAAGAGACATATCTGGTGAAATCGTTTTTCATGCCATCCCACCAAAAGCACTCTTTTAGGTCCATGTATATCTTTGTACTTCCAAGATGAATAGAGAATGAAGAACCATGAGCCTCATCCAGCAGCTCCTTCTTTAATTATTGTATGGGAGGAATACAGACACGGTTCCTAAACCTTATTATCATATCATAATCAAGATTGAATCCAGGAACATTTCTCACCTTCTTTTGTAGCCCAACATCCTCCTTCTACACCTCTTTAATCTTTACTTGTATAGATGGTTAAACATTCATTTGAGAAAGATAAGTTCTCTCCCCTTTCATTAAAATTCCTAGATCCAACCTTTTTAAATCCATAAATAATGGATCTTTTGTGATCCTCATCATGGATAAGCTAGCATGGTCTTGTCGACTTAATGTGTCTACCACCTTGTTTACTTTCCCAAGGTGGTAATGAATTGAGATATCGTAATCCTTAATCAGCTCCAACCATCTACTATGGGGCATATTCATCTCCTTTTGTGTGAAAATATATTTTAATATTTTATGATCAGTATAAATATCACACCATTCACCATAATGATAATGCCTCCAAATCTTTAATGCAAAGATTACCATAGCTAACTCAAAATCATGAGTTGGGTAATTTTTCTCATGGATTTTCAACTATCGTGGGACATAAGCTATCACCATATCATTTTTCATGAGAAAACACCCTAGCCCCTTCTTGGATGCATCACTGTAGATCACAAACCTTTATCCACTACAAGGCAGTGTGTGCACAAGTGCACTATCTAACATTCTTTTTAGCTCTTTGAAATTCTCTTCACATTACTCCGTCCAAACAAACTTAAATCCTTTCTGAGTCAATTTGGTGAGTGGGTTATATAATCTTGAAAAATCTTTCACAAAACATTTATAATACCGAAATAGACCCAAAAAAAATCATATTTTAGTTACTATTGTTGGTTTTGACCATCTTTCAATAATCTACATTTTTTCTGGATCCATAGATATCCCCTATCTTGAGATTATGTGAGCCAGAAATGAAACTTTTTGAAGCCAAAAATCACAATTGGTAAATTTGTAATAAATCTTCTCCTTTATCAGGGTCTTCAATACAATTCTCAACTGATATTCATGTTCTTCCTTGCTCTTTGAATAGACAAGAATATCATCTATAAAGACTACAAAAAACTGATCAAGATAGTCTTTAAAGACACCATTCGTTATATCCATGAGGATAGCACGGGCATTAGTAATACCAAAAGGTATCACTATAAATTCATATTGTCCATACCTTTTACAGAATATTGTATTTGGTATATCCTCCTTTTTGACACTTAGTTGACGGTATCCTGAACAAATATCAATATTGGAAAAGTATTGCGCTCCATGTAGTAGGTCAAATAAGTCATCAATGCACGGGAGATGATATTTGTTCTTGATAGTGATCTTGTTAAGTTCTCGATAATCAATGTAAAGTCTCATTGATCCATCTTTCTTCTTAAAAAAAATAGGTGCTACCAATGGTGACACACTAGGGCATATGAATCCCTTATCAATATTCTCTTAGACTTGCTTATTTAATTCCTGCAACTCAATTGGGGCTATTCTATAAAGTGTCTTTGAAATAGGCATAACACCCGGTATGAGTTCTATTGAAAACTCAACTTCACGATTTGGTGGAAGACCTAGAAATTCCTCTGGAAAGGCATCATCAGAATCCCGTACAATGGACATATTCTTAATCATGAGTTTCTCTCCAACCATTTGAGATGAATAACCTACATATTTTGGTATTAATATCCATATGAAGGATGAAATTTCCACCAGAAGGTAATATTCATCCTTGCATCGATAAACGATCATAGATTGATCAGGAATATGAAATATGGCTTCCCTTCTTTGGAAATTGAAATTAGCTTCATATAAAGAAAGCTAATCCATTCCAACAATCACATCAAATTCCACTATAGGAAGGATCACATGATTTGTAGGAAGCACTTTCCCACAAACTTCAATTGGAGAAGAATTGAAAACTTTTGATGTGACTATTGTGCCATTAGGTGTGGTCATAGCTAACTAAATATCTAATTTCAGAGGTAATATGGTGATTCCCTTAATAAATTCTTCAGAAATAAAATATTGGTAGGATCCATAATCAAATAAAACATTTTCTACTTTAGAGTGGATTGTAAGTGTACCTTTCACCACTTCATTATCATACTCCAAATCACCGATAGTAATTGCATGTGACTTTCCTTTTTCTTTGGCCTTAAGAGTTTGTTGACGTCAATCATCATCCATAACCCTTGGATTAGGGAATTGAATAGCATAATGCCTAATTTTCTTACACTTGTAACATTGAAGTGTAGGAGGTGAATTATGTGTATCCCTTTCTTTGTTCGCATCATTAGATATCTTTTTTCCATTACTTAGAAATTCAATTGCCTGATGAAATTATTTTCAACACTTAAAACATTTACTTGCCCCTTTTAGAAAATTCCCTCGATGTTTATTTCCACACTTGGAGAACAAAGGAAAAATCATCTTCATTTTAGTGTGGTCTTCAGATTTTATTTTGAATTCCATTTTCCTCTTCTTATCAAACCCATATAACTGATGGGTTACTTTAATCTCCATCTCAACCTTGGGATCACTATGAAAAATTTCCTCATAGCTGTAGAAGTCCATTAAGGCTAATTCCCTTTAGAGACTTGGTTTTAAGCCCCTAAAGAATGGATGGATCTTACTCTCAGGTTGGATAATAATCCTAGAAGCGTACCTTGCAAGGCTTGTAAAATTTTCTTCGTAGGTACCAATAGATTCATCATCCATGTTCTTCGGTTCAAGAAACTCCTTCTCCATATTTGTTCGAAGAATATGAAGATGGTACTTATTATAAAATAAGTTCTTGAACTCGTCCCATTCCATGGACTCAATTTCATCCCCTTTCCTTGTATTCTTGACAAGATTCCACCATTGATTAGCTTCACCTTCCAAACAATATATTGCTAAGATTACTTTATCATGTTCAAAACATTGCATGACTGAAAATATCTTTTTAGTGGTAATCATCCATTGTTCTTCCACTAATGGATCAGAAGAACCGCTGAATGAAGGTGGACACTTCCTAATGACGGATTCAACAGAATGTTTCTCTTCGCTTTGCTCGTTTAAAAGGCCTGCCTGATTCATAGCTTGAGAATGTTGTGTGAGAATGGCTACATGATTTTACATTCTAGCTCCCATAATGTTTGGTTGCTCAGGGGAAAAATCATTTCATTGCCCGTCGCATTTAGTATTAACACAGTTCCTTCGGGATTCAGCCATTGACTAAAACCAAGAATCATAGTTTGAGAAACACTAATCAAAATAGGAAAACCACATAATCAAGAATAAAATTTCACACATTAGGTATTATCATCAGTTATTCATGGCCATTTCTAAAACACTATGATTATGTTATATTCCTAGACATATCCTTAGGGTTCTTAATATGGCTTTCACATCCTAGTTTCCAAAGGATGACTATACCGTTCCTCTGATGCCATCTATAATGAACCATACATTACATACATTGTTATTAATTCAGAATTGAATCATATTTATTACAACATATAACAGAACCATGACAGGACCGTATTGTTACAGTGTCTTTAGAAATTGGGAAACATAAACAACTGGTTCTTAAATCATCTACATTGTCTCCCTTTTATTTCATCATAACTAGAGTCCCTTTTTGGAATATCCTACTTAATACCCTTATTCCTGTCCTGGGAAAAATAAAACATACTAAGGGTGAGATCAAATTCTCATTAAGGACAAACAAAATAAATATCAATCAAATCATATTCATAAGAACATAACATTTGGAAAATATTATCCTGCAAAAGAGATCATAATATCATGACATGGGATAAGTCATTGTAGTGAAATGTAATCCCAATAATCATAAAATAAAACAAGAAACATTGTGGCATACACACATAATCATAGAAAATCATTTCATATTAGTCAAGACTCAATTACAAGACCATCATAATGAACAAATTCTATTACTGAATCGAGTTCACTCCTTGTTCCAGTCCTGTATCACTCAACCAGATTACCATACCCTTCCAGCCATGTATATCTCATGAGATATAAATATTTACCCAATGCATTGAAGGGAGATATAGGTCCCACCCATCTCATAATGAAACCATTCTTATCTGTGCCACAAAATCATAAATCATACATCATATCATAACCCATGTAATCAAAATGGGATTCTTAAACATCATTCCATCATAACATAAACCATATAATATAAAGGACTTCATAAAATTAATTCCATCATAACATAATCAAATCAATGTAATAATAAGGATAGAAACCTAACCCTATATCTTCTTAGATGGAAAATAATTTTGTTAAAAAACTTGAACTCAGTTCTTGAGGAAAATATCATTTCTTCTCCAAAATCCTTTTCTTTTTTCAAAATGACATAAAATTTTAAAAGAAATGAATTTTATTGAAAATAATTATGAAATCTTTCATAGTGAGCTTCATGGAAATAAGGCGTTATGAAACCGTAAAAATCCTTTCATGCTGTATATATTAAAAAAACATTCTCCTCGTACTTTAGCCGGAAAAGTAAAAAAATTCATCGTGTGGTAAACAAAAGAAATATTGCTTACATACTATGTAGTGAAATTCAAAAAATGGTTAAAAATGAATTTAAACATACATGAAAACATTTTCAGACAACATGGACATGGATGATAAACATAACCCTAGTAAATACTTACGAATAAACAATCTCAGTTAAGAACGTGATTGGAAATATTATCCCTTACCTTAGGTCCGATATGCTTTGTGTGCATCCAAACCTCTTGTATAATTATTTAATTAATGTTATGGATCTATTAAAGAATCTTAATTATTTTTATGTTATCATTATGATCATATATTTTTCTGTTTGTTAGTAACATTTCACTGTTACTCGTTGTTTGGATACTAACAGCTTTATTTTCATATGTATGTTTTGTCAGATAAGTTTATATTACTCTTTTTAGGTTATAGTTAAATCATTTAAATAATGGTATTAGTATAATATATATCAGTTTTATTAATTCAATTTGTTTATATAATCATGGTTTAATGAATATCATGAAGAAAAAATCTCATCGCACCGTGGAGAAGGTAAGCCGTACGTACGAACGAGCAACGATATCATTCCCATAATTATTAAATGGTATTGGAGTATATCATAGAATATATCAGGATTAGTATCATGTTATAATAACCATATATATTTATTCTTTACCCCATTATACCCATCCATGAAAAGTGGTGGTGTAATACAGATTACAACATGGAATAGAGACGTTATTCTGTACGTACACACGCACGATTATTTCGTTTTATGTAGGATGGATAGAAGGTGAAATGGGGTTGTTTAATATTTATAATAACATATAAGTATATGAGTGATACTGATATTATTACCTTATAATGAAACAAATAAATAAGTTTAATTAGAAGAAGAAATAAATTTGGAAGAATTAGTAAAGGATATTACCTATTCTTTAACGCAGCTCTTCTAAACCACATCTTAGGACACTAAAGTTGGTATTTTAAGAATACCAGGACTTATTGTATGTTGATATGGAAGTTTATGAGATATATTTACAGGGTATGGACGATCTTTAAGGCACAAAATGTTGTGAAGAGGAGAGGGAGGTGGTTCCCTTTTATAAGAGAGGAGAGGGGCACTTATGGAAACCTCAAAAATATTAATTTATAAAAATTAATACCCACCTAAAAACTTCCAAAATGAATCCACTTCAAATATTAGATGATATAGGGTTTTAATCCCATCAAAAAATAAAATTTAGACATGTTTTGAGTTTATGTTAAACCCTATCATTTTAATTTATCCTTATTTAATCTATTTAATTTTATTTGTGATAATAAGATTCTAAATTCTAAATTATTATAAATACATACTTATGTGTTGTTAATCGTCAATAATTGGATAATTTATGATATTTTAGACCATATAAATTTCATTTAATATTTTTTTAATTAATTTGGTATTTTAAAACAATTTAATAATATGTTATTTTTATAACATTTCTATAGTGTCAATTTTGAAACTATTCAATTATTTGAATTTAAATAAAATCCACACAGAAGATATATTCGAAACAAAATATTTAATAGATCCCTAACATGTAATATTCATCATATAAATTCATATACCACTTTAAATAGTTCAGATAATATTTATTTTAATATTTTTAAAACCATTTATTTAATATTTCAATCAATTAAATAATTTCTACATCACTATTGTGTCACCATTTATGATAATTATTTGATCCTTAAAATTTCTAAATAAATTTAAATGATATATATAATTGTACTATCTTTCTTGTGACTATTTTGGTTCGAAGTTTTATGATGTTTATCAATAAATAAAAACAATTACACTTATAAGATATAAGAGAGTGACATGTTGTCACTTTCTTTGGTTTTAATAATAATTACTTCATTTTCATGGTCATAAGTCCATTAAATTAATCTATTCCGACCCTTAGGTGACATGGGGTGACTTTTATTCACCAAATTGAATTTTTCATGTGTTGTGGTAATTTTATAATCTTACTTTTACCCTTATTTACCCAATTTATCTTTAACTTTAGTAAATAGAAATTACCATAGTTACTTTTCATAATATGAAAATAATAAAAGTAACCTATTAAGATAACTTGGACCCACTTAATTAAAATATGAAATCAATTTTTCAAAATTGGAAACACATATGTTGAAGTAATTAATTTAAAATTAATCATGTTGTTAAGAAAATGTGTTTTAAAAGTTAAAACATTGACAAAGATTTAAAAGTTTTAACCTATTAATTCAATGTAAAATAAATTATAATGACTTAAATTATATTAAAGGGTAAAAATATATTCTATTTATACTTTAAAACAATTAAATTTTATAATTTAACCATATAAAATATCTTGATGAAATGTTGTTTTTAAGAAAAATTTAGCATATTTTTACTATTCATCAAAATATGAAAGTTAACAGAAAAATATAAAAAATTTATCCAAAGTAACTTTTTATATCCTTATTGAAATGAATAAGTTTATTTTGTCTAATTTAACTTATAAATGTGTCAAAAAATAGATTTAATGTGGGTGCGCCATCAAAAGGGGGCAAAAATGCATTTTTTTAAAAATACTTATTTTACCAAAACATTTATTTCATTCTCATAACATGTTATCGAATATGTGTAAGATGAATTATTATGTAATAAATTCATAATTTAGTTAATAATATTCATAATTGATAGTTCATAACTATATATCCTTGTTTAGTGAAACTCATTATTGCGTACAACATACGCTCTCGAGGAAGGTTGCTCTTGCGTGTAACCCAAGCCATGCCAGTGTTGCGTGTAGTGAAAGCTTCCTTTGGTTTTGTGTATAACATAAGAAATAAAAAAACATTTCTCTTAAAATATTAAGGTGTTACTGTGATACCCGGGATTGAATTAATGGTGAAACCATGCCTCGAGTGATACTTATACTTTCGTAAGATTGCCTTGAATGGCCTCGATGGTATTGGATATATCGAATGTTGTACCGTAGAGATACCTTCATGATGATTTCAGAATCCAACTCTAAACATTATTAGAATAATAATGATAATGTTTTGAAGGATTTGTTTTACGCATCTTTGTGTTCCTTATGAATTGAGATACCTTTCTACTGTATTGAAGAACACATATTTCAAACTTAAGTTAGACCCAATCTCAAGTACAAGCCTGGGGTGTATGTTCCTTTTTAACTGCATTCTGTTTTCTAGCCACTTATATATATATACATCCTACTTTATATAGGTACCTAATTAATATTTCTAACTTAGGATGAAGAAGATGGTATGGGACGGGGTCCATTGAGAACAGGAAACAAGTTATACCTTTTTTGTTTTGTTTATGTAATTTCTTATATTTATTATATATTGAAACACTAAAATTTTTTACAGAAAAAAATTGAATGGTATATACACCATAGGTTCCAGCCTATTGATATTATATCTCACACCCTACTGAGGTTCCATTTGGTACCTGAGTAGACATTATGCTGGCAAGTATGGATAAATGGAAGTGTGCTGCTTCTGATCCTTGAGTGTTACATGCTACATAGAATGGAGATTGGGGGCATATACTTGAGCCTGTACTAAATATTCAGTTGTTTCACTTTGTGTCGTCTCATTAAGAATTTTATATAATGCTTTTATTCCTTTATATTTGTACTTTTAATTTATAACAAACATCATAGACTGACAACATCATGTATCTAGTTTTCTTTATCGGCTTCTTCACTTTTCATTTATTAAGTTGGGTTTATTGTTTTCTTCAATTATAGATTGATTATTTATATGCTTTTACTACTTAATATAAACTTATTTTATCTCAGTGTGTATTACATATTACCTATGAGGGAATTATCTCCCCCATAGACACATTAAAAAGGTCATTGCTACAAGTTGGCAGCCTCTGGCATCGGAGGAGATGCGCTTTAGTATATATGGCCAACCTGTCTTGGAGCACCATTCTAGTGGCTTACGGGTTGGGGATGCCAGAAAGTATTATCATAGGAGGTAAAATTTTCATTTTTATTTATGTTTTTTGTTTGTAGATAGGATACTAGTAATGTGTCTGTACATAGTTAATAGTAGTGATTGGGACTAATCACCCCATGTATGGGAAATGATAAAGTGTCCAGGGTTGGGAATTATAGTTCATTATTTTTGATATTACAGTTGATATGATTTCCCATTGAGTGATTGGTGTAGTTTCTACTACTTATAGTTTTATGGATTTATTTAATTTATTGAAATTTACCCTTTTTGTTGTTCACTGAGGATGAAACATATCATGCATCATATTGTGAACATTGAAATTCAGATGTCATGTATAGTGACATTCCATGTAGGTGTGTTTTAGATTTCTAGTTGATTAATATTTTTTTCCATGAATGTATTCCATGTTTAGTATTTATTTGGCATGCCTGTTAGATACCATGTTTTAGTGATATATTTTGCATGTTACTATGTTTCCATGTTTCCTGTATACTAGCATGTTTGCCTTGTATCATGCGCCAATGATTATTAGTAAGTCCTAGTGATTCAATTTTCGTGCTTTTATGATTTCATCATGTTTCTCTTTGTTAGATTCTTATAGTGTCATGCTAACTTGATAGATATGTAGTTATTTGATTTTTCTAAAGTTTATTGGTTTTAATTAAATGGGAGCCAAATTCCACCGGTAAAGTTTATGGGTGATTTATGTATTGGTAGATGGATGCCAATATGAATGGAATGTTGGACACGTGCCTTTTTATTATGAAAACGGTTTTAAATATAAAGGGATTTAAAATGAATCATGTAGTGGATTCTTCTATTTAAGACCCTCTTGTAATGGTAGTAATTGTTTTTTTGAGTGGCTTTGGAATAGGAGCCCAAGATATTTCCATATGCGCTCTTTCATTTAGCAATGACATAGATGATCGGCTTTTGGTCCTAGTGACTTCTTTTAAGCGTGACTTGGTGTTAGGGTCAATTCTTTTTCTTCATTAGGGTCTAGCTCATGGAAGGAAGAACCCATAGAACATAAAATCCTTCTTAATTCCCTGAGTTTTGTTTCTTTTTCGTGTCGTTCTCATACCGTTGTACCTAATAGGAATTTTACTTTCTAAAAGACCCCCTTGTATGGATAGGTAGTCATGGTATCCTTGAATTTTTTATTGGGTATGAGCATTTAGAAATACTCATTTTCATAAGGTTATATATGGCTCGATCATGGTCAGGTGCTTATTATGTCATTTGACCCTCTTTTCTCCACAATGATGGATGACTCAGTACATTTTACTCTAAGTTAAAAATCATCTTTCTCCAGTATCACCTGGGGGTAATATCCATTCCTGAATGTGGCACTGTCGGATGATCAATGTTGTTATTAAATAGATGAGTTTAGTGTAATCCTTATGAATTGTTTTGTTAAATACATCTTCATTCATCTCCATAGTATAGTGACTTGTGAATTAAAGTAATAAAAATCATCCCAATTATCTGGATGAATTCTAGAGAATCTGGTGTTTTTACATACTGGTCATTTTGGTTGGGTTTTTATAAAAAAAATTAATATTTTTCCTTTATAGTGGTAAAAACCTAATGTTCTTTTGAGATACTATTCTTTCTATTATTTTTGAAGATTATAAAACTCTTATGGTGGGGAGTGTTATTCCAAATATATTAAATATATGTCCTTCCAGGTATAAAGAACACTACCAAAGATTACCATTATAAAATGGTAAGTATGAATTAAATTCTGTGAAGCCTGTGAACCTTAAATCATGTCGGTTTTTTCATAGTACCATGATGTTGGTGTGGTTCGTAGTTGGTACAACCTTTGATAAATTTCATTGTTTTGGGTGGACTTTGATGGTTAATAATGAATGATCAGGGAATGCCTTCTGTTGTAAAGGCTCTGTGATTGGTTAATGATGGTGCATCAGCAGGTGAAGATGAGTTTTTTCTAAGGTATTGACCAATAGTGGATTGGTTGTTTTCATTCATGTAAACTTTAAAAATATCTGAATGTACTCTGTTTTAGTGAATAACAAGTCCCATATCTTGACAATATCCTTGATTCTCTGAGTGGGAGTCAGTATTACGTCACGCTAAATTTTAAAAGATGTTAGATAATAGCTATCTGGTTGCATGATTAATTTGTTCTTCAGATCTAATCCTTGTTAGTCTTGAGTGATCTTTTGATTCCCATGTAGGAATGCATTGGACTAATTCTTGTACAACGACCATTTCATCTGACTTCACCGCCAGACCGATGTCACTCTGGGCTCAGTAAATGCACTGATGTGGACATTTTTCCTTTGTACGAACATATCACATTAGTGCATATGTATGTGGTGAATATGAAATATCATAGAAGAATACATCATAGATTATATTATAAAAACATTGGTTGTCTAGGATGAGCTTCATTTAAATAGTCAACCATTGTGGATTAACTAGTTGTCTCTCTCGTTAAATGGAGTGATTAGTGAAGAACCGTCTCTGTCACATTCTCATATAAGACAAGCATGGTTTATGAAAACCAAGAATTTTCATGGAAACCTGACTCAATGTAGGCTTTTTGGTTGATGGGGAATCATACATTTTATACATTTCGGAAATCATTCAATAAGCATCTCCTAAATTATTAACTGCTTGTCTAGAAGGAAATTATGATAGTGGAAGGTGTTGTGGCTCTAAATTTCCCCCATTTTAGTGTTAATTTCTAAGGAGGGAAGCACCTTTGGCCTAATTATTAACCATATTACAATTTTTTCATGCCTCTAGCTAAACAAGCTTAGGTAAGTGCCATCATGATGTTTCGAGTGGGAAATATTCGTTTTTGCTCACATTTTAATTGCATATATGGCGCTTTCCTAACCAATGTTTGAACATGTGTTGGTCATTTTGAGATCAAACATGGCCTCTTGTTCAGGACTTCATAACCCTTGTATGTCAGGTGAGGGTTACATTATTTCTGAAGCCTTCTTGGGGATGATAAGTTCTAATGTGGGAAGGTTGTAATATCTCATGTTTTGAAATAGAAAAAAAAAGTAAATGAAATTAAAATTTTACATTATCATGGTAGGATGGTTTTAAAAGTGTACATCAGAACATTTTATTTTTGATTGTTGACTCTTTGATATGGCTTTTAATGAAATTGGATTAAATTAAATAGATTTAAATTAAAATGAAAATAATTTAAAAAATGTGTAAAAGACTTATTTACCTCATTGAAATGTTATATGAATGTTTTTTCAGAGATAGATATTGAGTCAGAGTGGCATTCTGAGGCCCATAGACCCTCGACACTAATAGAATAAAAAAATTATAAATATTTATTCACAGGCATGTATATTTTTTTTAAAATGGAATAATTCCCAAATCATGAATTGTATGAGAAATATAATACCATTGTTAGTTCTAGAATTTGAGGTTACCATAGACAGGGTATAACGTTGATATGCATCGGGTGTTTGGTAACCTCGCATGTGATAATACCCTCTTTAATATTAATTAATATATTATTTTCATTATGATATAATAATTAATTAATTTCTCACAAACGGTACATCGTATAAGAAATTTGACACCACTATTAGGTCTGGAACATGGGGCTTACCCTAGGCGGGGTATAACCATTGTGAGAATCCGATATTTGTTCAGATTCCACCCAAATATAATTTGAAATGTTTTTAAATATTTATTTGGGAAGCATGAAATAATAATAACTTTGTTATTACTATTATTATTATTTACATTCAAAACAAGGAAAACTAAAAACACACTTCCACAATATATGAATTGTTTTATGGTGTGAATAATAAGTGGGAAATGTAATAATTATGAAATTACTAATTTAAAAAATTAAATAAAAATATAAAATCAATATTAATTTGTTAGGTGTTATTGGTTTTTAATGGAAGTTGTCATTAACATACTAATTGTTTTATTGATGTGTGGTATTAAACAATAATAATTTTAATTATAGTTATTATTATTATATTGGTGTAAAAACATTGATGTATATTTATATTAGATGTTTATATATATATATATATGGGGATTACCTATATATGTGTATATATATACATGTGCGGGTGCCTTTTTATATATTTGGGTGTGTGCATTAACAGATGTGCATATACATACAAATAAAATGTATATATATATATATATATATATATATATATGGTTTTATATTTATTGTTCTGCTAGATAAAACATTATTTATTAAGCAAATCATTAAAGTGAACTAGGAGGTGCGCCAGTGCGCCTTATTGTGGGTCTCGGGCAACAATTAAAAATATTTTAATAATTTCACAAGTTTTATGTAAAATATTACATCATTCCCTGGCATTAATATCCTGTTAAAAATAATTATAAATTGATTAAAATTTATTAAAATAAATTTTAAGTATATATAATGAAATAAGAAACAGATAAAAATTAATAATAGAATAAAATATGTTGGAGAATAGTGGAAACAATTAAAATTGGTTAACCCATTTTATTAATTATTTTAATTTATCCCTCCATTATTATTTTTATTATTTCATTTTATTTGATTTTATTTATCATTCATTTTTATTTCTTTTTACATTTCTTTTTTCCAACTCCCTTTTTCTTTCTTTTTTTCTTTCCCTTACTCTCCTCCCTATCCACTTGGTGCATCGCACCCCCCTGCTAGGTGGTGTACCTCTTCCTCCTCCTCCTTCAAAAGCGTACTTCACCTCAATACCTTCTTCATTTATAACATTTTTTTATGTGCTATGAAGATCTCGGTAAGGATAACCTCACACACCATGAATTGTATGATTTCAGCCCCTCTATATCATGGAATCTTCCAGGGAATATTTTTACTCAAAATTTATTTTTTTCTTAAATGATATGATTTCATCTCTTTTAGGTCGAATTAATGGTTTCCGTAGTGCGTAGGATCCACTAATGTTATGAGGTATGATGTCTACTCTCTTTCACATTGTTTTACTGCATCTTTTAAATCACATTTTTGCGCCAATCATCAGTGCCTATAGGCGATACTCAATTTTACTAAATAAAATTTAATTTATCATCTTTGGATGACTATTGAGACCTTTTTTGAGGTGAACCAACTTGTTCAAATTATTACAAAATCGTTGGATACCCCTTTTGGGTGCTCTAACCTAATCAGTCCACATTCTGTTAACCCCAAATAATTAATTTTTTAATTGCATGTGTTTGTGATCCCCATATGGTTGAGTTCTGAATCAAATAAATTGTTTAGGATAAAGGCGAACCATAAAATTTTGAGGTTTTATAGGTTTGTTTATGCCTAATGATTCTTTGTTATAATTATTATTGTGAAAGGACATGATAATAGAAAAAAAATCATTTTTATTCTTCATTCATTGATAAAGTGTTTTTCCTTGATAAACCTTGGACTGTGATATTAAATTAACTGGTTAATTTATTTTCTACAAAATTAATGTCATGTTTTGAAAAAAAACTCCTCTAACAGAGGTGTTCTACTTTCAACACAAAATGTGATGAGTTTTTTTTCTTTAGGCATGTTTGGATGTTGATAAATTTATTGTGCTACTAATATTTGGTTCTGACTGTTGGGCTTAAATAATCAATAAAATTGGATTTTAGTTGATTAAATTGATTTGTTTTAATTATAAATATATACTCTAGGATATCATCTTATATAAAATCTAATTAAATATAGTGTGGGGAGAGGGAACATGGGTTCCATATTCAGAACCCACACATGGACTCTCTGTTCATGATCGGTAACCACACTACGTGTCGGAGGGGCACTGTCTTAGGCTTTTCAAGTTGAGGGTTTCCCTAGGATTTCTACATACTCTTGAGTGATATTGGTTCCCTAAGGGATAATCGAGGAAAGACCCATTGGAAAGTGACTACACCAACCCCTGGGAGATACTCAACCCCTTATGTGTGATACTCAGGATGAACTCATTATAAAATTATGCCTCAAGTGATACTTGTTTTTTCAAAATGTTACTTTGGATGGGATTAGTGGTATTAGGTATATTGTAGGATGTACCATGGAGATACTTTCGTGATGAGCTCAATCTCTAACTCTGAGCTTTAATATTATAATAATGATAATTCATGGAAGGTTTTTTAAGCACATTTGGGTTCCTTGTGAATGGAAATTAATTTCAAGTACATTGAAGAAAACTTTTATGACACCTAAATTATACCAAATCTAAGACACAAGCTTGGGGGTGTGTTCCTTTTACATTTCCTTCTATTTTCATTCCTCTTATATTTATATATATACTACTTTATACAGGTGAGTTATTCAGATTTTTGGCTTAGGACGAAGTAGGTGGTATGGAATGGGTTCTTTTGAGAACCTAGAACAAGTTATACTTATTTTTTTTTAATTGCTTACATTTATCATATATTGATGCACTACATTTGTTAATATCATGAACTGGAAAGGTTTATACACCATGGCTGCTGGCCAGCAATGATTACCTATCACGCCCTACTCGGGTGTGGTTTGGTACCATAGATAACATTATGCTCATAGGTAAGGATAAAGGAAAGTGTGCTGCTTCTGATGCTAGAGCGTTACTTATATCATAGAATGGATATTTGGGGTAGAGGACCGAGCCTTTTTTGAGATTCAGTCGTTGTACTTAATGTCATCTCATTGTATATTTGATATAATTTTTGTACTAATTTTTTTTTTACAATTACATTTGTACAAAAATTAATGCCTGACATCATCATGTATCTATTTTTATTGATCATCTTCTAAACATTCCATTTATTCAGTTGGGATTATTATTTTCTTCTACTATAGTTTGTTTATTTTTGTTACTTCTTCTTCTTGTTATAAATTTATATTATTCTATTTTATATTAACTATTACCTATGAGGGAATATTATCCCTCATGGACACATTAAAAATGAAATTGGTGATAGTCAGCAGCCTCTGGAATTTAGGCAGATTCACTTTAGGTTATGTGGCCGACCCGTTTGGAACCACCATTCCAATTGCTCCCAGGTTGGGGATGCTGGAAAGTGTAATCATAAGAGGTTTCTTTATAATTTTCTTACTATTTTGGGTTGGTGGATAAGATACTAGGAATGTTTCAATGTTTAGTTTATGGACATTCCTGGGAATAATCCCTCTAGGTATGTGAAATGACCAAGTTTCTAGGGCTAGGAAATGATATTCATTCTTTTTGAGATTACGGTTGATATGATATCACTTCAAGTGATTGGTGAATTTTTTTTTCTTATGGTCTACTGAATTTTCGTAATTTCTGTAAATTTACCCTTATCATGGTTCACTGAGGATGAAACATATCATGCATCATAGTAGGTATGAAGAACTTCACATGCCATGCATAGTGATATGCCAGGTAGGTGCATTTTAGTTTTCCTGTTGATTCAAATTTATTTCCTTGAATGCATGCCTTATATATTATTTATATATCATGCCAATAAGATACAATGTTTCAGTGATATATTTAGCAGGATAGAATGTTACCATGTTACCTGTTTATTAGTATGTTTGCGTTTTATCATACTTCTGTGTTTATTATCAAGTATTTGTTATTTAAATGTCACGCTTCTATGATTTCAACATGTTTCTCTCTGTTATATTCTTGTAGTGAGATGATAATTTTTTTTATTTTTAATTGGTATTTTTGCTAAAATTTATTGGTTGAAATTAAATGAGAGAAAAATTATGAATTTAATGTATATGATCACTTTATAGATTGGTAGATGGCCGCCCATATGACAGGACTGTTGGACATGTGAATGTTCTATTATGAGAAGCCTTCAAATGTAAAGGGCATGAAAATGGAACCTATAGTGGTGTCCTCTGTTTAAGTCCCACTTGTAATGGTAGATATATCTTATTTGAATTCTCTTGAATGGTAGAACTAGATTTTTCCATAGGTGCTCTTTATTTTAGCAAGGATATAGATGATTGGATTTTGATCCTAGTAACGTCTTTTAAGTGTGACCTAGTGTTAAGGTCAATGATTTTTCTTCGTAAGGGGCTAGCCCATGGTAAGAGGAACCCTTACATCTTAAATTCCTTTCCAATTCCCTATGTTTTATTCCATTTTCATATCGTTATCATTCTATTGTACATAATAGTAATTTTACTTTCTAAATGTCCCCATTGTTCGGATATGTAGTCATGGTATCCTTAAATTTTTTATTAGGCATGATCAGTGGGTAATGTTAATTTTTAGAAGGTTAAATATGCCTCAGGAATGGTCAGCTGCTTCATAGGTCATTCGACCCTCACTTATCCATAGTGATAGATGACTCATTTTGTTGTCCTATAACATAAAAACATTTTACTCATGTATCACCTCAATGTACTATCCATTAAAAAAGACGACGCCATCGAATACTTAATGTTGTTAAAAACTAGATGAGTTCAGGGTAATCATTAGCATTTTCCTATAAAATATGTCTCATTTCATCTCCGTAGTAGAGTTACTTATATGTTAAAGGAATAAAACTCATCGTAATGATCAGGATAATTCTAAAGGCTCACTAGTGCAGAAAACATTTTTTACGTCGGTTATTTTTCATTATTTACGTCGGTTTTTAGGCGACGTTAATACGGACGACGTTATAAATAACATTTTTACGTCGGTTATTTAAAACCCGACGTAACATCCCTAACATCACGGTGTTTATCACGTCGGTTCATTAATAACCGACGTGATAAATATGCGCGGGGGGGGGGGGGGGGGTTTATCACGTCGGTTATTTTCGAAACCGACGTGATAAAACGCCTGGGATATTGTTTATCACGTCGGTTATGACATAACCGACGTGATTAACCCTTCCCCGGGCCTATTATCACGTCGGTTTCTTAAATAACCGACGTGATAAAAAGGCCTGGGAAACGTTTTAGCACATCGGTTATCCAATAACCGACGTGGTAAATCGATTCCCAGGCCTTTTAGCACGTCGGTTATATTAAGAACCGACGTGATAAAAGGCCCGGGAACGGTTTATCACGTCGGTTCTCGAAAAAACCGACGTGATAAACCCCTACCGATTTATTTACCATGTCGGTTATAAAATAACCGACGTGAAAGCGATATTTTTTTTAAATAATTGCACTGCTCTCACCAAAAAGAAACCAGAAACCAAACAAAAATAACCATGCCGGCCCTCCCCCAAGCCCCAACTGAACCCCACCCTCATCTATACCCACCTAACAACCTGGCCAGCCCTCCCCCACCACATTGGAGCCCCACCACAACCCTTGGACACCCCCCACCCCTTGGACAGCTCCCCCACCCTCATTTACACCCCCAAGACCCCTAGTACAGCCTCAAACACCCATTGGACACCCCTCCCATATCCCTTGGACACCCCCCACCCCTTGGACACCCCCACCCCTTGGACAGCCCCTCCACCCTCATTTACACCCCCAAGACCCCTAGTACAACCTCAAACACCCATTGGACACCCCCCACACCTTGACAGCCCTCCCAGACCCCTTGGACACCCCCCCGGCCCCTGGACACCCCCCCGAGCCCTTGGACAGCCCCAAACACCCCTTGGACACCCCTCCCATATCCCTTGGACACCCCCACCCTTTGGACACCCCCCACCCCTTGGACAGCCCCCCACCCTCATTTACACCCAACCGGCCCCTTGGACAGAACTCCCAGACACCTTGGACACCACTCCCATATCCCTTGGACACCCCCCCACCCCTTGGACACCCCCACCCCTTCGACAGCCCCCCCACCCTCATTTACACCCCCCGAACACTAGGACAGCCCCAAACACCCCTTGGACACCCCCCGCCCTCATTTACACCCCCCCGACCCCTAGGACAGCCCCAAACACACCTTGGACACCCCTCCCATATCCCTTGGACACCCCCCCCCCACCCCTTGGACACCCCCACCCCTTGGACAGCCCCCCACCCCCATTTACACCCAACCGGACCCTTTGACAGAACTCCCAGACACCTTGGACACCACTCCCATATCCCTTGGACACCCCCACCCCTTGGACACCCCCCACCCCTTCGACAGCCCCCCCACCCTCATTTACACCCCCCGAACACTAGGACATCCCCAAACACCCATTGACACCCCTCCCATATCCCTTGGACACCCCCCACCCCTTGGACACCCCCCACCCCTTGGACAGCCCCCCACCCCCTGGGCACCCCCCGACCCCTTGGAAACCCCCCTACCCCTTGGAAACCCCCCCCATCCCCTTGGACAGCCCCAAACACCCCTTGGACACCCCTCCTATATCCCTTGGACACCCCCCCACTACTTGGACACCCCCCACCCCTTGGACAGCCCCCCCCCCACCCTCATTTACACCCAACCGACTCCTTGGACAGCCCCAAACACACCTTGGACACCCCTCCCATATCCCTTGGACACCCCCCACCCCTTGGACACCCCCCGACCCCTAGGACAGCCCCAAACACACCTTGGACACCCCTCCCATATCCCTTGGACACCCCCCAAACACCCACCCACCCCCTTGGAACCTCTCCCCCCATACCAAAATCCAGACCAGAAAAACCATCAACAGTAGACCAAAACAAGAAGTAGAGAAAAATTAAACATTCAATTATATAACATTAAAAACTTACACTGTCAACTTCAAAAAAAACTAAATCCAACCTAAACGACTACGAAATACACAATTACATTGACAATATTCAAAATTACATTTTACATTACAAACAACTAAAAGTCAATCAAACCTGTAAAATAATTTCACCACTCCACTTGTAAGTGTTTGATATCTTCAGCAGTAAAGGGTTGAGGGTCATCAAAAAGCTACAAAGGAAAAGGATAGTAGTCAACGTGTATAATGAATAAATCAATTTGAAATATTATGAGAAAGAGGAAATCTTACCAGGTCAAAACACAGAACTGTCCCAGTTGTTATTATTTCATACATAAATCATAACATGTAATATCCGCATTCGATGATGCCTTGTTGCTCATGACATTTCTGTTTGAATGAGTGTAAATTCAATATATTATTTTTATGTAATAAATCAAAATGTACAAATTATAAATGGATATTTACCTTCGCATGTACATATTTGATCTTGAAATTCCTTTTCTTTGCGCCTTTTCTAAAGTGGACCCATGCCCTGTTAGAAAATAATACGAATGGGGTAAATTTAAAATTCATTATAATATATAAAACTATTGTGAAATTGAAACTTACATTTCCAATATATTCTTAAAACTTTCTCGCACATCATCATGGAGAGAGCATATCCAATAAAGTGTTTTCTCCCTAGGGAAAAAAACCCCTAACATCCAATGATCCCTGATAAAAGGAAATTTAACGTTAGTGGTTTTTTATGTTAAAAGATAATTAACTCTTTGAGAGGGATGTGTTTCATACCTCTCACAAAAAGGCATCATCCAACACTTTGTGATTACATTCTTTTCAAATCTATCAGCAATATAAAGCATTCTTTGTTCCTCATCCAATGCACATGCTTCAGGGGAAATCAATTGTGGGTCCACGAATCCATATATATCTGTCAGCTCATTCCGCTCACAAATTTTATACAGATACCTAATACAAAGCAGACATAAGTATACATTTTTAATAAATATAAAGCAAGGAAAAGGTGTTAAGACTTACATGATAAAAATTTTCACCACGTTGATGCCCAACTTATCTCCAGTGACAAACTCCATGATATCAGTTTTCATAATCCCCACACTTAGTTCACGTCCACAGACATGAGCTTCCATTGTAAAGTCATAATGATCCGCCAACAAATTTGAATATCTTGACAATTTGTCAAGACTGCTAGTATCTGCATCTGATGTCATAGCTATCTGTCTTTGTTGTTGTCTATACAGTATTTCTTTACCTTTGAAGTATTCCTGTAAAAATAAATTGAAAAATATATTAGTTTTCAAATGATAAAACATTAATAAAAATATAAAATAAAAGATATAACATCCATACCTCTATGGTAATGAGTCGAAGAAGTCTGGATGGCCAAAGTAAAAAATGGCCGATACTATGTCCAACTGTCGACACCTCATCTGTAGGTAATGGTATTCGAGCTGATCTATCTATAATATCCTGTACAGTGACCCTCTGATTCTATACCTCTAACTGTTGATGATGAACTGTATCTCCTATACAATATACCATCCCATATGCAACTATATGATGTTGAGGATCATCAACATACAACTCACAATAAGTAGGTAGCTGCGGCGGAGGAGGAGGATCAAAAATGTGGTCTGCAGGCTGAGGTGGGGGAGTGGGAGCTACTGGGAGAGGTGGAGTGGGAGCTGCACCCTGAAATTGTCTTTGCAAGTCTGCAAACATAAACTGCACCGATTCTCTAATCTTGTCCTCCATTGAGGCATTAATATTATGGACTTCAGCCTACAAGGATTCTATTTTTTTTATAAACTCCCTCAACGTTAGAAGTTGAGGAACGTGGCAACACTTTTCTTACCGATACACCTGTCGGATATCCTCTTACACGGCCAGGATGTTCGGGCTTTCCTAATGCCACAGATAAAATATCTTCCCTCCCAGATGGTGTAAATGTCCCATGTGAACTCTGCTCCTCAAGAGAGTCCTGTAATAATTAATTGAACATTTCTATAATGATTGGAAATATATGATGAAAATAGTAAACTTAAATAAATAAAATAGATATCTTACAATCCTCTCAACTACGAGTCTCGATTCTTCCGAAAGATATTGTCCTTTTTTGCCCTTCCGAGCTCTTTTCCATTTCTCATGTCTAGATGGAGGGGATGGAGGGGCCACCTCTCCAGAGCTTGAAGACTCAGCTCTTAGTTGTTGAAATTTTTCTGCCATCATTTGTTCTTCCAATAATGCATACCCTCCCCGAGATAAACTATGAGGGTATACATTTTTAGATTGGATCTCTTGATGAGCTTTCCTTGTTTGCTGTAAATTAAGAATAAGTAATCATTAACAAAACAATAATAAGATCATTTATATAAGAAAGCTTATAAAAGATTACATTGCCCTTACCAAAAATGATTCTTTTCCTCTACTTTCAAAAAATTGTCTCCATGTGTCTTCATCTATAAAAGGATATATACGACATGGATTCTCACGACTCCTATGACCATAAATGAAATCAGATGAGAGGGTTGATTTGAAATCCCTCCATCTCCTAGCAGCCAACGATAAGCATTTCTTCCTGACTCCTCCAGTGTCAGGAATATCAAATGTCATCTGATAAAAAAGAGGTTAAAAATATTATATATACTAGAAACATTTAAATAACAGTCAAACAATAGCAAAAGATCTTACCAAAATGGTCTCCCACAGCTGAGAAATTATCGCCTTATCCACACTTCTCCAATCATCATAGAGAATGCTTACTTTGATCTTAGCCTGAGTTGCAACAAAACCCTTAAAATCTTTAGCATTTGGACCTCTAGGAAGATCATCATCATCAAACTCCACGACTATCCTCTCCTCCTTCGTACGGGCAAGTGATAATTTTGGTAAACGTGTGCACCCACGCTTACCAACCTTTGAACTCTTTTTCGTAATAGGAGCATGTGAATGTTCCTCCCCAGATGTATGACCAATATGCTCATCTCCAGAATCATGTGGCTGATCAACTGATTGATCTGTCATTTTCCTTCAAATCAAAAAAACAAACATTAGTTCACAAATTTACAAATTCAAATATTGTAGTACTACTTAATCAGAAAATAGAAAATTGTACTAAATTACATAATAGTAAACATTGGTAATATGGTAAGCATGTTAAACAATGATAAACATGGTAAACACAGGAAAAAGGTTGCCAAGGAGTTGGCCCAAGAAATCTGAAAAGTGGACTCACTGAGTCTACCGGTTAGCCGGTGTGCGCTCACCGGCCAGCCGGAGGACCCAGGCAGTCGACTTGCCCACTGCCTGGTGCCACCGGCCGACCGGTGGACCAGACAGAGCCTTCCTCTCTGTCTGGACCACCGGCCGGCCGCTGGATCACCACCGGCCGGCCGGTGGACCAGACAGAGAGCCTTCCTCTCTGTCTGGACCACCGGCCGGCCGCTGGCTCATCGCCGGCCGGCCGGTGGACCAGACAGAGAGCCTTCCTCTCTGTCTGGACCACCGGCCGGCCGCTGGATCACCACCGGCCGGCCGGTGGACCAGACAGAGAGCCTTCCTCTGTCTGGACCACCGGCCGGCCGCTGGCTCATCACCGCCCGGCCGGTGGACCAGACAGAGCTTTGCTCTGGACCACCGGCCAACCGGTGATCCACCACCGGCCAGCCGGTGCGCCCAGGACTTCTCCTCTTTACGGTTTTTATTGTTTTATCGTTTTGGTTTGATACATGTTTTAATAAGTAAAAAATTTACAATATCTAACATTATATGAAAAAACTAAATGTAAACAAGAAATAAACATGTGTTACTTGTAATTTTAGGAATGTACAGTTGGATTGTTTTCCAAATTCCTTCATCGTGATCGTTCCTTATGGCACAAACCATGTCTTCAACATACTCATCATTATGTTCTGTTAATCTTTCCATGGAAGTAGGGATCTCACATAAATCAGCATCTTCATCAAATTCATCCTCACCAACATATTGTTTTTTTCCCTTGTAAAACAACAGCCCACTGCATATCTGATTGATCTACTACATAGAAAATTTGTTTGGCATGTTTTGCCATTATAAAAGAATCAGCTGTGTCTTCCAATCTATTCAGATTAACAAGTGTCATTCCAAATTCATCGTGTCTGACACTGTTGTTACCGATAAACCATTTACAGTTAAAAACAGGAACTTTAATTTTAAAGTAATCATCCTCCCATATGTCTTCAATCACTCCATAATATGCACTTGATGCCGAAATTGGGTTTCTGTCCTTAGCACTCGAAAAATGCATTGCTTCTGCAAACACCAATACACCACTATTCTGAACTGCACTTCTGTTGTCCTGAGCTTTCGTATGAAATGTATAGCCATTAATGTCATAAGAGGACCATGTTATCACATTTAAAGATGGACCACCCACTATCCAATTTAATGTCTCTGATACATCTGATCTACCAAGCAAGGTCTTTTTAATCCATGGCAAAAAAGTTTTGTTGTGCTCATTCAAAATCCACATTTCTTTCTTCTTTGGATGACATTGTTTCAACTCATTAATATGCAATGTGATATACGGTTGAACATCAGCTATGTTATTCAAGATGTATGATTCTAACTTCTTCATATGTTCAGCTGAAAGTGATTTGACTTTCAAGCCACGAATCTCCTTTCCCTCATTATTAACCCGTTCATGGCGAGATGGAGGCAAACCTATGTGTTGCGCCGTAGCCAAGTAGCTCGTACAAAACTCTGCTACCTCCTCAGAAATATACTTTTCAATAATGGAGGCTTCAGGTCGATATGGATTTTTAACATATCCCTTTAATATTTTCCTATACCTTTCAAAAGGATACATCCAACGAAGATATAAAGGTCCACAAAGCCTTATTTCTCGAACCAGATGAATCATTAAATGCACAATCATATCAAAAAAAGTTGGAGGAAAATACATTTCCAAATGACAATGTATAAAAATTCCATCCTTTTCCAAAATGTTCAAAGCATTCACATCAATCGCCTTGTTACAAATTGAATTGAAAAAATAACACAACCTCATTATAGTCTTTCTGATACGGATGGGCAATATTCCACGCAGTGCAACTGGTAGAATTTGTTGCATCATGACGTGACAATCATGTGATTTCATACCTATCAACTTCAAGTCTATCAATGAGACAAAATTTTTTACATTTGAAGAATAACCTTGAGGCACTTTGATATCATGAAGACACTGACAGAAACTACTTTTCTCCCTCTTCGATAATGTATGACAAGCCGGGGGAAGAAATGTTCGTCTTCCTTTAGGAGTGGGAGCTAACTCCAAACGTATTCCCATTGATAGTAGGTCTAACCTTTCATTCAACCCATCTTTTGTCTTTCCTTTAATATCGTGCAATGTTCCGATCAAAGAATCACAGATATTCTTCTCCACGTGCATGACATCAATATTATGTTTGACTTCATGATACCTTCAATATGGTAGCTCAAAAAATATTGACATTTTCTTCCAAATATGTCTATCATTACCAGATTTCTGTTTCCTTCCCAATGTCACATCAAGGTTTTTCACCCTCTCAAAATACAAATCTGGGGATAAAGGTTTTGCAGCAGTATCAAATTCTTGTGAGCCATTGAATGCCTTTTTTAGTCTTCTATAAGGGTGATCCATAGGTAAAAACATTAGGTGACCCATGTACACTGTTTTCCTCCCATGATGCAATTGACAATATGACGTCTGTTGTTCGCAAATTGGACATGCTTTATTCCCTTTAACACTGTATCCAGACAAATTTCCATATGCTGGGAAGTCATTTATAGTGAATAGAAGCACTGCATGCAGTTGAAAATATTCCATTTTATAAGAATCATACACCCTAATACCATCAGCCCATAACAGTTTCAAATCATCAATCAGCGGTGACAAGTATACATCAATATCATTGCCGGGTTGCTTTGGACCAGAGATCATGATACTCAACATGACATATTTGCGCTTCATACAAACTTCAGGAGAGAGGTTGTAAATTACCAATAAAACAGGCCATGAACTATGTGTGCTACTGAGGGTTCGGTATGGATTCATTCCATCTATGCACAAGCCTAGTCTCAGATTTCTAATTTCATTTCCAAATGTAGGGTACTGGGCATCAATTTTCTCCCATTGTGGATAATCAGCTGGATGGCGTATTTTTCCATCACATACCCGCTCATCAGCATGCCATCTTAACCTTTTTGCATCATGTGAATTAGAAAATAAACGTTTGAAACGAGGAATTATAGAAAGATACCAAAATACCTTTGAAGGGAGCTTTGTAATCTCTACATCAGCTTGTGATTTTTCTTTCACCTTATACCGTGATGTCCCACATTTAGGACACTCTTTCAGAAATTCATATTCCTTCCTATATATAATGCAGTCATTCGGACAGGCATGTATTTTCCTGTATCCCAATCCCATCGGGCATAATATTTTTTTGGCCTTATAATGTGAATCTGGAAGATCGTTATCTTTTGGAAGAATGTCTTTCATCAATTATAGCAGCTCTGTAAAACTTCTGTCACTCCATCCATGTTTCGCCTTCAAGTTAATCAATCTTAACACCGCCGACAAAACCGTAAAATCTGTACAACCAGGATATAATGGTTTTTCAGCATCACCATATAGACGTGCAACTGTCGGTTCTATCTCAATTTGTTCTGCTACAATATCGCGAATCATTTCTTCAATTCCATCGGAGTTACCATCTTGCGATTCATTATCATCAGTGACATTCTGTCCAGTTTCGCCATTCCAAATCCAAGGGTTGTAACTCGGATTGAAACCATGACAAATCAGATGATCTTTTATCTCTCTACTTTTCAACTTCTTCATATTCAGATATTTCAGGCATGGACAGAAAAAAATGTCACTACTTGGAACATTTCGTTTAGCAAATTCCAAAAAGGCATCAACACCTTCCTCATATTCATTGCTCATTCGATGTGCCGTAATCCAACTTCGAAACATTATTACCTAAAACAAATAGCAAAAATATATATATATTTTAGATAAGACAAATATATTTTTATATGAAAAAAATCATAATTTGAATGTAAACAATTTTGAAATATAAAACAAATCGATGTGTAAACCCCCCTGGACACCCCCCAACCCTCTGGACAGCCCCCCACCCCTCCTAAACACCACCCCACCCCCTACCCCCCCTGGACACCCCCCAAAACCCACCCACACCCTTGGACAGCCCCCCACACCCACCCACCCCCTTGTAAACCCCCCTGGACACCCCCCCCCCCCCGACCCCTCTGGACAGCCCCCCACCCCTCCTGAACACCACCCCCCACCCCCTACCCCCTTGGACACCCCCCTGGACATCCCCCAACCCTCTGGGCAGCCCCCCCCACCCACCCGGACAACCCCAAATACCCTCTGGAGAGGCTGCCACCCACTTGGACAGCCCCCCGCACCCATCCACCCCCTTGGACACCCCCCTGGACACCCCACCGACCCCTCTGGACAGGCCGCCACCCCCTTGGACAGCCCCCCACACCCACCCATCCCCTTGGACACCACCCTGGACACCCCCCGACCCCTTTGGACAGCCCCCGACCCCTCTAGAAAGCACGCCCACCCCTCCTGGACACAACCCCCCACCCCCGACCTGCTTGAACACCCCCCTGGACACCCCCAACCCTCTGGACAGCCCCCCACCCCTCCTAAACACCACCCCCAACCCCCTACCCCCTTGGACACCCCCCTGGACACCCCCCAACACCCACCCACACCCTTGGACAGCCCCCCACACCCACCCACCCCCTTGTAAACCCCCCTGGACACCCCCCGACCCCTCTGGACAGCCCCCCGCCCCTCCTGGACACCACCCCCCACCCCCTACCCCCTTGGACACCCCCCTGGACATCCCCCAACCCTCTGGACAGCCCCCCACCCACCCGGACAACCCCAAATACCCTCTGGAGAGGCCGCCACCCACTTGGACAGCCCCCCCCCCCCCCCGCACCCATCCACCCCCTTGGACACCCCCCTGGACACCCCACCGACCCCTCTGGACAGGCCGCCACCCCCTTGGACATCCCCCCACACCCACCCATCCCCTTGGACACCACCCTGGACACCCCCCGACCCCTCTGGACAGCCCCCGACCCCTCTAGAAAGCACCCCCACCCCTCCTGGACACAACCCCCCACCCCCGACCTGCTTGGACACCCCCCTGGACACCCCCCAACCCTCTGGACAGCCCCCCCACCCTTCCTAAACACCACCCCCACCCCCTACCCCCTTGGACACCCCCCTGGACACCCCCCAACACCCACCCACACCCTTGGACATCCCCCCACACCCACCCACCCCCTTGTTAACCCCCCTGGACACCCCCCGACCCCTCTGGACAGCCCCCCGCCCCTCCTGGACACCACCCCCACCCCCTACCCCCTTGGACACCCCCTGGACATCCCCCAACCCTCTGGACAGCCCCCCCACCCACCCGGACAACCCCAAATACCCTCGGGAGAGGCCGCCACCCACTTGGACAGCCCCCCACACCCATCCAACCCCTTGGACACCCCCTGGACACCCCACCGACCCCTCTGGACAGGCCGCCACCCCCTTGGACAGCCCCCCACACCCACCCATCCCCTTGGACACCACCCTGGACACCCCCCGACCCCTCTGGACAGCCCCCGACCCCTCTAGAAAGCACCCCCACCCCTCCTGGACACAACCCCCCACCCCCGACCTGCTTGGACACCCCCCTGGACACCCCCCAACCCTCTGGACAGCCCCCCCACCCCTCCTAAACACCACCCCCACCCCTACCCCCTTGGACACCCCCCTGGACACCCCCAACACCCACCCACACCCTTGGACAGCCCCCCACACCCACCCACCCCCTTGTAAACCCCCCTGGACACCCCCCGACCCCTCTGGACAGCCCCCCACCCCTCCTGGACACCACCCCCCACACCCTACCCCCTTGGACACCCCCCTGGACACCCCCCAAATGGACACGCCCCAACCCTCTCGGGGATTTATAGAAAACGAGGAAAAATTAGTGAAATCATAAAATTAGTCAATATTTCAAGTCGAACTAATAGATCTAGGGATGATAAATAAGATTATGGTGCCAAAACGAGTTAAAAGGGTTCGCAATCGAATAATCTTAGCTAGTTTCAACAAAAAAATCACAACACATATATATATATTATCCGCGAAAAAAAAACGAACGAGTGGGAGGATTACCTGAGTGCTGCGAGTTTAGATGATTGATCCGAGGAGATTAAATATGAGAAACGATGATCGCAAAACAAATCTAAACCAACAAAATGGACGAGCCGATTCGGGTTTACGTGCGAGAGAGACGAGTCGCGACTGTCGAAGGTAAACTCGCGAATGACAATCCACGGGTCTGGGTAAATTTTTAAATGAGTTATCACGTCGGTTATTCAATAACCGACATTATAATTGTTTTAAAAACATTTATAACGTCGGTTATTCAATAACCGAAGTAAAAACCTTCCTCCGATTCTTTTTTTACGTCGGTTATTTTATAACCGACGTTATAAAGGGCTCAAAATCCGCGTTTTTTTACGTCGGTTATATAATAACCGACGTAAAAAGGCCTTCAAAAACCGCGTTTTTTACGTCGGTTATTAAATAACCGACGTAACAAACACCCCCCGCTTCTGTTTTTTACGTCGGTTATAAAAATAACCGACATTAAAGGTGTACTGAACACAGGTTTTTACGTCGGTTATTAAATAACCGACGTAAAAAACCTCGTTTTACATATTATGACGTCGGTTTTATATAACCGACGTAAAAAATGGTGACGTAAAAAACGTTTTCTGCACTAGTGGATCCTGTGTTTTGGTATTCTTGTCAGTTTGGTTGGGTTTTCATGCCAATTGTCTAATTGTTTTCCATTATTAGCCTATTGTGTGTTTGAGAAATTGGTATATCCCTTATTTTCAATGATTAGAACACTCCTAAGTTGGGGAGTATCATGTCAACTATATTAAATTTGTGTCCTTCTAGGTAGAAGTAACACAACCAAAGATGACCATCAGAGAATGGTCAAGCTGACTTAAGTGTCGTGAAACTTGTGAGCATTAAATCATGTTGGTGATTTGTCAATGGCATGATGTTGGTGTGTTTGGAATTTTTTGCAACCTTTGATGAATTTCCTTTCTCATGTGTTGATGTCGATGGTTAATCTTGAATGACCATGGAATGCCTCTGGTGGTATAGTATTAGTGATCGGTTCATTGTGGTTCATCGGCAGGTGAAGATGACATTCTTCTAAGGTATTAACTAATTGTGGTTCAATGGTTTCCATTCTTCTAACCATTAAAATCAACATAGTTTACTCTAGTTTAGTAAAGACCATGTCCCATATCTAGACATCTTCTCTGATTCACTAAGATCGTGTCTGTATTTTTTGTGATAAATTCTAAAATCTGTTTGATAATCTCTATCCGGTTGAATGCCAAACATTTTTTTCTTATCGAATCATGGTTATTCTTTAGTGATATATAGATTGCCATGCAGTATTTCAATGGATGAACTCTTGTACATCTACCATTTCATCTGACTTGACCCCCAGACTGATACTACTTTGGGCACTGTCAATGCTCTGATGTGGACATTTTTTCTTTATAACAAAATATCCCTTAAATTCATGTGTATGTGGTGAATGAAATAAATCTTGGAAGAAGACATCATTGTTTCTTTAATAAAAACAGTGGTCATCTAGGATGAGTATCTTTTCAATCGTCAACCAGTTTTGATTGACTAGTTTTCTCTCTCATTCAACGAAGCAATCAGTGATGGACCGTCTATGTCACGTCCTCAAATGAGACGAGTGTGGTTTGTTTCAGCTAGGTATTTTCATGGAATCCGGGCTCGACCAAGGTTTTACGTTGATGGGGAATCATCTATTTTGTACATTTTAGGAATCATGTAATAAGTATCTCCAAAATGATTAAGTTCATGTATAGTAGGAAATTATGATGGTGGAAGGTGTCATGGATCAAAATTTTCCCCATTCTAAAGTTAAAGTCTAAGGTGGGAAGTACCTTTTTTCTAATATTTAATGAGTTGACAATTTGTTAGTGCCTCTAGATAAATGATCTCAGGTACGTTCCACCATGATGTTTCTATTAGAAAATGAGTGTTGGATCATATTTTAATTGCTTATGCGTTGCTTTCATAACCAATGCTTGGACCTGTGTTGGTCATTTGGAGATGTAACGTGTCTTTTTGTTCGAGACTTCATGACCCATGTATGTTGGGTGAGGGTTACATTGTTATTGAATCCTTATTAGGGATGATAATTTATAAGGTTGTAAGGATGTATTGTCTCATGTTTTGAACCAGATGAAAAAGTAAAGGAATTTAAATTTTCACCTTATCTTGGCAAGACAGTTTTAAAATTCCACATCAGAAAATTTTATTTCTGATAGTTGACACTATGATTTTTTAATGAATGAAATTGTATTAAATTGAATAGATTGAAATTTAAATGAAAATAAATTAAATAATGTGTAAAATACTTCTTTATCAATTTGAAATGTTCTAGGAAATTGTTTCAGAGTTAGATGTTGAGTCAGCATAAAATTCTAAGGCCCATTTAACCTCAACATTGATAGAATAAAAAATTAAATATATTTATTCATAGGCATGTTTATTTTTTAAAAAATGAAATAAATTCGAAACGGTGCATCGTATAAGATAGCTAAAACCATTATTAGTTATGGAATGTTGGGTTTACCATAATAAGGGTATAACTTTGACGTCCATCAGTTGTTTGGTAACCTCACATGTGATAATACCCTCTTTAACTTTAATGAATATATTATTACATTTTTATATAATAAATAATTAATTTCTCACAAATGGTATAACATATATAAAATTTGAGACCACCATTAGGTATGACACACGGGGATTACCCTATGTGGGGTATAACTGTTGTGAGAGTCAGATGTTTGGTCCAATAACAACATAATATAATTTAATAGATTTTGAAATATTTTTATGGGGATCTTGAAATAATAATAAATTTATTATAACTATTATTATTATTTTCACTGAAAACAAAAAAAAATTAAAAATATATTTTCAGAATAATTTTTTTGTTGTGGTGTGAATAATAAGTGCACGATGTAATAATTGTGATATTATTAATTAAGAAAATTAAATACAAATGTACAATAAATAATTTATTAACTGGTATTGGTTTTTAATGGTAGTTGTCATTAAAATACTGATGGTGTCATTTATGGGTGGTATTAAATAATAATACTTGTAATTATTGTTATTATTATTAGATTGGGATAAAAACATTTATATATATATATAAGATGTATATATATATTTTTATATATATGGGTATTAAATATATATTAATATATAGACATGTGTGGGTGAATATATATATATATTCTTTTAAAGATGTGTATATATATAACATGTGTGTGAATATATATATGGGTGAATATTTATTTTTTTGTTAGATAAAACATTATTTATTTTTCAAATCATTAAAGCGACCCATGGTGTGCACCTGGGCACCTTATTGCAGGTCCTGGGAAACTATTACAGTTATTTAAATAATTTCACATGCTTTATGTAAAATATTAAATCATCCCCAAGAACAAATATCAGGTTAAAAATAATTGTAAATTATTAAAATGAATTTTAGGAAAATATAATGAAATGAGAAATAGATAAAAATAAATAATATAATAAAAGAGGTTGGAGAAGAGTAGAAATAATTAAAATTGGTCAACCCATTTTATTAATTATTTTACTTTCTCCACCCCTTTTAACTTTTATTATTTTATTTTATTTCATTTTATTTATTTTCCATTTTTATTTATTTTTTATCACTCCTTTTTCCCTCTCCATTTTTTCCTTTTTTTATCTCCCTTACTCACATCCCTCTCCACTTGGTGCATCACCCCCCTACTTGGTGGTGTGCCTCCTCCTCCTCCTCCTTTAGAAGCATTCTACACCTCAATACCTTCTTCATTTTCAACATTGTTTGATGTTGTATGAATGTATCAGTAAGGCTAACCTGATGCCCCCAGAATTTTAGGAATTCATCCACTCTACATTGTGGAATCTTCTGTGCAAGATTTTTATTTGAAATTGGTGTTTTTCTAAAATCGTCTGATTTTTTCTATTTTATGTCAAATCAATGGTTTCCACATAGTATAGGATCCTCTACGATTATGAGGTGGGATGTCTACTCTCATTACCATCATTTCATTACATCTTTTACATCAAATATTTCTTCCATTCATTAGTTCCTACCGGTGATACTTAATTTTACAAAATTTAATTTAATTAAACTAAATTGCCTAACTATTGCGACCTTGTTTGAGGTGAACCAACTTGTTAAAATTGTTTCAACATCATCAGATACCTGTTTTAGGTGTTCCAACAAAATCATTCCAAATTCTATGATCCCAAAATAATTAATATACTTATTTCATGTGTTTGTGAGACCCTATTTGGTTGATTTTTCAATCCAATAAATTATTTAGGGTAATGGTGAACCATGAAATTTGGGGCTTCATTCGTTTATTTATGCCAAATTATTCTTTGTTAGAATTATTACAATGAAATTCCATTATAACAAAAAAATTATTTTTTTCTTCTTTTGTTGATAAATTGTTTTCCCTTGATAAACCAAAGACTATGATATTAAATTAACTAGTTAATTTTTTTATCCAGAATTAATGTCATGTTTTGACATAAAAATCCTCTAGCAGAGGTGCTCTACTTTGAACCCAAAAAGAGATGAGTTAGTTTTTTTAGGCATGTTTGGGTGATGATATATTGATTGTGATACTTATATTTGGTTTTGACTATTAGGATCAAATAATCAGAAATTCTGTGGATTTTAGTTGATTAAATTGATTTGTTTTTATTATAAATTGGTACTCTATGATATCAAATTATTTAAAATATATTTAAATTCAGGGTGGGGAGAGGGAACTTGGGTTCCATATTAAAGACCAACACATAAAGTATTTCTTCCAGATCAGTTGCCACACTACATGTCGGAGGGGCATTGTCTTAGGATTTTCTAGGTGAGGGTTTCCTTAGATTTTCTATATACTAATGAGTGATATTGGTTCTCTAAGGGAAAATTGAATATAAACCCATTGGAAAGTGGCTATGCCAAGCCTTGGGTGATACTCGACCCCTTATGTGTGATACTTTGGATGAAATCGTTATAAAACCATGCCACAAGTGATACATGGTCTTTCAGAAAATTACCTTGGATCAGATCGGTGGTATTTGGTATATTGAAGGATGTACCATTTCAATACCTTAGATATGAGTTCAAACTCAGACTATCAACATTAATATAATATTATTGATAATTCATGGATGGTTTTTTTGTAACTTTGGTTACCTTGTTAATTGAGATACCTTTATAGTGCCTTGAAGAACACTTTTCTGACACACAAATTAGACCAAAGCTAAGACCCATGCTTCAGGGGTATATAACTTTTTGACTACCTTATATTTTCTAACCTCTTATATGTATACATCCTATTTTATTCAGATTTTTGGCTTAGGTAAAGGTGGGTGGTATAGAATGGGTGCCTTTAGGAACCTGAAACTAGTTAAACATATTTTTTTATTTATGTAATAGCTTAATTTTAATATATATTGACACACTAGTTTTGTTAATAGTACGAAATGGATAGGTATAAACACCGTGGGTGCCGTCCAACTTATATTATCACTCACACCCTACTTGGGTGTTTTTTTGTACCCAATAAGGCATTATAATCATTGGTAAGGACAAAGGGAAGCATGTTACTTCTGATGTTGGAGTGTTACTTGTTTCATAGAATGGAGATTAGGGGTAGAGGACCGATCCTTTTTCAAGATTCAGTTGTTTCACTTTGTGTGATCTCATTACATCTTTGATAAAATTATTGTATTCCTAATTTTTTTACTTTTACTTTATTAAAAACATGATATCATGACGTCATCATGTATCTTGATTTATTTATCAGCTTTTGAACTTTTCATTTATCCAGTTGGGATTATTATTTTCTTCAACTATAGTTTGTTTATTTATATTACTTCCTCTTCTTGTTATAAACTTATTTCTTATCATTGTGTATTACCTATTACTTATGAGGTCATATTATACCCCTCGTACACATTAAAAACACCCTTGTTGATAGTCAACAGCCTCTGGCATTCGGGGAGATGTGTTTTCAGTTATGTTGTCAACCAATCTGGGAGCACCTTTACAGTGGCTTCAAGGTTTGGGATACTGGAATGTTTTATCATAGGTGGTTACATTATCATTTTTATTAATTTTTGGGTTAGTAGAGAGGAGACTACGAATGTGTCAGTGGTTAGTTAATTTCCCTGCATGGAAATAATCACCCCACATATGGGAAATGACCAAGTGTCCAGGGCTGGGAATTAATGATCATTCATTTTGGGAATACAGTTGGAATGATTTCACCTTGAGTGATTGGTGTAATTTTTTATTCTTATGGTCTATCAAAATAATGTAATTTATGGAAATGTACCCTTAGCCTTGTTCTATGAGGATGAAACACATCATGCATCACAATCATCACATAGAAATTCATATTCTATGCATAGTTCCATGCCAGGTAGGTTCATTTTAGTTTTCTTTTTGATTCCAATTGTGTGCCTTGAATTAATTCCATGTTTTGTATTTATTTAGAATTTCTATTAGATACCATGTTTTGTGATATATTTACTATGCAAGCATGTTTCCAGGTTTCCTGTTTACTAGAATGTTTTCCTTGTATCACACTTATGTTCTTATTATCAAGTCTTTATAATTCAAATGGAATGCTTCTATGATTTCATCTTGTGTCTCTCGATTAGCTTCTTATAGTTATATGATAGATTCTTTGATAGGTGCATGGTTTCATATTCAAAAATTTATTGGTTGAAATTAAATGAGAGAAAAATTACACATGTAAAAGTGTATGATCACTTTATGGATTGGTAGATGGCCGCCCATTTTACTGGACTGTTGGACATGTGCATGTTCTATTATGAAAATCATTCAAATGTAAAGGGTTTGAAAATGGACTCTGTAGTGGTGTCCCCTATTTAAGATCATCCTGTAATGGTAGATAATTCTTCTTTAATTTTCTTTTGAATGAGAGCAATATAGTTTTCCGTAGGTGCTCTTTGGCTAGGAAGGACATAGATGATGAAATTTTGAGAATAGTGACTTATTTTAAGCATGACCTGGTGTTAGGGTTGATTCTTGTTCTTTATAAGGGTCTATCCCATGGTAGGAAGAACACACAGAACGAAAAATAAATTACAATTACCTATGTTTTCTTCCATTTTCATATCGTTCTCATGCCATTGTACCTAATAGAAATTTTACTTTCTAAATTACCCCCTTGTTCAGACAGGTAGTCATGGTAAGGTTGAATTTTTTATTGTGCATGAGAATTGGGTATTTCTCATTTTCAGAAGGATAGATATTCCTCTGGAAGGTTCAGATGCCTTGTAGGTCCTTCGAACATCTCTTCTCTGTAGTGATAGATGACTCAATATGTTTTCCTCTAAGTGAAAAATCATCTTGCTCTTATATCACCTTGAGGTAGTATCTATTCACAAAGTTGATATCTTTGAATGCTTAATGTTGTTAGGAACTAGATGATTTCTGTGTAATATTTGGCCTTGTGCTATAAAATATGTCTCGGGTCATCTCCGTAGTAGAGTTTCTTATATGTTAAAGGAATAAAAACCATCCCAATGCTAGGGATAACTTCCAGAGACTCATTCATTTTGAAATTATGGTCTATTTGGTTGGGTTTTCATGCTAATTGTTTAATAGCTTTCCATTTTTGTGGTAATAAACTAGTTTGTGTTTGAGTAACTCATTTGTCTCTTCTTTTTGAATATTTAAACACTCCTAAGGTGGGGAGTTTCATGTCAATTTTATGAAATATATGTCCTTTTGGGTAGAAGTAACACTACAAAAGATGACCACTGGAGAATAGTCATGATGACTTAAATTTTGTGAAGATTGTGAACTTTAAATCATGATGGCGATTTCACAATAGTATGATGTTGGCGTGGTTGGAAGTTTATAAAACCTTTGATGAATTTCATTGTATATGGGTTGACTTTGATGGTAAAAATTGAATGATCATGGAATGCCTTGGGTGGTATAGGCTTGCTGATTGGTTAATGATGGTGCATCAGTAGGTGAAGATGAGTTTATTCTAAGGTGTTGACCAATAGGGGTTCAACTCTTTTCATTCCTGTAAACATTAAAATAATTATAGTGTACTACGGTTTTGAAAAGAGCATGTCCCCTATCTAGACATCGTCTGTGATGCACTAAGAGAGTTTCAATATTATTTCGCACAAAATTCTAAAAGCTGTTGGATAATCTCTATCTAGTTGAATGAGAAACGTGTGGTTCTTATCAAATCATTCTTGGTCTTGATTGATTCTTAGATTTCCATGTAAGAATGGATTGGGTGAACTCCTGTACACCAACCATTTCATTTGACTTGACCACCAGACCGATACTACTCTAGGCTCAGTCAATGCTCTGATGTGGAAATTTTGTCTTAGTAACAACATCTCACTACGGTGGAAATTTATGGGGTTAATGTGAGTTATATTGAAAGAATAATTCATTGTTTAGTTTATAAAAATATTGGTTATCTAGGATAAGTGTCTTCCTGAATAGTCAATCAGAATGGCTCGACTAGTTGTATCTCCTGTTCAATGGAGATATAAGTGAAGGACCATCTCTATCATGTCCTCAGATGAGATTAATGTGTTTTGTTTAGGCTAGGGAATTTCATGGAAAGCTGTATCGACTTAGGATTTTCGGTCTATGGGGAATTGAAAATTTTATATGTTTCAGGAATCATGCATGAAGAATTTCCAAAATTATTATGGGTGTGTCTAGTAGGAAATTCTGATGGTGGAAGGTGACATGGCTCAAAAGTTTCCCTTTTCTAATGTTAAATCACACTGTGGGAAGTACCTTTGGCCTAATTCTTAATGAGAGGAACATGAGGTCATGTCATTAGCTAAATGGGCTCAGGTAAGTTGCAACATGATTTTTCGATTAGAAAATGAGTGTTGGCTCAGAATTTAATTGCTTATGTGCCACTTTCATAACCAATGGTTGAATATGTGTTAGGAATTTTGGGACACAACGTGACCTTTTGTTAGAGCCTTCATGACCCTTTTATGTCTTGTGAGGTTTAAATTGTTTTATAATCCTTCATAGGGATGATACTTTCTAAGGTGGGATGACGTAATGTCCCGTGTATTAAAGCAAATGAAATAATGAAGGAAATTTAATTTTTTCTATTAGTTTGGTAGGAAAATTTAAAACTATACATTAAAACTTTTTGTTTCTGATATTTGACAATACAATGTGACTTTTATAAAAAGTCGATTAAATTAAATAGATTTAAATTAAAATGGAAATATATGAAATAAATTGTTAAATCCTTCTTTATTACATTGAAATATTCTATGAAACATTTTCAGCTTTGGATGCTAAGTCAACATGATATTTCAAGGCCTGTATACCGTCAACATTTATAGAATAAAAATATTAATATATTTATTCAAAATTATGTGCATTTTTTTTGAAAAACTAAATAACTCCCAAATGGTGCATCATATGTGAAATTTTAGTCCACTGTTAGGTCCGGATCATTGGGTTTTCCTTAAGGAGGGTATAACATTGATATGCTTCTGGGGGGTGTTAACCTCACATGTGATAATACCGTCTTTTTTTAATTACTATATTATTCAATTTTTTATATTAAATAATTAATTTCTCACAAATGGTACATCATATATGAAATTTCAGACCACTATTAGGTATGTCACATGAGGTTTGACCTTGGCGGGGTATAATTTTTGTGAGTGTCATATGTTTGGTCAGATCACACTCGAATATAATTTAATATGTTTTTAAATATTTTGTGGGGCTGTTTGAAATAACAATAATTTTATTATTAATATTATTATTTTTTCTATTGAAAAAAATAAAAATGTACTTCCACAATTAATAAATTGTGTTACATCGTAAATAATAAGTGGGAAATGTAATAATTGTGATACAATTAATTGAGAAAACTAAATTCAAATGTAGAATCAATAATAATTTATTAGGTGTTATCTATTTTTAATAGTTGTTGTCTTTAAAATATTCATGGTTTCATTGATGAGTGGTATTGAATAATAATAATTTAAATTATTTATATTATTATTATATTGAGACAAAAACATTTTTGTATATATATATATATGTTATATATATATGGGGATTAAACATATATGTATATATATATTCATGTGATTATGTATATATATATATATATATTTATATACATATGTGTGTGTATATACATATAACATGTAATCACACACAAAAACACAGATATATATATATAGGTACATATATATATATCAGTGGATATTTATTGTTTATTTAGATAAAACATTATTTATTTTTAAAATCCTTAAAGCGGCTGAGGGTGCGCACCTGGTAACCCTATTGCAGCTCTCAGGCAGCTATTATAATTATTTAAATAATTTCACAGGTTTTATGTAAAATATTACATTGCACTCTAACAGATTGTTCGAGTTAAAAATATCAAAAATTTATTAAAAAAGAATTAAAATAATTTTGTAGAAATAATAATAAATGAGAAATGGATAAAAATAAATAAATGGATAATGGTATTTAGATAAGAGTGGAAATAATTAAAATTAGTTAACCCGTTTTATTATTTATTTTCATTTCTCCCTCCATTTTTATTTTTATTATTTTATTTTATTTTATTTCATTTCATTTTGTATTTATTTTTACCTTTCTTTTGTTTATTTTTCTTCTTTTTACAATCCTTTTTATTTCTTTTCTTTTTTCTCTCGTACTCACCTCCCTCTCCTCTTTGTCCATCGTGCCCCCCTGCTCAGTGGTGTGCCTTCTACTCCTACTCCTTTAGAAGCTCAATACACCTCAATCCCTTCTCTGTTTCCAACATCGTTTGATGTGTTGTGAAGCTCTCGGTAAGGCAAACCACATACACAATGAATTATATGATTTAATTCACTCTCTATCATGAAATATACATCCGAATATTTTTACCCAAAATTGGAATTTTTCTAAAATCATTTCACTTCATATGTTTTAGGAAAAATTAAAGGTGATTGCAGAGTGTTGGAATTAGTAAAATTATAATGTAGGATTTCAACACTCTTTCCTATTGTGTTGTTGTGTCTTTTACCCCGCATGTTTGTGCCACTCATCAATTCCTACTAGCTATACTCAATTTTACTCAATCTAATTTAATAAAACTACTTTGGTTGACTATTGTGACCTTGTTTTAGATGAACCAAATTTTTAAAATTGCTGCAACATAGTTGGATACCCCTTTTGAGTGTTCCACTGTAATTGATTCTAATTCTATTATCCCCAAATAATTTTTTTATTAATTGCATTTTTTTGTGAAACCCTCTTTAGTAAAGTTTTAAATTAAATTAATAATTTAGGATAACGGTGCACTATGAAATTTGAGGTTTTATTGGGTTTTTATGCCAATTTATTCCTTGTTTGGATTATTTTTTCTGATATGTTATTATAACAGAAAAAATCATTTTTATTCTTCTTTCATTGATAATGTGTTCTTACGTGATTATTCTTGGATTATGATATTTAATTAATAGGTTAATTTATTTGCTTCAAATTCAATTCATGTTTTGAAATAAAACTCCTATAATGGTGGTGCAATTCTTTCAACCAAAAATGTGATGACTTGTTTTCTTTAGGGATATTTGGGTGTTGATATATTGATTATCCTACTTATATTTCATTGCGACTGTTGGGCTTGAAAAATCATGAATTTTTTGGCTTGGAGTTGCTTAAATTGATTTGATTCAATTATGAATGTTTACTCTATGATATCATATTATTTTAAATATAATTAAATTTAGAGAGGGGGGATAGAACATGGGATCCATATTAAGGACCCATATAAGAACTCTTTATTCCTAATTGGTTACGACACTATGCATTGGGGAAGTGCTGTCTTTGGATTTTCATGATGAGGGTTTCCCTAGGTTTTCTATGTACTATTGAGTGATACTGGATCCCTAAGGGACAACAGAGGATGGACCCATTGGAATTTAACTATGCCTTGTCTCGGGTGATACTTGACCCCTTATGCGAAATATGAGGGAAAAACTCATGACAAAACCATTCCTCAAGAGATACTTGGTCTTTTATAATATTACTTTGGATAGGCTCGGTGGTATTGGTTAAATTGAAGGATCCACCGTACCGATACCTTTAGGAAACGATTATACTTTAACTGAAAACATTAATATAATAATAATTATAATGCATGGAAGTTTTTATTTGATATAGATTTGGGTTCCTTATGAATAGTGATACCTTTGTTGTGCCTTGAAGCACACTTTGTTGACACATGAATTAGACCCAAGCAAAAGAACAATCTTGGGACGTATGTTCTTTTTGGACCACCTTTTGTTTTTTAGCATATTATATAAATATACATATGTATATATATCATACTTCATACAACTACCCTATTCATATTTCCATCTTCAGCTAAAGCAGGTGGTATGTGATGGGTGCCGTTGAGAACCCAGACAATGTTATACTTGTTTTTTTGTTTATGTAATTGATTAAATTTATCATATATCAGCACATTGATTTTTTTACAGTATCATATGGAAAGGTCTTGACATCATGTGTGCTATCCTACTAAGATTATATCTCACACCCTAGTCGGGCACCATTTCATACCTGAGCAGAATTTATGCTCACAGTTATGAATAAAGGTAAGCATACTGATTTCGATGCTTGAGTGTTGATTGATGCTTATAATGAAGATTAGGGGTAGATGATCAAGCATTTGCTCGAGATTCTGTTTTTTCACTTTGTGTTGTCTCATTAAAGCTTTTATAGCATGCTTGTATTCGTATTTTTTATACATTTACTTTAGTAAAAAGATCATATCATGACATCAATGTGTATCTATTTTTACTTATCAGCTTCCCCAGTTTTCATTTAATCAGTTGGGATTATTATTTTCTTCTTGATGCAATTTTTTTTATTTATATGCTTCCACTACTTGTTATAAAATTATTTTCTTCCACTGTGTATTACCTATTAACTAAGAGGAGATAGTCTCCCCATAGACATGTTAAAAACCCCTCACATCTAGTAGGCTTCCTCTAGAATTCAGGTAGATGTGCTTGAGAATATATGGTGAACTCGTCATGGAGCACCTTTCTAGTGGCTCTCAGACCATGGATGCTATAACCATTCATGTAACCCCATATTAGATTTTCAAGGGAATAGAGGATGTTCTACCCATTAATATTTAGTGTCCCTCACTCAAAATTTCTATATGTTGTAAACTATTTGAATATGAATAGTCACATAAGCTACTTGATGAGTTATAAAAACTTCCTTAGAAGTTCAATAATTCACCCCATTTACTATAATTCAATCAGAATTCGATTGCATGAACCTTAAACAAGAAATTATTCCCCTACTCAATATTATAAGGAGAATAAAAATTCGTTCTTAGAACCTGAATGATACAAATAAAGAAACACCCATGATGTAACCATAGTTAGAAGGACCTTACATCATGCACAATTATTATTAGGATAGAGGTTACTCCTTATCCACAATGGATGGGGAATGAATCTCACCCCCACCAATGAAATGTTTCATAAGAAATAATTTTAATGATTCTAACATGAGCACATAAGTAATGGGAAAAATACATTATACAACACAACACTTAAGTCCTTGTAGTAATAAATTAAATTGCATAGAACTTAAATCCTAATCACTTAATGTTAAATTGCATGACATATTTTCTATCCTAAAACAACATAAACCATTTAGAGTGGGACACTATATTGGATCTATGACTCACATTAGACCTAGATCCATGTATAATAAATTACCTATCAACATATATGATCCATATCTGTATAGGAACTTATAAATAAAATAACAATGTTTGGGTTGATTCTCTTTATTTTTACATTTTTAGTGACACTTATATTTTTAACTCTCGGCCAAGATACAAAATCTAAAAAAGATTTGTTTCCCTATTTTCCTACAAGAATATAAAATTCCTTCACAATGTATTAGTATTTGAACCCTCGATCATTTATTTTGTTCATTTTCTTACTCATCATAGAGGTGAGGTCCTCACACTTCACATATTCATCAAATCCACGTGAAACTAAAAATAAGTCTTAACAAAAATAATTAACAATATATAGGATACACGTCCTAGTAAAAAAAATTAAACTACACAACAACATCCTTAACATATGATATTTAATGCAAGGTCATCATCCCCACCACACGATGTTAAACTAAAAGGTGGCAAGTCTATCCTTTATTAATCTAAACTACTCATATTGGCCCATTCCTTGTGGCATCTTTTTCCCCTACAGGAGAGTTCAATTCATTAAAATGTCTATGTTATGTGCTCATCTTGTACCATATAGCATTAATACGCTTATATTATTGGAATATGTGCTAGATATATTCAAGGAATAATATTTCATAATAACTAAATGAAATATTGATTCCCATCACTATAGGATACATAACATCATCTAGGTACTCTACCATTGACACAACCACCATTCTCAAAACAAATATGACCATTCATAATTCTTGTGTATGAGTCAAATGTTCATTGAAGATTTTTTACTTGGGTCCTCTCATTTATAGACTTGTTCTTAAAATAAAATTCACATTCCCTTATAGATAGTCAGATCTGTATTATGGATCTCATCCATATATGAACTGTATGTTGATTGATTCTTATTACCACAAGATATGTAGTGATACCTAGATCCCTTAATCATGGGATGATCTATAATGTCTAGAAAAAAATTCCCGTTTTTTCATTTCACACACATATAAGACAGATCTGTGTAGATAATCATTTTCTCTTCATGAAATACATGTGTAATGATTTCTATCCATAATGGATATATAGTGACACTCTAATACCATTTCCTAAGCCTAACCACAATATGATAAAAATACCCTCTCCCTACACAAGAGATTATTCCGTATAGGGGAATTTCATTTCAGGAACTATGTTAAACTTGATTCTTTTTTAATACATTGTACATAGTGATTCTTAGATCCCATATCAAAGTTTTATCCACAATGTCAAAATAAATTATGTACTCTTCAAAAGATCTATATCTTCCCAATGTACTTTTAATATAATAAATACACGCGGCATTATACATGGATTTTTAGGATATGCAACAATTCCTATGTATATTGTCTTGGGCCTAGCTACATGTTCTTAATTATACCCCTCCAGAAATATTGGCCTATATTAATGTAATTCACCCTAATTTGGTTACTAGATTTTGAAAATTCCCCCACACATGACAGTCTCAACCAGTATGATAGCTCTTTTCTTTCACAATAGTCAGATACCATGAACTCTGATGACGGTGGGTAACATTTATTTTAATGATCAATATTTACCTTTTCAATGCATATGCGTTAGATATAAGAAAGTGAATTTTTCCTAAAGAAAATATGGATTGATTCTTTTCCATACAAGATATGTTGTGATTCATGGGTTCACTACCCTTGTCCCATATACAATTCTGGAAATAATAATACCCGCTTTTCTACCATGAATGAAATTTATATCAGTGTAGGGGATTGCATATTTATTATTATATCGATGTATATCCTTCAGTAGAAAAATTATGTATTATAATTATTCTTTTTACCATGAGGTAATTGAATTCATTGCATTATATAAAGTTCATATGTTTATGGGAAACCCCACTGCATTCCCCCTTCATATAAAAATATTTGAGTGAGGGGAAAATTATCTCTAAGAACTACATGTGGATCTATTCCTATCATTATAGGATACATAGTGTTGGTTGTATCTCCAATCCATGTTCAGACCATAAATTAAAAAAATGGCCCTACCTAAAATATTATTTTAACATCTATAGTTATAATTCATTTCCATAATGGCGCTGCACTATGTTAAGACATACATTAATATCCCCACACTTGAGTCATTTTTGTCAAATGGAATCCTCCTAAATATTTTTTATGGATAGATAAAATTACCCCATTTACCATATATGAGATTAATATATGTGGGGAGGAATATAAGAACTATACGTGGATTGATTTCTATCATCATATGAAATGTATTGAATCCATGATTATCAATCCTATTCCCAGCCATGAAATCAAAAAATATTCTCATTTTCTTTTCTGCATATGATCTAAATCAACATCGAGGGTTGATTTGAAAAATATATTGGTGTCTTGATTCCAATACTGATTGGATTAATAGTGAAACCCTAAATGGTACATCCATGAAAATCATAAGTTCCCTCACCTCATCATGTTTATCACTCAAACCACATATCATCTACAGCAGGTATCATGAATTCTCATAATTAAGAAGAGTTTCTTTTACCTAATGTACTAGTAAAATATTTAAAAATTAAGAAATAAGAAGATATCATCCTCCCATGCATAATCCATACTATCATAGGATCCCTCAATGTGGATCCTCTCATTTATAGACACATTCTATGGTAATAGGTTCCCAAAATGTTTTTATCCCTATTTGTATTTCACCCCTAACTAGCATGGTATGAGTATTCTTTAAAACAAATTGTTTCTCACACCAAAAATAAATATCATGATATTAGAAGTCTTGGTTGTTCACCCTATTTTTAATGACATTGATCTTCATGGATAAATATGACAGAAAAAATTAGTCAATATATCTAGACCATAAACTGTTCAAGAATTTTCAAACTCGTAGAGACTCGCTTCCCTAACATATAACTTAGTTCAATTTTATTTTTACTACATATGAGAAAAATCTATAAAAGGGGTCTAAAATATAGTTATCTATCCATAACCGTATGTAATGGATAAAATAAACCACATATAATTTGAGTTTTATGATGATAAATTGAATAGCATAAGGCCCTTAACATATGACCCTAAACTAGGGGGATCTTGATCTCCCATCACATAATGTTAAAATACATGATAGTTTCGTCTTTATTTCACAATATTAAAATTCATAGACCATCATGAAATAAAACATCTTATTAAAGGAAAAGTATAGACCAACCCTAGTAAACAAGGGTTCAAGATGCTTTGATCATCATTTCTGATCTCTTACATCCATAAGTCACGCATCATGTCTTGAGTTTCTCAGATTGCTGCAAACCTTCCACATCCCTTGGAATAGAGTGATTCCAGCTTTAAAGGACCTTCTTCTTGACTATGCATGTTTTCCTCTTTCACTTGTATGTGATCCCCTAGCCTATCAACCATAGGAATGTTCACCTTGAAAAAAATTAATCCATCCCCATAATCCCTAACAACATAACAATAGAGGTCGTCACCCTAGTGTTACACATTGTTTTCTCCCTGTAATTTTATTTCTCATACCATCCCTTATGATTCCAGAACATCACGCTATGATTTACAACATATTTATCTCTCATTAAAAAGGTTTTTATAGTTTTATCTACCATATGAGTCTCAATTAAGTTTTTATTTCATGCTTCACCTCATATCAGGTTAATACATCATGTCCTTAAACATCATAAACATTGGTAAACATTACACATCGTTTAAATCTATCCAATTTTGGTCTAAAGTTCAAGACACAAAACTACTAGAATAAGGGACATAAAACTTACCAAACTAAAAATACAAAATGTATGTTCTAAAAATTATTTCTTCAATCAGTAATCTCCTCATCTTTATAGATTTGGAAAATGATAGAATGTAACTAAATGATAAAAAATAACATAGGGTCAACCTTATGATCCTAGAAAAATACAATCCATATTCAATAGATCAATTCAATTTAGGAAAAAGTTAAAGAAATGACTTATCAAATACCTTACCCTTTTTAATATGTTCAGTATACTACAACATAAATTTTATAGTTCCATACCCCTCATTTGATAGATTTTCTCCATAAAAAAGAAATTTTTAAAGTTATTGAATCTTCCAATATTTTCTATGGCCCTTGGTGAGGATCATATCTGGATTCAAGAGACCCCTATTGAATATCGATATAATCCCCTATAACATTCATATAATACCTTATCTTATTAACCAAATGCATCTTATCCTTGAAAAAAGGACATATAATCCCTATGATCTGTGGAAAATTATATCAAAGATCATCACCTCAGATTGATTTTGGAGTATCAGTGATGTATTTTCCCCATCTTAGGATCCTTAGTTTAAATTCTTTAATTCATGGTTTACAAAACCCATATTTTAACTATTATGGTGGATTATAAATCCTTAACATTACATCATTATATACTTTACTCAGTCTCAAATAATCGATGTGGTTCCACATTCTTGAAAATTTTGTTTTCCTCATCATGTTACCCCAACCCGCGTGATATATGGTCTAATATTCAAGATCATAAACTAAATTCTTCCTTTTCATTGATATTCAATACTAGAAATTTTCCCTTCATTCATGTCAATTTTAACATGGCCCTTTACTTAAAAAATGTCTCCATGGTTCCAGAACCTTTCTCGAATAGACTTTTCCCTACACCTATTTTTTCATGTTTTTGAATGTAAAATTTTTTTACATTGACCTCATTGGGGATAATGTATGTTTTAAAATGAAAATATTATTGTATATTAATATAATCCCCTTGAACATGCATATGGGATCCTATCATTCCAACAAGATGTGCATTTTCCCAGAAACAAATCACATATGCTCCCTATATAATTTGAAGTGCAAATATTCAATTCAAAGTGATTTGAGAGTATAATCAATATTTCTACCCCATCCCACCATCCTTGATTCAAAATACTTGGGACGTAATTTTCATAACCCATAATCCAAATATTTAGGTTGATTTGATATCCTCATCATTATCTCCCCATACACCATATCCTTTATATAATGAAATGATGTAGGGTTATAGAACTCTTCTTGAATATTCATGCTTGATAACCCAGCGTATATCATGAGCGCTTGAGTCCCCTAAAATAAATTTTTTAGACCATTATGAGAAACATATCTGTCTTCAAGGGGTCAACTTTTTTAGTATGCATATAATCCCCTAGACCCTGCATACGAGTCACTATCTATCATCCATATGCATATTTTCTAAAAAATATTTGGGTTTTATGATCCCTTTGATCCCTAAAAATTTTATAGTGAAACTTATAACCTTAGATTGTTTCATGATTATCCCTAGCATGTCTACCCTTTCACAACATAATTGATTCAAAATCCATGGGATATGATTTTCGCTACCCATACTCCCAATATATAACTGTATTTGATATCCTTATAATTATACCCCCATATAGAATACCCATTTATTGATGTAATGATATAGGCTGTGAGAACCCTTATTGAATGCAAAAAATTTGAATTAAGGATGTAGGGATATATAAACCTTCATAAAAATTTATCCTCTTTAACCACTCCATGAATTGAGTGGCTAAATACCCCTTATAAGTATTATTTTTTCCACATGAAAAGATAATACCAAACTTCATGGGACACTATGTTTGATTATTCATTAGTTATATTTTCATATGATCCTCTATCCTACCATCCTAAGGTATATTTTTTGTGTCAAAAGCTCCTCTGATCCCTATGATCGCAAATTAGATTACAATTGAACTATTCGCCCAAGTGTGATTCACAATCCTTATTGGTTTGTATTTACCATATCATCAACCTAACTAAAGATATATGAGATATGATTACACTTTTCTATGATTATAAAATTCAATATGTTGTAATTTTGTCACAACATATTTTCTATACTATATATCGTTAAACTCTAGCAATATAATGTCTTAGCTATATAAACATAAATTAAACAACATATTTTCAAAGATATATGACCCTAAAAATTACCATTTTTAGGTAAAATTTATTATACCTTAAACATAATAAATATTGGATTGACTTGCGTACCCATAAACTTATGAAATAATGGAATGTAATAATCATTATGCTAAAACCACATAAAGGGTGATATGGGAAAAGTTTGGGTCACTTCTCTCTAGAGATGCACCTTGTGTGATCTAAGAAAAATCAAGCCATTCCAAAATAAAAGAAAAATACATAATTATTATTTGTAAAAAACTAAAAAAGTGAATCCTAATTACAATTAAATCATAATACCGCTAGGCTATCCTTAAAAGAATCCATGGAAAAAAGGTAAATAAAATAAAAATATATAAATCTTTTGGGGCTGACTATATTCCCAAAAAATAGAAAAAATATTCTCACTAGGCCTCTAGAATATGAAATATGTTATATAACACCAAATATATTATGTAAAAACCCAATTCACTACATTGAATCAAGTATTTCGTATCCAATCATGAAGGGACTGGAATTGGTGCATTGGAAATAGTGTTGATACTATTTTTTTCAAATATCTCTTGGGAGGAATTTATTATGTATAAATCATTTGAATATGTATAGAGTCCAACATGATATTATGAAAAATATTAATTTTTATTTAAATCTATATAATATTGGTTCGTCAATATAACCTGAATATTGTAAAATGATGAAGGTGAGAAATCTTAATGATAACACGTGGGTATCAAGAGATTTCCTTCATTGATAATTCCATAAAATAGAGAAATATCCATAGCCTAATGTCTCTTGCATAATCCCCCAAATAAATATATACTTATATTAAATAAGTTAAAATATGAAAATAAAGAATTATATGACCTTATGAGCTCCAAAAACATCTCCTCCAAGATTGTTTTGTATTATAACAACTGATCTACTTATGAAATCTCTACCTCTACAGCTTGCCGTAATACCTCCAACCTGAAACTTGTTTCAAGTAGGGTCATATACATCATGTTATTGAGTCCCTATTCCGCTGAAAATATATTCCCTAAGCATTCATCCTATAGTGTGGATGGGACAGATCTAGTTGGGGCCTGTCGATTTTAGCCTTCCCAATGTTGGTCAAATTTTGGTCAGCTACCACCTTTGTCAAATATTGGGAGGCTTCACTCAATGACTCATTAAAATGATGAAATTTCAAACATGTGGCCTCCACCCTTGATTCCCTCAGCTCTAGGGACCTCATATTCTCCCTCATCATAACTACCTCCTTCACCTTGGAATGAAGATCCCAAATGTTGAACCCTTTATAACAAAAGTTTGTGAATATATACTATAAATGGCCCAAATAGTTTTTTATCACATAAAAGGGAACCTCCATCATCAACAACTAGATCCCCCCACACACACTTCTCACTACAACTACTGATGAAATATAGTGCATTCCAAGCCCCAATCTAGTACCAGTCTGGGAACCTAGTCATATATTTGGATGAAGTAGCTATGTGAGTGACTCGTAAATTCATCTATCCGTGGGATTATTGGAGATCCATATTTTGATAAAATTATTTTTTAGGGTTGGATCCTAAAGTGTAAGTATCTAGGACCCCTAACATGTGAGGTGGAGTAAGTATGAGAAATCATAAAATATAATATTTTTCTGAAGATAAATAATATTGGTAGACAATCCTCATTCATGGAAACCCCCAAGAATATAACTTTGTGAACCACAGTTGCGGATACTTCAATACCCTCAACCTCAACATGAGGGTGAAAAAAATGAGTTCATTTTTTATGTAACTATGTGGTTAAAATGAATTTCCAACTATCCATATGGTCTATTTTTAACAGGAAGGGATAAAGGTATAGAAGAATGTAAGATAAGATGATAGTGACGTAATAATACACCTAATTTTAGATGGAGTTTAAAATCTAAGTCAATAGTAATGCCATCATGGATAGGTTAGAAGATGAATGGGTGATGACATCAGGTTCTTCCAGAATCACACTCGCACATGAAAAGTCAATGGTCACTTTAACTAGAGTATCGACCTCGAACACCTGGTTCGAACTTACTGGGACCCAAGCCGCTACAACGGCTTCAAAAACTCCACAAGATATTTGAGGTCCCATAAGTGGGATGTAATGTGTTTCCCCCTCAGCTACATACATCAATTTCATTGATTGAAATTAATTATAACCAATTAAAATAAACATATTTGTATGACTTTTTTAATATAGGTAAGATACTAAAGACATTTAAATTGAAATATTAATAAAGTAAAACACTTACATGATTTTGGAATAGGGTTCCTCATATATAAACATTCCCATTTAATCATTATAGACCCCATTTAAGGAAGGACATCCAAAATAGATTGATAATTTAAGAGTTGGAGGTGGCATGGGTAGAGTAACAAATGATCTTTCCTTTGATTCAAAAACCACAAACTCTATAAATTCTTTATAACTAAGTGATCTCTAGTCATCAGCCTCAGGGTCACTGTACAATGGATCCTTATCCATATTTCCCTTAGAATAATCCATTGAAGAGGGTGGGGTGACCATATATCTCCATCCTATTATAATTAAAAAAATAAATATGATCATATTATTGATGATTCTCAAGGAATGTGAGTATACTAAATAAATTTATTTTACCACTTCACAAGATCTATGTTGGATTCCCACTTCCTCACATGAAATATTGTTCTTGGATTCATCATTCATTAGAATTTATCCATCTATTGGATTTTACCACCTTTGGACTGAATAACTGCGTTGATGCCCTATAATAACTCATTGACTTCAATAATATATAATTCATAGGAAATCCCCCCCAGAGTGATAGCTTTCTCACATCTCACTAGCACCACCTATTCCTAGCACATAATACACTATGATTTGGTGATTAAGACTCATTTCTCTTATCCTACCATTATATTCATGAAATGATAAATGTATCCACAGTTTTGTTAGGAACCCCACTTATCATGACTTCATTACTATGAACTCCACCCATAATCACCACATATATTGGTTCATTGTTTAATGATTGAGGAAACTCCATGTTCTTAGTTTTCATTCAAGGAATCTTAGTTGATAATATTTAATTTAAATAATATTATTTATATTCCACTGGATCATTAAATCTATTGAATCCCCTACACCCTCTCCAGTATCTATTGTTTTTATATTTATGGACATCATCACCTATGTAGCCTATTTCCCATGTGGATACTACATGGCCTCAAAAGTGTCATAATATTTGCAGAGAACAAAAACATAATCTATCCAAGTGAGAAGGCCACCCAAAGTGAATCTCATCCCTAGTGAACATTAGATAGAATTAGTGAGACACCATTATATTCCCTTCTGATGGAATGTGGGGAGAAGTGGGTCCCCAAGTCTGAAGAAAACAAAATTCTACCCAAACCAGCAGGCTTCGTACAACTCAGAAAAAAAAGTTGGTTTCTTTTATTCAAGTGGATGGGGTTACCTCATGGATAAATATTAGATATTATAAGGACTCAGTATCACTCATTCCATTATATGTGATTTCACAAGTGGGTTCCCTATACGGGATGAAGATAACGTAGTTATGTGGTTCAGTCGACTCCTTATCGCTAAATTTATCAAGGTGGTTGGACTGACCATGCTAATTCAACAGATAAATGGTTTGAACAAACTTACTGGAATTTATTGAGTACTGATAAACTCATAGCTACAATTTTGGGGGCCCATCTAACCCTTTTTCACTTTCAAGGGGCTGAAGATCTTATATGGGGCCCTTCCCTTATAATCATAGTGAAGATGGAGTTATAGTTTGGCTAGTATGGATATATCCAAGCCAATATTTATACCACACTCCATCATTCCACACATCATTAATGTATATACCATTACCCTGCCCTTCTCCTAGATTGAAAACAAATACCCACATAGGTATATTTCTAGAAAAATGTCATAATAAATATAATGGTTGTCCTAGGAAGTGATCATCCATCCCCAATCATACAATATTCATTCTTAAATTGATTATTAGTAGACACATTGTTCCCTATTAAATATTCATTGTGGGTAGGCCACAGGTTTGTTGGATAAAGTTTCATGCCGATTCGTCTTGATAATCAACTTGTCCCACTTTTTAGGTGATGTCTTCCCCCAGGCGTGGGTCCTTTTTAAGAAAAATCCTGGCTTTGTAGATAAAATATTTCATGATGGGAAGATTACATTTTGAATATTCTAAAGAAGACTAGAGAAAGAGAAACTCATCATACATATCATATATAATTAGAAGATAATTAACATTCTCAATATCTCATGTAATGATGTTAACCTCACCATTGATAAGATGAATTGTATTCATGTCATAGATGCATTATCTAATTAGTTCTTCCATCAAACCATTTTTGCAATACATAAGAGTCTTAGATACCCATATGGACCCATATAAACATATATTCATCTACTTAGTTGAATATCATGTAGTGGTAAGCTTCACCTAGAATGGCTAGCCCCATTATATTCTGAAGCTTCCTCACAATAAATTATCACAATAGGTTAACCACCAAAACAACTTATTTGATAAATAATTCTAAATTATCAATCGTTAGATATGTGTATCAGGATAATAATCATTTCAGACCCATTAAAAATCAATTAGAAGTGGCTTCAAGATATTTCTTTAGAGAAATCCCTATTTGGAGTGAAGTGACCCACATAGGAAATGATTTCCCTAAAAATATTGTTAGCCTTGGTGATCTAAGAGTAAGACATGATGCCTTCATAAGGTGATGAAAATGGGGAATTGGTCATGAGTCTTAACCCATACAAGGGTAAATAATCATATATTGGAATCTCAAAAATATGTTGCTCCAAAAAATAAAAAGTTTCTCCTGACTAGCCTAAATGAATATAAGATGGTCAGCTTTCACACTATGCACCATGGAAATTCATCAAGTTATAGATACATAAATAAACCATCATGAAGACTTATACTTCATGATAAAAGAGAAATTTATTTTCACTATAAAGGTGGGAGGGTTTCTATTTGAAAAAAATATATCATTAATTTAAATAAGTGCATGATTTGATCAAAATCATATGAAGTGCTTAACACATATAATTTCATAATTTTTTTTCACTATTTCATGGATTCAAAATCACATAACCCTAGAATAATTATTCTATCATGTATTGTTTATGTGATCACCCGGATTACATGTGCAACCGATTAAATACGATTCATTGACCAGGAGAACTACCATTTTTTGGTTATGTGGTTTATTTAGGTAATTAATCCACACAAAAGAGGTTACACGATGGGATCACATGATCTGTTCATTTTATGCAGTCACATGAAATGGTTTAGTAAAGATCTTACATGAATTAAAAAAACATGGAGCTCTAAAATCACTAATTTTAAATAATAATACCATTCCCTTCACCCTCATGTTTATAGGATGTCCACCAAAAACCTAAAGTCACCAGGAAAACCAAATGAAATATAGTATTCCATAAGAGTCAACTTAGAATCCAAATCCTTAGAACTTATTCCTCCCTTCTTATTTTAGATTTTATTTCAAATGCGTCCATTTTTTAACATATTCTAAACAAATTTTGGTAAAATTAGAGTTGTAAAAATACACAAAACATAATATCCATGTTATTGTAAACGAATTTATAAAATATAATGTGCTTTATGACTTAGTCAAATGAACACTTAAGGTTCATGTTATTTGGTCATTTGATCATATAAACTATAAAGAGACACATGATAACATAACCATATCCTATTCATGTGATTCCACAAGAAAAAATGAAATAATTCAATTTGTGATTGAGTTGTAATTTAGTCATTGTTCTTCATTTTTACCTCTGGGTTGACACAAGATCACCTAAAATTGAAGGATTAACTTGATTTAGGTTTCCTATGGTGGGGTCTTCATGTGTTCATTGATAATCGCCTATTTAACTAGATAAATATGATATTATAATACCAAATGGACTATGCAAATCGACTATTCATGGTTTCTCATTGTGATAACATCATGTGATCATTGTTACCTATGTGATTCCCCTTCGAGTAATGTAATTATCCTACACCGAACGGGTCATTCGATTAACTACTAGGATATTCAATCTAACATGGATCTCTCTTGGGAACATTTTTGAATGTTAATTTAGGGGGATAAGTCAATAGTGACATGAAACTTGGTCACATACATCATAAAAACCAATATCAATTTACAAACAAAATATTCCATAGAACTAATTACATAAACATGACTAGGACACCATCAATGAAATTCATATATATATATACATGGGGAGTTTTTTATATAAAAAACACACTAACACTATTATAGGAATGTAATTTCAATGGAATAAGAGAAACCACGGTAATTAAATACATGGAGGTAGCACAATTTCTAATGATAAGGGTCTTATAGTTTTGAATTTTACTATTTGAAAAAACCTAAAAGAAATTTTATAGGATGGATTAAATATTTCATGAACTATTCATGAAAGGCTCGACCATGATACCAATTGTGTGAGATCTAATCTCATAATGACCATTTTGTCATGTAATTTCATGATGACCATGTTGTGATAGGATGACATGGAGATCTCTTGGCCATGTGATTCTATCATGAGATTGTCCATCCCAATATCAACAACTCAATTTCATGTACCCCCATGAATTTGAGTGATGTACACCCATTTAAATTTAAAAAATAACAAGACCTCCCATCATTAATGATATCATTATACCTCTTAGCCTTCATGTGATTGCATGAACTCTATCACCATCATGTGATCGCATGCCCGTATAACCTTAATAAAATGGACTGACTCTTAGAAGTTCCACTTGAACCCCCCAAAGTCTAAATTATATTATTCAATAATTCTATACCCCTTAATAATACTCACAATATTTGCCAAATCGTGGGGAATATACCCATTAATTTAACTATCTTATCTTATCCCAGCATCATGTGAGAGATTTATGAACTATGATGAATCTAATTCCTATTATAACCAGGATACATTGGGTGTACTTTTAATGTTCATGATTCATATCCTATATACATCAATTGGGACTTCTATGAGTCCATAACCCCCATGGAGACCATTAATTTTTCTTGAAACTATTTTCAAATTTCCAACGTATATCCTTCAAATGATAATACTTCTTATGAATGCTTATGATTTTTCTCATAGGGCCATATAATACATGGGAATCATAAACACATTTCCCTTAGGAAAACCATAGTGTGTAATCCCAAAAAAATAAATATTACGCCCATATTAATTATGACTAATATCTTTTTATCTCTTATCTCTCACACCAATAATGACTCATGTGGGATTAGAGATATGCAATAATCATGTCTTTAGCTTTATAAAAATACCCCTATAATGGGATGCCTCATTATGTGTAAGTTCCAACCATAAATTACTTTCCCTAAAATGGGTATACTTCAAATGAAACCTCCTAGGGTAGCCTCATACGTATAATAACTTCTCAAAATTCAATTATTAAACTTATTATGACCTTTATTTCCTCAAAATCATAACTACAAGGAATCTTATTCTCATTTTCATAAGATATTTACGATTCCACTAAAGGGATCAATCCCCACATGTATCATATTTAAATTTCCCCATATACATCCTTATCGTTTGATGTAGAAAAACATATTATGGTATTATAATATGACATTAAACTATTTTATCTAAACTATGTGCACATTCATTCTTGACTTGAATGTATTTTTTGGATACCTACATAAGGTTTAATTCCAACACCATTAACCTTCCATCATCAATACCCATTATGATATGTCCCCCATGAGATCATCCACGTACTTCCCTTATCTAGTTACAGTCCTATGATTTTGGACTTCATGTCCCTTGGGTCCATACTTTATATGTAACATCTTATAAAATGTATTATTCTTGATCAAACCATATCCCCACTTGGAGGCTTATATGCCTTATAAGGGCCCATTAATTAGTCATAATTGGGTCATATATTCAATGAAAACATTATTATTTAGGAAATAATCTATGTGAATCCAACCAACTCACACTCATTTCAAAATATTCCCTTTATGGATCAACCATAAAAGATCAATATGGGGTATGTCCCACACCAATCATTTGTAGTAATATTTCACCTTCCTTCCCAAATTTTATGAAATTAAACTACATAAATAGGTCCTTGTCCCATAAACATAAAATATAAAACTTTTCAAATTGAAAATCAATAAACTATGTGGTTTTTGATTCTTTACAAAAAGATACATAGGAAGCCCAATCATTGGATGGGTTCCAACACCACAAACACATACTTTCTCTCTAAATGGTAATAAAATATAAAGGACCCAACTGTATGGATTTAAGATATAAAAACCCATTAATAAACATCACCAGGTGATAATAGGCATCAATGATGGATAACATCTGATAGATATAGAATTTCATGTCAATGGAATGACATTTATATGTGCAGTTTCTCAAATAAACAATTTTAAAATTTATAGGTAACCAACCCACCATTGGGGCCTAGGAATAAATCATGAACATAAATTAAATCTATAATATATTCATCATTGTGTCCACAATTCCTCCCAAATGGGGTATGAGAACCAAGATATTCCTTATCTTCAACAAATTCGAGTTACTAAAAATTATTGTTAAGGGACCACAATTACTAGATGCCATTTGGAATGCTGTGTTGTAGCTCATTATGGATGTGGGAACCACTAGGTCTTCTAGTTCCCTGAATAAACATTTTTGGAAACTGACAAGATAAGAGAAGTAACCTAAACATTGGTCCAACCCATCTTCTGTTGAAAAAACATACACTTGAATTTTTTAAATATAAACATTACACATATCATTAAACAAATTTAACTTATATATTAATAACATAACACAAGAACCATTTTCAACATCCTTTCATGATTGAAATGTAAGTCAAAGAAAACACCTATCCTAGGATAAAGTGAGTGATTCAATGGAAACACAATGGATAGTTAAAGTTAGGTGGACGAAAACTGTTTAATGATTAATATTATTGACTAATACTGATCAATAAAACATGTTCCACACATATTGATCTAAATTAATTATCTTTTAAGAACCATACTATATATTTGTTGGGGTATGTGGTTGTCACATTGAAATGTGAAAGTGTTAAAATTTATGCCACATTTTTATTAGTAAACTTTACTAAAATAAAAAAAATTCTAAAATGTGTTCTATTAATCCCGCCTTTTATGTTTAAAGGATTCTTGGAATTAATATTCAAAGGCATGTGATGTTTTACATTTTTTTATACATTTTGACTAATTTATATGTATGATCTTTAGTCATTTTGATCATTATAATTTATATCCAACTATAGTATATGAATCATGTTACTACTTTATGTGTGTCACATATTGATTAGTACATCTGTTAATGTCACTGAAGAATGGATATTTCTTGATTATGAAAATCATATATATTATTTTTTTCTCTATAAATATTATGCATGTATATCTTATCTAAATGATATGAATAATATGGGATCATTATTCCCTAACTCTAGTATACCCCTTTCCCTGACCTTGATGGGATGGGTAATAAGATTTCCTTCACATTAAAGTGAACCATTCCTTTTACCATGGGATGGATATCAATGTAACATCTAGAAAATTTATTTTAAAAGATTAGTATTCAATATTGCGTTCTTATAATGATACATCGATATTTATGTGAACTGTGATATACTATAAAAATATTATTATTTAAATGTGACAACCATAAACTAGATATCAAATAGGAATGTATGAATAGTAACAAAAAATTATGAAAATTTTTATATATGTTTTAAATAATTCAAATGTGTTTAAATTTTCATAAAAATATCTTAATTTCTTGTAAAATATTTTTTTGAATAATTTTTCTTCAATAATGATTTTTATTAAATTTTTTGCATATAATATTATAATTAAATTATAACATTTTTAGAAATTTATTTATGGGTAATGGTCATAATTTTTTATATTAAAATGTTAATATAATATTCTGGTGAATTGTTTATATTTTTCTAAAAAGATTTATTTTTCAATAAATAATGGAAAATTATCATTTTTGTAAAATTATAATTTATTTTCATTAAATATAGTAATATAAAATTACCATTATATTTTTAAATTTATATTAAATTAAAATAAAAACCCTTTAATTATAAATAATCTAACTAATTATTTAGGAATCAATATTTACATGATTTTGACATAAGTTCAGTTTTTCACAAAAAACATTTTTTTTTGTAAAAATGTTTTTATGCATGAAATCTTTTTTTAATTTAATAAATTAAAATAAACTCTATTGATTGATTATTTTAATTAAATTTCTAGATTATATATTCAATAAAATATGTTACCATTATTATTTATTTAGTTTTACATGGAATTGAATGGAAATGAATTCATTTATATCTTGAAAAACATTTTTATAAAAATGGTGTTTCATTGCATTTTATGCACTTATTTAAAAACAGAATCTTTCACTAATGGAAATTATTAGCACAAATCAGTTGAATAACCTAATATGTTGTAAATTAATGTATGACCTATTAAAACAATTATCCCAATAGATCTTAATTATTCATTAAAAACTAACTTCTGACTCTCTCCAACCCATATCACATAATAAATGGAAATTTATTCATGAATAAGACACATCAACTTTAATTTGTTCACCATTACTGGAATACATCCAATGATCAAAAAAGGCAACGTGTTTATATACAAAAACCACAAAATCACACTATTGTCACAGGGTTTATAGTGTACTCATTGTCCCTATTCATTTATAACCATTAATTTTTTTTTGCTCACTACTCTCTCTCTCACTAGTAAAGTGAATGATGTACTCCTACAATAGAATATTTTTACATTCAGTTCTGAGTTTATTAACACTATTATGTGTCTTTATGATCTTATTTTAACAATGATATGACATCCACCATTGCGTGAAACTTTTCCTCTTAGAGTCTGTGACCTCTGAATAATACACATTCATAAGAACCCTCACTATGAACCCTTTATAAGAATTCACTACAAGACCACTCTATGAGACACCTCTACAATACCTCTATTTGACCATGTGAATCACATGCCTTTGGCACCAAAACCTATTTTAGTTACATGGATTTAGTGACACCAACCGGACATCTTATACTTATAATGCCCAGTGCATAACACCCATTTCATGATTCCTTCACAAGACCGCATCACAGGACCCCTATATATAATCCCTTCATGAAACCTTATTCTATTTAAACAGATCACTTGACACTGGTAAAATTTCTTATTCTTACATGGGAAATAATTTTCATTGGATTAGACCACATAAGAAAATACATCCTCTTCGTAAGGATGGGTTAAATTGTATTTAAAGGTATCAATACAAGAATTTAACTTCCAAAATCATGATTAATTTTATATTCTAACATGTCAGTAATCATATTTATATAATTCATGTGATTAGTTATAGATTTCACGATAAAACTCCAGGAATTTTCATATGTTCTTCACTTTATCACCTACCGACGACACAAGTTCTTCGTGTGATCAATGTCGTTGCCCTTAGGTACATCACATGACATGATTGAAATATCCATTGACAATGATATAATCTTTGAATGATCCCATCATGAGATTTGATGAGAATAATGTGGTGGTGAGTAACATAATCTTATGGCGCATCACATTATCCCATTGAAAGATTAATTAAAATCATGAATACTTCACACGATCCCATCATGAGATCCAATGAAAATCATGCCTTCTTCATGTGATTTTTAAGTACATATAGAAGTCACCATTATTTTTAGACATTATTTAAAAAATTTCTTCAATATAATCATTCATGAGATCCAATTACAATCATATTATGTCTTCAAGTGCATTTTTTTATCTCATTATGGTATCCGCTTATACTCACACAGATCGTGTGATGCTATCATATGATATATTTCAACTATAGGGATATCAATAAAGACATGTTAACATTTAAAAAAACACACTCCACATGATCATAAAGGACTTACACACTTCTAGATTATATTTTGGTACTTACACACTCTACATGATCCTTTAAGACATACACAATCCATGTAATCTTTTATGGAATTAGTGACCCAGTTGATCGTTTAAGATATTCGTGAAAATTTTTCATGCCTCCTTTCCCAAATATCCCTTTTCAAAATTGTCAAACTATGTCAAAAAACACAATGAACCCAAAAAACCCATCTAAGGATATTTTTCCAAAAATATCTCCCCTTCAATTTGTTGATAATAATTCAAAACATCAAGAATAAACTTCTTTATATGTCCTTCACTAGAAAAAAACATTTTTCTTTTCTAACACTAGATAGAGATTAAGGGAATACTTAATATGTACAATAATCCCATATTAATCACTATTATCTTGATAAACAAGAATATCAAGAAATTTTAAATTATGAAACACTATTTCTTCATCCTTACATTTGAAACAATCTAAACACCAAATGATAGAGCAATCATAGACCTCAATATCACTTCTTCACATGAAAAAAAGTAAATTTCTTACTCTGTGAACCTAAATTTCACCTCATTTCATGATACATATTCATTAAAAAACTTGATTTATCATTTCATTATTTTTAAAACATCTTTAATTTCAATGTTCCCCTTACTAGCTTCTCCCCTATCCTAGTCAAGATATTTTCTCCCCCTTTGTCAATGAACCCAAAGGACACTCATTTATTATCTCTAGAAGAGGGAGTTACACATTCACACTATTCACATTAGGGGAGTCAAATAAACTCTAAGATCCATTCAATTTCATTCAATTGATTCTTTGGTTAAGGCCTTCATTAAAGTGTATGTAATATATAGTTCAACACGACATTACTCCAACTTCACATAACAATGATCCACATTATACATCATACTGTGATACTGGATTTCAATGTTCTTTATCCATGACTGATGGAATTGTTTTTTACTAGGACCTATATAAATTGAATTATCACAATAGATTTAAATAGGATACTTCACTTAAACTCTCTTATCTCCAATCTACTATTTCTTCCATAGTAACTGAATTCTATCTATATTACCCATGATGTATTCAGATTCAGCGGTGATCAATGAAATAAAATCATGTTTCTTACTTATCCTATTAATACATGGTCTTCCCTGATAGAATGTACCAATTCATGTTTACTTTCAATCATCATATGAACCAGACCAACGTACATCTTTAAACCCCAAAACTCTAGTTGTGACATTTCATCATATAGTAAAATGAAATCCACCATGCCTTTTTTATAATGGCATTTTATTTTCACGGCATGTAAGATTATTTATTTGGTATTACATTGAGACTTCATAATTTTGTATGTAGAAAAAACAATGTCATGTCATGTTACATTTAAGTACAATAGAAATTTAATTTTAACTCTATATTGTTTTGATATTGACTAATTTTCATTCATCATATATTAAAAAATTCATCATTTTAGATACTAGAGATGTCATTTATTTGTAATTTTTCATTACAAATCTCTTTAGAACTACCTTGGAATATTTTTATTAATAAATAAATTTCCCATGTCATCCTTGTTTTACTTGATAACCATGAAAAAATGATATCATGGTATCATTGATATTTCAAACTCATATTTCATGAATTTTATTAATTGTTTCTTCTATGCTTCATTTAATTGACCAAATACTATTTAATCAATATATAATAAAACTATCATCATTTTATTACTCTTGTTATTAACATAGTGATTGTAATCAAGTCTGCTATGCAGTAAATTAAGATACTTTAAACACCGATCAAGTTGTGCATATCATTCTGTTAGTGTCTTCTACATCCCAAATAGTGTCTTTTTTAACTAATAATCTTTTTTTTCATCTTGATAAATGAAGAAATAATGCGGTTACTCAAGAAAAATGTATTCATCTAGAACCCCATTCATAAATACTTCCATGAAATCCATCCAGGAATCATATAATTTCCTTTTCGCTACTATATCCGAGAATAATATAATTGCCTCCAGCCTTGAAATAGGTGTCAATGTTTCATCATCATCAATACACACTATCTAGTAGTATCCCATGCACAATAGTAATGATTTTGTTTTAATTATTATGTCATATTCATTTATATTGTTATGAAAACCCCATTTAGTCCGAATAAAATTATTATCTATTCTCCATGAAATAATATCTTATGTTGGAATCTTTTCTATTTATTAATGTTCTTCATTTATTAAATAATCAAAATTCAAATCGCTTGATGCTTATTCAAAACACTTTGTCTCAATAAATGACCAAAAAAATTATTGATGAATTTTATACACCCTTCTTGTATGTAATGGTTATTTCTAATAACAAATTATGTTTTACCTATCAATTTTCTGCTTGATTATTTAATTTTTGTGTAGATATAGGTCTAAATTCATCCTAATAATCATTTAAATGTTCATTTGTGTCATACACGGTTACTTAAACTCCCTATTTTCTACTCACCATTTCATCAATATCCTCCTAACACTATTCATTTATCTTCTAAATATAATATTTATTTTACACCAAAATAATATACTTACTCTCTAAAAATTATGATGTCTCCTTATTAAAGCATATATATACATTTATTTTTCCTGAGTAACAAAAAATATCCCTTTATCTCCATGGGATTTAAAATTCCTTCATTTCCCCTTAGTAAGAATGAACATCTACTTACGAACACTCAAAAGTTATTCAATATTATATTATTTTCATATCAAAACTCATATGGGGTCTTATATTCCATATTAAATAGTAAGTCTCTACTAATAATCTAGACCAATTTCAACATAAATTATTTCCAAAGATTCTCTAGAGGAGCATTCTCAATAATCATCATTCTAAAAATATTATTGATAATCTGGTTTCTTCTCTCAACAACTCCATTTTTGATGTGGAGTTCTTACTATTGAAAATTGGTTCCATATTCCATGTTTCTAAAGGTAATCCTCCTATTATATATTTTTTAACACTATTCTATTATCATCTTGAAACATCTTTATATTTTTCACATAGTATCTTTTCAACATCCTTATGATAATGTTTTAAATAAATTAACATCGCATACATGTAGATAATATTTAAAAATCATGCCATTTTTCTAATATAATTAATGAAAATGATATAATATATATTCCTCTCAATATATCTTGGTGAAATAAATGTTCATACATCAATTTTCACTCGTTCAGTCTCTCTGGTAGACTATTGATCTATTTCTTCATAAGTTGTTCCAGTAATATTCCCTTGTTGTAAATCATCAGATGTATGAGTATGATCAACTGATAACAAAGGGATATCTAAAAAATAAGCGCATTTCACCATATCTTCTAAGGATTCTAGACTTATATGAGTGGAATATTTATATTATAATTTTTCTTATTCTTCTTTATAGAGAAATCACATGTTTTATTCTACACTAACAATATAGAGATTCTTATTCATGTGATTTCCTTGAAAAATATTTCCACCATATTTTCATTTGATTATACAGAACATCTTGGAAAATATTATATAATTTTTAGAGTCCCATAGTTTACTGACGATTAAAAAGTTGTGATTAAGAACTTTAAAAACCAAGACATCTTCACATCTTTTGTATTTTCCCCCAAACATGGATTTTCATTATCCAATAATTTTTAGGCCTTCAACATTTTCATATACTGTGAAACCTTCATTTTCAAACCTATTTCTTATCAAACAATTATTATTTACTATCACTTAAGAGGTGTATCAACTATCAATTATCCATATTCTAGAGTGATCTCATACTTTGATAAAATATATGATACCACTACCTGCTCAACTCTTTTCTTTATGATCTATATCTTTAACATTAATCATGGCGTGAACTGATATTTTTTATCTTCCTTATAGTTTGATGTTTTAACCTCATCTTTCAAATAGAAAAATTTATTCTTCATTATGAACTCATTCAATTAACTTTTGAGCTACATTATGATACCACATTGAGTCTACTACAGTACATTACTCAAAATCATCATTGAGTAATATTTGGAAATGTTTTTAAACCTTATACATAAACAATAAGGAACATAAAATGCATTTATTAAATTCTAAACTATGCTTGGAGGCCTCTATTACTCATGTGTCTATAAATTCCTCTGGTCTGTGGATGATATGTTTTGATAATTCCACATCCTTAAACCGTAATAACACTTGATATGAGGTACATTCATTTGCATCATTTCTACACCACTGACTATCCCATGAGATCATTGAATATTCGGCTTCTGATTCATACCTAAATCAATCTTCAACATCCAAGTAGTATGTTGTGGCCTAACAACAAATATTAATAATCTTTTTTTGAAAAATTAACATATTGGTTGTATCATTTGGATGTTTAATTTATTTCTTTATACATTCCATTGAATGTTTCCTTGAACTTCATATTGTAATTTTAATTTTTTATTTAACATTTTAACCACATTTCCAAATATCATATCAAGATTCAAGAATTTATCTTTATCTTTCACCATTATTCATTTTCTGAAAACATCAATCTCATTTTTTATACATTTTCACCGATCTTTTTATATTAGTAGTAAAAATACCGACAAAATTGGTCTGTTCAGAATCCTTGATCATGAAATCAATGAATCTCTCTAAGTTATATAGGATTTCTGAATTAAGCTTTTCAATATAAGAATTTATCTTATAATTATCTTCTTTCTACTACTACACATCTAGTTTGGAATCATGAACCATCATATTGGAATTTTCTTTCGGTCTCCCCGAATTCATATCTCCTCAAGTGAATATTCTAATTGAACCTAATGGTCAACTTTTCCTTTAGCTTATCCTTCATCATTGTCTCTTTATTCCCTTTTTTGTAAATTTCCCATGATTTACACTATATAGTCTTCTCCATGATCTTTGTTGTATTACATCCCTTCATCCTCATAACTGTTATTTTCTTATGATAGCATGTTTTTTGTAGAAGAAATTTGTCTTAGTATTTTTTTTACAATATCTTAAGGATTCTTCTTAGAATTCTAAACTTTTTCCACATAATCATCTTGAAAAATCATGGGAAACATTCATACAAGATGAGAAACTATTCCGTAGTGATATCATGCAATCATAATTTTCCAATTAATCATTCTTTTTCACCTTCATAGTTTTGAGGAATGAAATGAAATGACCCCATTCAAAATAAAATCATCATAAAACTATTTTATATTGGTATTATATATGGATTTGAATTCAAATTATTTAGAATTCCATTTTTCTAAATACTTTTTATTGTCATTTCAAATCTTATATGTGATAAGGTTATAGTGTAAACTGTCCAATATCAACTCTTTTGGATATTTTTCTTATAGTAAAAAAAACATTCAGACCGAAAGGTAGAGTTATTCTCAATATATTCTTAAAAATATTTAAATCTTTAAGAATTACTCTGAGAACATGAATGTATTCTATGAAAACATTCACCAGGTCAAATAATGCATCTACAAACTCATTATGGTGAATTTCTATGTCATAATATTTATTTCATATAATTTATAGTTTAGCTTCTCATAATTTTAAATCACCTTAATAGAAATTTAGAAGTTTTTCCCACATGTAATGTGATGAATTTTATGAAAGTACCTTTCTTGTCAATTTTGTAGGATAAATATATTCCCAATGCATTGATTTCTCCTACATCAACATCCAGTTATCTTTAAATTACATTGGACAATTTTACACTTTCCATACTATATAAAATACCATTCATTTCAACTACAAAAAAATCCATACAAAATGATCAGAAGTTTTGTTTCATCTAATTCTACCAAAGATGAAATTTTTTTCCTTCCAATATTAAAATCCTTTTATGATTAAAAACATAAATCTATTCTTCTCGTAGAGAAACTAGGATTTTAACCATTCCAACATATACCAATTTTTATAAAAACTATATTAAATACCTTAAGAGGGGTTGATTCATGGATTGATATATTAAATCCTTTTCCCATATAGATCACGTTATTTTTAAAAAAATTCCAATATCTCTTTACTGTAGCACAGAATTCATGGAAATTAATTCATGAATTGGATGAAAAATTACTTGGTTATTGATCACTAGGAAACATTCAAAGAGTATAAAAATTCATTGTGCTTATGTACCCAAACAACTAAAGTGTACAACTATTACATATTTTTGAGAAGACTCACTATCCCTTCTAGATTAAAACAATCCACAAATTTAAATCTAACTGATCTCTCTTTATCTCTCTAGAAGTGAACACAATAATTATCTAGTAGAATATTTTAACAATAAATTATGAATTTATTTAAACTTGATTGTGGCTTTATACTCTTTCTTTCTAAAATTGATTATCAAAATATTTTTTAGCCTTTTCAAATTGGATCATGTGACCCCTACTGAGGACCCCTTCAAAAGTGACCTCTATATGACCCCTTTATAAGACCCGTCCATGAAAACCTTCCATGAGTCCCCTTCATGATACTTACTGTTGTTCATGTGATATGTATGGCACTAGTTCCAAACCCAAATCTGGTTATGATCATTTTTTGACACAATTTGATATTCCAATGCATGAAAAATACAATTAATATCACCTCTTGAAAGATACATTTTTATACCACTTATTGAGTTCTCTCTATGGGATCCCTTCATTACATCAATATGTGAGATTTTTTCTTGATAACTTCTTCTCTTTACACATATTCTATGAATCTGACACAATCCCCATTTGGTATCAAGAAATATACATTGCTTCATATAGAAACACATAATAAAACACATATACCAATTATGGGGGATTTAAAATCATTTATACACCAACTTAACTACAAAAATTTGGGTCAGTTATTCATTATACTACCTCATAAATCAACCTTGAGTACTTTGTGTGATCGGTTTTGAAATTCTTGGTCAACCTCCAAGACATGTCGTAAGTGATTTTCATGATCACCTACTTCATGTCACATGAACTTTACATTATCGACATCATTGCCTTCACGCTCATAGTGTGACTCGATCATGAGATCCCATGATAATCATGCAGTTATTTCATGATCCCATCATAATATCATTTGAAAATCATTCAGTGGTTAGAAAAAATGTATTGAGGCACTTATTGTGATCACATCACAAAATCAATGATAATATTGTGCAATTAATGTTATCCCATCATGAAATCCAATGACAAATATGCCTGATTCACATGATTTTAAACAACTATGAGATTTCTCAATAAATTTTTTCATATATTTCTTCATGTGTTTTTCAGGATACCTTTATGAGATATAATGATAATCATGTGGTTTCATCAACTCAATCATATAATCTCCTCATGATATAATCTTATACTTTTATGGATCGTGTGATGTGGCCACATGATATCCTTCATTTCTCATGATCACAAGCGAGATATGTCCACCATGGCCAGAAATACAAACTCTGTGTGATCCCTTAAAAAATGAACTTCCAGTGGGCCCTATAATCACTTCGGAATTTCCAATATTGAAATTACAAAATTTATGTATACAATTTCACAATGTATACAAACAAAAACCCAAAGACTGTATTATTTTAGTGCCTTTGGAAACTTGTGATAAAAACATCAATTCTGGTGGAAGATCACTAATGTTTCCACAAAGATATATCCCTTTAGTACTCCTACTTAAAACCTTTCAATATATATGAGAGAATGGAAACATAAGAAAATGTTGATATCATATGCTCATTAAGGGTAAAAAAGGATTTTATATAAGCATAAACATCAGAATAAGGGTATAATAATGATATCATAACAATATAAGATCATGACCTGCATATAAAAGATCATAAACATGGATTATAGAATAAATATTGGTATTATACAAGACATGAATCCGAAAGAAATCCAATAACAAAATTAATGAGAAGATAACATTTACATGAGATATGAAATTGCGACATACACATGAACTTGTTACTTTGTGAACATGTATAAATAGTAATACATGTACTCATTAAATTAAGTACTTGAAATCAAGAACTTTCATAAACATATTTTTCACGACCCGTCCTCGGGGCCCGTGTCGTGACTACCCCAAGCCCGCCTTCCATAGGCCAGGGGCTGGCGACTAGCACCAAGGTGTAAATCCCGGAAAAGGGAAGGCATTGCCTTTGAAAAGTAAACAAGCCCCAAAGAGTAAGCAAGCGGAAAAGTAAACAATAAGTAAAAACTGTAACAAGATATGCTAAAAGTAAAAGGGGTCGGAAATACAAGCCCAACTGTAAAGTACAACTCAAAAGGGGAAAACAACAACAGAAAGGAAAAGCCGCAGCGTCGAGCCGTCCTCTAAAGGTCCCACCTGAAGGGTGGGTACAGATAGCCTCCACAGCTCCTCGGTCCAGCCGTCCGCTCCGAGTACGTCCCTCTCAGTGGTCCACCTCCAGGTACCATCCTGCTCCGCACGCCTCCACCTCGATCAGCGTTGCCCGTCGTCTGCAACCAACACCATGAAGTGCGGGCATAGCCCATGCAGGGGTGAGTATAAGCTACTCAGTAGGGACCCCGAGACCCCCGAAGGTCTCCCGAAATCCACAAAGGATAATCCACAATGAAAAGATACAATCACGAAGTAACAACCGACACTACTTAGGTATATTCCCATACATATACCTAAGTCATCAATTCCCGTTCGGCTCCAACGTCCGAGCCCAAGCACAACCCAGTCCACACAGGAAAGCAAAAACGTATACCCACACAAGATAACACAACACAATCCACAAAGAAGAGTAAAAAGTAATCCACATAGGATAGCTCAACACAATCCACAAAGGAGAGTAAACAGTAAATCCACACAGGATAGCTCAACACAATCCACAAAGGAGAGTAACACAGAAGATTCCGCTCACACAGGTATACTTCTTCGGATGACGATAAAGATGATCATTGATCCAACTAAGTCGTTGGACCCACAAAGGATCGATAGGTAACTAACCCCCGCAAAGACCCACACAAGATCGGGCCCACACAGGACCTGTAGGCGCTGGCTTACACAGAACCGCTGAGCGCTGACCCACACAGGATCGGACCCACATAGGATCGGGCCCACACAGGACCTCTAGCACTGATCCATGTAGGATCGCTGAGTGCAGTAGTTGTCGCCGTCCACTGAGGATCTTTGCACAGTCGTCGTCGCAGTCCACAGAGGATCTCTGCACAGTCGTCGCTGTCGAAGTAGCAGTCGCAGCCAGCTCTAGGGTTCCCGCACACAGCAAGCTCGTTCGGGAGGGTCCGCTCCACGAGCCGAGAGGCCGATACATCAACTGACACAAAGTTCGAAGTTGATGTATCCAAAAGTTCTGTATCTTCAACAGGAACTCAACGTCGCAGACGGTGCGTCAATCGGATGCCCGGTCTGAGAGTTATTGGCTTTTTCGTCCCAGGGGCCCAGTTGGTTTTTAAGGAAAAACAACTGGACTGTACTCCACCTACATCCAAACCTTGGGCGGAGTGAGCCAAAAGATCCGTCTCACTTAGAGGAATACAACAAAGCTGACGACACGTCAATCGGACGCCCGTAGCTCAAGATATGAGCGTTTCCGCTCCGAGGGCCCGTTTGGTTTCGTGTACGAACCAACCTGGCCGAACCCAAAGTATTCCTAAGCCTTGAGTGCAATATACCGAAATGACCGTCTCGATCCAAAGATTGTGTTTCCGCTGAAGACGCGTCGTTCGGAGGCCCGTAGCTCAAGTTACGAGCATTTGATCGAAAATGGTCCGAAGACGGGGGGTCCAGGCCCGGGCCGATCCGGCCCGACCCCCTGGGTCGGCCGAATCGGGTTGACCCGAACCGAGTCGACCCGACCCGGTCCAACCCGGCTGGACCCGGTCCGGCCTGGCCAGGGCGCGGCACGGCCGGTCGGACCGGCCTGGCTCGGCTCGGCCGCGCGGCCGAGCGCCTGGGTGTCGCGGGGCGCTGCCCCCGCGGTTTGGAGATGCCGCGACCCCGCTTTGGGGCCACGTTGGAGCAATAGACGCGGCTGTCGCCGCGTCCTGTGCGGGCGAGTCGGACCCGTGCGTCCGCGGGTCCGCTGGCCACCGCCGCTGCGGCTGAAGCCGCGGTGGCGCGCCGGGGCGCCACCAGCCGCTTCCGCGGGCCACCAGAGTTGCTCCGGTGGTCCGTTTTCCTTTTCGTCTGCGCCGTTGTCCCTCCCGGGTTCCGTTCTTCACTGCGGGATCAACAAACTGCCCTTGCGTCACGTTTTTTCATCGCCCGCCAAATCCGCACAACCACGAAGAACGGCGGAGGGTTGTCGAGCCGTGTTCGTTTGGCCCGCACCCTCCGCGTTAGTTAACAACAACGGGAGAAAAATAATTCAACACATGAAACAACAATTTTAATAAATTAAAATTGTTCATTTGAATCTGGTTCTTTAATTTAAAGAAACGTTCACGGGAATAAGGGAATTTCCAAAACAAAATCCCTACCTCGTCAAGTCGTCGTCGTGGGTTCTTCGCGGATTTGAGGATCGTCGCGTCGTCGCGGTATTCGGCGTCGCGTCGTCGCGGAAGGGTGTCGCGTCGACGAACTCTGAGGTTCAAGAACAAAAAGATTTAATTAAAAATAATTAAATACCTATGAATTAAAAACCAAAAAGGAAAAAAAATAAAAGAAAACCGAAACCCTCACCTCAGCGGATGATCGAAGGTTTTTGTTGCGGAGGAAGGAACGTCGCAGAAGAACGTCGCGGGAGAGGAAACGTCGGCGTCACGGCACACGGCGTCGCGTCGTCGATTTCCGCGGGTTCGGCGTTCTTCGTCGGAGGCCGGCATTCTTCGCGTTCTTCGCGAAGAAGGGTGAAGGCACAAGAAACTCTGTCAAAAACCTCTCAACGAGTAATCCTCCAAATGTTGTGTTGGTCTTATTTTATTATTACGCCAACAAATGAAAAAGAGGTAAGTAACGACCCATTAATTCGTAGAATTAATTCAACGAAAGAAACTGCCCATTTAATTCACGAATAAAACCGCCCAATTAAATGGTACGTTAAGAATTTAAGAAAACGCGTCAGTTGACTTTCATAATGACGGGTTTTCGCGGGTGCGTTACTTAGTAGAAAAGAAACAGCGGGGCTCGTGCGGGCCCCACCTCACAAATATCCTACCAAGAGGGTAGGATATTTCTGGATAGCATCCTATCCGGATCGACTCAGCTTTAGCCGCTTTTAAATGACATAAAGTCGCTTCCAAGTGGCTTAAGTGAAATAAAATAAAGTTTGTCGAACAATTATTTTATTTCTTAACTTTAAGCCCGAAAATTAAAAACCACACCCGAGCAAACACAACTCCGGAAGAGGCGTTTCTAAGACAATACCGGCGCTGCAATTTCATCGGTGCCCTCAGAATTCGATTCCGGGCACCGGTTCAAATGTTATAAAAACCCGCTCATCCGTTCACTGAACGTACCCGAGCCAAACTTTGGAAAATGATTCCGAGCACACCAGGCCTCGGAATCAGGTGCCTTCAGAAACTGCGCTCTTGTAAAATTCCAAAGAAAATTAAGAAAAAAAATTTCCTTGAAATTTACGGGTCTTTACATTACTCCCACCTCAGGGCTTTACGACCCTGTAAGGATACAGAAAAAACTATGGAAACAAATGTGGGTACTGAGCACGCATCTGAGCCTCCTGCTCCCATGTGCTCTTCTGGAGGTTCATGTGCTGCCATCTGATGTGAAAAAGAGGAATCGATCGCCCACGTAGGACCTGCTCTTGTCGATCCTCTATCTCCACTGGGACCTCCACAAAAGTCGCCCCATCATCCACGTCTAGCTCCCCATAGTCAATGATGTGCATCGGGTCATGCACGTTTCTCCTCAACTGAGATATGTGGAAGACGTCGTGCACCCAGTGCAATTGAGGTGGTAGAGCCAGGCGATAAGCCACCTCGCCTATCCTGCTGAGGACCTAGAATGGTTCAATGAAGCGTGGAGACAACTTTCTGCCTTGGCCAAATCTCCGCAAACCACGTCGAGGTGAGACATGGAAGAAGACGTGGTCGCCATCCTCGAACTCTAGTGGCCTCCGCCTCCTGTCAGCATATGACTTCTGCCGGCTCTGAGCTGTCCTCATCTGCTCCTGGATGACCTGGACCTTCTCTGTCCTGGCCCGGACCATCTCTGGTCCCACAAGTGCTGACTCCCAAGGGTCTGTCCAGCACAACGGAGATCTGCAAGGTCTGCCGTACAACGCCTCGTATGGTGCCATCCCGATGGTGGAGTGGTAGCTGTTGTTGTACGCGAACTCCACCAAGGGTAGGTGGTCCTCCCAGCTGTGACCAAAGTCAAGGACACATGCGTGGAGCATGTCCTCGAGAGTCTGAATGGTCCTCTCCGTCTGACCATCCGTCTGAGGGTGAAAGGCGGTGCTCAGACGTAGCCGCGTCCCGAACGCCTCCTGTAACCCCTTACAAAGCCGGGAAGTAAAGCGAGCGTCTCGATCGGAGACGATAGACGATGGAACACCGTGAAGCCGTACAATCTCCTGAACTTAGAGACGCCCCAAGCTCTCCACTGAGCCCTGCTCTCTGATGGGTAAGAAGTGTGCCGACTTGGTGAGTCGATCAACAATCACCCAAATGGAGTCGTGACCTCTAGAAGTGCGTGGAAGTCCAGTCACGAAGTCCATATATATCCCGTCCCACTTCCACTCTCGGACCTCCAAGGGCTGTGCCAAGCCTGCTGGTACCTGATGCTCTGCCTTCACCTGCTGGCAGGTGAGGCACCGTGAAACGAACTCTGCCACATCCTTCTTCATGCCCGACCACCAGTGCTATCGTCAGAGATCCTGGTACATCTTCGCCACTCCAGGATGTACCGCCAAATAAGAAGTGTGAAACTCTCTCAGCAACTCTTCTCGTAAAGCGACTGGTACCAAGGTACGTCCTCTGAAAAGGATGTCGTGCTCTGCTCCAAGGTAGAAACCATCAGGTGCCTGTCCCGAGGATTTCTGTGCACGCCGCGTCTCACAGTCAGTGTCCCCACGCTGTGCCTCTCTGACCCACTGTAGAAGTGGAGGAGAGAATATGAGAAACTGAAGGAAGGCTGCTCCGTCCCTATCCACGAAGGATATCTGCAAGACGGCTAGCTGCTCTGTCGCCTCCTCAAGTAGCTGAATGCCCGTCCTCCTACTGAGGGCATCGGCTACCACGTTCCCCTTCCCAAGAGTATAGACTATCTCAAAGTCATAGTCCTGGAGGAACTCGAGCCATCGCCACTGTCTCAGGTTCAGGTCCTTCTGCGAGAAGATGTACATGAGACTCTGGTGGTCAGAAAAGACTGTAAAGCGCTCGCCCATCAGATAGTGCCGCCATGTATTCAAAGAGAAGACCACTGCTGCTAACTCCAGGTCATGGGTAGCGTAGTTCTGCTCATGCAGCCTCAACTGACGGATACATAGGCAATAACGGCCCACTCCTACATCAGGACACATCCGAGTCCGGTCCTTGATGCATCGCAGTAGACTACCTATCCAACTCCCTCCTCAGGCAACCTCAAGATAGGTACACTGGTCAATCTCTGTCTCAGCTCCTGAAAGCTCTGCTGACATCTGTCCGACCACACAAAGGGTTTCCCCTTCTTCGTGAAAGCTAAGAGTGGCACCACAACTCTGGAGAAGTCTGGCAATAATCTCCAATAGTATCCGGCTAGACCCAAGAAACTCCGCACCTCCGTCACGCTCCTAGGCGGCTCCCAAACTAGCACTGCCTCGATCTTCACGGGATCCATAGAAACTCCCGCCTCAGAAATGACGTGCCCCAAGAAGTGGACCTCACGTAACCAGAACTGGAACTTTGAGAGCTTTCCATAAATCTGGTTCTCTCGGAGTGTGTCTAGTACAACCCGCAAGTGGTAGGCGTGCTCCTCCTCTGTGGTCCAGTACACCAAAATGTCGTCGATGAAGACCATGAAAAATCGATCGAGGTATGGCTGGAAGATCCTGTTCATGAGGCTCATGAACACTGCTGGAGCATTGGTTACGCCGAATGTCATAACCAAGAACTCATAGTGGTCATACCGACACCTGAAGGCCGTCTTATGCACGTCCTCGTCTCGAACTCTGAGCTGATGATAGCCTGACCTGAGGTCTATCTTCGATATCCACCGTACTCCCTTGAGCTGATCGAAGAGGTCATCAATCCTCGGTAGTGGATACTTGTTCCTCACTGTCACCTGGTTCAGGCGACGATAGTCGACACACAGTCGCATGCTCCCGTCTGCCTTCTTGGCGAACAATATCGGGGAAGCCCAGGGTGAAACACTGGGTCGGATGAACCCCTTACCCTGCAAATCCTCCAACTGTACCCGCAACTCTCGAAGCTCAGTGGGGGCTATCCGATATGCTGGAGTGGATATCGGGGCTGTCCCGGGGTAAAGATCAATATAAAAGTCTACCTCTCTGCGATGAGGTAACCTTGGAACGTCGTCGGGGAAGACGTCCGCATACTGATCCACCACTGTAGGAAAACTAGGACTCTGCACGTCCACTGCTCCAAGGATGAGGCTAGCCAACTGATGAGTGATGGGCTGCCCTCTCCTCTGCGTGAGTCCATCCTATACTGCAAAGGATCCCTTATCGCCGGTGAAGGTGAACCTTCTCCCGTCGGTGCGCACACATCGCACCTTGCGCCTAAAACAGTCAATCTGAGCATGGACTGTAGATAACCAATCCATGCCCAAGATGACGTCGTAAGGCCTCGACGCTGCTACAAGAAGATCCCAGCCGATCCTCTCGCCTCCTAGAGTAAGCTCACACTGCCGGCACCAGTGCGTAATCATCGAGTCTGCTTCTATAGGGGTCTCTAGCCGTAAGGATCGAGCCAACGACTCTGTCGGAATCTCCGAGCTCCGAACAAGGGCATCGGCTATGAAAGAGTGACTCGCTCCTGTGTCTATAAGAACTACAGCAAGGGTGGAATAGACACAGATCGTACCTTGAATCATCTCTGGCACGCCGTGGTCATAGGCCTCCGCTGCCTGGAGTTGTGCCTGTCTTTGCCCGCCAGCTCCCTGTGGTCGGGGAGGACCTCCTGGGGGTGGTGGTGGCAGAGCCTCAAAGCGTCGTCCACCACCTGCTGCTCGGCCAGCTCCTCTGCCTCATCCGCCTCCTCCCTGCGGACTGCCACGATCGACCCTCTGCCTCTACCTGGGTGTCCCCTCCACCGTCTGCTGCTCCTCGGTACGACGGGTCGGGAAGTCACGAGCCATGTGGCCCTGCCCGCCACATGCGTAGCACTTCCTGCCTCTCGGAAGACTGGCTTCGCGCTGTGTGCCCCGCACTGCTGAGCCAGTGTCCCGAGGTTGTCTGCCGGAAGGTCTGGTCTGCCTGGAACCCTGAGTCATCCATCGGCTACCAGCTGCCAAAGACTCTGCTACCTGCCGCCCTGCGGTAGGTCTCGCTGTGGACTCAGCCAGAAAGCTCTCGATCAGAAGGGATCGCTCCAGCACTCCTTCCTGGGTCGGGATGCTGAGGGAGATCAGCGATTCCCTGATCTCGTGTCTCAAACCCCGCTCAAAGGTCCGGGCCCAGAAGAAGGGGTCTCGTACCATGTCTGTCGAGTAGCGAGAAAGATCAGTGAACCTCGCCGCGTACTGGGCGACCGTCAAGCTGCCCTGCCGCAGCTGAAGAAGCTCCTGAATGCGCACCGCACGGAGGGTGGCTGGTACGAAATCTAAGCGGAAGAGGTTCTCAAAGTCCGTCCAGATGAGAGATCCCACATCGTGTACCTGGAGAATCAAGATCCACCATCGGCCTGCTGCTGCATGCAGTAGGCTCGCCGCGAGGATCACCATGAGGTCTGCTGGTGTTCTCACTAGCCTGAAAACTTGGACGACCGCCTCCAGCCAGTCCTCGGCTGCCTGGGGGTCCGTCTCCCCACGAAACCTGGGTGGTCACTGGCACTGGAACTCGTACAGAGCTCCGAGGAGACGTGCATCGTCTGCAGTCGGTGCTGGAAGCATCGGGGGCTCGGCGTGTAAAGGTACCACTGGTGCCTCTGCTGTCAACGGGCCCTGTACCGAGGCCTCATCGCTCGGTGGGCTGTCGTTGCGCTCTACTCTCGGAACCCTAGCTGGTTTCCATCGTGGGGCCATCTTGAAAAAGAAACAAGTGCGCCACTGTCAGAACAGTATACCTGGTGAGCTGACACAAGTAATCACAAAGAAAACTTGAAACACACATGCAATCAATGTTTTCGTGCATTAAGTCGTAAATCAGAAGTCAGGGTCCTGGTGTACGGATACGTCGGCCACCGCACCAACATTGGACTCCCTGGACTGATAACCACACCCAATACGCTAAACACGATTGCTTCAAAATGAAGAAAGATCAGAGTCTGCGGTAGAACCGACCACCTCTGATACCAATTTGTCACGACCCGTCCTCAGGGCTCGTGCCGTGACTACCCCAAGCCCGCCTTCCATAGGCCAGGGGCTGGCGACTAGCACCAAGGCGTAAATCCCGGAAAAAGGGAATACATTTCCTTTGAAAAGTAAACAAGCACCACAGAGTAAGAAAGCAGAAAAGTAAACACTAAGTAAAAACTGTAACAAGCTTTGCTGAAAGTAAAAGGGGTCGGAAATACAAGCCCAACTGTAAAGTACAACTGAAAAGGGTAAAACAGCAACTGAAAGGTAATGTCGTAGCGTCGAGTCGTCCTCTGAAGGTCCCACCTGAAGGGTGGGTACATATAGCCTCCACATATCCTCGGTCCAGCCGTCCGCTTCGAGTACGTCCCGCCCAGTGGTCCACCTCCAGGTAACGTCCTACTCCGCACGCCTCCACCTCGATCAGTGTTGCCCGTCGTCTGCGACCAACACCATGAAGTGCGGGCATAGCCCGTGTAGGGGTGAGTATAAGCTACTCAGTAGGGACCCTGAGACCCCCGAAGGTCTCTCGAAATCCACAAAGGATAATCCACAATGAAAAGATACAATCACGAAGTAACAACTGACACTGGTTAGGTATATGCCCATACATATACCTAATTCATCAATTCCCGTTCGGCTCCAACGTCCGAGCCCAAGAACAGCCCAGTCCACACAGGAAAGTAAAAACGTATACCCACACAGGATAGCACAACACAATCCACAAAGGAGAGTAAACAGTCATCCACATAGGATAGCTCAACAAAATCCCCAAAGGAGAGTAAACAGTAAATCCACACAGGATAGCTCAACACAATCCACGAAGGAGAGTAACACAAAAGATTCAGCTCACACAGGTATACTTCTTCAGATGACGATAAATATGATCACTGATCCAGCTAAGTTGTCGGACCCAAAAAGGATCGATAGGTAACTAACCCCCGCAAAGACCCACACAGGATCAGGCCCACAAAGGACCTGTAAGCGCTGGCTCACACAGAACCGCTGAGCGCTGAACCACACAGGATCAGACCCACACAGGATCGGGCCCACACAGGACCTGTAGCACTGATCCACGTAGGATCCCTGAGTGCAGTAGTCGTCGCAGTCCACTGAGGATCTCTGCACGGTCGTCGTCGCAGTCCACTGAGGAACTCTGCACAGTCGTCGCTGTCGAAGTAGCAGTCGCAGCCAGCTCTAGGGTTCCCGCACACAGCAAGCTCGTTCGGGAGGGTCCGCTCCACGAGCCGAGAGGCTGATACATCAACTGACACAAAGTCCGAAGTTGATGTATCCAAAAGTTCTGTATCGTCAACATGAACTCAACGTCGCAGATGACGCGTCAATCGGACGCCCGGTCTGAGAGTTATTGGCTTTTTCGTCCGAGGGGCCCGGTTGGTTTTTAAGGCAAAACCAACCCGACCGTACTCCACCTGCATCCAAACCTCGGGCGGAGTGAGCCAAAATATCCGTCTCACTTAGAGGAATACAACAAAGCTGACGGCACGTCAATCGGACGCCCGTAGCTCATGATATGAGTGTTTCCGCTCCGAGGGCTCGGTTGGTTTCGTGTACGAACCTACCCGGCCGAACTCAAAGTATTCTAAAACCTTGAGTGCAATATAATGAAACGACCGCCTCGATCCAATGATCGCATTGCCGCTGACGGAGCATCATTCGGAGGCCCGTAGCTCAAGTTACAGGCATTTGATCGAAAATGGTCCGAAGATGGGGGGTCCGGGCCCAGGCCGACCCGGCCCGACCCCCCCTGGGTCTGCCGAATCGGGTCGACCCCAACCGGGTCGACCCAACCTGGTCCCACCAGGCCGGCCCCGGTCCGGCCCGACCAGGGCGCGGCCCGGCCGGTCGGAACGGCCTGGCCCGGCAAGGCCGGGCGGCCGAGCGCATGGGTGCCGCGGGGCGCTGCCCCCGCGGTTTGGAGATGTCGCGGCCCCGTGTTGGGGCCGCGCTGGAGAAACGGACACGGCTATCGCCGCGTCCCGTGCGGGCGAGCTGGACCCGCGCGGCAGCGGGTCCGCTGGGCGCCGCGCCGGCGACCCGCGCCGCCGGCCGCTTCCGCGGGCCACCGGAGTTGCTCCGGTGGTCTGTTTTCCTTCCCGTCTGCGCCGTTGTCCCTCCCGAGTTCCGTTCTTCACTGCGGGATCAACAAACTGCCCTTGCCTCACGTTTTTTCATTGCCTTCCAAATCCGCACAACCACGAAGAACGACGGAGGATTGTCGGGCCGTGTTCGTTTGGCCCGCAACCTCCGTGTTAGTTAACAACAACGGGAGAAAAATAATTCAACACATGAAACAACAATTTTAATAAATTAAAATTGTTCATTTGAATCTGGTTCTTTAATTTAAAGAAACGTTCACGGGAATAAGGGCATTTCCAAAACAAAATCCCTACCTCGTCAAGTCGTCGTCGCGGGTTCTTCGCGGATTTGAGGATTGTCGCGTCGTCGTGGTATCCGGCATCGCGTCGTCACGGAAGGGTGTCGCGTCGACGAACTCCGAGGTTCAAGAACAAAAAGATTTAATTAAAAATAATTAAATACTTCTGAATTAAAAACCACAAAGGAAAAAAAATAAAAGAAAATCGAAACCCTCACCTCAACGGATGATCGAAGGTTTTTGTCGCGGAGGAAGGAACGTCGCAGAAGAACGTCGCGGGAGAGGAAACGTCGGCTTCGCGGAACATGGCGTCGCGTCGTCGATTTCTGCGGGTTCGGCATTCTCCGACGGAGGCCGGCGTTCTTCGCGTTCTTCGCCTTCTTCGCGTTCTTCGCGAAGAAGGGTGAAGGCACAAGAACCTCTGTCAAAAACCTCTCAACGAGTAATCCTCCAAATTTAATGTTGGTCTTATTTTATTATTACGCCAACAAACGAAAGAGAGGTAAGTAACGACCCATTAATTTGTAGAATTAATTCAACAAAAGAAACTGCCAATTTAATTCACGAATAAAACCGCCCAATTAAATGGTGCGTTAAGAATTTAAGAAAACGCATCAGTTGACTTTCATAATGACGGGTTTTCGCAGGTGCGTTACTTAGCGGAAAAGAAACGGCGGGGCTCGTGCGGGCCCCACCTCACAAATATCCTACCAAGAGGGTATGATATTTCTGAATAGCATCCTATCCGGATCAACTCAGCTTAAGCCGCTTTTAAGTGACTTCAAGTGGCTTCCAAGTTGCTTAAGTGAAATAAAATAATGTTTGTCGAACAATTATTTTATTTCTTAACTTTAAGCCCGAAAATTAAAAACCACACCCGAGCAAACGCAACTCCGGAAGAGGCGTTTCTAAGCAAATACCGGCGCTGCGATTTCATCGGTGCCCTCAGAATTCGATTCCGGGAAACGGTTCAAAAGTTAGAAAAACCTGCTCGTCCATTCACTGAACGTACCCGAGCCAAACTTCAGAAAATGATTCCGGGCACACCAGTCCTCAGAATCAGGTTCCGTCAGAAACTGCGCTCTTGTAAAATTCCAAAGAAAATTAAGAAAAAAAATTTCGTTGAAATTTACGGGTCTTTACAATATGAAAATTAAAACTAGTTCCATGCAAAAAAATTATGGACATGAAACCCATGTACATGCATAGAATTTAGAACAAACAATCTTGTGCATGAATAACATATATACCCCATGATTTATCTATCATTAAAAAAATCCATTTGAGGGAGATATAAGTCCCATATATCACCTAATGAAAACCGTACATATTTTTTCCACAAGAACATAATTAATCTACCATATTAGAACCTATGTAATTAAATGGATTAATTAAACATCATTCAATCAAAACATAACCCATGGAAAAGATATAAGTTTCATAAATATCATCACATCATATAAATATACCATTATTAGAAAAAATAAAAATGGTTGCATTGAATAATATCCCCATTAAAAAATAAGTAATTTTAAAAAATGTTATCATATAAGGAAAATAATTTTTAGAGATAACATGAAAATAATTCTTAAGGAAAATATCCTTTCAACTTTGAAAATGTTTTCTTTTCTTAAAAAGACACAAAATTTAAAAAAAAACGTTTTCATTGAAAATAAAATATTAATAATGTAAAGGAAGCTTAGAATAATTAATAATTAATAATTTCTGAAAATTATTTTCACGACATAATAGTTGAAAAAACATTTCTTCTATACTTTTTTCAGAAAGTCACAAAGTACCTCGTTTGGAAAATAATAAATAATAAATTCAAACTATATTATAAAATTTGAATATGGGTAAAAATAAAATTAAAAATCCGTAGTATAATAATAAAAAAATTAAAAAAAATAAAACATGTACATTGAAAAAAAATATTCCCTAAATGATACATAAAACAAAACACACAAATATTGATGAGATTGTGAAATAAAATATTGTCACGTTACAAAAAGTATAATTGTATGGACCATGAAAGAAAAAATATTATACAGACATGTAAATAAAAATATATTGAGTATAATACTCATAAAATACATTCATGTTATGTATATACACCGCTTAGAATAAACAAGTAATGTATAAGGCATGTGTCCCATAGAAATAAGAGTGATACATAAATCCATTACTAGTTGAGTAACTTTTGAATCATGATCCCCATGAAAGAATAAAATAAATTGAATTTTTTAATATAATTAGATATATTAAATTAAATAATAACATTTCATAATGATTTATATACACCCAGGAACAATAATAAGTGATGACTATCTCTTATATCTCACAGAAATATAGTGAGACGAGAAATCTCTGACCTTATGTCTTGAATCTTGTAGTACTCATGAAAACCACCTATATAATAAATATAATATTACTATAAATCAATTAAATAACAATATTCATATATATATATATAATACCATATATTACATACTTATGACTTTATATTACCTTCTTATTAACAATTACATGTTTAAGTAATGTTTTGGGTAATAACCGTTTTTTCTATTAAATGTTTAGACTTTTAAATATTTATCCTTATTCTTAGATTATGATTTAATTATTTAAGTAACGATAGAAATGAAATAAATATATTATATATTAATTATATATGTATTTATTATTATTTATAAAATATAGAAATAGAAAATGAAATACACTATTCAGGGGGATGGTAAGTCGTACGTACGCATGAACGATGCTTCCATTTCATGTTGTATAGGAAGAAAGTAAATGGAATATAAGAATATATATAATATAATTATATAATAATTATTATTTAATATATATCATATAATATCAATAAACCCATACATAATACATTCCATTTAATCTGTGAACAAGTCGCATCGCTTTGAGGAGGTGGTAGTCCACAGATCCACAAATGAAGTAGTCGTATTTCCAAAAAGTGTAATGCATAATGGTATGATTTCTATAATTTTCAAAGAATAATAATTACATAATAATTAACATATATATCATATAAAAAATTATTTTCTATCGTGAATCCCAACCATGAGAGGTGGAAAAGGAAAAATGAACAACATCATTTCATGAGGCGGTAGTTCTCCATACACTTGAGGGGTGAGTTCATTACCCATTTGATGGAAGTTGGTGTGTGTGTGTGTGTGTTTGTATAGGTTTAACCCTTAATATAATAAAATCTAAGTATATTTAGTATACTTATTTTATTATATAAACATTAAATAAAAATAATTTTAGGGGATAAGGAAGAAATAAAACAACAACGTTCGTTGATGAATGTCACCTCTTCTTTGGGAATCTTCTTTGGGAATGTTCTTTTGATTTGAAAAAAAGGAATCATTGATTTAATTTGTTCCAAAATTAGTGACATTATGATGATGGGAGGTATTTTGGTAGTATATTTAGATATATTATGGTCTAAATAAATAGGTTCTTAATTGTGATGAAAAGATAAGTATATGTGTAATTTTATAAGAGAGGGGAGGGAACTTTTGGAATTTTTCAAAATATTAAGTTATAATAAATTATATATCAATACAAATATTTCTAAAAAGAAATTTATTTGAATATATGGTATAATAATGTCGTAATATCACCAACCAATATAGTTTAGACAAGATTATATTTCACTTTAAACCTTATCATTTTAATTATCCCTTTGTTATGCTATTTTAAGTTCATATATGGTAACAATGTTTTTAATATTAATAGGGTTTAATTTTTACATATAATGTTTAAATATGAAAATAAATTTTCCATTTATGATATTTTATACCATATATAATCCTATTTTCTTGATTTAATATTTTTTAAATTTTTATGAAATTTAATAACACATTATTTTAATAAAATATCATATGTTTCAATTTTAACATTATTCATAACATTGACATTAAGATAACAAATTCAGTAAGATTATGTAAAAAACATTTAATAAAAACATAATATGTTATATTAACATATAAAACTCTAGTATGACATTAATTATTTAAAATTATATTATTTTTAATATTTCTAATATCATTTATTGATTGTTTAATTTATTGAGTAGTTACTACATCATCCGTTTGTAAATATATATGATAAAAAATTCTTCACTAAAAAATAAAAACAAAATCTATTATATAGATAAATATTTTATATTGAATAATAATATATATAGGTGATAATATATTCTATTTTACCTCTTGTAAAAAATATTATACTTATTAATAGTTTGACTGTCACATTTTGTCACTCCCTTTTAGTTTAATAATATATATGTCATTTTTAAGGGACATTTTATATTAAATTACTAAATTTTGATCTTTATTTGTTATTTTTTGAATTAATTTAATTAAATAACATTTGGGTAAGTGTTATGGTGGTTTTATAATATTTATAATATTTTTTTACCCTTAATTACCAGATTTAACATTAACCGTGGTAATACAAATTACTAAAGATACTATTCATACTATCTAAAAATAAAAGGGACATAATTACGAAATTTGATTGTTATAATTACAAATATTAAATCCATTTTCCAAAATCCTAAACAAATAATTTAAAGAAATTAATTTAAAATTCATCCCGTTGATGGAACTAGAAAACAAATTATTAATCTGAAAACGTTTAAAAGATACAAATGTTTTTATACTAAAATATAATATGAAATTAATTATAATGGATTAAATTGGATTAAACAATAAAAAATTTATTAAATTATAATTTAAAATAAAGTAAAAAATATAATTTTACAATATAAATATGTTAGATGATAAATTATTTTTGAATTAAAATTCAGTATTTTTCATTATTGGTCAAAATTAGAAATTGTTTAAAAAAAATACTCATAGTACACCCAATGTAAATTTTGATATCCATATTTCAGAGAATAAGTTTATTCTATCAAATAGAATATATAAAATTGTAAAAAACTACATTTTAAATAAGTATTCCGTCAAAAGGTTGCAAATCTACCTTTTAAAAAATAATTCTTTTATGTATAAAATTAGAATTATTTTAATATCATATCTAGAAAACACAACAGATGAATGATAACTATTAGGTTTAATATTATATATATATATATTTAAATAATATATTCTAACCAGAGTTATTTTTTTATTTATTGGTATAAAACACACTTCATCACATTTAAATAATTTTTTAGATACACATTTCCTTATATTTAAAAAAGAATTTTACCTTAATTTATAATTAATTGGTCAAAGAATTGTGTATAAACAATAATTTATTAACTTAGTTAATCCTTCTCATTCCTTCTATTCTAACAGTTAGGATTTAATTTTTTATTTTAAAAAAATAAAATAATAAAATATAGTTTTTTAGAAACTTAGTATTGCATGTAAAGAAAGCTAAGCTAGAGTTGTGTGCTGTGAAATGTTAACTTGGTGTAGAATATAATGCAAGACATCAAATAAATTAAATTTATTTTGAAAAAAAGTTCATGAAAACCTTGGGGTTATATTTTATCCCCTTTAAAATTAATTTATCCCTTGAAATTTATCATTCTAATAAAAACTAATGCAGATACTTTTACCACATCATATCCTCAAGTTACCATAGAGATTCATAAAATTGTTGGTTTTCTATAGAAAACATAACTGTCTGAGTGGTCTTATATTTTAGTACTATATCTATACAATCTATAATTTCTAGGATTTTTTCTTCATATGAAGGATTTTTCTCTAATAGTACGACCTTTATGTTTTGCACATGTGAAAGACCATGTCTCTAAATACTCACAAGAGATACATGGAATAGATCATGAACATGATATAGATTTTTTGGAAGTGATAATGGGTAAGATATCAATTGAATATGATCAATAATTTAAAAAGGAAACTGCATCATTGAAATTTCAAATTACACTTAAAAAATCAATGGTGTATATTTGAGAATTTTATTGTTGGAAAACTATATCATAAAAAGTGTTAATAAAACTTCTTCTCAAACATAGTGAAAGTAAAATAAGAATATAACCACATAAATAGGGTTAATAGAAAGAAAAAACATTGACATAAAAGGGAATCCCAACAACCATGTTTTTATGGAGAGTGATATAGATCATGGTCAATATAAAAATAATTATTATAGAATGATAAATATATAATGATATAAGGGACTGTTTTATTAGTATAAAATTAAGGTACTGTGATAAAATTTTTGTTTCCATATACTTTCATTAATTTGATGAATTGTCCAAAAAAATTAATTTCTAGATTTCATTCCATTTTTATCCAAAATCTCATATATTCGTTGTCCCTTGATCAATTTATAATATGTCCCATACTCCAAGAAATGGGGGTTAAATTGTAATACCTAATGAACTAGCGGATCATAAGATAAATAATGATATTATAATCCATTCCTTCTATATCTGGTTATCATCACAACCAAATGGTTTGTACATGTTGTCCAATATTTATAATTCATAATAATAATCTAGAAAACCTCATCCAAATGTCAATTTAAACAATTTTATAAATAACAACCCTTATAGAACCTCTATAAGAATAAAATCTTGGTCATTCTAAAAAATCTCACTAAGCATAGAATTTATCCCTCAAAACACATGATGTAGATCTTAGTTTTCCCATAAAAAACATGTGAAGGACACTATCATGTTTTCTATTGAAACATTGTAATAACATGAATTTCCATAAATGCATAATGAAAACATTCCTATTTTTAAAAAAATTAATTCTTTCTGCATACCATAAATCAAAAATTTCTATCAACTAGATCCATGATATCATTAAACATTTTTTTATAATATCAAACCCAATATCATTAATACTATCCCATTTATTTTATCACAATAAAACATTTATATATTTGGTAATCCAAATATCATACACAGACTATTATTAAATTCCAATACATAAATATTAAATCATTGAACCACTTAGTTGTTATACTCCATGTCTCCAATAGTTATCACGATATATTTCAAATTGTATTTGGATTAAAGAGAGTTCTATGGCATATCATCCATATTAACCATTATATAGAGACATTGATTTACATACAAGAAAAAATATATTCATTTATATCACTAATGTGTGAGTGGTGCATTTTGTTGAGATTTACCTCAATTTAATTAATTTATTGGTATCCTTATATCACTTTGACACACTTTTTCTTTATGGTCAGGATTCCCACACTTGAAGTATCTTCTTTCTTTCTTTCAATAATTCCCATGAGTTCTCTTTTGCACATTTTTTAATGTAGGAGGTTGAAATTTTCTCTTCCCTCCGTGTGGAAAACCACTAATGTTACCATTAAACTCAAGAATCCACTTATAATCATCACATACTTGAGTGTTACCAACTTCCATTCCAATGTTAAGTGCTCACCGAATGATTTCTTCGTAGATTTGTATGTTTCTTATGTACAAGGCCTTTTAATGAATTTATTTCATGCCCCCAAATAATCTATAGATTTTTCTTTCAGGGATAATTATTAGACCAAAATTTTACCTTCAAAGTCTTGTAAAATTATATTAATTTATAGTAATTGATTCATCATTCTTTTGATTAAACTCAAGGAATTAATTCTCCATATTATTTCATTGAATATTATGGAAGTATATACTAAATAATATCCCATTAAACTCTTCTCCTTCCATATATTCTATTTATTATTATTCACTAATTTTCTAATTAAGATTCCATCACTAATCAGCCTCACCTTCCAAATGATAAATATATAAATCTACTTTTTTATGTTCTAAACACTGAAGGAATGCAAATATATTTTTAGTTTTATCAATCTATTTTTCATCAACAAGTGGATATTAAGGCCCACTAAAAGAAGGTAGATGTTGTCTCATGAAGGAATATAGCAAATATTGTTTCCTCCTCTACTCATTTGGAATTCCACGATGATTCATATCTTGTGTAATTTTTGAACATTGCCAACGTCATTAACATGGGTTTTTTGGGTTTCATCAATTGACTAAAACCCTAAAGAATAATGTGAGAAACACTAATAAGAGTGGTAAAACCCCATAATCAAAGGAAATTAACTATAATATTTAAATCTAGGACACCATAGGTTTATTCCTATGTTATTCATGATTATTATGAAAACACTCGTATTATAACCTCTGGTTAAACATTTCCTTCGAGATATCCCAAGACATATCTATAGAAATTTATCTAGGGATATTACTGTATTTCTATCAACCTAGTTTTTAATGGTTGACTAATCATTTTCTCGGATACGAACTATAATAACCGATGATTTTCATACATAGACATTACATCAATTTTTAAGAACATTTCATACCTTATACAAACACACTTCCATAAAACATATTATATTATTTCTTTTAGAAACTTGGTATATAAACTTCTTGTGCAGTGTAATATATTCAATTCTTCCCACAAAGATCATTACCCTTAGTAAAACTACTTAAAACCTTTTCTTATGACCTATATAAAGGAAACATATGAAAAGGGTGAGCATATATTCTCAGTAAGGGTAAACAAGGAAGATATCTAAGTATATATATGATCAAAGGGTATGAGTATGTAATAAAAACATTAAAATATCATACCCTACATATAAAATATTATAATCATGAATCACAGAATAAATATTTGTATTTTATAAGGCATGAATCAAATGGGAAACCAATAACCTAATCCATGAGAACTAAGCATTGATATAAGATATGGAAGTGTGTAATACAAATAAACTTTTAACTTTTTTAACATGTATTAACAGAAAAATGTACACTCATTAAATTATGGACATGAAATCAGACCCTTGCATGAATATATTGATATTAATCCCAAGCCTGGGCATAAAATGTTGTACATGACAACTTGGTCCACACAAATAATTGTAAACTTGACTTTCGGTTCATGCAAAACATATATACCTCATGAGTGATCCATATTTACCCAATTCATTAGAGCGAGATATTGTTCCCACCCATCATAATATTAAAACCATACATATTAGTTCCACAAAATCATAAATCATTAATCGTATTAGAACCCATTGAATTAAATTGATATTATAAATATAATTCAATCATAACATATCCCACAGAAAAGAAACAATTTTCCAAAATATCATTCCATCATAAAAATAAACCATTCTTAGAAACAATAAAAATGGTAGCATTGAATCATCTCCCTAGTAATAAATTAGTAACATAAAATATTTTTTTCTTAGATGGAAAATAATTTTGAGATATCACTTGATAATAATACTTGAGAAATAAATTCTTTCTTATTTGAAAACTTTTTCTTTTCCTAAAATGTTGTAAAATTTTAGAAGAATATATTTCATTTGAAAATAAACATATAATATTGTAAAGTAATCTTCCAATCATTAAGTAATCATGAGAGTGTAAAATTATGTGAATTCTATATAAGTTAAAAAACATTCCTTTTATACTTTTTCTGGATAATCTTCAATGTTCCTCATTTGGACAGTGACAAAAATATTTATTTCTAACAGTGTAATAAAAATTAAAATTTGAGTAAAAATAACTTTAAACATCAAAGGTAGAAGTGTAAAAAATTATTTTTTTTAAAAAACAAGTAATATGTATATAAATATTCCCCAAATGGAAACATAAAATAAAAAAGTCCCTAATATTTATGAAATTATTAAATAAATACATGTCACTTTACGATCAGTTGAATTTTATGTCCCATGAATGAAATAAAAATATGTGGATATTAAAATACCATATTATTCTGGATATGAGTCATACAATACATTCATGGGTAGTATATACACCATGTAATGGAAATAAGTAGTGTAAAAGGCATGTGTCCCATAGAATTAAGGGTGAGACATGAATCTCTTACTACTACAATAACTATTAAATTATTATCCCCATGAATGATTAAAATAAATTGAAACATTTAATATAATTAAATATATTAAATACATGATATAGAATAAAATAGAGAATTATATACACCAAAAAACAAGAATATGTGGTTATTATAGCATATATCTCATATAAATAATCTGTGGCGAGAAATCGCTTACCTATTGTCTTGAATCTCGTTTTACTCATTAAAACCTCCTGTGTAATATTTATGTTTATTATACATATATTTAAAAACCATCTTCATATATATAATTCCATATATGAATTAATAATGAATTTATATTACCTTATTATTACTAATTTATGTTTTGGGTAATAACTTCTCGGTTTAATGTATATGTTTTGACTTGTTATTCTTGTTCCTCATATTTAGACTATGATTTAATTATCTAAATAATTAAAACCATTATATAAATATCATATATATTGTTTATATATTTATTTATGGTTATCTATAAAAGATATAAATAGAAGATGAAATACATGTTTCATATAGATGGTAGGTCATACATACACACGAATGCTGCTTCAATTTCATATCATATTGAAAGAAAGAATTAAAGTAAATGAAATATACTTATATATATATATATTATCATTCCAGTACACTTATAATTTCATATATATCATATGAATTCACTAAAAATATCCTTAATAAATTTCATGTAATGTGTGAATGAGTCACATCGCTTTGAGAAGGCGGTAGTCCACAAGTACACAAATTATGTTATCGTATTTCCACAAAATAAAAATAACGAAGTTATGTTTTATTTAATATTTACATAAGTATAAACAAATACTTAATACAGTATATATTTATATGTAATATAAAAACATATATTTCATTATACAATCCAACCAAGAGAGGTGGTAGTGAAAAAATGAACAATATCCTTTCTTGAGGCGCTAATTCACTGTATATAAGAATGGTATGTTTGTTACCCATTTGATTGAAGTGTGTGTCAGTGTAGGTTGGACGCTTTATATAAAAACATATCATAATATTTAGGATAGTTATTTTATTATATAAATGGAAAATAAAAATAAATTAAGGGTTTTATGGAAGAAATAAAACAACAAGGGTCGTTGATGAACATTACCTATTCTTTGGGTATCTTCTTTACATTTCAACAAAGTAACTCCATTTTTTGGATTTATTCCAACATAAAGGCCTCTTGGATAAAGGTAGAGATGTTGGGAGGATATTTATATTGAATTTGGACGAACCAAAGAGGGTCTTATTTTTTATTATATTATAATGATTGTTGTCCTTCTATGAGATAGGGGAGGGACACTTTTTAATTTTTTTAAAAAATAAATTTATAATAAACTATATATAAATAAAAACACATAAAAAATAAATATAATCTAAGATAAGATATGATTATGTTTTAATTTCATCAAGAAATATATTTTACATATATTTTATATCATTTTAAACCTTATCAATTTCAATAACCCTTTGTTATGATATTTTAATTTTTTCTCTGGTAACAATGTTTGTAAAATTAATAAGATGTAATTTTTACATATAATGTGTCATTTGGACCAAAAATTGAGAATATAAGATATATTTTACCATATATCATCCCTTTTTCCTTATATAATATTTTTTATGATTTTTAAATAATTTAATAAAATATTATGTTCATAAAATATCATAAGTGTCAATTTTGACACTATTCATAACATTGACTTTAAGAAAATAAATCCAGAAATATTACTTCTAAAAAAGTCATTTATTACTCTCATAATATGTAATATTAACCTATAAAATTTGATCAACATCATAATTATGTAAGAAATATATTTATATTAATATTTATAATATCATTTAATTGATTGTTTCATTAACTAAGAAGTTACTTCATCATCATTTTGTAATTATTTATGATAATTATAACATTAAAAAAATTAAAAAAATTATATTAAGTAAATAAATTTTTTTCCATTTATAATAATATATATAATATATTATATATTATGTTTTACTACATGTTAAAAATATTATACATAATTAAAGTAAGAGTGTGAGATTTTGTCACTCCTATTAAGTTTAATAATATTTAAGTCATTTTCCAGAAAAATTATCCATTAATTTTTTTGATTTTTGTCATTATTTGTTCTAGGTGGAATTATTTTCATCCAATATAATATGTGTAAGTTTTAGGGTGGTATTTTAATATTTATAATATTATTTTCACCCTAAATTACATGATTTACCCTTAACCATGGTAATAAAAATTACTAATGTTACTATTCGTATTGTCCCAAAATAAAAGGGAACTAATTAATAAATTTGGACCTCCCGACTGAAAATATAGAATGAATTTTTCACAATTATAAACCCTTAATTTTCTAATATTTCTTTAAAATTAATAACATTGACTGAATGAGGAAACTTGTTTTTAATGTTAAAATGTTCAAAAGATTGAAACGTTTTTATATCCAAATTAAATTTAAAATTGATTCCAATTACCTTAATTGAATTAAATAAAAAAAATTATTTAATTATGAATTAATGTAAATTATAAACATAATTTAACTATAAAATTATGTTATAAGAAGAAATATTTTTGAATTAAAAATCATTATTTTACACTATTCATCAAAACATGAAACTTCTCAGAAAAATACCAAATGGTCACCCAGAGTAAATTTTTATATCAGGATTTCAAATTAAAATTTTATTTAGTAAAATATAATTTATAACGGTTTAAAAAACTATATATTAAAACAGTGTTCCATTAAAAGGTGGGAAAACATCCTTTTTAAAACAATCAATCTTTTATTTGAAAAATTTAATTTTTTTTCTTTTATCATGTCTAAAAAATACATAATATAAATGTTAAACAATAGAATGAATATTATATATACATATATCATTAATATAATCCAAAACAAATTTATTTTTTTTATTAATTTGTATAAAACACAGTTGGGTGCATTTAAATATTTTTTTAGACAAACATTTCATTTTATTTTAAAAAGATTTTTACCTTAATTTATAATTAATTGGTAAATGAATTATGTGTAAACCATAATATTATAATTCTGTTAATATTATTTATACCATGCATTATAATGGTGAGGTTATTGCATTTTATTAGAAAAAAATATTTTAATATTTGTTTTTGTTTATAAAGTTATTGTTTCATGTAATGATACTAAGCAAGTATTCTATGTATTGAAAGCTTAAATTGGATTCGTATGTAATGTAAGATATCAACGAAATTTAATTTATTTACTAATAAGTTAATAAAATGTGGGTTGTTACATATACTTTGGAACTTACACACTCTACATTATCCTTTATGAAATTCATGATCCATGAGATCCTTTAGTGCATTTATGCTCCTCATAATAATTTAAGAGATTCACACTAACCCTCCATGCCACCATTGAAAACCATCCTTTGTCAACAATATCAGACCTTGTCAACTAACACAATCAACCCAAAAACTCCATCAAGTGAAAATTTATCCAATAAAAAATGAATCTCATTTAATGGATTTAAATTTTTTAATCAAAAAAATTAATATAATTTAAAAGGTTCATATTATTTTGTTTTCAAAATTCATCATAAAAAGTGTAAAATTTGGTTACCAGGGTTAAGGTTAAAATGGGTTTACTAGGGGTTAAACAAAGATATAATAGTAGGATTACCACCTAGTCTTTTCTAATTATTATTATTTGAATATATTTCATTATTTTATTATACTAAATTATAAATAAATTACATTGGTACCCACTTTCACATGAAGGTGATGTTATATTATTGAAAACTTTTATGTAATTCCATGTGTGTCACTCCCCTCTCTTATAAAAGGAGTCATCTTATACACATTTATTAATACATTTTAACAGTTATATATTAGTAAATGCCTACTATAAATCCATAATAAATTCATTAAATTCATCTTAGATCCCATGGTCTTCTCATAATACCAATTTTCCATGGCATAAAGTTCAATCCAAATGAGGTATCTAAAGAAGAGTAATAAATCTTAACTAAAATATTTTAACTTTATTTGTTCTTCCACCTCATCAAAACCAACTGTATCTATAAAAAATGATGAATATGGTATCTAAAATATATTATGATGTTATTATTTGTATTAAATAACCATTTCTTACCCCTACTACATCATATGGTAATTAAAATTATCACATGTGTATACATATGGACTACCGCCTCCACATAATTATATGATTTATTTTCCATCACCATCTTCCATGGTTAGTTATAATGATGAATTTAATTTTTATATAATATATTTTCAAAAAATATATGATTATGTAATTATTATATGTTATATAGATTCTTTACTCTACCATCAGTTGGAAAATGATAAGGTCGCTCGTGTATACTTGTAGACCTCCCCCATCGTGTTGCAATGTGATTTATTTTTCATTTCATCTTTAAATGGAAAATAATACAGATAAATTTAGTTAATATATATTATATTCATGATATAATAATTATTAATTATTATTTCTATATCTTTCTATTCATCCATTAAAAATTAGAAACATTACTCATCTGTACGTACAGACTACCATCTCTACAATGTTTTGATATTCATTTTTCATCACCACTATATATGAATGTTTATAAAAGTGTGTATAATGAATAAATATTTTACTTACGACATGATTAAAATTATTTAGATGAAATAAACATGATTATTGTGCAATAATAATAACTTCTTAACTAAATAATAAATGAGATATGAAACAATTAACACCAAGAAATGACAATTTTAATAGATATTTTTTAATACATGGGTTTTGAAATGATATAAGTGGATCATATATGAAATTATAAGTATTTATATAGTTCAAGTATATAATTTTAAAAAATATAGATTTTTATAGAGGATTTTAGATCCCTTATGAATCAAGTTAAGTTAAACATAAGGTAACGGTTCTAAAAAATCAATATTGTTCCAATGAGATATATTTGGTATTGTGCCCCAATTTATATTTAAGAGGTGTATATACTAACCATTAGACATGATATATCAGTGATAAATAATAATTAATTTTATTTAGTGTTAATGTTGAAATTATTTCTTCCAAGGGGTTTGGATTCAAAAGTTATCAATGTGGTAAGAAATTATTGCCTCAAATTGTCTTCTTTTGGAAATATGAAATATTATACATATATCTTCCTTTATGAGGTGTATCTACATGCCCATTAAATTTTTTTATCCAAAATATCATTATTTTCTTGGTTGTTAACATTTAATTTCTTGTTATTTCTTCAATGGGGGTTTATGAATCCCAAGTTTCCATATTAATTAGGGTTTTACGCTACATTCTAATTTTTATTGGGATGGATTGTGCTTAAATATATGATAATTAAATTATATGATCTATCTATCCCAATCCATATATATCTTGATATCTTATGTCTATATATAGAGACAATTTTTTTCTATTTAATTTTCCACTCTTTAAATACCCATGTGATAGAAATAATGGTTTTATGTAAACTGACATTATTTCTCTCTTCATTCAGGATTCATTTTCTTCCATATCCATATTTTATTTAAATAACATTCAATTTTTTTTCATTTATAAATGATTTTTTAATTCCATTTGAATCCATGTTTTAACTTCAGTATAAATATATAAATGCAATGTTTCTTGAAATTTTCCAAATGATGTATTTTTTACTTGTTGAAAAATGTGAAAAGAATCATTGATTCAATAAAAATAGAATGAATGGATTCTTATACTATCATGGAATCTATATTATTTATTGTAGTATAGAAATAATGATGTAGATGCTCAATATACAAGAGGGGGGGGGGGGTGAATTTTATACTTTAAAAATTCTTTTGGAACCTTTAAACGTAGTTGTGAATAACTATGGTTTCCTTAAGAAAAGGAAAGGGCTAACATTAACAAAGTTAAACTAAGAAAATTCACAACACCTATAATACCAGATGAAAACTTGGAAAGAGATTCTGAAAGTAGGTTCCGGGAGTATGGTTCTGGAAATTGAAACTTAACAAAAGGTTACAATATGAGATTCTACCTTATAGCGTATAGAATGTAAATGAAACAGAGTACAAGTAAGGAAGTATAATAAATTTATACTTTCCTTATAATAAAAAATGCAGCGGAAACCAACAAGTATTAAAACTACAAGTAACAAGATAAAAGTCATTTAACCCAAAGAAAATGGTATCCAACAACCTTGGATAAAGGTCCCTTGATTTATACTTTCAAGCAAGTCTATCTTACCCACACTAGGGTAAGCCCTCGATACGAAGATCGGAGCCTCTGTCTTGCTATCCCCGCAAGCCCTCAACTTCAAGGTAGTTGGTCACCTCTGTCTTCCTCAGCAAGGAAGCCATCAACTTCATGTTAGTTGGCCAGCTCTGTCTTCCTCAGCAAGGAAGCCCTCAACTTCAAGGTGTTGGAAACCTCTGTATTCCTATCCCCGGAAGTCCTCGAATGTAATCACCAACATTCAGAGTCTCACGAAGCTTTGAGAGTTAATAAGAGACTCTCTATCTAGAAATCACTTCAACATCTTGTATGAACAATGTTCAAGAGATGTAATTCATTAGTCATCAGTCATCATCGAGCTCTTTCAAATGAGCTCGTATTTATAGGCATGGTCAGCCTCCTTTCCAACGGTCATATTTTACATAAAAGTCGGAGGGACATGTACACGTGTAACATAACCAACGGTTAGTTTATAACAGAATAGACGACATCGTTTTATAACAAAATAAGTGAAATAGAATGTACGACATCGTTTTAAGTCTTAACTAAAAATTTCGGTGTGAATATCTAGAGTGAATGTTCAGAGTGTAAGAAAAATATTAAAGAGTAGACAAATTATAAAAGTGTAAGAAAAAGGAAAGTTTGGAGTCAAACCAAAAATAATTTTCGGAGTCTAAATAAATTCGGAGTGAATAAAACAAATATGATCATATTCTGTTTAGTAGGTGAATTCAGAATGAGAATTCGGAATGAGAATTCGTAATGAGATATTTCCTTAAGAACTCGTAATGATAATTCAGAATAAGAATTTGTAATGAGAATTTTTATCCAGAATTCGGAGTAGAACTTTATCAGATTTCGTATCCGGAATTCGGAATGAAACTTTATTATAGTTCTCATCTGGAATTCGGAGTGAAACTTCATTACGGTTCTCATTCAGAATTCGGAACCTAAAACAGACGCTTCATATCTAAGTTTCAAACGATTCCGAAAATATAGAAATGAATTCGAATCTTATACTTAAGAAATATATGAATGAAAATATGATAAGGATAATTTTTCTTACAAAAGCGATTTTCCTTATAAAAGCGATTTTCCTTATAAAAGAATTTTTCCTTAAAAAAGATATTTTCCTTAAAGACAAGGTGTTTGTGATTTTCAAAACAAGAAGGAATGGAAAAGTCATAAGGAAAACTTTATTGACTCAACAATCTCTCCCTTTTTGGAAAGCACAATCATCCTTACAAAAAATAAATTCTAAGAAGAATGAAAACATTAAGGCTTATCTCCTTTTTCTTTAAGGATATTGATGAATACGACTAACTCCCCCTTAGGCTTTGAAACTCTAAGGATCATATTCTAGGTTTCCAGAATGACATTTCATTACGAATAAGAAAGGCTTCTTTAATGAGAAAATCCCCCTTAGATAAACTCTATTAGAGTTTGTTTTCTTTCTCACCCTTTGTTAAGATTCTTTTTTCCTTTATTAGGATTATTTTCTTTCTCCCCCTTTGTGATTTTCAAAAAGAATTCAAGGGAATGAAAAATATAATAAGGTACCTGAAAAATTAGTAGCAAAAACAAAAGAAACGAGCAAGCACAAATTTTCATTAAGTTTGAAAGCTCGGCAACAAGGAAAATTAGATACAACAAAAGATCATATCTATCTATTTTGGATCTTTTTCCTTCGCCATGAGACCCTTAAGAACATTCTTTATCTTCTTCAAGTCTTTATGGTCTTTCTTAGATTGCTTCTCTAACACAACAATTATTGCACTTTTTGCTTCAATATTTTCTTCATGAGATTTCAGCTTCTCTTCCTGAGCTTTAAGCTTTTCTTCCTGAGCCTTCAATTTCTCTTCAAACTCAATCCGATGATCACTTTCATACTTCCAGTTTTGAGAAACAGAATTCAGCTTCCCATTCAGATCAATGACTTCTTGAATCCGGAAGTTCTTTTCATCTGTCAGCTTTTCTTCAAAGGATGAAGTAAGGCCATTTATATTCTTGTCTTCTGTCTCAAAATCATCCTTCACATTATCTTGAAATTCATCAAATAGCCTCATCTCTTCTACAGTTTTCCTCGACCAACTAGTCATCCTCTTGCAATATCTTTTGTGGGATTCATAGCCAACAAAGAAAGTTTTGAACTGAGCCTATATTTCAACACACTTGTCCATAACCATGGATACATAGTCTGTTTTCTGATTCAAAGCATGTTGGAGCATATGGCATCTTGAATCAATACTTGAGAAAGTCGGAATAGTACCTACCAACTTCTTTAACGACTGAACAACAAATTTCATGCCCCAACGAAGATGACTCCGAATCCGAAACTTTGCTTGGACAATCTTCTTCTTCAACATGCTCAACCTTCTTCTTAGAAGAATCGCCAACTTCCCTTCTCTTTACTACCACTGAGCTCGGGGAATCAACAACAAGTTGTTTTACCTTGTCCTTTTTGGAACGGATTCTTGTTCCGGAGTACTCTTTTCACTGTCAGACACTTGAACAATATTATCTTCCTCATCAGCAAATTTCCGAGCACTAAATTCTACATTCTCCATTTGAGCAATATCTTGTAGAAGGTTTTCTTCCTCTGCATGATAAGCTAATTTTTCTTCTCCTTTCTCCTCATCCATCACTGGAGTGACTAGATTAGCAGACTCATCTTCTGAGGTTTGGAGCGACAAATGTTCTGAAGGAGTCCCCTTATAATCATATACTTGTTTCAAAACATCTCTGGTGTCACCACTACCTTCAACAACAGCTTCTTCCTCTTCCACTTGCTCAACTTTCTCAACTTCCTCAACAGGCATAGCAGCTGCCTCTTCCAGAGTGACAAAGTCTCTTCCTGGAGTCTCAGGTAGAGATTACAATGAAAAAGAACTCAGAACAGGAATGTTCGCTGAAACCATCTCATTAAACTTCACCAAATTCTGAGCTACCTCAGTATCAGACATTTTCTTCTAAAGCTTCTTTTCATTCACTTGTTTTTCTAGCTCATCTGCAGTTCTTTCCTTCAAGGCCGTAGTCTCCGCATGATCCAAGCCAAACTGAGGCTCCCCTTGCACTCTCTTCTCTTTGATTTCCCTCCATTTAGCAACTACTTCATCTGGGTAAGCTTTCTTCTTCTTCAGTTTAGGAGGTGAGGAATGAACTTCCTTGGATTTGGGATTCTCTGCTTTACCTTCAGCTTCTTTCAACATTATCTTCCTCACTGGCTTAGAGGATTCCAGATCAGAAACATTCGGAACCATTTCTTCTTGAGTAGGTAAATCAATAAACTAACCAGTCTTCTTGTATAAGGATACATTTATCCTTTTGAGTGTACCATCACTCACCAGCATAATTTTTCAAACTCTTGGCTTAGACTTTCATTCCTACTTGAAAGACTCAAGGCACCGAACTATCAGTTTTGAGAGAATTGCTGGATACATTATGATCTGAACTCTCAGATTCCCTTTCTTAACATTATCATGAGTAATGAGAATGTGCTTCATCAGGTTAAACTTCCTATGATTTATCAGAAAATCTAGGATGTAGATCTCACTCTTCTTCAAACTATCTTTTTCACCCTTTCTCGGTACTATACGACCTTGTACCCATAACTCAAGTATCCGGAAATTTGTAGATAGAGAAGAAATCTTCGGAGCCTTATCATCTGACAGTCCGAGAGTTTCAAAGCCTTTTCCTTGTCGAAGCTTCCCTTTGAATCCGGAAAAACATGAGAAATGAATTCAGCATCTCCTTCATAGGTTAGTCCTACCAAGCTAGCTGCCTTTACATACGAAAGTTTATATGTCTTTCCATAAGACTTAAACAAAAATTTCTCCCTGTCATTTTCCTTAAATAAGGAAACTATCTCATATAATTCTATAAGAAAATCTGAATACACTTCATCTTGATTTCCTGGCTTGGACACGACAATATCTTCCCATCCGTTGAGCTTAATATTCTTGGATATAAGAGAATCATACTTGTTGAAGAAATCAGGATGAACCAACCTTTCTCTATATACCAACCACTTTGAAATCGGATTAGAGGAAGACATGTATTGAGAAGCTATTTCCACAGACATTCGGATCTGAATACCTCTGAGAAGTTTGGAATGGAGAAAGATGATGTTCGGAATGGTCTTAATAAAGATAGGTAGAGCTTCGGGATGCAGGAGCTTGAAAACCGATGTGGGACAACCATTTGGGGTCCCCTTTATATAGGCAACGAGAAGATGGTTCAACTTCCATTGTTGATCGAATGGTTGTGACAAGCTGAGATCAGATCTGACGGTTGAAAACCAATTCTCAAGAAATCTTGAATCCAATATTTTGAGGTTTTTATTAAAACAAAGATTTAAGAAAATTATAATCCGAAAACAAAATATAAGAAAATGCCAGCAAGTAAAGTATGACTACAAAAACTTGAGTAAGAAAATCATACCTTTTGGATTGTCTTAGAAGGATTATTTGTAATGTGTAACATAAAAAAATGACTATGAAAAATCTTTATTACAAAAAGACATAGTTCACAAAACTCACTACGAAAAACAAATTCAGTACGGAAAACTCAGTACAAAAACATCATAATAAAAATGAAAAATGAAGAGCTCATTATGAAAGTCTCGATACGAAAATCTTGTTATGGAAATACCAGTATGAAAATTTTCCATTCCGGATGTTTTCAATAAGAAAATTTCCATTCTGAAAATTTCAGTTCTAGAAATTTCTATTCCGGAATTTTAGTACCTAAAAGTTTGAAAATAAACATTGAAAATCTTAGTTACTCTAACAAACAAATGTACTCCCCCTATGAAGATGATTTTATTACTGTAAGGAGATGTTTTTTCAACAGAAAGTAAATTAAGAAAGATTACCTTACGGTTATCATTCCTAACATCTGTTTAATGTATTCAAATCTATCAGAAGGCAAAGATTTTGTGAAAATATCAGCATGTTGATCTTGCGTTCCGATAAATTGAAGAATGTTATCTCCTTTTGTTTTGATAATCTTTTCAAAATAGCTTTTGTTACCGGTCATATGCCGGGAACATCCACTATCCATGTACCATGTATTGTTGCTGGTACTCTCTTTATTTTCCTGAAATCAAGAAAAGAATTAGACTTTTGGTATCCAAACTTGTTTGGATCTGAGATTACCAGATAACAAAATTTTAGGAACCCACATCTTCTTGGAAAAGTAATCTTTGTGAAAAACTAAGGATTGGGTTTTGTTTGAGGAACAATTCTTTTCCCAGTGACCACCATATTGACACATGGTAAAAAATGGGGCACTTTTATGAACAAAATAATTGTTACTAAAAATTGGTTTTACATGGGTATAACCAAATCCAGATTTATTTCTTAAAGGTCGTATTTGGGAATAGATTTTATCAAAATTTTCCTTACTATGGGTAAAGTTTGAAAAACACTTATTTAAGGAAAAAAATTTAGACTTGAGTTTTATAACCAAGTGTTTATCCTCAAAATCATTAGTTTTAGAACTAGATCTAGGCTCGAAAACATTTTTCTAATAAATTACGTTTTCTAACTCTTTAGAAAGTTGGTTCTTCTCAGAACTTACTTCCTCAAGATTTTTTGAAATACTTTCAAAATCAGTATTTTTCTTATCAAGATCTTTAGAAAGATCTGATATTTCTTTTGTAAGAATTGAATTCCTAGAGTTTGCCTTATCAAGTTTCTTATTGAGTTTAGAGTTCTCAATTTCAAGAAGTTCAGCAAACCTAGAGACTTCTTCATAAGTAGGTAAAGTATTTTCTTTATCAGAAGAGGATTCTTCATTAGAAGAGTTATAATACTTACAATCATTAGAATTTAAAGAAACATTGGTCAATGATTCAGCATTTCATACCTTAGCCATAAAACAATGATTATCAATAGGTAATCTAGATATAAGACCCAGATTCTTCTGTCCTGAAGATTCGTAATCAGTAGATTCATCTGAAGAGTCACCACCACTGGCACTCCAGGTGTCATTTGCTTTCACAACTTTCTTATCTTTGGCTTTATAATACTTCTTTCTGTTCCTATCTGAATGCCTTTCTTTTCTTTCTTTCTTTTTGAGCAAAGGGAAATCTGGTCTAATATGTCCAGCTATCTTGCACTCATAACAAGTAAATTCTCCATCTTTCCTATCTTTCTTGTCCTTTTTCTTATACTGGGATTGGAAATTTTTCTGGCCAGCTATCTTGTTCATCCTTCGAGCAAGATTTTCTAATTCATTTTTTGATATTTCACTCTCACTAGAATCTGATTGAACAACCATCTTCTTAGACTTGGATCTGGTTACTCTCTCAGGAGTCTTAGCTTTCATATGATTTGATGTTGTTGTAAAAGCAACAGTGCCATTTCTATTTTTCTTTTTGATGTTGTTAGCATCTCTCTTCATTCTGGTTTCATGTTGGAGAAGAGTTCCAAATAGCTCATCAAGAGAAATTTGAGTGACCTTCCTGTTTTCATCTATAGCAGTTCTTTTGGATTCCCACTCATTGGGAATGATATCAATTATCTTATCCACAAGTGCTTCATCATCTAACCCTTTATCTCCCATAGACTGTAAGCTATTGAAGATAGTCAGAAATATTTGTTGAACTTTACAAATTGGTTCACCATACGGAAAATTGAAGCCATGATATTCGGCTCTAAGCATAGCTCTCATGGTCTCAATCACTTTAGAAGTTCCAAAGTGTGTAACTTCTAAGTTATTCCAAATACAATTAGCTGCTTCACAAAAAGAAATTTGGATATATATATTTCTAGTCATTGAACAAAGTAAAGTATTGCGTACCTTATAATTGAGTTGATACTCTTTCTTTTCCTGGTTAGTAAAAGTTATAACTTCCTTATCAGGGATTTTATAATCTCCAGTAAGAATAACAAAGTTGTCCACTCCAGTATTTATAAAAAAAGTCTTCATTCGACCTATCTAGTACTCATAATCATTACCATCAAAGATTGGTGGTCTTGTAGGATTTAGATTATCAATTGAACCAACATTAACTCCTTCCATACTTAAAATATCTTTCGGCACACAAACTTGTTAGAAAAAAAATCTGTAATAACAAAGTTCGGAATGGGAATGTTCGGAATGAGAAAGTTCAGAATGAGAAAGTGAGCAAGAAAAACTTATACGTGAGTACAAGTATTTCAGAGACCTACTCTGTTAGCTATTGTAGGATCGAAATAATGATGTAGATGCTCAATATACAAGAGGGGGGTGAATTGTATACTTTAAAATTTCCTTTGGAACCTTTAAAGTTAGTTATGAATAACTATGGTTTCCTTAAGAAAAGAAAAGGACTAAGGTTATCAAAGTTAAACTAAGAAAATTCACAACACCTCTAATACCAAATGAAAACATGGAAAGAGATTCCGAAAGTAGGTTCCGGAAGTATGGTTCCGGAAATTGAAAATTAAAAAAAGATTACAATATGAGATTCTACCTTAAAGAGTATTGAATCTAAATGAAATAGAGTACAAGTAAGGAAGTATAAGAAAGTTATACTTTCCTTATAATAAAAAATCCAGCGGAAACCAACAATTAGTAAAACTACAAATAACAAGATAAAAGTCTTCTAACCCAAAGAGAAGGGTATCCAACAACCATGGATAAAGGTCCCTTGATTTATACTTTCAACCAAGTCTATCTTACCCACACCAGGGTAAGACCTCGATACGAAGATCGGAGTCTCTGTCTTGCTATCCCCACAAGCCCTCAACTTCAAGGTAGTTGGTCACCTCTATCTTCCTCAGTAAAGAAGCCCTCAACTTTAAGGTAGTTGGCCACCTCTATCTTCCTCAGCAAGGAAGCCCTCAACATCAAGGTGTTGTAAACCTATGTCTTCCTATCCCCGGATGTCCTCGAATGTAATCAACAACATTCGTAGTCGCACGAAGATTTGAGAGTTAATAAGAGTCTCTCTCTCTAGAAATCACTTCAACAGCATGTATGCACAATGTTCAAGAGATGTTATTCATTAGTCATCAGTCATCATCGATCTCTTTCAAATGAGCTCCTATTTATAGGCAAGGTCGGCCTCCTTTCCAATGGTCATATTTTCCTTAAAAGTCGGAGGGACATGTACACGTGTAACTTAACCAGCAGTTAGTTTATAACAGAATAGACGACATCGTTTTATAACAAAATAAGTGAAATAGAATGTACGACATCGTTTTAAGTCTTAACTAAAAAGTTCGGAGTGAAGATTCGGAGTGAATGTTCTGAGTGTAAGAAAAATATTAAAGAGTAAACAAATTATAAAAGCGTAAGAAAAATGAAAGTTCGGAGTCAAACCAAAAATAATTTTGAGAGTTTAAATAAATTCGGAGTGAATAAAACAAAGATGATCAGATTTTTTTTAATAGGTGAATTCGGAATGAGAATTCGGAAGGAGAATTCGTAATGAGATTTAGTCATAAAATCCCAAAATGAGAATTCAGAATAAGAATTCGTAATGAGAATTTATATCCAGAATTCGGAGTAGAACTTTATCAGAGTTCATATACGGAATTCGGAATGAAACTTCATTACAGTTCTCATCGGGAATTCAGATTGAAACTTCATTATGGTTCTCATTCAGATTTCAGAACCTAAAACAGAATGCTTCATATCTAAGTTTCAAACGATTACGAGAATATAGAAATGAATCTGAATCTTATACTTATGAAATATATGAATGAAAATATGATAAGGATAATTTTTCTTACAAAAGCGATTTTCCTTATAAAAACGATTTTCCTTATAAAAGCAATTTTCCTTATAAAAGCGATTTTCCTTAAAGATAAGGTGATTGTGATTTTCAAAACAAGAAGTAATGGAAAAGTCATAAGGAAAACCTTATTGACTCAACATTTATATCTTCCTTTACAAGTTTTAAATATTTTTTAATAAATTTTTTTCTGCAATACATATAAGTTTTTTAATTTTAAATGTTATTTTAATATAAAAATGTTATTTACATACCGGAATATTTTAGTTGTATTTTAATGGTATTTATATATATAACAACATCATTCAATGTATTGTATGATTTATTGGGGATATGATCCAATTAAACCATATTTATTATTTTTCAATATTTTCTATGATTATGATGATGAAATATTGAATAATCCCTTTTTTTAATTCCACTTATTAAATTATGATGAAATTATAATGGTTTTAATGATATGGTAGCATATAAATGAATAGATTATGATTATGTGATGGTTGGGCCTGTCATATCATCCTAATGAATTGGGTAATTATTGATGTTTTCCAAACCAAAATGGTATGAATTAGGTGATAAAATCCCAAAATAGGTTACACTGTTGGTTATCACAACCCCGATAGAGGGTATATGGGGCGTTATCCCAAGCCCAAAGCAAGTACATTGGTGGCTACCCAAATCCTAACATGTGATGAATTAATATAAGGGTAGCCTTGGAGTGATATTTCTATTCTTGTGATTATGCCAAAATATATGACACTCTATAATAAAATGTTTATAAGAAAATTTTATATACATAGTGAATATGATCTTTGATTCTCTTATGACTAATGTCTTATGAACTACTAGGGGTTTACCATGATAAATGTTTATCTTGAATAAATTGTTTGGTATGATTTTCAAATGGTAACCTCATGTTCTAATACCCTTACATTCAAGATATTCTTATATATGATAATTGATTAATATCTCCCTTATTTAACGATACTGGATATCATATATCACCCTCTATTTTGTATTATTTTCCCCAGGATATGAACAAGGGTTTTATGTATGATATGTGAAAGAGGGTCTATATTTATGGGGGACTATGTGGGATATGATGTAGATATTTTTGGTACTATTTTCTTATGTATCCAAGTTTCTAAAGAAAATAAACCTTCACAATACTATAATGGATAATAATTTTATTAAATGAATATTAATATAAAATTATGAAATATTTTTTTTTGTAAAGTTTGGTTCATGTTAGTTGGTATCACATAATGTTTTTGTAAATTTTTGAAACTAGGATGAAAAATATTTAGTAAGAACCCTTAAGAAAAGCCTAACTATTGGATATCATCCTATGTTATGGAAAATAATATAGTGTGATTTTTAAAAAAATAATATATATCTATATAGTAGGTAGTTAATGTGTTTGTGGCATAGATGCAGTTAGGTATAATAACATTTAATGGGGTAGATTTGTTATTAAATCGATCATCACTAGTGTGTGATGAGGAGTCCTAGGACTGCACACCAAGATAGAAAATTTTGAGAAATATTCTAGTGATAATTAACATATTTTTATGAACCATTATATATTATTTGAATAGATTATGACAATGGATGGCCTAGGATTATTATTTTCTGTCATAGATTGAAATGATGGTGTTAAAATGTATACTTCCTAAAAAAAATATTTTCTTTATTATATGATTACTCACTATGATTATTGTTGCTCAAAATAGAATTATGGGTTTTAGATAACGACTAAAACATGAAGGAATGGTGTTAACAATTATTGTGATGGGTGATGGAATAATTAGAAACCAAATTAAATGAGAGATGGAATATGAAATATTTTTATTATTAATAACCATAAATCTCAATATATGATTAAAAACCTAAACATAGGTTCATTTATAAATAATCCAAATAATCTAAAATTGAAATTTCATAATTTCTAGAGAAGAAAGAAGATTTTTCTTCCTATATGTGGAGAATTTTGGAGGAATCACTAACGTAAATGTATTAAAGTAACGATAATATGCTCTTTGTGTGGAAAATAATAATGTTGGAAATGTAATTCTAGAGGGGAAACAAATTTTCTAGAAAATGTTATTCATGTGAATAATGGTTTCCAAGGATATCATCTACATTTGAATGTTTTCATTACTGAAATTATGGGGAATATTTAAATTTATATCCTCATGGAAAATCATGAGAATAACCTTATCAAGGATGTATGAGTAATGGTTTTACTATTTATGATAAAGAGTCTATGAATGACCTATGAAAGGTATGAATTGTTTTAATAGTATTTCTTATGTTAAAAGTATGAAAATTGATTAAAATTAGGTTGATGAATATTAATAAATTATTCATATTTTATATTGTTGGAAAGTTTTATTAAGTATCAGTATGACAAATCCTTGTTAATGACTTAATAATAAATTGGGGTGATGGTAGTGTTTATGTGTTGTTATGAAATAATTTTGTTGTATAAGTGTTTTATCAATGAGATTATGTTTTTTTTAAATAATTGAGAATATAAATCATCTAATGATTTCTCTATAGTAGTTGTTTCATTAATTATTTACAAACATATTTTGAATGGCACCAATAACATAGAATACTAATTTATTAGTATGGTGATATTTTTTAAATTGTAAATGATTGAGGGATATATAACCCTGGATATGCGCCTAATTTTGTGATAATAATAATTAGTTGGGATAAATTGGTGATTGATATAGTAAAATTAAATTAGATAGTATTGGTGACCATGAAATTAATAAGTCATTCATGGAAAAGATGATTTATGTTATCCTTGATGAAGTTTATTATATTTTCAGATTTATGGAATATATTTTATAGTTATTAATTTTTTGATGAATTTTTATAGAGAAATATTTTGACTAATTTATGTTTTAATTGATGTTTTAAAGTTATTTATGGTATCATGATAAATTATTAGCATGTTTTATGAAAATATATTCCCATTTTCTAAACATGTTTTGTGTGTGAATTTATGAGAATCTTTATGTTGTTTAGGGGTAAATTTTAAAGTAGATATTCAAAAAAATATTTGATTAAATTTTCTAAAAAAAATATTTTTGAATTTAGTTATAAATATTTTTTAGTTGTTTTAATGTCATGTATTTATTGAATGGATTACGTTTAACATTGGTTGTTATTATTGTAGTTGTAGAGTTAAATTTATCATATCATCATATGAATACTTATCCATATTGGAAAAATCATTCTACATATTTTGGTTTTAGTATATATCTAGAGAAATAAAGAATTATTTTTCATTATTTCATGGATCAAATAGTTACTTAAATTATAATTTTTTATCTTTAGTACTGAAATAAAATATTACTAGTTAATCATTTGAGAATTAAAGAAAAGTGGTGGAAACTAATTGAACACTCAACTAATGGATGAAATTACATTTATGGATTTGAAAATTTTAAGTGGTTTTATTTTATTACATTATGTGGTAAAATAATTCCTTATCTATTGTAAAATTAAATATGAAAATGGAAATTATTTTCATTTTATAATTATTTATGATGATTCGATGGTCTCTACACCCCTCATTTATTTATGGTTATGTGGTATATAACTTTCACATGACTATGTTCACTGTCACACTGTATTATTATTATTATTTGGACAGTATTTATATAATATGTGTCTTTATTTTCTCATACTACTAATGTTATCCCTATCATATAACCAGATTAGTTTTTATTTTAGGTAACCTTTTTGTTTTTCCCTAACCCTTTGAAAAGAAATTCCAATTATCCCTTTGAATGGTATGGTTTTTAAAATAGGGTATTCCAAGATATTGAACCTTTGATTATCAAGATGAAAAATTTGGGGATGAAATTTATCAAATGGAGGTAAATTTAACATACATAAAATTTATTTAAAAATAACTATATTCTTGATATATTTCTTAACACTCAAAATTGAGTTGTATGCGTATTGTGATATACTATAAAAATATTATTACTTATATGTGATCATTATAACATAGCCATTAAATTAAAAGATCCAAATAGTAATAACCAATTTATGAAAATTGGGTGTAGATATTCTAAATAATATATTTTTTTATATTTCATAATAAATAAATACTCTGTTTTTAGGAAAGTCATTTTATGTTTCAAAAATATATATTCCTGAAAAATGTTTTTTATTAAATTTTGTTCATGAAAATTATAATTAATTTCAATCATTTTTAGAAATTATACTATAGAATTTAAAATTATTTTTAAATAACCATTTTAATATTATATTAGGTTGAGTTTTTATATTTTTCTAAAACTATAATCTTTTTTTTTGTGAATACTAAAGAAATAACATTTTTTGGTGAAATTGCCATCTCCATTCATTGAATAATGTAATTATAATGTACAATTATCTTTTTAATTTTATAAAAAATTTTATTATATATCATTTAATTATAAAAAATATAATTAATTACATTGTGATCGACATCACACTTTATATTTCTATAAATTCATTTTTTATCTTCAGAACACATTTTTATAAAATATCATTTTTGGCATGAAATGTGTTATTATGTTAATAAATTACATTAATATAATTTAATTATTACTTATATATTAACTGTTTAAAAACTAAATTTATCATTATTTTTTTACATGGCATGAAATGGAAGAAAATTAAATTTTATTCTGAAAAATTAATTTTTCTAAAATCTGGTTTTCATTATGTTTTGGGAAATTACTTATAATTACATTATAAAAAATATATAAATTAAATATAATAAAATGGATTAAATTTAGTCCTCCATAGTTAAAATAATTTCATATGGTAAACGTAATTTTTTGGTGATGATTAATATAACACAGAATATAATTATGTTACCACGAATAAGGCTGACAAGGGTTTACCGAGGGTTAAACAATGATATAAGGTTATAAATTTCACATAATATTTTCTAATTATTTTTTGATAAATATATTTTAATCATAAAATATCCTATATTATAATTTTAGGCCATTTGGAGCTATATTCACATGTATATGGCTTTATATTATCGAAACATTTTAAGTAATTCTATTTGTTCCCCTCTAATCACTTATAAAATAGAACCTATTCTACAACCATAATCAAACCAATTGAGTATTATATATTTGAAAATAACAAATCTAAAAACATTATAGATTCATTACCTTTATCATAGATTCACGTCTCTTCTCTTAAGATTAATATTTGAAGTCTTAAGGTTTATCCCAAAGCAGGTCTCTCAAAGAAGAGGTTTAAATATTTACCAAGATCTTTTTAAATATGTTTATTATTAAACCTTCTCTAAAACATTTCTATCCATAAAGGTATTATGAATCTAGTATAATAAATATAATTAGATGTTATTTTTATGATATAATAACCATTTCATACCCCTTCATCATCAAATAAGAAAAAGTATTACATGTACGTTTGGGTAGACTAACGCCACCACGCATCGATATGATTCATTACCCATCACATTATTTTATGTTTGTTTATTATTAGAGATTTAATATTTATATATTATAATTAGGGAATAATTAAGCTGTTTTTATTATAATATTTTATCTACATTCTTACCATCCAATTCTTTGGGAATGATAAGTTTTCTCGTATGTACCTGTAGATCACCGCTTCCAAGAATCGACAAGATTAATTTTTCATTTCCACTTTTAATGAATTAAAATAAGTAAATATTTAATTAATATATATTATATTAATGATAAAATATATTTTTTTAAATGTGAATTATTATTTACCTATCTTTCATTCCATCCATCAAAAAGTGGAAACATCACATGTTTTTATCTATGGACTACCATCTCCATGAAGAATTGAAATTCATTTTTCACCACTAATTTCTATGAAAGGATATGAATATTTATATAGTGAGTAAATATAAATTTTTTGAGATTATTAGTATTTTGTATATTATTTGACTATGATTATAGTGTGTGAACTGTAACTTCTGAACCTAAACATCCATGAAAAACATAGATGTTAGAACAAAAAAAAGATGATTTAAAAAACATTTTTTAATAAATGGGTATTTTAATTTTATAATTTGATCATATATGATATTATAAGTATTTATATGGTTATATTATAGTTTTTTAATAATTATAAATCTATTATATATTTTCTAAGAGTGCTTATAAATTAGGTCATGCATAAGGTAAGGGTTCTTCATCTCAATATTGTTTTGTGGAGACATGTTTGATGTTATATACCTATTTATGTTTATAATGTGTATATACTACCCATTTTATGTGTTTTTTCATGTATCATTATTAATTAACAATATTTAATGTAATAATTCATAATATTTCATCCAAGGGGTTTTGATTCTAATATTATCCAAGTTGTGATGGTTTATCAATCAAATTGTCATATTTGGGATGTATGTTATACTATACAATGATCTTATTTTATAATTTATATCTAATATTATATTTAAATTTTATATTATTAATATCCTTATTTTTTGGGTATTTAATTTTTCATTTTTATTTCTTTCTTTCATTGTTTTTATGAATCAATTATTACTGAATCTGTAAGGGTTTTCCGTTACGATCTCATTTTTACCAGGATTATATATCCTTTAATTTTTTACGATTAATTTTTTAATATATATCTCAAAAATACTAAACCATTTGTTATCCTTTTATTATTTCTATATATTATAATGTTTTATTTCATTCTCCTCTCATTCTGTAATCAATATTCTAAAAAAATTACAGGAAAACCAACTTTATTTGTTTCTTCTATCTGGAATATATTTTTCTATAACCATATTTTATTAATAATCATGGATTTTTCTACATTCAAAAATAATGTAAAAATTTCATTTTACCCTTTTTTTAATTTCCAAAAAAATAAAAGTAATTTTATTTTTTTCATATTAATTACTATTGACATTTTATCAAAAATGTAAAAGGGTTATTTTTTTAACGTACATTGCATGAAAGAATTTTCCTACGATTATGTCTTCTCTATGATTTGAAGATTATTTTATAAGTTCCAATTTTTGTTTTAAATAATTTTTTTTGTTGAATATTTTGAAATTTTTTATATATTTATAAGTGATTAAAAATGAAAAAAAGGTAGTTTCCAAAAAAAGTTTCCAGTATTATTTTAATGCTAAATTCATCTATAAATATACTTGTTGGGGTTTCTTATTCTTTACTGGTGATATGATCTAATGTTATAGTATTTATTCTTTATATAGATGGTTTATGATTTTGAAGATGAAATATTGATGAATTATTTTTAAACTATACTTTATGTTACAATGAAATCAAAAAAACTTTCATGATCTTGAGTCATACATATGAATATATTATGATTTTTTATGGGTGGTTCTTTAATATCCCACCAATACATTGATTGAATATTAGTTTTTAACGAGATACAATCATACATTCGAGGTCATATCAAACCAAAAAGACAGTATATGGGAGGTTCTCCCAACCCAAATGAAGCTACAATAGAGGTTACCCCACACTTGATATAGGTACACGAGTGGTAGGCCTGAGCCTATCATGTGATGAATGTCTTAGTGGGTAGCCATTTGTTAATAATTATATGATTATGATTATTCTACACATTATCCCATTTTTTTATTACATGTTATTATTCCAAATTTTCATTCTCATGCCTTAGGATATTTTTTCATTTGTGATTCATCTATTATAAACTTTTAATGGTTTATTATGTTATATATTTTTATTATTTATGAATTATTTGTTAGGATTTAAAAATGTTAAGATCATGTTCTCATTCTATTATGCTCATTATATTATTAAACATGATCAAATATTGATATCTCTATTGTTTTCCATTTCCGAGTATTTGTACTCACCCTTAAATATGTTTACTTTTCTGATAGGATATAAATAAATTCTTTAACTATGATTTTTCTAAGAAGGGCACTAGTTTTTCATGATAAAGTGCGAGATGGTGTAGATCTTTTATATACTAGTTTATTTATCCATGTTTTTCATGATATTAATGTTTTATGATTCTATCATGGAATGTAATGATATGTAATTAATATTCTTCTAAAACGATGTAATATTTATGTATGTCTTGTTTTGGTTACAACACTGTAAGTCCCTATTTTTTGAAACCATGCATTTATATATATGTGTGTGTGTGGATGTATATATACAAAATTGTGTAGTATATTATCTATGATTGTGAATATGGTTTCTTAGAATGGTCTATCTAAGATCAAAGTGCAAGGATCAATGAATGTTTGATGGGTATAAACCCTATTGATATATGAAGTTACACATTGATAATAATTATGTATGATATTATATTTTTTTCTCTATTGGTGTTATCAAAATTAACATGTTAATTCGATTTGATATATTTATATTATATAGTAGATTGATCTAGTTCAAGAATCTAATATTATTCCTTATATGTTGGAATCAGTGAGATTTATTATTAAATATTATTTGTTTACTCCTTGCATATTCATTTTTGTGTACATGTTGTCTGATATTTTTTAGTAGGTAAATAGTTTTATTAGTGGTGGTTGGGATTATTATTTCTATTTTTCAAAAGACTCCATTGGTATGATAATGCTCTACTAAGTGTTTGATCTATATACTAGAGATTATGATTTTCACTTAGCCATGGTTATCATATTCTTTTTTTATTGTAATTTTTTTACCTAGGGTATTCTTTTCCACTATATGATATTCATTTCATTATTGTGGTTTTGTTTAGATTTACCAATAGTTGATGAATATGATGTGGGAAAATCACTCCCCAATTGTACACTTAGACCCAAATTATTAGTGTCAATCACCAAACTATTTTGGAACATTCATGGGGTTATGTGGAATATTAATCCAAGTGTCATTCTGGGTATAAGGATCATAGAAACTACAGTGTGGTATTGTATCTATTTTTATCATCATTGAGGAATTTACATTCCTACATGTATTTTTTTATATTTTTGTTGTTGTTCTAGGCTATTATATTAATTATATTTTGTAGAATGGAATTACTGAGCCTAGCATACCCCCATGGGGTATGTCTGTTTTATTCTCTAAAATGATGGATGGTTTCATGAAGCACTTCACAGATTGTCTTCAGTTAAATTATATAAAATTAAAATTTACCTGCTGAAATGTTTTCTATATTTCAAAAAATTGAAGGCCGAGCTATGGTGTATCCATAGTAGGGTTAGTTATGAGGCTATAGAGAGTCTCTAATTCTCATGGTGGAAATGGTTAAATATATATAAAACATATCCCAAAAACTAAATGTATAGCGTATGATTACATATTAAATTTTATATATTTCACATGTAACTAAAAATTACAAATAACACATATTATAATAACCTATAAATTTTTAAATCACTCCATTTTAAAATTAATAGATGCATCGAAACAAATAACAATGGAATGCTTATTTTAAAAAAGCTGGAATATTAAATTAATTTCAATAGATGGACTTTATAAAAATTTGATTTTATGAATAAATAATAATTATAATGTTAGAATAAATATTTATCAATTAATTGGATTCAATTAGATCAATTATAGATATAATATTTCTGTTGTTTCATTTATTCATGAGTAAATAAAATTAATTTAACCAAGATTCATTATTTACAAATATTATAATAAAAATATGTACAATCGTATATCTCATAGTCAATATTATTATTTATCATATTAGTTTTCCTATTTTGTTAAAAATTCTTTAAATAAATTAATAGATAAAAATTAGGTCAAACTACATCAATATGAAATAAAATAAAAATTAATCATTCACAAGAGAACTCAATCTCAAATTACATACGAATAACTCTACAACCAATTAACTATCCATTAAAAATCCTAATAAATCATGATTAGAAAAGAATCAACAATCAATAAATATAACATCTTAAACTAATCGTAAATCAATAATAATAAGAATGTATCAAATAATATACAGAATTAAGAAAAATCACTTTATATAAAACATCAATCTAGGATTTGTTAAATTTTATTCAAAATATGGTTGATCCTTTTACCATGTAAATAAGTGGAGAAGTATCAAGAAATGAACAAAATAAATTAATTTTATACTTTCATGAAAATCATAGTGTAATGAAAATTGTTATGTCAAAATATTTGAATTTCAAAAAATCTAGTTATCTTTCACCCAATAAAATAATCATATACACCATTTTAGAAAAACAATGCATATCTTTGTTACCCTTTAATTTGAGTAATTATACCATAACATCTATAAATATAAAATTCATATTGTTAAATCACTATATTCATAAGGAATACAAATTATTCTTCAAATAGACCCATAATTCAAATTTCCTTCTTCATTAAACAAATTTTGTTGTAATGAAAAAAAATTTTCAAAAAAAATTTTAATTTATTGATCTTTTAATTGATTTATTAAATTTATCATCCATTTAAACATGATTCATGCTTTGGATTATATTATTTAGTTATTATATATAAATTATGATGTGAATTATTTTCCATGCATACTAATTTTAAATAAATAATTTCAACCATCATTCCTAAAATTAACAATGGCAAAATTATTTTTCTTTAAAACATTGTTTTTTTTAATTATTAACAATATTCCAACAATTTAAAAAATCATATTTAGGATCTATACTATTATAAGTCATCGACAACATATCTTACAATCTATAATTTATTTATTTTTCAATGAAATTCAACGTCGGGATGTATGCATCAAATTAGGTTATCAAATATTTTTTTGCTTCAAATTTTTCATTACCTTTAGAAAAATATCACCATTAATTCCTAAATAATGCATAATTTTATAGGTAAAACATCTCATTCATAACTCAAATAAAATAATTGTGACAAATAAAAATTCCTAAATAATATAAAATAATCTAAAAACCACTCAATTATCAATCATCCAAAATAATAATTCACTTAATTACTCTTATTTCATTTACCAACTAGTTAGTTATATCCACACATATAATGGTTAATTACCTTTTAATATTTTATTTATTTTTTATTCTCATCCATACTTTGGAACTAAATTCCACTAATTTTTATATATTTTTCAAAAACAGTCAAATTTTAACATTTACAATGTAAAATTTGAACTTTAATTGATTGAAGAATTCCAAAATAACTCTTTAAAAATTGTTTTTTTCTCAATTTTATAATTTATATTTGAAATTTAAATCTGTACATTACTAAACAATCCAATATTTATAATGTTTCCTTGATCCAAAAATTTAATATTTTCAAAATCTTCCACCTATATCAACTCTCATTCATCCTTAGGAATTTTTTATTTTCTTAAAAATATAGAACATTATTTATAGACAAGATTAATACTAGATCAATAAGGAAAAAAAATAAATAGGGTTATAAATAATCCATACCCATGGATGAATGAAATATTTCTCTTCATATTTATCCCCAGAATAATAGAGGTACTTGTTTTTTATAATAATGAAGATAAAGTAATAAATTTTTGAAAATATATTTAATGAATATAAACATTCCTCTTATGTTTTTTCAATAATTTCAACCTTTAATTTCAGATTCAATAAAATTTATTTTCTATGAAACCAATATGTAAAACATTTTAGAATCAGTATGCAATTCAATTTTTTATTAATATTACTATTTATATAAAATCTAATAAAATTTAATATTCCAAAAAGATATGAAATGTTTTCAAAAAACTAAATTTCTAAAAAAGTGATAATGATCCCATGTATTTAATCATCTTATTACATATGATATATATTCTATAAACTCAAAAGGAAAATAAAATACATTGGATATTAAAAGAGAAGATAAAATAAAAAACAATAAAAAAAATATATTATCAAAATACTCTATATTGTTTGTTTCATCATCATCATCTATGCCCATTACATCTTCCTCTTCATTGTAGTAATTTACTGCTAACTTTAATAAAAATTAACAATCCTTCATTTCTATGGAATCAAAATTATTCTAATAAATTAGAGTTCAACTTGTATGTGATTAAATAACTACCACTTTTATGATTTTTTGGGTCTCCTCTAGTTGTATCTAAATAAAAATAAACTCATTCGGGGAAGGATACAATATGTAAGGATTTTTGGGGGTTTTCAGTGCTACATATGTGGTATAAAATAAAATTTTATCCTCAATGACAATCATCGCCCAAAAAGAATGGTAGGATGAAAATATCATAGCGGGATAAAAAGAGGTAACATTTTTTAGAGACCCATTCATATCACCAATTCTATTCATCTAAAATTCATCATACATTCTCCATAATTCTTTTAATTATTCAAAAAATTCTTTAAAATTTAATATCCTTCCACTATGAATGTCATGTACAATAATTTTTATCTATAGATGTAATTTTAAGGAAATAGAAATGGGTGTGGTGTGATTTTTATCAGATGGTGGATGTGATTTGTATTCTATAAAATTTATTATTTGAATCATTTTGGGTGTTATATACTATGGTACGAAGGCATGGTAGGTGTGGGTGTGTTAGAGGCCATTTGTTGTGCCTAAAATGGTTGTTCTAGCTTGGAACATAGCTTTCCCATTGTCTTGAGAACATATATCATATAATCCATTATAAAACAGAAATGAAAATTTTGAATATATATTACATGGTTAGAGGATATTTGATTAAGGTAAGTGTTAATTTTAGGAAGATATAGCTGGTTGATAATTGGTAAAGGAGGGGTCAACATCATCACCATCCTCTTCATCTGCATACCCATATAACCATATATAAATACTCTCTTATTTTAGGATTATTCTATTATATTCTAATGATTAATGGTCTAAAACCTGAAACATAACTATTAAATCTAAAAAATAATTTAATAACCGCAACTCCTTGGCAAGGTAGGTGAAAAAATTTAGCCTCAAGGAATTACCTTTTTTTTCTTATAAAAAAATCCAAAAATCCAAAAAAATGATTATTTTTCGTATTAAAATTATGGAATTTTATTTCTATGTAGATAATAAGATCATCAAGTACTAATAAAATATATTTGTTATCACCCTTGCTAGACCATGAATGTATATCCTAGTAAAGGATCTATTTCATGGAGATATTTATTTGGGTATATTTTTTCCTTATTATATTGCTTGTGATGTGAGAATATTTCCTCAATTAAACTCATAAATAAAAATATAGCCCTTTTATTTTGTTGAAACTCAATTTACAGTGCTCTTAAGTATTTACCAATTTAGTTCCATTCACATTAATCCTAACACTATAATTATATAATGATAAATTATAATACTTCCTCCCTAGAATAAATTATATTTCTCTACGATCGAACAAAAATGTATCAATAAAATTAAATTTAAAATGTTAACAGGATTCATCAATGGATTCAAACTTATGATGAAAATTAAATTTATTAAAATAATTCAATATTTTTAATAAATTAAAGTCTTCACAAGGATGTGCATGTTTGAGATATCCCCTGCTTCTATCTTCTTTGTTTCTACTTTTTCCAGCCTAGTAATATAGGATTTCGACTTAAATCATAGGAAAAGATGAGTATTCACTAAATCCTTATAATTAGTGGATAAGTAATGGGTTATGGGTGGGTGATATTTAGTATGGGGTTCATTTTAAATTATGGTAGTTGGTGGGGATTTATGGAAGATTTGGGTTAATGATTGTCAGTCATGCAACTTTTAGTATGGTGTAGATGATGTTTTTGGGGTCTTTAAACATGTTTTTTATTTTTGGAGGAATATGGTGATATATTCGTGTGACCCATGAGATTTTTTTAAAATGAGAATTAATATTAAAAGGATTTGGATGGTATTTAAAGGATCTCAATTTCTATTAATAATATAAGCATTAGTTTAAGGGAAAATAAAAAACAGTGGAATGGTATAATGTGTAAGGAGATACCCAGTTTGATGGAATATGGGAATACACAAAGGTTGGATTTTAACTAATACTTTTAATATGTGTAAGATAGTTATATGTTGGTTATATCCCAAAAATATTTTTGGTCACTTGGATTGCTAGGGAGATATCTGTAACACAATTTAAGTTTACCACCTTGAATGTTTAAGAGATTTTAATTATTATAGAATAATATAGTCCATTTATGTATGCTTTTATAGGGTATAACTTTAAGTATTGACCATTTTTGTTTACCTAAAAATTATATTCTAATTATATTTATCTTTTTTATTATTTTTGGAGAGGTTTTCAAATATTTTGTACTAAAAATTATTAATATTAGAGTTTCAAAATATCTGTGTAATTTATGGATAGGTTGAGCCCTTGTAAATTTTTGGTTAATGGTTTTTCCTTGCAACATAGATATTTAGTAATAGTATCATCAACTTATTTCTTCATTTTAATATTATGTTCAACATTTTGAGTGAAGAACAATGTAAAATATAGAGCTTAATATATTATAAAACCAGATGATAATTACACTTCTATTATTTCACTATAATTTAAAACTTTTAATTTTCCTTCAAAATTTCAGTTCATCTTGGGAATAAGTGTCGCATTTTAGGAATAATGTCATGCTTTGAATTAAATGTAATATAACATTATTTTATTTCTATTATTCAATAATCCCAATTTATAGTTTCCCTTGAAATATTATATACATCTTTGATCATTCCCACCAAAAAAATATTGCATTGTATTTTATCCAAAGTCATGACTAGATATTGGTGAGTGTGAGAAAAATATTTATGTTATAATGATATAAAATTATTCTATGTTTTTTTTCTCACTAAAAGTATACACTTTTTCATTAGTGGATGATTCCTAACACCCCTTTAATTTCTATACAAGAGTTTTTTATAATTTATAGGAGATATATAGATCTTTGAAATTAATTTTTATTATTCCTTTAATAATAACAAAAATTACAAAAAAACTATCCTAAAAAAATTTATTTTTTTGAAATGTAAACTATAATAATAAAAATAATTTAATGTCATAACTAGGTTTTGACAAATTCAATTTTTCATTAAATTTGATAGAACAATATAACAAGAGTTTCTTTAATCAAATTATAAGTATATGAAACACATAATTTGAGAAAGATTAATGTAATTATTTCAAAAGTTTACCTTCACCTAGAATTATGGTTCATCGTAACTTTAAGTATCCATATATCTATGTAGATAAACTCATACCACCATAAATTGACCAAACCATTAGTACATGATATTTTTAGGGAACATATGTATACAATAAATAAAAAATAAATACCCTCACCCATATTTTTATATCATTTCAGGACATATCATCCATTCGGCTGCTTTTTCCTCTCATTGTAAACGGTTTCTTTAGAATAAGAATCCATGTGGATTTTTTTATGTTGTTCAAGATTCAATATAATTTAATTTCATGATTTTATTTTTTTTTAAATTAACAACCATAACATAAAAAAATGGGATAACATTTACTAAATTTTAAATATCTTACCATGCACAAAATAAAAAAGGAAACATCTCCATCAAAAATTTCAAGGATATCTAGTAAGCCTATAAGACATCATCATGTTTATTGAAAAAAAATTATAAACGCATTGACTACTGTCACCATAATTTTATTAATATGTACACTTTTTTAAAGGTTATATGGAGTTATTGTGTTATAATATACTCCATATTTTAATATAGTATTTCTGAATAGGTATTTTTTAAAATTATATTATTTTTTATTTAATAAATGTGGATTGATTCTCAACCTATTTAAATGAATTTTTTTTAAAATTTGTTACATGATCAATACTCATTTGTTTTATTAAACTAATCCTAGAGACTATGTTCATAAAAGAAATTATACAACATTCATAATGTTATAACATGTATATTAATTTTACATTTTCATGAATAAAATTGACACGCACTAATATTTATATGTTTCCCAAGGAATATATTAATGGTACTATGAATTTAATACACCAAATATCAAATATTTTTACTTCTATGAAAGGTTGATGTGGCATTTTTATCTATTACTTGTGTTTCATGATCATTGTGAAATTACATACTAAAGTAAATTCCCTCAAATATCTATGAATTATATGATTAAAGAATAAATTTTACAGTATATTTCCCATTTTCTAGTATATTCCATCATGTTATACTATTAGTGAGGTGTGAAAAAATCTCAGCATGCTGGTAAATATTCAATCAGAAAAAAGAATCATATAAATCCATCCCCAAATTCATTAAATTGTATTAGATTATCAAAAACTATTATTTAATATAAATCAATAATCTCTTACTTATTTAATAGTTAAAGTGTAGGTAGATCATGTAAATGAACAAATAATTATCATTTTTTTGAACCATGGTTTTGATGTCTAATCCACTTTAAATAATTCTTTATATAGAAATTAAATGTTTATTTTAACCTATTAATATCTAATCAAGTGAGGTAGTTCAATACTTTATAAATATCATCTATTTTATTTTTTTAATCCATTTTAACCCTTGATTTCAACATAAAAATCCTAATACAGTGATATTGACAAGAACATCTTTATATTATCATCTTTCACATTGAGAAATTATTTACATTCTCAAATGTTGTTAAATATTACCACCTTTGAATCTAAACAATATGGTAAATACATATAAAAATAATTAGCCATAGAAATAAATTATTTTTTCTTGGTGATGTAATTCATTTATGCTTCAGTAGGAGTTTGACTTTCACACTGAGTTGGAAAAAAAGCTATTAACATTTTGAAAAAGGAATGATTTTATGATGTGATCACTTTAACCAAACATGATTTAAATGTTTCCTTACAATATTTTGGAACTAATATTGTATTATGCACAAGATTCTTTTTTCTCATCTCAAATTCTTCCTTAAAAAATCATTTAATGAAATTATGTTTTTCTAAGAAAACATTTGGGTGAGGGTAAGAAATATTGAATACAATTATGAAAAAAAAAATAAAAAAACTATCACATATAAAAAATATAAATTTCTCTCTATACAAAGTGGGTTCTATAAATTATTTTATTAAATTTGTTTTTTTTTGGATTAAACACTATTCAATCTTTAGAAAACTAGATTCGAAGAAAAATACCATATTACACAATAAAAGAGTACTTTTCCCAATTTAATTTTAGACAAATCTCTTCCAATTATTTTAAGTTCACGATAAGATTTATAAAACTATGACACAATTAAATTTTGGTTTAAAATAATATTATTTTTGACATCTCTCTTAACAAACAACACCAAGATTTAAGCGAACCAAGATATATTATAAAAAAATAATTATAGAAATATGTCCTACTCATTGAATTCAAGGGTATGAATATGAGTGACTGGATTATAAAAAAATTTATAATGGTCTTATAAAATAGATTTTTATTCATTAATACATAGGAAGTAGAAACTTAGTATTTAGTGACATAATTTTATGCATTAAAAATAAGTTTTCTTAAAGAAAATATTTTATTTTGTGCATGGATATTATAATTAATTTTTAAAATTTTATTGATTGTATATTATAAAATTGTAATTTTTCATTCAATCATCCTGTCAAACATAACGTAGGGTAAAATTTTGGTATTTTTCTAAAAGGTTTCATTTCTTAGTGAATAGTGAAAACTATTGTTTTTTGAAATACCGTTCTTTATTTTCAATAAATCATGTATATAAAAATTAAGAATAAAATTAATTTTCTTATAGAGTTAAATACGATATATTTTATTTATAAATATCTAATTAATTCAATTTTACTCATAAATATTCATAATTATGATATAATGTTTTTTATGCATAAAAAAGAAATTTTTATAAGAAAAAATTTATTGTTTCATACTCAATTAAATTTAAATTATCCTCTACCACTTATAGAGATTGAATTTTAAGGAAATGGATAATATATTTTGAAATAATATGTTAATGTTTTATACATATAACCCTTTTAGTTTTTCACAATGAATAGTAATTATGGTAATTATTTGTCACATTTGTAAGGGGACGGGGGAAAAGATGGTTAAAACCATGAAATTGCGTCCTAAACAATCCCAAAAATTTACTTAAATTAATTTATGGGAGAGATTAGAAACTATTATTCAATAAAAGTATTATATGAATTTTTTGTGACATTTTACCTTCATAATTAAATTTATATTATTTAATGTAATGAATATTCCAAAATTTTCACTCTTTTGTCTCTAATATCTCTAAACATTTTATAGTTGAATAAAAATATGATAATTTTGGTTATGAATTTTAGTTTGAAATATGAATTAAATTTTTATTCAAATAAAATATTTTTTCATTTTTTATTGACTAAATAATGGAATTGGATACTTACATAACACCAACATAGTAATTGTGTAATCAGTAGAAAACATTTAGTGGATTATAAAATCCCATAAAGTAGTTTTTTTGATTTATAGTGTACCAAAAAAATTTTATATGTATTAACATATTTTGGATGTATTAAATGTTTTTATTATAATTTAATATTTTTTATTATGTCTTTAATTTCAAATTATATGAATAGTGAACATGAGCCTCAACCCATTTAGTGAGGACTCGATCGGTGCATCCAAGAGACCCGAGATCAAATCTGGGTGGAGATTATTTCTATGTATTGTAGAAGCACTGTAACAGGCACTGTACCAGGCACTGTTCGATACTTCGGGATCCGGAACTATTCATCCATCTGGGCCTCTGGGCCACCCATTTAGTCCTCGGGTCCTGCAAGGCTTTTGGGCCACCCAAGGCCTACAGTCAAGTTGTCTCCCAACGTCGTCAGTCCATCTTAAGGCCTTAGGTCCACCCCATGGCCTTCGGGCCACATGATTATGAATATGTACCAATCTAACTACAAGGTACAAGGTTTTAGATGAGGATTCAGGGCAGGAACATTCACTGAAGCAGTGCTAATCAAAATTGTAAGAACGTGAAGGTATGGATTTTCCATCAGTACCAGGCATGTGTATCTTTTCATAGGATAGCTAGCCGACTAGCCATGTGAATGTGGAATGCTGATATAATGACATATTCTGGGGAGGAGCAGTTCCAAGTTGTCTTGTTTATGTAATTACCACTAACACCTACACGTCATGTGTCACGAATCAAGCCTAGTGGACCCTATACCGGGCACCCACGCCGGTCCGCGACATGGCCCGAAGGGTGTTCTGGATCCCCACGGTCTAGAAACTAGTGTCGGGCATCGAAATAAAGCAGTTGGGAATGATTTTGGCCTATAAAAAAGATGAATAAACATAAACTAAACAAGTAGATAAATAAAGGGAAATAAAACAAACAACGTTGCAGCGGAAAAAGAAATTAAATAAGTGATGTGACAAACCTCAGGTGACCCCATGGGTTAATGCGGAACGTAAACCACACTCGATCCCAAAAGCGATCCAAGACTGAAACCTGCCACTGAAAGCTAAAGTAGTCATGAGCACCGAGATGCTCAGTAGGATTTCCAAAATATAACCACATCTTATGCCCTAACCTTTAGTAAGAAATCTAATCATGACAGTTTTAAAATAAGGTATAATAAGATAATTATTTTCCTTCTTTTCAAATTCAAGTAATGAGTTTGCATTTCCAAGTAAAGCATTTCACTCCCACGACATTTTGAAAATAGGTTCCAAGCATTCATTAACATTAAAAAATGAAAAGAAACCAGTTTGGATTAAAATATGGTTTTCAAACACAAGACATCGAATATGGAACAACTAAAAAGAAAGTTACATCACAAGCAGCATGCCACAAATGAGCACCATGGGTAATCCCTATAGGTAGCTAGTGCAAGTGGGAACCTGGTTACCTCTTACATTGGTGAAATGTGTCTTAGAAACCACAACCATCAGAAAAAATGTGTCTTATAAGACCATGACCCTCAGAAAACATGGCTTGGAAGACCAAAACCCTCAGAATTCATATTTTTAGTTAGTGTTGTTGCATCAATCCTACTAGAAGAACTCGGACGAACCCATGTCGTGTCATCTAGTGTACTTGACCTGTTCACCCACCTAGATACCCAGGATTCCCATTGTGCTCTATTTCAAGTGGTGGTGAGTTTTCATTATTGAGAAAACATATATGTACATAACACTTTCTTTTTCTAAAACTCATTCAACCTCTCACCACCGCTCTCTCTCCTTGATCGCATTCCTCCTCTTTCGCATCACACAATGTGTAAGCATCAAATTAGGCACATGATATCACATTCAATATAAAAATCAATTTTTCTAAAACAAAGGTAGGATGTGCCTCAAGAGATGTTTTTCTTTTTCATAAAACCTTCTTAAGATTCCAAACGGTATTAATTACATAAAGGGATCACTTTTTTCAATCATCCAGAAAAAAGGAAAAACACCTTTGGAAATACAACTTACTAATTCAAAACCACTTAAGAAATCAATTTTCAAGGAATGTCACATAAGACCAACAGCATTTCAAATACATTTCAATTTCCAAAACAAACACATAATCATTTCTAGAAACCGAAATTAGATTTCATAACATGTGTATATAGAATAATGTAAAACATATTTTTAAAGCAAGAAAGTAATTATGAATTTTAAATTAATATCATAGGTATAGGGGACCTACCTCAAACATTTCGTTATTTATCGACGACCACTCGGACTGACCCTCCACACTTTCATGCACATGAATTTATACACAGATATATATATATATATATATAAATACCCCTAGCTGCATTGCACATATTCCCCGCACCATGAGGGAATATGTACAAAGAGATCATTCATACATATATATGCCTTACATTATGCATGCACATGTAGGCATTCATGACACCCACAACTCAAAACCATTGAAGTAAGGCCCAACGCACTACACATATACTTTAATAAAGAAATTAAACACCTAAATAATCCATAAACATTTCATAATAACACATCAAGGATTTTCACCAACGACGCGCCACTTACATAACTCATAAAACCCATTGAAAATATTAAAAGAAAACACATAATAAATTTAACCATTAAAAATGGCCTTTTCAAATCATCACATAAACTTGAACCAATTCCAAAACATGCATTTCATTTTATAAAGAATTTATGATTTACATTTAGAAATACACAAAAACCCAAACATGCCAAATTATGCATTTCCCTTTAAAAATCTACAACCAAACCCATTTTCACCATAAGTACCATTGGAAATGTGATTCTCCCCACCGGAAAAATTAAATAAACCATTTGTACAATTCATAAAACACCTAAAAGAGGCACAACAAGCTTTTACATGAAAAGTACTCCCAAATTCACATTAAGAACCCAATTCCTAACCCACGCATATCAAATTTTTTCAAAAACTAATTTTGCATCCCTTGCACAATGAAATAAGTCATTTTATTGATTTATAAAAGATTACTAAGGTTTATACAATAACAATATCCATATGTGTTTCACATACATTATAAGTACTAACAATACACTTAATAATTTTATAAAAAAACTCCAAGCGGTATCACAAGACATTGAACACAAAAGCCCACTCAAAACATCTTATAAGGCCAAACACACACCAATAACATGATGAAACAAATTTCTTAGCCCTTGTGCAACATAATAAACAAAAAACAAAGTTTATAAAACACAACGAAAGGCTCAACATGGGTTTTCACAAAATCGAAACATTCATATTAAATAAAAACACTACTAAACACATCGAAATAATATTAAACCTCAAGTAAAACTATACTCGCACCAATAAAACTAATCAATGAGTAAGCTAAATTAATTAAATAAGAAAATTAATTTATCAAACAAAACTTATATATGGAAACACCTACCTTTGGTGTCGAAACACCACAAACGCAGTGCGCAAACACCACCTCACATCAAACACACTACAAGGGACCTAAAACAAACAACTGAATAAATAAATCTTCATGAATTTATGCCAAATCTAATGTCATACATGCTCGAAACCTAAACCCCAAATAAAAATGAACCTAAACCCTAACTAAGAGGGAAAAGGGGTTACCGAAGGGATGACGAGGGTTCGACCGGAGGGAGGCCACTCACCGGAGGAAGCAGGGGTGTGGCAGCAAGAAAAGAGGAGGCGCGGTGGGAGGCCTCGACCGGTACAGGTTGCGCGACATGGAGCTATCCATGGGAGATGGTTCGCACGAGCTAGGAAGGGAAAGGGGCAGGCTAGTTGCACAAGGAGGAGTTGGCGGGGGGGGGTGCATTAGATGGTGGGGGAGCTGAGAGGAGAGAGCGGTGGGTAGGACATGGGATGATAGGGGGTGCCGGTCACGATGCAAATGGGGTTGGGTGGGAGAAGCACTCGACGCAAAATGGGGGGAACCCTAACAAGAGAAAAAAATTAAATAAGAAATTAAAAAAATGAAAAAGAGGAAACTAATACTAATAATAAAAATAATAATAATAATAATAACAATAATAATAATAGTAATATCAATATTAATACTATCAATAATAAATTAATAATTTTTATAATACAAACTAAACAATAATATTTTCATTATTATTGTTATTATATCATATTCCATTTATTTTATTTATTTTTTTCATTTAGATTTTAATTTAATTAATTTTTTTAAACTTTAAGAAACTAAAAGACTAAAATACAGATATAAATAACTGTGACTATAATAAGTCGGGTCGGGGTGTGACAATTCTACCCACCACAAAAACATTATTCCCCCAGAAAGTCGCCCAGCCAAATGAGGAATCAAACTCGAGTTTGAAACTAAAAGAGGCCTGCAAAAACACGAACTCGGTGTGAATTTTCACTCCATCAGTCAAACCCGACCAACTCCGAGGGGAACTAAAAAGAGAAGAACTATCAGGATACAATGAGGGTTCTCCCCACCACAATAACCCAACTAGAACAACCAACATTGAGGCTCAACATGGGCTAACTCTGGAACTGCTAACTTGATCCAAGAGGGGACTGCCACATAGACCAAACCTCAAAGAAGGCTTGGTATGTTTCATGGTGGGTCTCTCCACGATTTAACAACTGACCAGCTTGAGCCAATTAGCACAGACCAATACGAGAAACCCAACACAAACCGACCCATGAACTCTTTGTATCAACCAGACCCCCACCACATGGGGTCATCAATGAAAGACACAAAACCGTGTAGTGGACCAAACCCTATTCATTATTTCCCTACACGCATGTTTCTTAAAAAAGAGAACATCCTAAAACAATAATGGGTCACCAATGGATCTAGCCACATAGAAGAGATAATCATCTTGAGACTCACAGCCACTAAGAGGCAACTCTAAAGCTCATATTTGAGGAGGCACAACTACTAGAATTAAAAGAAAACAATATCACCACACCTTTTTACAACCACAGTGGGGTATTCAAAGAACAAAGACCACAATGAGAAAAAGAGACTTCTGCACCTATTACAGCAAAATAGAACCTTCAAAGACGAAGAAGCTGTACTAGAGGAATTCAAATCGTCTTTATTTTAGCACTGAAGACAAAAGTTAGGCCAAGGTTCCCCACATCCAACGATTCCTGATTGTGTGAAGAGCATCACTCTGAGACCTGTGGCTAGAGGTCTGATGTCTTCAAGCATCTTCTGCCCCACATTCAAGAGCTAACATACTTCGATCAAGACTCTCGCAGACGATGCTGCTAGAGGAACCTCTCCAACTGTCCCAAATGGTTATACTAACAGCAAGCCTTCAGAGGATGATGACAAGGTGACTTAAAGAACCTAAACCGATCACACTAGAAGCAAACAAGGGGTGGCCCAACTAATAGAAGATGGAATTGACAAGAAGACTTTTCTGAGACAGGTTCCTCCGATTCACTTTCTTCAACGGATGGGGAACCTTCTCGAGCACCAAAAAAATGGTACTAGAACCCTGGACAAAGACCCCACACAAGAGAAACTTTAATTGATTCCATGATGCTTTCTCCGTAGAAAATGTAATCAACCCCTTGGAATTCCCCAAATAGGCCTTCACTGCTCGTTTTCCTTACTCGACACTCACTAGTTATTCCAATTTCCTCACCTTCACTTCCTCGGGTATAACCCATCGGACAAGAGTGGTCTTAAACACCTTCCAAGACATACTGTCATGAAATGACGCTAAGATCACCTCCTCCACCAATCCAAAGTTGTACCTTCAAATGAACATGAACCAACACGAACTCTCAATGCTTTGGGAGCTTCCAATAACTTGAAAACACCAACGATTTCACCATGCCCGTCCGCTACCTTAAATAGATCACGATCACCACGGAAGCTGGAAAACGACCGAAAAGAATTAAATTCCACCGCCCCTCTAAGAGTCTGGGTAGAACTAACAACTATAAGGGGCTCAATAGAATCTTCTGGGACATTTCTAGGCAATATACTCAAAAAAAAGAGGCGCAAATCCGAATCAAAACTCGTCATAAATCAAAATTCCACACCTTAATCACAAATAAAAGTTCAAACTCAAATCACTATTCTAACCACAATTCAGTATATCAAAACAAAGAACCCACGAAAAATGATACCAAACATGAAAAGAGAACACTAAATAGTTTCTCACTCACTTTTCAAAACATGTGAAAAACCCTTTTTGAAAACCATTTTCAGAAAACAAAATAGCTTAAATGTCCACCACTGGTATCCCATGAAGTCTAACACATTCATGTCCCTGTTCTAGCTCAAGCACACAACCCCTCACATCACCAATTTCTCCCCTTTCCATATGTGCACCTCAATTTATGTGATCACTCATAGGAATACCAATGGTAAATTCAAGACACTTCTCATTTCCAAAACAGACCATTCAGCACAAAGCACAAATCCCCAACCAATTTGTGAAAGTCACTTATCATTAAAGAATAACATTTCCAAATTCTAAAACGTTTTCCATTTCAAAAACCATTTTCCACTCCAACAACCATATTCCCTTTTGAAAACACCTTCACAAAAATCCATTTTCATTTTTGAGATCTACTCACACCAACCAAAACGAAGGTCAAACATAACTCACATCAAAATTTCCAAAAATAAGGGACTAGTGGCTATGCCAACCCGGTAACATGGCTTAGTAGACCATACTCGGAGAGGGCATCCACCACATGAAGTATATTGAACCATGCACTCTGGATATACATGGGTCGCTACTCCATACAGGCTTGTCGCGTAACACCAGATCACTTCCCTTGTCATCCCTCATCCACACAGACCAGGCAAAAATAAAAACTCAAATCCCATACTACCTCTGGAAACATTAGTCTTGGGATGGACAAGGGTTCATGAAGTCCTTCCCACACCTGCCACTCAAGTTCCGACACACCTAATCACCAAGCTACCTGACACCCCAAATTACAAGGGCCTACTCTAATAACATTTTGTCATGAACCAATCTGAGTCGACCCTAAACTGGTAGCCCGAGGTGGTCTATGACATGGCCCGAAGGGCGTTCTCGATCCCCACGGGCTGGAAGCTTGTATCGGGCATCAAAATAAACTAGTTGTTAATGATTTTGGAACATAAAAAAGATGAATAAACATAAAATAAACAAGTAGATATAGAAAGTTAAAAAAACCAAACAACTTGGCAGTGAAAAAGGGAATTAAAGAAGAGACGTGACATACCTCAGGTGACCCCATGGGTCAACGTGGAAAGTAAACCAAACTCTCTCCCATATGAAATCCAAGACTAAAACCTACCACTGAAAGGTAAAGTAGGCATGAGCACTGAGATGCTCGGTAGGAATGCCAATATATAACCACGTCCTATGCCCCAGCCTTAAGTAAGAAATTCAATCATGCCAGTTTGAAAATAAGGTATAATAAAATAATGTTTTTCTTTCATTTGAAATTCAAGTAATGAGTTTGCATTTTCAGGTAAAGCATTTCACTCCCATGACATTATCAAAATAGGTTCCAATCATGCATTAAAGATTAAAAATGAAAAGAATCCAGTTTGGATTAAAATATTGTTTTCACAAACAAGACATCGAGAATGAAACAATGGAAAAGAAAGTTACATCATAAGAAGCATGTCAAAAATGTGCACCATGGGTAATCCCTATAGGTAGCTTGAACAAGTGGGAACCTAGAGACCTCGTACCTTGGTGAAATGTGGCTTAGAAACCACAAACCTCAGAAAAAACGTGGCTTAGAAGACCACAACCCTCAGAAAACGTGGCTTAGAAGACCACAACGCTCAGAATTCATATGTTTAGTTAGTGTTGTTGCGTCAATACTGCTAGAAGAACCGAGACGAACCCATGCTGTGTCATCTAGCGTACTAGTCCTGGTCACCACCTAGATACCCAGGTTTCCCATTGTGCTCTATTTCAAGTGGTGGTGAGTTTTCTTTATCAAGAAAACATATCTCTATATAAAACTTTCTTTTTCTAAAACTCATTCAACGTCTCACCACCGCTCTCACTCCTTGAGCGCATTCCTCCTCTTTCACGTCACACAATGCATAATCCAGAAATTAGGCACATGATAACACATTCAACTTGAAAATAATTTTTTCTAAAACCAAGGGGGGACATGCCTCAAGAGAGGTTTTTCTTTTTCATAAAACCTTCTTAAGATGCCAAATGGGCTTAATTAAAAAAAGGGAGCACTTTTTTCAATGAACCGTCCAAAAGGAAAAACACCTTTGGAAATACACTATACCAATTCAAAACCACTTAAGAAATAAATTTTCAAGAAAAGTCACTTAAGACCAATTACATTTGAAATACATTTCAATTTACAAAACAAAGGAATAATCGTTTCGAGGAACCGCAATCAGATTTCATATCATGTCTATATAGCATAATGTAAATCATATCTTTAAATCAAGCAAGAAATTATGAATTTAAAATTAATTGCATAGGCATAGGGGACCTACCTCAAACATGTCGTCATTTGTTGACGACCACTTGAACTAACCCTGTGCACTTTCATGCAAATGCATTTATACACATATATATATATATATATATATAAATACACCTAGCTGTATTTCACATACTCCTCATGCCATGAGGGAATATGTACAAAGACAGAATTTATTCATATATATGCCTTACCTTATGCATGCACATGTAGGCATTCTTGACACCCACAACTCAAAACCATCGATGAAAGGCCCAACGCTCTACACATATAATTTAATAATGCAATTAGTAACTTAAATGGTACATAAATGTTTCAAAATAACACATCAAGGATTTACACCAGGACACACCACTGACATAACTCATAAAACCCATTGAATGTATTAAATGAAAAACACATAATCAATTTAACCTTTTCAAATGGCCCTTTCAAACCCTCACATAAACCAGATCCAATTCCAAAACATGCATTTCATTGTTTAAAACATTTACGATTTACATTTAGAAATACGCAACAACCCAAACATGCCAAATTATGCATTTCCCTTTAAAAACCAACACACAAACCAATTTTCACATTAAGTACCATTGGAAATGAAATTCGCACCACCAAAAAAATTGAATAAACCATTTTTAAAATTCATAAAACAACTAAAAGAGGCACAACAAGATTTGACATGAAAAGTACACCCAAATTCACATTAAGAAACCAATTCCTAACTCATGCATATCAAATTCTTTCAAAAAATAATTTTGTATCACTTGCACAATGAAAGAAGTCATTTTATTAATTTATAAAACATTACCAAGGTTTAAACCAAGACAATATCCACTCATGTTTCATATACATTATAAGTTTTAACAAAACACTTAATAATTTTACGAAATAACTCTAAGCGGTATCATAAGACATTAAACACAAACACCCACTAAAAACATCTTCTAAGGCCAAATGCACGCCAATAACATGATAAAACAGAGTTCACAGCCCTTACGTGACATAATAAACCAAAAACAAAGTTTATAAAACACGAAGAAAGGCTCAACATGGGTTTTCACAAAATCAAAACATTCATATCAAATAGAAATGCTACTAAACACATTGGAATAATGTTAAACCTCAAGTAAAACTATACTCGCACCAATGAAACTAATCAATGATTAAGATAAATTAATTAAATAAGAAAATTAATTCATCAAACAAATCTTATAGATGGAAACTCTTACATTTGGTGTCGAAACACTGAAAACGCAGTTCGCAAACTCCGCTGCACATCAAACACATTGCAAGAAACCTAAAAGAAACAACAGAATAAAGAAATTATCAAGAATTTATGCCAAATAAAATATCATACATGATCGAAACCTAAACCCCAAATAAAAATGAACTAAAACCCTAACTAAGAGGGGGGTTACCGGAGGGAAGAAGAGGGTTCGGCCAGAGGGAGGCCGCTTGCCGGAGGAAGAGGCGCCGTAAGGGCGAGAAAAGATGAGGCTCGCCGGGAGGCCTCGGCCTGTCCGGGTCATGTGGCATAGAGCTATCTGTGGGAGCTTGTTCGTGCGAGCTGGTATTGGAAGGGGGTAGGCTGGTCACACAAGGAGGAGTCTGTCGGGAGGTGCATCAGATGATGGGGGAGCCGAGATGAGAGGGCGGCGGGTAGGACATGGGATGATATGATGTTGTCAGTCACGACGCAAAGGGGGTTGGGGGGAGAAGTGCTCGACGCACAATGGTGGGGGGGAACCCTAACAAGAGAAAAAAAATTAAAAAAAATTAAAAAAATGAAAAAGAGGAAACTAATACTAATAATGAAAATAATATTAATAATAATGATAATAATAATAACAATAACAATAATATCAATATCAATATTAATACTTTCAATAATAAATTAATAATAATTATAATACAAACTTAAAATTAATATTATCATTATTATTGTCATTAAATCGTTTTCCTTTTATTTTATTTATTTTTGTTCATTTCAATTTTAATTTAATTAATTTTTTGAACTTTAAGAAACCAAAATACTCAAATATAGATATAAATAATTGTGACTGCAATATGTCGGGTCGGGGTGTGACATCATATAATTATCTCTAAGACTTTGGGCTTTGTAATGTTTCCATGTCACCCCTTGAAAAGTGGATGATCAAAAATAATATCAAATAAAGGCCTTTGGGCTTTTCTAACTGACCGATTAAATGAATAGTGTTAATTATGACATTAAAGTTATTTTAGGTTAAATTCTATTAAATAAATTATTTAAAATTAATAAATTTAACGAAAGTGTGAAACTAGTTTTATAAATAATCAAACATTTAATCCTCTTTCTATTTTTGATCCAATTTTCACCGTATAAATAAATTTTTAACCCTTTAATATTTAAAAGTACATTACAATGGTTTGTGTTAAAATTGTTTAACTAAAGGGATAAAACTAATGATTTGGTTAAAAATAATTTATAAACATAACTATATTTGACTATACGATTAAATAAAGACCACTTAATAATTTTCTTCTAATACATGTCCTTTTTTAACCATATTACCTGAGTTACACACATAGTATATTATAATATTTTATGTAGTTCCAAAAATTACATTAATGATGTTTTATAATAAACAATGTATTATTAAATGTTTTTAAATTAATAAAAATTATCTTCTAAAAAATGAAGATACATTTTTATATAAAAAATATATTCTATTCATGGGTAACTTTTACTTTTAGAGTAACTTTATTTACCCCTAAAATGTAGACACATTGATTTAATGGTAACTGTAAAAAGTGTGAATGATGTTTAAGACTAAGAAATAAGGGTGAAAACATAATGACAGAATGTAAAAAATTTATTTGGTCAGAGTATTTAGACCCATTTTGATATTATATTTTAAGAATATAAATTTTGTGCCATTTTCAAATAAAATTTGATTTATATTAATTTATTTCTTTAAGTAATTCCAAGAGTTCCCCTACCATAAATAATAAAAGGGAATCCATGCTCTCTATTTTCGTTACAACTAATTGAGAAACCTAGAACCACAAAACCCTACCCCATTCTCTTATGAACTAACTTATTAATGAATTAGATGTTATATTCTTCATAAAATATTATTCCAAGGGTCATTAAAAAGGGATCTAAAGAAAATCTACTGAAGAAGATGTAATCATCTTGACAAACTCTTTTGAGTTTATTTATTCCTATAAATACTATATATCCATTGTAAACATCCTAAAATAAAAAAATATAATAAATATACTTATATTTTATATCTGTTATGGGATAACAATTTTCCACATCTTTTCCATGCTATGGAAAGGGAAAACTTTTCTTCTGTGTATGTACAACTTTTCCAAGTAGTAATGTTATTCATTTTTATCACCATTATAATTGGATGGTTTTAAAAATGGAAATAATGATTATATATATTATTTCTTAAATAATTATATTTCCAGTAAAAAAATATATCATTTTACCTTTTATCATTCCAACTGATGGATAACAATAATTTTGCTCGTGCATAGGAGTGTACTACCACCTCTATGAAGCGATGTGATTCATTTTTCATTATATAATTACATGGATGGTACTGAGGATAATTTATTGAATATATCTGATATATATGATATTATAATGACTATTGAAAGTTACATTATTATTTATATTTTATTTATTTCATACACTAAAAAGTGAAAACAACATCATGCGTACGTACGGCCTACATAGCCTGTAAATGGTGAAATTCATTTTTTATGTATGTATGAATTTAATATATATTATATATATAATTATTATATTTTAAATATAATATGGAACCATTATCAAAATACATGGATCATAACGGATGAATAGAAACATCCATGAGAAATGAAATAATTAACAACTAGAAATGATGACTGTAACGGAATTGTTAGTAAATTTTTATTGAAATATTATAGTTGAATAATATATAATATTATAATTTTGAATATGTTCATGGGATAAATTTACAAAAAAAATTAACCCCATTATAATGGTTGTTAAATAATTTTCAACAATGTGTAAACATGATTTAAGGGTTTTTAGTTAAATTACCAATTGTTAAGTTATTCTTCTATTTATTTAACTAGGTCATAACATGATAGTGTGTGAAATGAAATAGGATTTTATTATGATTTATTTCTACATTTTTTTTGTATTTACATTTTTCATACATAATAACTCAATTGATTAATTCTCTCATCACTAATATTATATTTTGAGGTATTTCATCTCAATATCCACTCTAATGAGATATATTTTCAATTTGGAACATATTTACTTTTATGTGGAATATATACTTCCAATTTTATATATTTTTAATACCTTGATATTTTATGAAATATTTTTTTATTAAATTAAATTTCATTGAGAGCATTCATTATATGCAACACTGAGTTTTAAGACAAACTATTAACATTATTCCTTAAAAAATGATGTTCATACATATCCATTAAAAATGGTTAAATTAATATAAATAAAAAAAATTAACTATTTATAATAAGGTTATTATATAAATAAAACTTAAATATATAAATTTATTAATTTTTAGTAAAGTCTATATGTATTGAAATTATTATTTTCTAAAAAAATTATTATAGTTTCCTTTTTTGAATAATAATAAAATTAATTTGTGAAAAGTTTAGAAAATTAATTTGAAAAAAAAATAATTCTTTAATTAATATTTTAAAAATTATCTAAGGGTTATTTTTTGTAGTTTTTTAAAAAAACTTAACTTTTCGATGATTTGTGAAAAATATTGAATTTTATTAAAAACGACATATTCATTAAATGAATTTATAAGGTTCCTTTATAAAAAAATGGGGTTAAAAAGTAAATTTAGCTCAATTATAAATAAATTAATATAATTTATGTCACCTGAATCATTTTCATATATAATTCTCAAATAATAATTTTTTCAAAATTTGAATATTTTTTCATTAGAAAATTGATTCATCATCATATATCTGTGTTCAATTTAAAATTAAAAAATTACTATTCTATAAATTTAATTTGGAGAAATGGATTTAATATTTGTAATCATAATAATTAATACTATAAAGTAATTTCAACTGATGTTTTTTCTATAATTTATATTAAAACAGTCAATATGATTTAGCAAAGTTATAGTAAAAACAGGTTTACAGAGGGATAAACTAAACAGTAAGGAATACAAATAAACCATAATTTGTAAAAAAATGAATTTTATGGAAATATTTAGACATAATTTATTATGATTCATTGTAATCTTCCATTTTGTAACCATTTTCATTTGAAAAGTGTGTGTACAATGTTTTCATTCCATAAATTACATGTGAGCCACTAACCTCACTTATAAAAAGCTACCCCTTGTCCTCACCTATTCACAATTACAAATCCATTTTTTGGCCAATATCTACGCAAATACCTTACTTAAATCCCACATGTAACACCCGAGACTTTTATGTTATATAAACCATCAAAGGAATCTTTTTCTACACAACACTTGCTTGGCTTGCTTTACACGCAATCGCGACCTTCCTCGATAGCTTGCGTCGTACGCAATACCGAGTTTCACTAAACAACAATATGCTATTAAAACTAGCTGTTATGAATAGTAATAATCACTTTTTGAAATTTTATAAATGGACTTCATTTTTGGACTCAGAATATCGAAATTAGCCTAGGGTGAAATTTTGGTATTTTTCTGAAAACTTTCAATTTTTGATGAATAGTGAAACCACTAAGTGGTAGGTTAAAAACTGAATTTTTCATAAAACTTAATTTTACCGCTTCTGTGAATGGAATTTCAAAAATCCGAGAGACACGGTTAATATCAAGGACTAAAATGTGGTTCAATGAGATGAAAATAATTTTTTGGTGAATAGTAACTTTTTACTATTTTTACCGCGGTTAATAGTAAATAGGGTAACTAAGGGTAAATATGATATCAATATTACCCTAACACATGTCCTAATTCTATTGGACAAGTGTAATTCGACCAAAAACAAACTTAGGAATAAAATATGACCATTTAGGCCCACTTGGATTAGAATAGGACATTTATTATTAATTTATTTAAAGAAGGGTTAAAATAGTTAAAATCAAAGTTTAATAAGTAAATCATTTTTAATATGGGGTTATACATAAGATAAATTCAACTATAAATATTCATTAGAAAGCTAAAAAGATTTCCTACATGATGGTATTTTATTTGTAATTTTTAGACATCAAATAAGTTAATTTATTTTTGACACAAAGATGATGCAGTAATTATCTTATTAATGAAATATTGACAAAATTGATAATATAAATACCAAAATAAATGTAATTTGAGACTTTTTATGAATTACACTAATTTTCAAGGTTACTATGATATATTAGTGTTGATTTAATCAACTTGGTTCGAACATATAATTCTGTTATGACTTTCACAAAAATCATATATCAAATAGTGTCAAAATTGACACAAAATAGTTTTTAAATCAAATATTATATTATTAATTGTTATTTTATTCCTAAAAATCTAAGGATCGGCCAAATGACTTAGATAAGGATATATATATTAATAATAAACAATTTGGGGTTCGTTTGGCATGTTATAGTAAGTGTATTAACCATATAGTGAAAGAAAACAAAAAGACACGGTAAAAGTTAAATTAATTAACTTAGAGTTAAATCTAATTGATAAGGTTAAAATAATACCCTAAACTTGTCTAAATCCTATTGGTTGATAGGATTTCGACCCATACCCACTTTAGCTTCGAAATAAGACCCTTTGGAACCATTATAAACCGATTTTGACTTTAATATAAAATAATATTTTGAGATATTCCTAAGGTGCCCCTCTCCTCCCTTATAAAAGGGCACCTCCTCCCCCTCCTCCTCACACCAATTTGAGCACTCAAGCTCGGCCAACCCCTGCCATTTTCTCCTCTCCACTTCCCTAGAATAATCCTAGAGGTCCTGGTCTTCTCCAAAGACCAATCTTAGTTCCTTAAGTGGAGGATTCAAAGAGGCGTTCCAAAGAAGAGGTAATATCCATTACCGATCTTTTCAATTTCTTTCTTCTTCAACTTCTTCTTCTTTAGTTGTTTCATGATAAAGTAATAACATCAGTATTACTTACATACTGATATGTTATTATAAATATGAAACAACCCTAGTTCACCTTCTATCCATCCTACGGAAAAATGAAATCACCGCGCGTGCGTACGAACGGAATACCGTCTCCACGCCGTGGTGTAATCTATTTTCCACCATCACCTTACAAGGATGGGTATAATGGTGTAATGAGTAACTATATATGATTATTATTAAGAAATATTGATACTGAAATAATATATATATATACTCCAATACAATTCCACGATCATAGGAACGATATCATCACTCGTGCGTACGTACGGAATACCGTCTCCACGATGTGATGCGATTCGTTCTACATGATCTTCATTTCATAATGATTATATAAATGAATTGAATGAATGAATATGGTATATACTACACTAATACCATTCTGGAAATGAATTATCTATAACCTAAAGATAAGAATAAGAATTTATTCAACAAAACACGCATAAGAACAAAAAGTTATAAAGACCCGAGTAACAAGTAACAATGAAATATTACTAACAAGAAGTTAATAATATGACCATATATGATCTCATATCAATATGTATGATTCTGGAATAAGTCAATAACATTATTTAAACCATTATACAGGAGCTTCGGACACGAACAAAGCAAATTGGACCTAAGGTAAGGGAAATATCACAATCTCATTTTTATCCAAGATTGTTTATTCGTAAGTATTTACTGGGGTGTATTTTACCATCCACATCCATGCTCCCTCAATATGAAATATTGTTTCCATCCACTTTCAATAGTTTAAATCCAATTTTACCCTTAGGTGAGTTTTTAGTAAAGAATATGAAAGGAATATTTTGTCGTTTTTCCATACGAGGTACTTTTTGACTTTTCCGACAAAAGTACGAAGAATGTTTTTTTTAACTTATACGGCACAAACGGATTTCTACTGTTTTATAAAGCCTTATTTTCATGAAGCTTCCTCTAAAAGATTTCATGACTATTTTCAATAAAATCTCTTTCTTTTAAAATTGCATGATGTTTTGTGAAAAGAAATTGATTTTGAAGAAGAAAGGATATTTTCCTCAAGAATTCAATTCAAGTGTTTTATCAAAATTATTTTCCATCTAAGATAATAAAGGGTTCTGTTTCTATCCATATTTTTACATTGATTTGACTATGTTGTGATGGAATTATGTTTATGAATTCCTTTATCTTATATGAATGGTTTTATGATGTCATGTTGTTTAAGAATCCCATTTTTATTACATGGGTTATGCAATGATGTATGATTTATGATTTTGTGGCACACATAAGAAAGGATTCATTATGAGATGGGTGGGACCTATATCTCCCTCCAATGCATTGGGTAAAGATTTTATATCTCATGAGATAGACATGGCTGGAATGGTAGGTTATACCGGTTCAGTGAAACAGGACTGAAACGAGGATTACTCGATTCAGAAAGGGACTTTGTCCACTAAGATAGTCTTGGCAATGAGTCTTGACTAACAAGAAATGATTCTCTATGATTATGTGTGTATGCCACAATGAGTAATGTTTTAAGTTATGGTTTCATTTCACTACTATGATTTATCCCATGTTATGAAATTATGCTCTCTTTTGCAGGTTAAGATTTCCAAAAAATGTTATGTTCTTATGAAAATTATGTGATTGATATTTCTTTTGTTTACCCTTACTGAGCATTTGAGATCACCCTTTTATGTTTTCTTTTCCCCAGGATATAAAGAAAGGTTTTAGGTAAAAAAAAAGGAAGATCTTTATGGGAGATTTTGAAGATCTTTCACCAGGATTAGAAGATTACGTTCCGAGTTTCCAAAGACACTAAACTATTACGATCCTTGTGTGTGTGTTTTTGTTATGTACTAAGTATTCCGCAAATGTAATGTAATGTCCATGTACGTCAGGCTACGGGTATCTACAGTTGGTATCAGAGGAAAGGTATAGTCAACCTTTGGAAACTAGGATGTGAAAGCCTTAGTAAGAACCCTAAGGATAAGTCTAAGCATAGAACACAATCTTAGTGTTTTAGAAATGGCCTTGAATAACCTAGGATAAGACCTTAAGCATGAAAATTTTATTCCTGAATTATGTGGTTTCCTATTATAATTAGTGTTGCTCACACTATTCTTCTTGGTTTTAGTCAATGGCTGGAACCCGAAGGAACCGTGTTAATGCGGAATGCGATGGGCAATGCAATGATTGTCCCCCTGAGCAACCAAACGATATGGGAGCTGGAATGCAAAATCTTGTAGCCATGCTCACACAACTTTCTCAAGATATGAATCATGCAGGATTTCCAAACGAACAAAGGAGGGAGAAACATTCTGTTGAATCCTTCATGAGGCAGCGTCCACCATCTTTCAGCGGGTCTACTGATCCATTAGTTGCTGAACAATGGATTAGTACTACTGAAAAGATATTTTCAGTTCTTCAATGTTCTGAGCATGATAAAGTCATCCTAGCAGTGTATCGTTTGGAAGGAGATGCGGATCAATGGTGGAATCTTGTTAAGAATACGAGGCAAAGAGATGAAATTGAATCTATGGAATGGGAAGAGTTCAAGAACTTATTTTTCAATAAGTACTTCCCTCGTATTCTCCGAACAAAGATGGAGAAAGAGTTCCTTGAACTGAAGCAAAGGGATGATGAATCTGTTAGTACCTATGAAGCAAATTTTACAAGACTTGCAAGGTACGCTTCTGGTATTAGTATCCAACCTGAGAGTAAGATCGATCGATTCTTTAGTGGCTTAAAACCAAGTCTTCGAAGGGCGTTAGCCATAAGGGACTTCAATAGCTACGAAGAAATCGTTCGATGTGCTCTCAAAGTCGAGATGGAGATTGGAGTAACCCATCAGTCACATGGGTTTGATAAGAAGAGGAAGATGGAATTCAAAGAAAAATCTAAAGAGCACACGGAAAAGAAGATGAACTTCCCCTTATGCTCAAAGTGTGGAAAGAAACATGGAGGGAGTTGTCTTAAAGGGACAAGTAAATGTTTTAAATGTGGAAAGGAAGGTCATCGGGCATTTGAATGCCGTGATAATGGGAAGAAGATGTCTAATGATGCAAACAAAGGAAGGGATACACAGAATGAACCTGCTACACTTCAATGTTTCAAGTGCAAGGAGATGGGGCATTATGCCAATCAATGCCCAAATCCAAGGGTTGATGATGATGGTCGACGTCAACAAACTCTTAAGGCTAAAGACAAAGGAAAGTCACATGCAATTTCTATCAGCGAGGTGGAGTACGATAACGATGTGGTGAAAGGTACACTTACCATCCACTCTAAAGTAGCAAATGTTTTATTTGATTCAGGATCCACCCACTCTTTTATTTATGAAAAATTTTCTAAGGGTATCACCGTATTACCTCAACAATTAGATGTTGAGTTAGCTGTGACAACACCTAATGGCACATCAATCGCATCAGATGTTTATAATTCTTCTCCGATCGAAGTTTGTGGGAAAGTGCTTCCTGCAAATCTTGTGATCCTTCCTTTAGTAGAATTTGATGTGATTCTTGGCATGGATTGGCTTTCTCTACATGGAGCTCATATCAATTGCCAAAGAAGGGAAGTCACATTTCATATTCCAGATCAATCTACGATCGTATACCAATGCAAGGATGAACATAACCTTCCAGTGGAAATTTCTTCCATCTTATGGGTATTGATTCCACTAAATGAAGGCTATTTATCTCAAATGGTTGGTGAGAAACTCACGATTAAGAATATGCCCATTGTACGGGAGTTTGATGATGTCTTTCCGGAGGAATTGCCGGGTCTTCCACCAAATCGTGAAGTTGAGTTTTCAATAGAACTCGTACCGGGTGCTTTGCCTATTTCAAAGACACCTTATAGAATGGCCCCAATTGAGTTGCAGGAATTGAAGAAGCAACTCCAAGAGAATCTTGATAAGGGATTCATACGCCCTAGTGCGTCACCTTGGGGAGCACCTGTTCTATTTGTTAAGAAGAAAGATGGATCAATGAGACTCTGCATTGATTATCGAGAACATAACAAGATCACTATCAAGAACAAATATCCTCTCCCACGCATTGATGACTTATTTGACCAACTACGCGGAGCTCAATACTTTTCCAAGATTGATCTTCGTTCAGGGTATCATCAATTAAGGGTCAAAAGGGAGGATATACCAAAGACGGCTTTCCGTACAAGGTATGGACACTATGAATTTATAGTGATGCCATTTGGTCTTACTAATGCCCCTGCTATCTTCATGGATCTAATGAATAGAGTCTTTAGAGACTATCTTGATCAATTTGTGGTAGTCTTTATAGACGATATTCTTGTCTATTCAAAGAGCAAGGAAGAGCATGAAGATCACTTGAGAATTATATTGAAGACCCTGAGAAAGGAGAAGCTTTATGCCAAATTTACCAAGTGTGAATTTTGGCTTCAAAAAGTTGCATTTTTGGGTCATATAATCTCAAAAGAGGGGATATCTGTGGATCCAGCAAAAACAGAGGTTATCGAAAGATGGTCAAGACCAACAACAGTAACTGAGATCCGAAGTTTTCTTGGTTTGGCTGGTTATTATCGACGTTTTGTAAAAGATTTTTCACGATTATCTAATCCACTCACCAAGTTGACTCGGAAAGGAGTTAAGTTTGTCTGGACAGAGGAATGTGAAGAGAATTTCAAGGAGTTGAAAAGAAGGTTATCCAGTGCACCTGTGCTCACACTGCCTTGTAGTGGAGAAAGGTTTGTGATCTACAGTGATGCATCCAAGAAGGGATTGGGGTGTGTTCTTATGCAAAATGATATGGTGATAGCTTATGCCTCACGACAGTTGAAAATCCATGAGCAAAATTACCCAACACATGATTTGGAGTTGGCTGCGGTAATCTTTGCATTAAAGATTTGGAGGCATTACCTTTATGGTGAAAGGTGTGATATTTATACTGATCATAAAAGTTTAAAGTATATTTTCACACAAAAGGAGTTGAATATGCGTCAAAGAAGATGGTTGGAGCTGATTAAGGATTATGACTGCTCAATCCATTACCACCCTGGGAAAGCAAACAAGGTGGCAGATGCATTAAGTCGACAAGACCATGCTAGTTTATCCATGATGAGGATCACAAAAGATCCAATATTTATGGATTTACAAAGGATGGATCTTGGAATTATAATGGAAGGGGAAAAATCTTATCTTTCTCAAATGAATGTTCAACCATCTATACATGTGAAGATTAAAGAGGCACAGAAAGAAGATGTCAAGTTACAAAAGAAGGTGAGAAATGTTCCTGAATTCAACCTTGATTGTGATGGGATAATAAAGTTCAGGAATCGGGTTTGCGTTCCTCCCATCCCCGAATTAAAGAAAGAGCTGCTGGATGAGGCTCATAGTTCTTCATTCTCTATTCATCCTGGAAGCACGAAGATGTATAGGGACCTGAAAGAGTACTTCTGGTGGGATGGCATGAAAAGAGATGTTGCTGAATATGTCTCTCGATGCTTGGTTTGTCAACAAGTTAAAGCTGAGAGACAGAAGTCTAAGGGGATGTTACAACCATTACCCATACCCGAATGGAAATGGGAAAACATCACTATGGACTTTGTCACAGGACTTCCTAAAACATCCAAAGGCAATAATGCTATCTGGGTCATAGTTGATCGTCTTACAAAGTCTGCACACTTCATTCCTATTAGAGAGGATTTCTCTCTAGATCAGCTTGCCAGGATATATGTAAAGGAAGTGGTAAGATTGCATGGAGTACCACTTTCTATTATATCTGATCGAGATCCGAGATTTACCTCGAAGTTCTGGCGAAGTCTTCAGCATACTCTGGATACAGAGTTGAGTTTCAGCACTGCTTATCGTCCCCAGACAGACGGTCAGTCTGAGAGAACAATTCAAACCCTAGAAGATATGTTGCGAGCTTGCTCTATGGATTTCAAAGGAGGTTGGGATCAACACCTACCTTTGGTGGAATTTTCTTATAATAATAGCTTTCACTCCAGTATTCAGATGGCTCCTTATGAAGCTCTCTATGGAAAGAAATGCAGGACTCCAACTTGCTGGGATGAAGTTGGGGAAAGAAAGCTATTAGGACCTGATCTCGTTGATGAAATGGAAGAAAAGGTCAGATCTATTCAACAACACATAAGAGCAGCTCAGAGTCGACATAAAAGTTATGCCGACAACCGAAGAAAAGACCTAGAGTTTGAAGTGGGTGATAAAGTGTTCTTACGAATATCTCCCTGGAAGAGGGTTATGAGATTTGGAAAGAAGGGGAAGTTGAGCCCTAGATATATCGGTCCTTTCGAAATACTGGATCGTGTTGGGAAGGTAGCTTACCGATTGGCGCTTCCACCGAATCTCTCTCAAGTTCACGATGTGTTCCATGTATCTCTCCTGAGAAAGTACATACCAGATCCTTCACATGTACTCAGCTCAGAAGTTGTACCGCTGGAGCAAGATCTTTCTTATGAAGAAAAACCAATAGAGATTCTGGATCATAGCGAAAAAGTCCTACGAAACAAGACCACTCGCTTGGTGAAAGTTTTATGGAGGAACCACCAACTTGAAGAAGCTACATGGGAGCTTGAGGATATGATGAGGGAGAAGTATCCTCATTTGTTTGTTACAAAGTGACGAATTTCGAGGGCGAAATTCTTTTTAAGGGGGGTAGAATGTAACACCCGAGACTTTTATGTTATATAAACCATCAAAGGAATCTTTTTCTACACAACACTTTCTTGGCTTGCTTTACACGCAATCGCGACCTTCCTCGATAGCTTGCGTCGTACGCAATACCGAGTTTCACAAAACAACAATATGCTATTAAAACTAGCCATTATAAATAGTAATAATCACTTTTTGAAATTTTATAAATGGACTTCATTTTTGGACTCAGAATATCGAAATTAGCCTAGGGTGAAATTTTGGTATTTTTCTGAAAACTTTCAATTTTTGATGAATAGTGAAACCACTAAGTGGTAGGTTAAAAACTGAATTTTTCATAAAACTTAATTTTACCGCTTCTGTGAATGTAATTTCAAAAATCCGAGAGACACGGTTAATATCAAGGACTAAAATGTGGTTCAATGAGATGAAAATAATTTTTTGGTGAATAGTAACTTTTTACTACTTTTACCGCGGTTAATAGTAAATAGGGTAACTAAGGGTAAATATGATATCAATATTACCCTAACACATGTCCTAATTCTATTGGACAAGTGTAATTCGACCAAAAACAAACTTAGGAATAAAATATGACCATTTAGGCCCACTTGGATTAGAATAGGACATTTATTATTAATTTATTTAAAGAAGGGTTAAAATAGCTAAAATCAAAGTTTAATAAGTAAATCATTTTTAATATGGGGTTATACATAAGATAAATTCGACTATAAATATTAATTAGAAAGCTGAAAATATTTCCTACATGATGGTATTTTATTTGTAATTTTTAGACATCAAATAATTTAATTTATTTATGACACAAAGATGATGCAGTAATTATCTTATTAATGAAATATTGACAAAATTGATAATATAAATACCACAATAAATGTAATTTGAGACTTTTTATGAATTACACTAATTTTCTAGGTTACTATGATATATTAGTGTTGATTTAATAAACTTGGTTCGAACATATAATTCTGTTATGACTTTCACAAAAATCATATATCAAATAGTGTCAAAATTGACACAAAATAGTTTTTAAATGAAATATTATATTATTAATTGTTATTTTATTCCTAAAAATCTAAGGTTCGGCCAAATGACTTAGATAAGGATATATATATTAATAATAAACAATTTGGGGTTCGTTTGGCATGTTATAGTAAGTGTATTAACCATATAGTGAAAGAAAACAAAAAGACACGGTAAAAGTTAAATTAATTAACTTAGAGTTAAATCTAATTGATAAGGTTAAAATAATACCCTAAACTTGTCTAAATCCTATTGGTTGATAGGATTTCGACCCATCCCCACTTTAGCTTCGAAATAAGACCCTTTGGAACCATTATAAACCGATTTTGACTTTAATATAAAATAATATTTTGAGATATTCGTAAGGTGCCCCTCTCCTCCCTTATAAAAGGGCACCTCCTCCCCCTCCTCCTCACACCAATTTGAGCACTCAAGCTCGGCCAACCCCTGCCATTTTCTCCTCTCCACTTCCCTAGAATAATCCTAGAGGTCCTGGTCTTCTCCAAAGACCAATCTTAGTTCCTTAAGTGGAGGATTCAAAGAGGCGTTCCAAAGAAGAGGTAATATCCATTACCGATCTTTTCAATTTCTTTCTTCTTCAACTTCTTCTTCTTTAGTTGTTTCATGATAAAGTAATAACATCAGTATTACTTACATACTGATATGTTATTATAAATATGAAACAACCCTAGTTCACCTTCTATCCATCCTACGGAAAAATGAAATCACCGCGCGTGCGTACGAACGGAATACCGTCTCCACGCCGTGGTGTGATCTATTTTCCACCATCACCTTACAAGGATGGGTATAATGGTGTAATGAGTAACTATATATGATTATTATTAAGTAATATTGATACTGAAATAATATATATATATACTCCAATACAATTCCACGATCATAGGAACGATATCATCACTCGTGCGTACGTACGGAATACCGTCTCCACGATGTGATGCGATTCGTTCTACATGATCTTCATTTCATAATGATTATATAAATGAATTTAATGAATGAATATGGTATATACTACACTAATACCATTCTGGAAATGAATTATCTATAACCTAAAGATAATAATAAGAATTTATTCAACAAAACACGCATAAGAACAAAAAGTTATAAAGACCCGAGTAACAAGTAACAATGAAATATTACTAACAAGAAGTTAATAATATGACCATATATGATCTCATATCAATATGTATGATTCTGGAATAAGTCAATAACATTATTTAAACCATTATACAGGAGCTTCGGACACGAACAAAGCAAATTGGACCTAAGGTAAGGGAAATATCACAATCTCATTTTTATCCGAGATTGTTTATTCGTAAGTATTTACTGGGGTGTATTTTACCATCCACATCCATGTTCCCTCAATATGAAATATTGTTTCCATCCACTTTCAATAGTTTAAATCCAATTTTACCCTTAGGTGAGTTTTTAGTAAAGAATATGAAAGGAATCTTTTGTCGTTTTTCCATACGAGGAACTTTTTGACTTTTCCGACAAAAGTACGAAGAATGTTTTTTTAACTTATACGGCACGAACGGATTTCTACTGTTTTATAAAGCCTTATTTTCATGAAGCTTCCTCTAAAAGATTTCATGACTATTTTCAATAAAATATCTTTCTTTTAAAATTGCATGATGTTTTGTGAAAAGAAATTGATTTTGAAGAAGAAAGGATATTTTCCTCAAGAATTCAATTCAAGTGTTTTATCAAAATTATTTTCCATCTAAGATAATAAAGGGTTCTGTTTCTATCCATATTTTTACATTGATTTGACTATGTTGTGATGGAATTATGTTTATGAATTCCTTTATCTTATATGAATGGTTTTATGATGTCATGTTGTTTAAGAATCCCATTTTTATTACATGGGTTATGCAATGATGTATGATTTATGATTTTGTGGCACACATAAGAAAGGATTCATTATGAGATGGGTGGGACCTATATCTCCCTCCAATGCATTGGGTAAAGATTTTATATCTCATGAGATAGACATGGCTGGAATGGTAGGTTATACCGGTTCAGTGAAACAGGACTGAAACGAGGATTACTCGATTCAGAAAGGGACTTTGTCCACTAAGATAGTCTTGGCAATGAGTCTTGACTAACAAGAAATGATTCTCTATGATTATGTGTGTATGCCACAATGAGTAATGTTTTAAGTTATGGTTTCATTTTCACTACTATGATTTATCCCATGTTATGAAATTATGCTCTCTTTTGCAGGTTAAGATTTCCAAAAAATGTTATGTTCTTATGAAAATTATGTGATTGATATTTCTTTTGTTTACCCTTACTGAGCATTTGAGCTCACCCTTTTATGTTTTCTTTTCCCCAGGATATAAAGAAAGGTTTTAGGTAAAAAAAGGAAGATCTTTATGGGAGATTTTGAAGATCTTTCACCAGGATTAGAAGATTACGTTCCGAGTTTCCAAAGACACTAAACTATTACGATCCTTGTGTGTGTGTTTTTGTTATGTACTAAGTATTCCGCAAATGTAATGTAATGTCCATGTACGTCAGGCTACGGGTCTCTACACCACATATCATAGTATAATTATTATTTTGGTCATTAACAAAACATATAAATTATTTTGTTGAAAACCAAAGAAGGTTACCTGAACATAGTTAACGTTCTTCAATGGGCATTTTTATTTTATCTCTTCCTCCACCTCGTTAAATTATTATTAAACATTGATTATATAATCAATTCATTATATTCCATATAATAATATTTTTTTGAGTTAATAACCTAAAACCATCTCCGATTTCATCAAATTGGATACAAAATCATCATTTATGTGTACGGTGGACTACCACCTTGTGAATCGATGTTATTCATTTCCTATCACCACCTATCACGAATAGATTTAATGATATAGTAAATTTGTATATATTATATTGACAATATTATTATACTTATAGATAATTATATAAAATATTACTCTTTACATTCAATTCTATGGGAATATGATAATGTCTCTTATGTGTACGGTGGACTATTTCCTTGCGAAGCAATGCGATTTTTTCAAAATTTATATAAAATGAAATAAGGAAGGATAAAATAAAAATATGTGATATATATTAAAAAAAGGGGTTTTATTATAATATATTACTTTCCAATATTTATTTTAATCATTCAAGAAAATAGAAACAACATTCCTACGTACGTTTGACCTACTCTCTCTATGAAAGATGTATTTCATTTTCTACCTCTGTATTTTATAGAGTACATTAAATACATATATATTGAATATATATTATATTTATATCATGGATAACAAAATAGAGATTATGTAATCATTATCAAAGTAAGTGGACCAAAAAAAATAAATAATCCAGACATATTTGAAAAAAGAAACTTTATTTCTGAAAATGTGACTATAAAACGGAATAGTTAAAAAATAGGTAATAAATGGTATTTATTAAATAATACATGGTATTGTATATGTATGGTTATGTAATAGATATATAATAAACTTTTATTTACTATATTGGAGGTTTTAACATGTATAAAATAGGTCTATATTTATGGTATGGTATTTTTGTCTTGATTTTCCTTCTTTGAGAAATATGTTATGTTATACACCCATATCCTTTTATGAGATGTACATATAGCCCCTTTAACATGAAATATCATGAATTTATTTTTTTTTGTTATATTATTAGTTTCATTTAACATGATACTTTTATGTGGACTATGATTAAATGTTACCATAGTGGTAAAAGTTTTATGTTACAATCTCAGTATTTATTGGGATTTCCCATGATTATGATTTCAATAATAAAATATTATGATTTATCTCTAAATAAAATAATTTATTATCTTATCCCGTAGTAATTTATATAGAATTCATTTTTCCGTTACATTTTGCATCTTTATGTTATCTGTAGTTCAAAATTATGTTTTTAGTAAAAAAAGTATTTCCCTCTTCAGCCAAAAACCGTTTTCCCACCTAATCCATTTTTTATAACAAAAAAAATATTTTTTTATAAAAATATATAAATTATTTATTAAAATAATTACCAATTATTTCATTTTAATTAAATTTTTTAAATGGAAAAGTATTTTTTTCTAAATAATGCCCTTTTTTATTTTATCAAAATGTGAACAGAATCATTGTATTAACATGATTGACCAGAATAGGAATTTTATAATGTAATGATCATTATTTTCATTGAATAATCATTTATAATTTTTGAATTTTATTTTTAAAATAAATGGATTTCAATAATTGTTTATGAATTTTTTATTTTAAAATGGTTATTTTAAAATAAAGGACATTTTCATCGAGAAACATTCTAGGTGTTTTTTATATAAAAAAATTAGATCTTTGAAGAAATCCTTTTATGTCACTAATTCTTTACTTTGGATATGATCCAAGGATAAAATTATTGTTCTTTATCTAAATGGTTTGTGTTTATGATGAAAATATTTTTATGAAACTTGTTTCTCTTCCATGGGTTATACTATGATAAAATCTTTATGAAACTATTTCATTTTCCATAGGTTATGATTTGAAGAAATGATAAAAGGATTACCAAACCTATTTATTTTCCATTGGATATGTTATGAAGAAATATTTATGAAACCCATTTTACTTCAAGGGTTCTAATATGATGAATTTTCAGGATCTTTTGGAACACATTTCTATTTTTTTCAATATATGATGGGTTGGAGATATATATATCTAAAATACATTGGGTAAATGTTGATATATCATGAGATTAATAGGACTGGAACAGGGAGTGAAAAAGGTATAACGAGGGATTCTTTCCACTATGGTTTTCTTGGGAGTGAAACCTAGCTACTATGATGGTTTGGGGATTGAACCCAATTCCCTATGATTGTATTATAAATGATCCTTGAAAAACTAATGAAATGATTTTTTATGATTATGTGTATGACTTAAACTATTTCTTATGTCAATGTTATGCTCTCATATTTTATGTTCATTAATTCCATTATGATTCATGTCATACGAACAACTAAGATTTATTCCTCGAATCATGTTTATAATCCATGATATGCAGGGTCTGGTTTTCAGATTTCATTATCATGTTCTTATACCCTTATAATCATGATATATTGAAATCTCCATTGTTTACATTATAGAGCATATGATCTCACCTATTGTTTTTTTTCTTTCACCGTGTTACGATTAAATGAATTATGTATGATTAGTTTAATAAGGATTATAGTTATAAATAACATAGTGTGAGATGATGTATCTCACTTAAGGACTTTTTTTTATGAGCCCATGTTTAAAAAATGATTTTACCTCTATGATCCTCAAGCGTGTGTTTGGGTAATGTAATTATTATTCATCTAAAAAGATATAATATTTATGTATGATATGTTTTGTTATTTAATTTATTCTATTAGAATATTTATTTATTCATGATTACTATGTCTTAAATCCAGGTTACACTTTCTCAGGGATACAATTTAAAAGTTACCAAAAGGGCAAGAAATTATTTTACAATTTAATTTTACTTGGGATTACTTATATATTTCACGGAGGTAAATGTATAATATATCCTTCATAAACATAATCTACATACATTAAAAATTGATAATCAATAATATTACATGTTTTCATCTAAAGTTTCCTTTATTTGTAACATTAAGAATAAAAAAATGTTTTGGAAAGAAAATCTAATCTTATTTCTCATTTCATGGAGTATATTGTTCTTCCTTTTCAATATTTGTCAAAATTTGTTTTATGAAAGTCCATTTTAATGAATAAAATTAAATATTAATGAGATTTTAATTAATATATTAATTTTAAAAAGGTTTTATAAGAATATTTATACTTTTTTATCAAAGGTTCATTTTCAACAATATTTATAAAAATTCTAATGGAATATTCTTTTTATCCTATAAGTTGTTAACAGAAATTACCTCCTCTATAAATATTTTAGGATATTTGGATTCTTGAATAAGTTTTCAATTGTTTTAGAATTAATAATATTTAATAAAAACACATATTATTGTTTCACCTCCATTTTCTTTTATGATTTAAACAACATGTATTCATTAAAAAACATATATTTATTTCAAACTAATAGTCGTGTTTTATGACTTATAAATTTTTTGGTCAATAAATTTCTATTGAAACATTATCTTTATTATAATATCTTTTATTGGAAAACACATTTACCTTAAATATCTGTATTATTTTTACCATAGATATTATTATTTCCTAAATTTTTTTTCACATGAGTATTTTTACTATGAATTTCTTTTGATTCATTGGGGGAAATCGTGATTTCAATATTTTTAATCAATATTTATATTTATTAATAACGAATACTTTTTTGAATTAAATTTATCATTCAATATATTATAAAGGAATTGAAAATAGTAAGTGATGGGTGGGGCCTATTATATCCCATATATTAATTGGTATGTCTCATAAGATGAACTACTTTGTTTAGTTAGTTGAGGTCATACCTATTTATGTATCTTATCTTCAAATGAGGCCTCAAATGTAAGTTTAATATTTCTAGATAAATTAATTCTATAATTATGAAAATATTTGTTTATTTCCATGTGATTATTTAAATAGTATTGATATCTATATATATGTTTAAATCTTAGGCGATTATTTATATGGGATTTTGTATCATAATTTATTCTTATAATATTTTAATTCATGCTCAAGTTATTGATTAAATGAAATGTTTTTTTAGTTATTTACCTTTACATAATGATTATGAATTATTCACTCGACATATCTTACATTATGTGTAACCATAACTAAGCATCTAAGATCAACCTTATTTAGTTTCCCTTGCATATGATATGAATAATGAACCTATGAATGAATTCCATATGTATAATTTTAACATTCACTGTTTTTTATATATTTTTTACAAATATAAAACAAGAAGAATGTTTGTATTTGGTTCTTCAAGACTAATAATTTATTTGTTCCCTTGTGATAAAATCGCTTATATCTAGTGATAATGAAATAAATTAACCACTGACTTTTGGATATTGTGGAAAGGGTCTTTACAGAGTCATACTGAAAATTAAAGATACAATGAAAAATATTTTAGGAATAATAATAGTAATTCCACCACCATACCATGTACAATTTATTTTATGCACCAATTAATGGTTATGGGTGCATTACACATACAAAATAACATTTGATAATATATTAAATTTCTATTATAGTAGTTAAATATCATCTTTCATTGATCTTTGATTGAAAATAAATTTTTATTATATCTATAGTACCCCTTAAGAAAACAATATTCATTCAAATATGTAAATTATTAAATTTATTCATGAAAAAGGGGAAGTGATCTTTCCTTATTACTTCATTTATATTTTTATAGTCTATAAATACATGAAACACCCCATTACACTTTCATCAGCTATTTTTTAACCATTTTTTTCCTTTTTCATTGGTTGAGTAAATTCATGAAGTTATTGGGATGATACCTATAATGCAGAAGTCACGGATTTCTTGAAGTTTTCAGCATGAATCTTTCATTTTTTTTATTTTTATGGGGATTTGAACAATGTATAATGGGGTTACATAGAATGTAATCATCGTCTTAAATATTCCTTGAAAAAAGTACATTGTGTTAAAGAATATTTACCTTGTAAAATTTACACACCATGTAAATATTAAAATATTTTTTTAATAAAAGGATTTATATTTTCTGTGTATATTGGAATATAAAATTACCCAATGTGTCATTTGGTTACAAGTTATATAAAATTTTGAGTGTCAGTTTTAAGCAGGTAGTACAGTTAAAATTATTATTTCATTTGTCTAGGTTTCCATTCCCTAGACCTAGGGTCTCTTCCTGATAAATTATATAAATCTCCAATCACTTCAAATCATCTGTTTACTGATTGATCATTCTGTTGGTTGTGATGAATATCTCCATGTATGTGATCTTCCTATAACTTCAATATCTCTCTTTTTACTCTTTCGATTTTGATAGATCATAATATTATTAATAGATATAAAATCCATGTTTTGGGATCTTTATTGAAGGTTGTGTTAATTGATCTTCCTTACATTTGTTTTACATTGTTGAGTCCTATTGTCAGTGTTCTGATTCCATGAAACATATAAGTGGTTCCCTTTAAAATTTCCCAATTTATTAAACCTCAAACTTTTTTTCATTTATAATATATTTCAATTTAATTGTGAAACCCTAATTTGGTGTTAATTGTGATTTAAATTAATTTTATTTGATTTTAGGGAAAATCCAAAATTTTAATGGAATTAGAAATAGTGGTGTATTTTGAAACTGATGGAATTCTGAATTGATTTTGAGAAACATGGATTAAATTAAATTAATAAAAACATACAAATATATTTGGTTTTAAATGTCTATAAATAATAAAAAATCTATGTTTTTTTTGAAATGAAATTGAAATATTTAAACAAAAAATTGAGAAAATGAATTTCAAACTATTTTGAAAAAAACATTTTTTATTAATTTATTGAGAACATGTGATCCTATATAGAATTAAGATATTTGGGATAAGCATGATAGGATGGTAATTACTTGGAAACATATTTATTATGAAAACTCTAAAAAACCCCATTTCAGAATATCTTAGCCCTAATGATGTTTTGATGAGTGGTATTGAGCCTGATCTTAAGGGATGTGTGTCCACTTATTATTTTTTATCACTAATATAAGCTATGTGGGGACTCTAAAATTAAAAACTATCATAATATTGGGAAGATAACTATGGTGATTATTTTGAATATTTTCATATATATTCCATTCATATAGAACTATTTTACTCATGTGTATTGATTTATATACACTTTTTTATATAAAATGTTTATTCAAGACATGTTGAAATTGTTTTTCATCAAAATTGAAATGGATGAATGTTTTAACTTAAATATTAAAGTGTATTTCCCGGAATATTTTACTAAAATTGAAATAATTATTTTGTATATTATTTTGGAATCTTAGCATGGAACACTTGGAGAGACCCTACTATCATTTTTAGATCACACTCTACCTTTTCTTTCAGGCATTCATAGATTTACTTCATTTGTGTTTGAGTAAAGGGAAAGAACCTCTTGGAAGAGGTAGATGTTCGTGATACCTTGGGTGTTATAGTGATGTTTCCTTTGGTACATTGGTTTATGTTTTCTATTTTTGGGAACTTCATTTATGTACTATTTGGGTTTGTGATATACATGATTTCTTTCTAGTATATTCTATTTGAGTTTTTTGAAGCATAATGATATGTATCATTCAATTCCACTCTATTTGTCAAATATTTGTTCCCAATATTATTTTTCGTGATGCTAGGTGCTCGTTTCCAACACAGGGGGAATAGGGACTCCCTTTATGCTATGTTAGTGTTATATCAGGTATCAATGTACCAGGGTATCTAGGTTAGTTCTTGAAAAAACATTTCATGCCTTTGTTGTTTGGGTAAATATAAAATTTCATTCACTGTTTTCAAATATCATTACTACATACATTATTAATTATAGAAGGGGATTCACCAATTCACTATTGAATATTTGGAAAATAGTTTCATCATCCAAGACTATTAATACTTTTTTCATTATCACTTAACTCAATTGAGATATTAACCTGCATTGTGCTTACCTAATCGTATAACTCTTTTCCTCTAGTATCACGTTATGATTGAATAGGGAATGGATAATTCCATTAAAATCATTAATTATTCATTTAATAGGTCTCTCCCTATTATTAATCGCTTTAACATGTTACTGTTATTAAAAATTTGATATCTTAGAAATAATGATAATAGGTAAGTCTTCACCTTCTCCCAGAAATTGATATCTCATGTTTTTTGGTAGTTTATATAGTTTCATCTATGGTGGAATTATATTTACAGTAATAAACATAGTAAGAAAATTACTTGATAGATGGTATAATATATTATAATAACCTAATTATAAATTTTATTGTTTTCCCCTATATTTTTGTTCGTTCCCTCAATGAGAATCTCCAGCATCTTCCTCTCATTTTATCACTACATATTATGAAGTTTAAAATATAAATCCATAGTGAAAATTTCATGAAAATTATCAAGATCATATCCATATTTCAATTCATTCATTAAATAAAATTTCTCTTTCTCCCCTCAAATATTGAATATCAATCTCTCATAATTTACATCAATGAGTGATTTAACCGTAGCAAGGATTGGATAGCCCTAAACGATTGTTACTCTTCCCTCTTCATCCAAATCATAAATTAGGAATTAATTATAAATATAAAATATACTACTTTTATTAAGACATAAATGATTCATTTAATTAAATATCTTATGTAATGGTTTACAAGTTATTTGATACTCTGATTTTTGATGGGTTACCTAGCTTGGGTTCCTAGAATATATAGAGTGGAATAAGTTTTTGGCTCACCCTTAAGTCACAAATAAATTTTTTTACATGAATTAAGAGATGGTACATGGGATAGATATGATTCTAAAATATTTAATGTTGGGTTATATATTTATTTGGACCATAATAGCTCACTCCATTATATGATAAACAACTCCTCAGTACACCATTTTCTTATTATTTAATTAAATATTTTTATGATGTTATATATATCATAGTATTTGGGAGATGTTTTCATAAAATTGGATACTAATGCAAGGTTGTTTCATCATTTCCATTAAATATTTATATCTAAACTCTATCTTACCTGGAGATTAGAAAATTGGAATGTAATATGTGGACTATAATGTCACTATTAATGTTTATTTATTTTTTTCTTATTGGTTCTTATTTCCATAATATCAAAATACATTCCTATTTAATTTTATAAGACATTTCATTTTTCCTCTATTTTAATTTTAATTTTTATATCATTATCTTTATATTAGATAGTTTCTTCATCCTTTAATTTATTAACACCTTTTAATTCTGATTCCTTTTACTCTTTCCTAGGATGATCAATATCATATAGTAATGTTTTGAGCAATATATCATAAAATTTTAATGATAAATGTCAAAAATAATTATCAGTAATCCTAGGAGAATATTGGTGATTATTCAAGAGTGTTTCATATAGTTTTATAGTTTTTTAAATTTGACTAAAATACTACTTATCTTCTTTAATAAATTGTTAAATGTCTATTAAATAGTGGGTTGATCCTTTTAAGAATAATTATAAATTAATTATAGCTGCAGATAATTTTTTTATGTCCTTCAGGGTTGAAAACTTTTCGAAACCGGGTGAGGGGATTTATATTCTTATTCAAATCCAAGTGGACATTGACCATAATTAATTTTTTCCATGTTGTAGATTTATTTCAACATTTGTTTTGGTCTTCCAACCCCTATTGTTTTCTATATTTGATTTGGAAAAAATTGAATGTTGTTTTTACCTCATAAAACTCCCCCATACATGTTGGTTATCCTAGATTTTTTGTTGACAATCCTAGAAGAAGTGTATCCATCAACACGTATCACATAAAGTGGGTAGTAGATCATGTTTTTTTATGATACTTTTAAATATAATTATATCTCTAGGTACTTATACATATTTTTGACTATGGCTGTTATTTTTATGTTTTCACACACCTGGTATCTTACTCTATGTGGGTTTAATTTAATTTTTCATTGATAAAAGAAAGTTAAAGCTTCATTTAAAATTTCCTAAGAAATTACTAGGGTATTTTACATTATTAATCCTTTAGTGGAATCCTCAATAACCTCTCTATTGGTCGGAGTAGAAAACTCAAGAGGGGGTGAATTGAGTTCCTATAAAAATGCTGCTAAAATTGGCTCTTTGAAAATATTCCCCAATTAAAAATCTAATCCATGTCAGTTATTATTGAATTTATAAGATTTCTAAATGTTCAATTAATCTCTCAATAGATTGATCAGTTATCAACTATACTAACCTAAATATTAGTATAACTTTTGAAACTAACCTCCTGGTTCAAAACTGTTATAAACACATGATAAACTAACTATCATATTTTGAATTTGTTTGATTGAAATATTTTATAAAACATGGTAAAATAAAATAACAATAGGCATAGAAGAATCTAAAACAAGAGGTTCAGTCTCCAGATAATACTTAGTCCTCTCCACTTGGAGATCACAATCCACCAAGAAGTTTAAATTAATAAAAAGTTTTTATCCACACCCTGGATCGGGGTTCACAATAGCACACAAGGTTTTCCAACTCACACTTTTCCTCAACCATAGTTTGTCATGGGAAAAACAACAATCAGGTCACACATGACCTCTTCCATAGTTCTACGTTGGATACATATGGATAAATAGATTCTGAGATTTAGGATAACAAGTATCCTCCAGTTATGCATTGGATCTTATGTGTGTGTAATAGAAAGATACACACACCCCTCAGAAATGTTAATAAATTAACACAAAAAAACTAAATATGTAGAGTAAAGAATATAACTCTCAATGTGTTATATGGTGAAGCTCTAGACTCATTTGATATAGTTTTATTGAATTTTGAGTCATATTTAAGAAGTTGACTCCAAAACAAAGTGGCGTAGTCTCGGTGTTTTTTCTTCCAGGAGTATGAGATGTTCAGCTTCCTATTTAAAAGTTGTTTAGGTTAGATCAGCAGGTTTATCTTGATATATTGATCACTTTTTATGTTCTTCATTTTGATTTTTCGTGTTTTGGAAAGTATTCTCAAGAGTTTCTGGAGTTCTTCTAAACTTTTTCACTTGTTTTCATTATTGCTGAATGATCCAGCAAGTAATTATTTTATACTTCATGGTCCATCAGACATATTTATCTCCCCATATGAATGTACCTTGTACTATCCTTTTAATATCATATAAACAACATTAAATAATGTGATAAGAAATAATTTGTCTAAATATGACTGTTAGATATAAATTTGAATTAATAAAATAAAATCTATTTTATGACTGTCAGTGAGTAATAAGTATCAATGATTCATTAGAATCACTCTATCAGTATAAGTGACTCTGTATCAGTGATTCTTTTCCATCGGTATCTATGACTCATGGAATCAGTGAGTTATTTTAATTTCAGTCTGTATGGGTATCGGTGAGTTGTCATCAGTGACTCATTGTGAACTATTGTTACATCCCCCATCGGTGACTCATCCATTGGTGAGTCCTTTGAACCATCAGTGTGTCACCCATCGGGGACTTTTACATCACTGGGTCATTTGAACTATTGATGAATCACCCATTGGTGAGTCGCTTAAACTATTAGTGTGTCCGATAATCGGTGAGTTACTTGAACTATCGGTGTGACCGATCATCAGTGAATTGTCCATCAGTGTGTCATTTTTTTTATCAGTGACTCTCACATTTCCATATTCTTTGATCGGTGAGTCCTGTATCAGTATCTTCTTCGATCTATGAGTCCTCATTAGTGAGTTAGCCATCGGTGACTCCTTTGAACCAGTCGGTGTGAGAGACTTTGAAAAACATTCAAAGTGTCAGTCTTATACAGAACTGTACCTGATTAAGTGAAACTAACAATTACATGTAAATATAAACTTGTAAATATATGGAAACAAAAATGTCCATAATTTATTGACTTATTTAAATGTATTATACCATGTGACATAATTTTTTCATTTATAAATATACATTGACATGATTAATCATTACATAAAACATAATATTTGAAGTATCATGAATTGTAAATTGGCATGATTTGGGATTATTAAAACAACTATCTTTCAATGGGACCAACAATCTCCAGCTTTTTGATAATCACAAATCGTGGAATTAATATGATATACAAGATTTTAAAAAATAAGAATGACTTGACTTCGCCTAAAAATATTGAGTATGAATTCTCAATATAAAGATAAGGTCTTTCCTTTTATGATGCCCCTCAATAGTTTGTATTAGGGCAGTATTAGTGATTTATATTAGTTCTAGAATATATATATATATATATATTCTATTGATTACATGTCATCTTTCCTATTCCAGAGTTCCCCCCCTTAGGTTAAGATTTAATATCATCCATAGATTTCTCCCCCTTTTGGGATTAGAAAAAAGGTGAAAAGAAACATAAAGGATAATGAAAAAGAAAACAAGGAAACTTGAAACACTATGAAGGCAAACATATATTCATGAATGTAAAAAACAGTAAAACTATCAAAATAAAATCATCAAAAAATAAAAGTACTAAGACCTATCAGGGAATGATCCAAAACTAAGGCTTGGGATTTTGAAGAGAATTCCTTTGGTCTAAAGGGTCTATAGTGGGGTCCAAAGATGGTGTTGGGAATGTTGGAAGGACTGGTCGAATGGTGACACCAGGTAAAGCTATGGTTGTTGGAACTGTAGAAGTAATACTTGGTCTCTACTCTGACATCGTGGATCACTGGCCACATCTGGGATATTGCTTGAGACACTGACATCTATGAAGGAGGCAGTGAAGCGAATGTGATGGAGGTAGCTATAGGGACAACTAAAGCATCAGACTATACATGCAGGTAGGTCTTCAAAATCTTAATAAAATTAGAGATGATTTCACCCCATACTACATGTCCATCTGGAAATCCTCCACGTTTTCAGTGAATTTATCAAATGTGGGTGTAAAATTTATCAATTAAAACACTTTCTTTTTGAATAATTCAGTCCCTAGTGGTATTATGAGGTTCTCATCCAAGTATTTGCATTTGTTTTTAAACACATTCTTTGTGTAGATTTTAGAGAAATACTTTCCACTTTATCCCTGATCTCTTTTTGAGGAGTAGTTTCCTCATTTTCACATTGCCTCACCATGTTGTATACTTGGTCACTATTCCATTTCACTTTGAAAATGGTGTCTTTATTAGAATCATTTTTCATATCCTTGAGCTACTCTCTTATCACAGTGTTGAGGGACTCCATATTAGTAGCAGACATAGTAGCTCTAGAAATGGATGCACTAGAAATCATATTACGAATATCTTCATTCACCATTTTCAAATTGGTATTTTGAAGATGTGTAACAAGGTTTATAAGAACCTACATTACTCAACCAAGTGTGGTTCCAAAAACATTGGATAGGGATACCATTTCATGACCCATTTTCTTCACTTCTTCTCTCAGGATTGAATTATTTTTCACAATGGTTTTGGATATAGTGACAAGATTGGGGTGTATCTCCTGAATTACGATTCTTGCGATCCTATCAGAATCATCCTATGAAATAATCATGGAAGTATCAGAATCATTTATGACTCTAATAAAGGGTCTCACAAATTAACTTACATTATCGTTGAATTATTTGAGATTATATTTGGTGACATAGTCACTGGGCATTGAAGGTAAAATAGGCTCATCACTAGTGGGAAAAGTAGGTAAAGTATGAGTAGTCGATTCCACATCATCTTGTGGCACAGGAGGAGATACCATATCCTCATTTGAAACATAATCCTTCCCACACATGATATATCCTAGATTTCTATTATACTCACCAGAACAAGTACAATCTTTAGGCTCCATAATATCAAATCATACTCTTTTATTTTGAGACCCCCCTCATTCTGAGGTTCACCTACTTCATCTTGGGATTTATCTATAATATCATTCAGAGGAACTGGTATAAACTGAGCTTCAGTTTATTCCTTATGACCTCAATCTATAAGATCATTACATTCTTGAATGATACCTTGAGCATCATTAGGGTGGTCATGTCCATCCTCATCTCCAACATCTTCTTTATCATGATCAACACCATCAACATCAACTGGTCCATTAGGATCAACATCATTCTATCTACCAGTCTTATCATCATCTTTATTCAAAAACTCCTCTCCTAAACTAACTTCTTATTTTCTTTCTTTCATTAAGTCACTCACGAGATCGCCATCATCATAGTCATCATCATCATCATCCCCATCATCATTATTTATGATCACATAACCTTCAACACTAGATACTTCGGTCTCTTCCTCATCATCATCTAATAATGGTTCATATGAAGGTAATTATATTGGTGGACTTGCAGGTCCATATACCTTTTTTCTAGGGAATCGATATTTGGGTCACTCTTATCATCTATAGGAGACCCCTCTACTCTTTGCAGCTCAGGATGAGCTTGTTCTTCATCTGAATACACAACCGGCTCCCCAGGTTTAAGACCTAAATTATCATGATTCATGGGTCTAGTAAGATGATCTATAGGATAATAATCCTAATATAATTTTTCATCATCTTATAACCAACATATCATCTATGGATTCAAAAATATTTTCATCCTTTTGTAGATATCTTTGTGGAGTCACAAACTACTACAAGTATTAATCACTTCATCATCATCCACCACACATCCTAGCTTCATCAAAAATAATGATATTTCTACCATAAGGTACCTACACAGGTTCACTTTCACCTCATTATTAAAAAAATTAATCAAGAAAAAGTCATTGTACTTTATGAAATCAAAATCTCTATTTATTTGGAGGATTTGGCATTGGATGAATTTGAATAACATTCTTGCTTCCTCATCTACTATTGAATCTCTTAACCTCCTTGATTTTTTATTACCAGTCAAATATTTCAAACCATTTTCATAAGAAAATTAATATGATGTTGGTGGAATGTTACTCATGTAGTCATTTCATATTACCTCATGCAGCATCATTAATCATTCATCCCACTCTTTTGAAGAAAATGAAATCTCTTTTCCCATTACCCTAAATTTCTTCCGAGCCTCCTCATATACATCCAAAAGAACTTCTAATTGGAGATGATAAATTTGTACCATATTGGGATAGAAAGGTCTCTCATTGTCTTCAAACTAGCTAAACCACCTTTTTGATTCCAAAACATTCAGTAAGACAGACTTTCTCAACAACAACCATTCGGCAGACACTTCTTTCTCAGGAGTTACTATGTAGCTTCCCAACTCAGGATTCCTAGAACTTGTGGGACTATTCGACTCTCTTTCCTAAATATTGGTCTAATGCAATTCATTTTATCCTTTAATCGCACACTTTTTCCTCTCCATTATAATGGTTCATGATCAAAAAATAAGTCGAATGTTCGTAGGCTTGAAGGTAGAGTGGGTATTGAAAGGTCGAAGGGTAGAAGTATTGTGGATCAGTTTAATTTTATCATTTAATGATTTTACATCATAGAATTATAATATATAATAATGGAAAAATATAAAACAAGAAACTATACCACTTTATGTATAAGATATAATCAAATAGATTTACTAAAAGGTCCTTGTTGGTATCAGTTTCACTCAAACAGTATCAGTCTAACTTGATCAGTATAACATGATTGGATTCACAAGTTCAGTTTCGCACTGAATGGTTTCAAACTAATCATTTTTCCACTAATTAGTTTCACACTGATCGGTTTCACACTGATCAGTTTCACACTCATCGATTTCACAGTGATCGGTTTCACAGGATTGGTGTGACATAAAAACATAATTTTCAAGGGGAATAAGGTCAGAGAGTCTATATAAATGCATCATTCCTATTTCATGTCTGATGTAGCTCATTCTCTTAGAGTTTAAATGTTTGGTATGAATTTCAGAAAGTTTATGTTAATTCCTAATGAACTAAAGAGTTATGTCACCTTTTTGATAATTGTCTCTCAAAAATTGATGTCTTGGATCAATATGTTTTGTTCTGGAATGAGAAACGGGTTTTTTAGTAATTTTAATAGCACTTTTATTGTCACAATTTATTGGGATATATATAAATTAAAATCTATAGTTTAACAATGTGTGTTTCAACCACAATATTTGTGCACATCAACTACCAGCTGCAATGTACTCTACTTCAGCAGTTAAGAGTGTAACATAATTTTTCATTTTACTACAGTATGAGATTATTGACTTTCCGAAAAGTTGACATGTTCTAGAGGTTCTCCTTATATCTAACATACACCAACCAAATTCAAAATCATAATAACTAATCATATCTAAATGTTATCCAATTTGTTAGAACAATCCTAGATTATTCGTATATTTGAGGTATTGGAAAACTCTTTTAGAAACATTTAAATGTGACTCTTTTAGATTTTCTTGAAATATTTCACACATACACATAATAAACATGATGTCTAGCCTACTAGAAGTTAAGTAAAAAAACACCCAATCATTCCTCTATAAGTAGTTTGGTCAACAGATTTCCCATTTTTATCAATATCTTACATACATGTGGAACTCATAGGAGTTTCACTAGTATTAATACAATCAAATACATATATTCTAAAAATATATTTATTATATTTACTTTGATATAAAATAATACCTTCTTTTTTGAAATATTGGAAATCCAAGAAAATATTTATGTTCACCGATGAAACTCATTTCAAACTCAAATTGCATCATTTTGAAAAATCACTGCATGAATAATTTCTAGAAAATTCAAAAAACAATTATCTACATGTATTTGATATATTAAACCATCATTTGAAATTAATTTTATAAATAGAGTAGGATCTTAAAAAATATTTGTAAACCCTTTAGAAATAACAATGTTACTTAACCAAAGATATCATGCTCTTGGAACATGTCTCAAACCATATAAGGATTAGATAATTTGAAAACCTGATTTGGAAAACGTTGATTTGTAAAAACTAGGGGTAGTTCACCAAAAACATCCCCAACAATATAACAATTTAAGAATTCACTTTTGACATACATTCGATAAATTTTGAAATCCAAGTGTGCTACATAGGCATGTAAGATTCTAATGGTTTCAAGCCCAGCTACTAGTGAAATTGTTTCCTCATATTCAATTCCCTCTTCTTGATTATAGAATTGTTAAACAAAGATAGCTTTGTTACTAACTACATTTCTATCTTCATCTAATTTATTCCTAAACACCCATTTAGTTCCAATGGTCAATGCATTTTTTTTCTATCAACAATCTTCCAGAATTTATTTCTCTCAAACCGGTTAATATCTTCTTCCATACACATCTCCCAAAATTTCACATTGATTGCATCATTGATAGTTTTAGGTTCATGTTGTGAAAAAAATGCTTGATGTACATCCTGATATCTAGAGGAAGCTCTAGTTTGTGTTCCTCTGTCTAATTCTCCAACTAAAACATCTAAGGGATGGTTTTTAGGGTTATAGTTGGTCCAGTAAAAGTAAGGCTATTTATATCAAGTTCATCACTTGGTTCTTGTTCATTATGACTAGAATTTGGTGAATTTACAAAACTAGAAGTTTTAATGTATTTATTTATAGTATGGTTAGATGGTTTTTGCATTAATTTCCAGAGTGGTTATATCCTCTTCAATCTTCTCTAGCGAGTTCATAGGTTTTATGGGGATCTATTTCCTCAACCATGACATGTATAGATTCCTCCACACATTTATTTAATTTATTAAAGACTCTATATGATTTTCTTGATGTTGAATATCTGAGGAATATTCCTTCAACACTTTTAGAGGAAAATTTATCAAGATAATATTTGGTGTTTAGAATATAAACTTTACATCTAAATAATTTAAAATAATTTACCTTGGGTTTCCTATTATTTTGCAACTCATAAGAAGTTTTCTTTCAGATGGGTCCGATTAAGATTGTATGTATCATTTAACTAGTTCTATTAATAGATTCAACCCAAAAATAAATAGGTAGATCATATTCATTAAGAATAGCTAAAGCAATTTCCTATAGGGTTCTATTTCTTATTTAAACCACACTATTCTATTGAGGTTTTCTAGGGGAAAAGAAGTTAGGCCTATGGAAATTTTGGGAGAAAAAAGATTCAATGTCTTGATTTTCAAACTCACTGCCATGTTGACTTCTTAATGATTTAATTTAAAGTATACTATGATTTTATACTATCCTAGCATATTTGGTAAAAAGAAATAAAGCTTAAGTTTTGTGATCTAAGAAATAGGTTCAAGTATACCTAGAGAAGTCATCTTCATGAATATAAACATAGTTCTTCCCATTGAGACATGAAACTCAAGAAATTCCAAAAAAATCTTCTGAACCAACTCTATATGTTTAGAAGTTGTAACTTATTTTATTGGTTAGAAGGAGATTTTGTGTTGGTTTCATTATTGAAAAGGATTTCACACTTTATTTTTTGGAAACTCTAGTTTGGGTTGGTCCTTAACAAAACCTTTTCTGGTTAATTTCTAAAGGGAGTGTACATTACAATGTCCTAGACTTCTATTCCAAATCCATGATTCCTTGTGAAAGGCACTTAAGTAGAAAAAATTCTGTGATGTTTGGGTGCCTAAATTTACAGCATATACATTATCATTATTAAGGTCAGTGAAAACTAAGTTAATTTTGGCATTAAAAAATCGCATGAATCATTTTCAAATGTTAAATTAAATCCATCATCTCACAGTTGAGATATGAAAAGTAAGTTATATTTTAATCCATCAACATAGAGTACTTTGGAAATTCAAATAGAGTTAGGGTTACCAATCTAGACTAAGATGGTGATTTTTCATTTACCATTGTCACCAAATGTGATATGTCCTCCATCAATATTGATGGGATTATTGAATATTTATTAATCTCTTATCATATTTATTGAAAATTCACTTTCTAAGTACCAATTATTTCTAGAGGAAATATTTAGGAAATTTACCTACAAAATAAATTATCCAAGAAAAGATTTTGGTGCCCAAATTTGTTTGGGTCTAGAAACAATACTAATAAAGGATTTAGGAACTCAAAATAGTCTAATGGGATTGATATATATATATTGTAATGTATTTGAAAAATAAACATTATTTTTTCAGAAAAACATGTTGTAGTAAAATATTTTTAAGAACTAAAACTTGGAGTTAAATCTTGATTTTTGGACAAAGAAGTATATTTGTAAGATTTAGTTATAAATGTATTTTAGATAAATTTCTTCATCCTGACTGATATCTTATTATAATAGTATACCTTGGAACTATCTGTTTACCATGTAATTTAGTAAGTTTGTTTTTTCTATTGGTAAAAATTCCATAACCTTATTTAACTGATCCTTAGATAACTTTAGTTCATTATTTTCCTTTAGCAGTTGTGCATTTTTCTCTTTCCCAATAGTAGGTTCATATTCAGTATCTGTAGAGAGTGTATATTGTTTCTTTAATTACATATACATATCCTTCAGTTCATTAAAATTTTCTTCTAGCATATTACAATACTCAAATAGTTCATAATTTGTCATATTTTCATATTCTGATTCATCTCTAGAATAATATTCATTAGTTATAGGTGATTTTAAGAGTACCTCTGAGGTATTTTTCATAAAGCACATGTTTTCCATATCTTCTTTCTCATTCTAAGAAGAAGAAAATTCACTAAAGATGTCCTCGGATGCACTCCAGGTGGAATTCATTTTATTCTTTTATTTCTTATCTTTATACTCATAAATATTTTTATACATTAATTTTGGACATTCAGATTTGATGCCCTATCCTTTTGCATTCATATCAATATATGTCTTCTAATTTTGTAGGCTTCATCCAATCTTTTTTTCAATTGCCTTTATTTTCACATTTTCCATTATAATTTGTTTTCTTGAATAACTTTTTCTTTATATAAAATTTTCTAAATCATCTAGCTAGCTAGGTGATTTCCTCATAACTTTCTAAAGCTAATTATTCACTACTTGTGCTCTCAATAGCTGCTTCAACATTCTCTTTGTCTTTGCTCTGGGAAGTTCTAGTCTTGAAGGCTATAATTTTTCTATTTGGATCATCTTCCTCTCAATTCACCTTTAGTTCCACTTCATACATTATTAATTTTCCAACTAGTTCCTACACTTGTAGTTAATAAATGTCGTATGATTCTCTTATGGATACCGATTCCCTCTCCTTCTCTCTGGTAAGCATCATAGAATCCTTATGATCTGCTTTTTTTGTGACAAATCTTCCTAAATAAATCATGGTATTCAAAATTTCATTGAACCTGAGATACATATCCGAAACAGATTCATCAGTCTTTATTATAAAATTGGAATATTTAATATAAAAAGTATTTAATCTCATCACATTCACATTAGTTGATCCATCATGGGAAATAAATAAAGTGTCCCAAATCTCATGAGCATTTTTATAGGTACAAATGCAATTAAATTCTTCATCTCCTAGTGCATAATATATATCATTCATTGAATTATAATTATTATTATTATTATTGGATGTCTTCATAGCTTCATCCCATGTGTTACTAGTAGTTTTAGAGAGTTCATAATTACTTTCAATAGCAGTTAGGATTTCAAATCCCATAAATTCTAATTGTATTTTAATTTCAAGATTCCACTGAGCATAATTTGTTCTATTTGAGAAATGTGGTATATTCATAGAAAATCCTTCTAACCTATTGTCCATAATATAAATTTACAAAAGATTTCAAAGAGATAAAAAAATTTCATTAACATAAATTTTAAGATCGTCAAAATAAAACTACAATCCGAGTTGAAATATTTTTAAAAAGCTTTGAAAATTGAATTTTTTTAAACATCTGATACAAAATATTTTTCAGAGTTGAAATATCTAGAGGGGGGTGAATTGGGTTCCTATAAAAATTCTGTTAGAAATGGCCTCTTTGAAAATTTCCCCCAATTAAACATATAATCCAAGTCATTTTTTAGTGAATTTATAATAGTCATGAATGTTCAATTAATTTCTCAAGATATGGATTAGTTCTCAGCTATACTAACCAAGAGATTAATATAACTTTTGAAACTGACCTACTGGTTCAAAACTATTATATACACTTGCTAAAATAACTATAAAAGTTTGAATTTGTTTGAAAGAAATTTTCTGTAAAACACATCAAAATAAAATAACAATAGGCACAATAGAATTTGAAACAAGATGTTCAGTATCAAGACAAGAATAGCCCTCTATACTGGGTGATCACATGCCACCAGTCCATTTAAATTAATAAATAAGTATGATCCACACCCTAGATGGGGGTTCACAACATTATACAAGGCTATATAGGCCACACAAGATCTCTACCATAGTTCTTCATTGGAAAAACAATAAACAGGTCACACACAACCTCTTACATAGTTCTACATGGGATACAAATGGATAAATAGTGTCTGAGATTAAGGATAACAAGTATCCTCTAGTTATGAACAAGAGTCAGTGTGTGTGTGTGTAACAGAAAGATAAACACATTGATTAGAAATGTATATAAATGAACAAAACAGTGCTAAATATGTAGAGTTAGGTTTATAAGTGTCTGTGTGTTATGCAGTGCAGCTCTGGACTCATTTTATGTCGTGGAATTGAATTTCCAGTCCGCTCCTTGAAGTTGACTCCCAAACAGAGTGTCGTAGTCTCTGTGTTTTGGATTCTTAGAGTATGAGATATTCATATTCTTTTATGAATGGTGTTTAGTTCAGATCAGTAAGTTTATCTTGATTTCTTGATCTCCTTATATGTTCTTCCTTTTGATTTTTTGGTTCTGGAAGTATACTCGAGAGTTGCGGGAGTTTTCGAGAACATTTTCACTTGTTTTCACTATTATCAAATGATCTAGCTGGTAATTCATTTTTATTTCAATGTACACCAGACATAATGATCTCCCTATGTGTATGTTCATCGATCTATCCTCTAAATATCCTACAAAGAACATTAATTAATGTCAGAATCATTAATTTTTCTAAATATGACCTTCAGATATAAATTTGAATTAATAAAATAAAACCATATTTTATGACTATCATTGAGTCATATGTATCAGTGATACATTAACATCGCTATATCGGAATTGGTGACTCTCTATATTGGTGATTCTTTTCCATCGGTATTGGTGACTCTGTACATCGGTGATTCATTTGTACTATCAGTCTGTTCAGGCGTCAATGAGTAGTGATCGGTGACACATTTTGAACTATTGGTAAGTCTCCCGTCAGTAAATCGTCCATCGGTGAGTCCTTTAAACCATCATGTTGTCTGTCATCGATGATTCATCCCATAGTGAGTCTTTTTAACTATAATTGTGTTTCTAATTGGTGAATCGCGTGAACTATCAGTGTGACTGATCATCGGTGAGTTTCTTGAACTATCAGTGTGACCGATCATCGATGACTTGTACATTGGTGTGTCATTTTGTTCTATTAGTGAATCATGAATAAGTATTTTCTTCGATTGGTGAGTCATGCATCAGTGACTTCTTCGATCGGTGAGTCCTCATCGGTGAGTCAGCCATAAGTGACTCCTTTGAACCAATCAGTTTTAGGGACATTGAAAAACATAAAAATTGTTTTTCTTATACAGAAGAGTACCAGATTAAGTGAAATTCATAATTGCATGTAAATATACACATGTAAATATTTTGAAACACAAATATCGATAATTTATTGAATTAATGAAATTTATTATACCTTGTGACATGATATTTTCATTTATAAATATCCTTTGACATGATTAATCATTAATTAAAACATAATATGTGAAGTTCCATGAATTGTAAATTGGCATGATTTGTGTTTATTAATACAACTATCTCACAAAGGGTCCAAAACTCTCCATAATTAGGTTGTAATCTAAAATAAAATACTTAATGTTTCATCCATATGATTCTCACATGATGATCGGACTATCTAAATATATTTTTAAATTATTCATATACCGCAATGGTGAATTAGTATAGTTATGAGTTCTTTTAGCCAATATTTTACCCAATCAATTAGTGTGGAATGAAAATATTTGAGAAAAACTGAATTATTGGTGAACCATTGTTGATGAATCTATCAATTTTTTTAAAAAAAGTTGATAAAAGGTTATGTGGTTCCTTACTTAACATGAAACTAAAGTTACTCACATTTTGAATCATTTTTAGAACACTAAATTTAAAATCAAAATTATTGGATTCAATTTTTGGACTCACTATTTTAGTATAACCAATCTAGATAAACATTTCTATAATAAATTAAAATAATCTATTTTAATATTTTGGGGACTTCTTTGATGATTTATCCAATAAAATTATCATTCACACTAGGTATGGTTCTCTCACTTATCACTAATCATTATAAGTTATTAAAACTTCCCTCAATCTCAAGATTTAATTAGAAGGGTTTTGTGTAATTATCACTCATAGATTGAGTAATAGGTGTTCTATTATTTATCCTATAGTTTTTGAGATGAAGAATAACACACCTCATATATAAAAAATAACCAAAAAGAAAAACTAAAATAGACACAAATACTTGACTCAATGAACTTATCAATTTCAACATTATCTAGTTCTTAGTGTATATCTTTTCATTCATATGAAATAGGGAAAATAATGATGATGTTAAAATTGATCTTAAGATCCATATATTATAGAGTCTACAATTAATAGTACATAACCTAAAATACATAGAAAAAGTATAGCTTATGTCTAAGATAATTCTTGGAGGGAATCAAAATACAGAAGATCCTAGATTGTTACAACCTATAAATTATTGAAACTATAATCATTTAAAGTATAATATAGTACTAAAATAGAACAAAAAAATTATTTTATTTTAAAAAACAGTAATAAATTAATTTCAAATGATGATTTTTCAAAAAAAAAATTATTCCATACACCTGTCTACTAGAATGATTTAGTTAATTATAAGATTCAACATGTAATTGGTATAAATTAGATAAATTGACAATAATAATGCCTTCCTTAATTCAATTATTCAATACTATGGTCACTTACATTAGCTAACAAGCAATAATTCCAAATTTTATAAGAATATTAAATATCAAGAATACCCTTATAAAAAAATTCTTTCTTACTATATTGGTATTCCTCTATTATAAACAGTATTATGAAATAATCAATAAAAACTTATTTAAATTAAATTATCTTAATATGATACTGAACAAAAATAAATCATTCAAAATAAAACTAATTCCTTAATTATGAACCCATCCTTATACTCATTATTCCCTATACCTTATGTTGTAAAATAAATCATGATTAAATAATAAATAGTCATCAATAAAGATAAAAATTATAAGAAATTTAAAATCATGATGAAGATTAATAGTGGATTAAAATTGAACAAAGAAACTTCATTTTTTTAAAATCTTATATCTAATTCTTACATTATGTTTTTTTGAACATAAAACTCGCTCTAGAAAGTAAAAGGTGTCAAAATATTCTTGAGAGATACAAAATTACTAAAATTTATACTATTTATTTTTTTTGGGTATTTTCATAATGTTATTTCATAATTTGTTAGTCACCTCAAATCTTACTATATTTCATCAACTAAACTAAAAGTATTTATTTTCTTAAAATCATGATATTATATATTTTACACCATAATTCAGGTAATTATTCCATAATTTTCAAAAATATTAAAATTTAAATAGTTGTATCATTAAATTAATAAATAATTCCTCCTGTATTTAGTAAAATTCATATTTTAAACTTTATTTTATATTTAAATTGGTTACATTATAACATGAAATTCTTTTCACCTTGAATTTTCTTTTATAACCCCATCAATTACTTTAGTAGATTCATCCCTGGGATTCCATTATTTCAATATACAATGAGAACTATGGTGTGAATTATTTTCCACATATAATAATTTTATATAAGGATTTTCTAGGTTCCACACCTCAAAATAACTATAGTGTAATTATTTTCCAATAAAACATGGTTTTTTAAAGCATTGGAAGCTTAAAAACATCTCTAAATTCCTTTTTATCCTCTATTATTCTATAATTATTTAAAAATAATTGGAATATTATAGTAATATTATCATTTATTGATAAAATATATGATGAAAATATGTGTATAAAATTAGTTTATTTCTTATCCACGGATAAGTGACCTCATCCACTAGAAGGTATGATGTCGTGTAGGGTCTCACCCCCAATCTTCGATTTAAGGATATAGAGAAATTTTTTTCTCACCCTTTATTCTTCCCTCATATATACCATATATTTTTATGATTGTCTCTAATAATAATTCACCAATATAGGTTTAAGGTTTTCTACCCAATGAGATATTAATTTTTGAGCTTTGGGAATCCATTGTTGTGATCAACTTTAGGATGAGAATGAAATTTAGTAATAATTTTTACATATTTAATGATTCTGGAGAATATATCAATATGTTATTGATATTGTATAACATTTAGGTTGGCCCATCATGGTCGACACTAAGTTTCCATCATTTATAAGGCTGAGTAAAATTCATCCCCCACATGTTATTTAATTTCCCATTTATTTTACTTCTATCAATTCTACGATGCTTGATTGCCTCCTATTACCCATAAAAAGAACAATCCACCCTATTTTTTAAGTTCTCCAATTATTTTGGGACTCCCCTTACATTTTTATAATCGATTTATTGTAACAACCCGATGTTTTATCAATGGAAATCCCTCCTTATAATTATTCCCTATAGTTTAATCACATTAGAAAGAATAATGAAATATTATGATACAAAATACTATGTCATCATTAAACATAATTTTTCCACTTCAATGGTTTCAATTTCAAAAAAAATTCATACACTGTTTTGATTAGTAAGATGTTTGGAGTCTGATAGAAAAAAAATAATTTTTGGTGAATTGTAACCAACCCTTATGAATAGTAATCTACACTTATGAATAGTAATACGACCCTTATAAATATTAAATCATCCAAAATAAGAGTAATCTAACCCATGAATAATTAAATAAAATTTAGGCATCTTATAAGTGACAATTTGATCATAGTAAAAGTATTGGTATTTTTGTATGTAATAAAGAAATTAATATAATTAATTATTTAATATTAAAAAATGTATTTTATTAAAATGTGTTCATCAATTAAAAATCTATATGTTATAGTTTTAAGATAAGTTTATAAGACCACATGTACTTTTTGAAAGCATTATAAAATCAGTTGTAATTTTAGAAAATTGTATTTTTCAAGTAATTTATGATTTTAATTAAAAATTAAATTATTCATATTTAGAAAAATAATTTTGAAAAATGGACTTCATTTTTTTATTTTACAAGTATAAAGATGTTTGGGGTGGATTTTTGGGATTTTTATGAAATACTTGAATTTTTTGATGAATCGTGATATACCATAATTTACAAAATAATCTAAATAAGCTAATTATAGAGTCATGTATGATGTTCTGATGCTGTAAGCCCAATTGTATCGGTTTCACATGATAAAAATACTATTGTTTGTCATGGAAGACTTGCTATTCCATGTTTTGTGGGGAAATAAAAATTAATGAATTTTATATTGAGAAATATCCTCTCCCCTCCACTATAAATATCACCTTTCACTCCCTCATTTCCACAAAACTCTCAAGTTTCAATCCTTGTCTAACATAAACCCAAGAATCATACCTAGACCCTCCCCTTCTTCCGTGATCTTCTGGTCTCATCAAAATACCAAGCCTAGGTCCTTTATGGAGGATCTCAAGAGGATGATTCAAGAGATAATTCCTCTCTTTCATTTAATTTCCTTTCAATTTCAAATTATTTTCTTATTCTATCCACTCCTATATTTATCCAAATGGTATGGTAACTCCAGTATCATACATATAATATAATTTTATAATAAAAATTGGATATTATACAATCCAACCCCTTTCTCTTCTTCCTTTTATTTTATAAAAGAAAACGTTGTCCGTGAGGTGTTAATCTATCACCTTCAAGAACAACATGTTTTCTATTCTCCATTTCTACCTTCAGATCAGGTCATGAAACCATTTTTATAGTTTAACCAGAATATGTTATATGTATTATTTCCTATTTAATATTTTGGATCTATCTCATGTACATATTACTAAATGGTTAAACAAAACATTATCGTTGTGTTCGAAAAACTGCCCAAATTAACCCAAACAATTATCATTTAATTCTTATCTAATGATTCATCCACATAGTATGTAATATAATCAATTATAAGATAATTTAAACTCATTTAAGATAATAAATAACTTGTAATATCCATTCAGGATGTTTACCCATGTTCTTCCCGAACTACTATTTAGGAATACAAGTGAAACTCTCAAGATAACCATAAAAACAAACATTACCAAACAATGTTTTAAACTCTATAACTAATCCAAATGCCCATAAAATAATATAATGAAAACATAATGAACCATATTCATGTAAAAAATTTTCTGTAATTGTTAATTAATGAATCTAATATGGTTATATAGGACATTAAAGTGAAAAAAGTGTTCAGATATAAGGTACGGGGAAATTCTCGAACCCAACATTCATCCTTTGAGTTCTCCCTCTTTCACACCTTTTTTTATATGATTACCCCTTAAAAAGAATTTCTTCATCATTTTATTTCCTTTTAAAGGATATAAATGTTTTTCCCATGTTTTTATGTCAATAAAAATGTTTTCCAAAAGAACTCTTCTTTTAAGAACACACCTTTTACATCTCATTCAAGGTTGACGGTTCTTGTAACTTGTATGTTATTTCCTCTTTCTTTTGGGAACCCATTGTTTATGAATGTGTTCTTATGAGATGAAAAACTTTCCTTTTCATGGGTTAGTTATGTTCATTTTTGAAATATTTTCATTTTGGCATTCATGATAAATTATAATGTTATGATGTGACATGTGCACCCAGAATTATATAGTGAAATATGAATGTTTCAATTTGACGGGTGCACATAAAATTAGACAGTGCTCTAGTGCAATGGGTAAATTGACTAATCTCATGAGTAAATTTGAAATTATGTGTGAACATGATGCTAGTTTTTTTCACAAGTATGTGTGGTAGTTAACTACTAAGACATGTTGTTTCATTTTTATGCATTGCTACATTTAGAGTCTCTTATAAATATTTCCTCCCATGTTCTAGATTCTTTGCCTATGTTATGGTTATGATAACCATTTGTTGTAATGTTTTTATATATCCTCTGACTATGATTTTGGTTCACTATTTTTTATGTATATTCTTATGTGACAACATGTGCTAAGGAGAGGTAAAGTTCCAATAAAAAGCTAGAGAAGAAGGAAATAAATAAATGTTTATGCTTGATGTTGTAATTGATATGTATGGTCCTATTTTTCCCAAGATACTTAACCTTTGGATCCTCTATGTGTAACACTATTATGTTTTTTATCATTAATATGTTTTAATTGTAATATAAGATATGTCAGGGTCTCTATAGTAGGTATCAAAGGCAAGGTTTAGTTAATTTGGGAATTAAGATTAGTGAACCCAAGAGAAAACCTCTAACATGAGACTATGTACAAATATGAACACAAGAATATTTACATAGGGATCCCATATGTTCTGATTTTAGTAAAAATTTTAAAAATGAATATGTTATTCATGACTTGTTTTCTTATGTTTTGTTCTAACATTTTCAATTTTTGAAAATGGAGGGAAGAAGGAGAAACCCGGCCGAAAAATCGTGTGAGGGCCAATACAATGATTGCCCGAATGACATCCCCAATGATTTTTGAGGTGGAGTTCAAAAAAAACATGGTGATGCTTAATGAACTATCTTAGGTTATTAATAATAAACATAATAATTGGGAACGTCCTCCTTCACCAAAGAGGGGGAAACTGGATGTTGAGGGTTTTATGAGCCAACGACCACCAACGTTTAGTGGATATTCTGATCCACTAGTTGCAAAAAAGTGGGTCAACTATATGGAGAAGATGTTTTATGTGCTACACTATTCTGAGACATAAAAGGTGAATCTATCCATGTATAATCTGTATAGAGAGGCCGATCAATTGTGGTATTAGATTAAGAACACAAGGCCAAGGGAGGAAATTGAAGATATGGAATGAGAAGAATTTAATATAATGTTTCTTAACAAGTATTTCCCAAGAACTCTTCACCCGAAAATGGAGAGAGAATTCATAGAGCTCAAGAAAAAATATAGAGAATCTATAATAACCTATGAAGCTAATTTCAGAAGTCTTTCAAGGTACGCTTCAGGTTTTGTATCATCAATGATAGAAAAATTGATTTATTCTTTAGTGGATTAAACCCACAACTTTGAATGGCTCTTGAAATTCAATTAATTTGGAGTTATGAAGATGTTTTTCGATGTTCTCTCAAAGTGGATATGTTTTTTTGAGAATGGTCCCATGACTATGGTGATAAGAAACAAAAGATAGAGTTTCAAGCCAAAGGATCCAATGACAAAGGTGGGAAGAAAACTCAATGAGCTACAAGCCCAAAATGTGGGAAGTTGCACCATAGGAACTACCTAAAAGGGAAGAAGAAGTGCTTCAAGTGTGGGAAAGAAGGACACCATGATGTAGATTGTCGAAAAGACATGAACATGAAAGATAATGTAGTCTAATAAAAGAATGAACCGCCCATGGTTCAATGCAACCCCTATAGTGAGCCAGGGCATTATTAAATCCAGTGCACTAAACCTCGAGTTCTATAGGGTAATCAGCGTCAACATCCACCAAAGCCAAAGGAAAAAGGGGACGATTATGCCATCACTACTATGGAAGTAGAGAAATATAATGAATTCATAGAAGGTACACTTACTATTCACTCAAGAATGGAAAAATTATTATTTGATTCTAGTTATATGCATTCTTCTATATCTTGCATGTTTTCTAGAACTATTGAATTGAAGCCCGGAAACATTGAAGTAGAGATATCTGTTAAAACACCAAGTGGTACAATAATTGAAAACCAAGTATTTGACTCTTCTTCTATTGGTGTATGTGGGAAGATTATTCAATAAAATATTGTAATAATTCCTTTGGTTGAATTTGATGCTATAATGGGAATTGAATTTCTCTCGTTATATAGATCACATATCAGCTGTCGGGAAAAGGAAATATATTTTCATTTTCTGAACCACCCCATACCCCTCTACAAATTCAAGGAAGATCATGAATCTCCTTTGAAAAATCCTTCAATGGTGTGGCTGTTGATTCCCTATGAAGAAGCATATCTCACGCAAATGGTTGAGTCAAAAGATAGTACCAACCTTGTAGGAATGCCCATCATGAGCGAATACAATGATGTATTTCCTGAAGAGTTGCCCAGACATCCGCCAGATCGTGTGGTATATTTATCAATAGAACTCGTAACCAGAGTTACGCCAATCTCAAAGTGTCCCTATAGAATGGCTCCTATCGAACTGGAGGAGTCAAAGAAGCATCTTCAATAGTCTCTGGAAAAAGGGTTTATACGCCCTAGTGCATCATCTTGGGGTGTACTAGTGCTCTTTGTGATGAAGAAGGATGAAATAATGTGGTTGTGTATCGATTATCAAGAACTCAACAAGATCACCTTAAAGAAAAAGTATCATATTCCAAGTATTGATGACTTGTTCGATCAGTTAAGAGGAGCTCAATACTTCTCAAAGGTGGGTCTTCATTATGTATATCATCGGCTAAAGGTGAAGAAGGAAGATATTCTGAAGACTGCCTTCCATACAAGTTATGGGTACTATGAGTTTCTAGTGATGCTATGCAGACATACTAATTCCCCTTCAATATTCATGGATTTAATAAGTAGAGTCTTTAGAAATTACCTTGAAAAAATTTCTTTAGTGTTTATTAATGATATTTTCATCTACTCCAAGAACAAGGAGGAACATGAAGAACATTGAAGACTTGTGGTGGCGATATTGAGAAAGGAGAAGTTGTACGCCAAGTTCAGAAAGATTGAATTCTAAATGAAGAAAGTGAATTTCATGGGACATGTGATCACAAGTGAGCGAATTTCTATGGACCCTTTAAAAACAGAGGTTATTGTGGAATGGAATATGCCTTCATGTGTCATAGAAATCCATAGTTTTCTAGGATTATCTTGGTACTACATACGTTTTGTGAAAACTTTCTGACGATTGTCAAGCTTGATAACTAATTTAACAAGGAATGGGGTAAAGTATTTCAATAAAAAAGAATACGGAGGAAGCTTCAAGGAGCTAAAGAGAAGGCTGATCACTGCACCTATAATCACACTACCAATTAGTGGGGAAGGTTTTTTGATATATAGTGATGATTCAAAGAAAGGACTGGGTTGCGTACTAATGCAAAATGATAATGTGATATCCTATGTCTCATGACAGTTGAAGATCCCAAAGAAGAACTACCCGACACGTGATCTAGAGTTGGAAGTCATGATTTTTTCCTTGAAAATTTGGAATCACTACCTTTATGGTGAGAAGTGTGACATATACACCGACCACAAGAGCCTAAAGTATATATTCACACAAAAGTATCTCAACATGTGTTAAAAGTGATGGTTAGAGCTAATCAAGGATTACGATTGATCTATTCACTACCATCATAGAAAGGTGAACAAGGTAGATAATGATCCAAGTAGAAATGATCCTACTACTCTATCCAAGTTATGGATTGAGAAAGACCCTATCATCATGGATATGAAAAGGATGGATTTAGAAATCATAAGTCAGGGGGTACATCCTACCTTGCCCAAATGATTGTGTAACCATCCATCCAAGAGAAGATTAAGGAAGCACAAAGGGATAATGTGGACTCAAAAAAGTGGGCGAATGCAGTAATGGAAGGGAATATGCAAGAGTTCCATATCGTCGAGGATAGTGTGATTCAGTTTGGAACGCCGCTTTGTGTGCCTTCATCGCCTGAGATAAAGACAGAGCTATTGGACAATGCACGTAGCTCAACATTATCTATTCATCCATGGATTACCAAGAAGTATCATGATCTTCAAGAACACTTCTGATGGGATAACATGAAAAAGGAGATCGTGAAATATATCTCAAGGTGATTGGTATGTCATCCTGTTAAATTAGAGCAACAAAATTCCAAAGTGATGATGCAACAATTGCCTATAATCTTGTGGAAATGGGAGAATGTTACTATGGACTTTGTCACATGTCTCTCTAAGATGTCGAAGGGAAATAATGTGATATGGGTTTTGGTTGAATGAATCCCCCAGACTGCCCATTTTATCGCTATCTAGGATGAACTCTTTCTTTAACAACATGAAAAGATATATGTGATGGAAGTGGTGAGAGTTTATGGAGTTACACTCTCAATTGTCTATGATCATGATCCAAGGTTCACAACTAAATTCTGGAGTAGCCTTCAACATGATTTGAGTACTAAATTAAATTTTAGCATAGCCTACCACCCCCAAACTAACGGCCAATATGAAAGGACCATTTAGAAGCTTGAAGATATACTAAGAGCCTGCTATCTATAATTCAAAGGAGGATGGGATCAGCATCTCCCTTTAGTTGAGTTGTCATATTACTATATCTTCAAATCTAGTATTCATATGGCTCTATATGAAGCTATGTATGGAAAGTGATGTGAATCATCTACCTGTTGTGATGAAGTTGGAAAACGAAAGCTACTTGGACCCGATCTTGTGCAAGAGATGATGAAGATGGTTCAAGTCATCTAGAAACACATCAATGATATTAAATTTCGGCAAAATATATATGCTGACAACCATCAAAGGGACTTGGAGTTTGATGTTGGGGATAAATTCTTCCTTCGAATATCACCATGGAAGAGAGTCATGTGATTTTGAAAGAATGGGAAGCTAAGCCCAAGGTGAATTGGCCCCTTTGAAATTCGTGATGACACATGAGTCGTGGATTATCAGATATCACTTCCATCGAATATATCTCATGTTCATTATGTTTTACATGTATCACTCTTGAGGAAAAACATTCCTGATCCATCACATGTACTGAACTCAGAGGTGGTACAACAAGAAGATGATCACTCATATGAGGAGCATCCAGTGATGATTTTACACTAAAGAGATAAGTCTCTAGGCCACAAGACAACCCACATTTTTAAAGTGTTGTGGAGGAACCGTAATTTTGAAGAAGATACATGGGAATCGAAGGAGGTGATAAAAGAGAAGTACCCTCACCTGTTTGTGTAAAACAAAATTTCGAGGTCGAAATTTCACAAGGGGGGAAGAATGTAACGACCCGATGTTTTTTAATGGAAATCCCTACTTATAATTATTCGATATAGTATAATCACATTAGAAAGCACAATGAAATATTTTGATACTAAATACTATGTGACCATTAAACATAATTTTTCCACTTCCATGGTTTGAATTTCAAAAATCTTACATACACTGTTATGATCAGGAAGATTTTTGGAGTCCAATGGGAAAAACTATTTTTTTGGTGAATAGTATCATACCCTTATGAATAGTAATATTACCCCTATGAATAGTAAATCATTCAAAATAGGAGTAACCCTAAACATGAATAATTAAATAAAATTTAGGCATCTTATAAGTGACAATTTGACTATAGTAAAAGTATTGGTATTTTTGTAAGTGATAAATATATAATTATAATTAAATAAATAATTTAAAAGATTTTTTTTTATTTAAATGTGATCATAAATTAAAAAAATATATCTCTTATATTTTATGATAATATTATAATACCACATGTAATTTTTGGATGCATTATAAAATTAGTTGTAATTTCAAAAAACTGTATTTTTCAACTAAATTATGATTTTCATTAAATATTAAATTAATAATATATAAAAAATTATTTTTAAAAATGGAATTCATTTTTGGATTGTACAAATAAAAAAATGGTTGGGTGAATTTTGGGGATTTTTTCTGAAATACTTGAAATTTGGATGAATAGTGAGATGCCATAATTTACAAAATAAACAAAATAAGCTCTTTATAGAGTCATGCATGATGTTCTACTAGTGTAAGCCCAATTGGTTTGGTATCACATGATAAAATTACTATTATTGGTCATGGAAGACTCGGTATTCCTTGTCTTGTGGGGAAATAATAAATTAATGAATTTTATATTAACAAATCCCCTCTCCCCTCCACTATAAATACCAACTTTCACTCCCTCATTTCCTCATACCTCCCAAGATTCAAGACATGTCTAAACTCTCCCCAAACATCTTCCCTAGCCCCTAATTCACTTCCAATAGTTTCTGGTATCATCAAAAGACCAGGCCTAGGTCCCTTAAGGAGGATCTCAGTAGAAGGATTCAAGTGGTCATTCCTCTCTTTTCCTTTAATTTGCATTCAATTTCAAGTTATTTTCTTATTCTATCCCCACTTATATTCATACAAATGGTAGGGTAAATACATTATCTTACATGTAATATAGTTTTATAATATTACAGGGATATTATACCATAAAATCCCCTTATACTCTTCCTTTTATTTTATTAAAGAAAACATTGTTCGTGAGGTGTTAATCTATCACCTTCAAGAACAACATGTTTTCTTTTTTCCATTTCTACCTTCAGATCTGGTCATGAAACCATTTTTATGGTTGAACTAGAATATGTTATATGTATTGTTTCTAATTTAATATTTTTTTATCCAGCTCATGTATATAATACTAAATGGTTAATCAAAACAAGATCGTTGTGGTCAAAAAACTGCCCAAATCAACCCAAACAATCATCATTTAATTCATAACAAATGGTTCATCAGCATGGTATATAATATAATAAATTATAATATCATTTAAAATACTATAAAATAATTAATTACCTTTAATATCATTTTTTCATGTTTACCCATGTTCTACCCGAACATCAATTTATGAATACAAGTGAAACGCTCCCAAAAACCATAAAAACAAACATTCCCGAACAATGTTTTTAAACTCTATAACTCATCTAAAGGCACATGAAATAACTTCATGAAACCAAAAGTAACCATATTCATGTAAAAAGTTTCTTTAATTGTTAATTAATTAATATAATGTGGTTATATAGGACATTAAATTGAAGGAAGCATTTGGATATAAAATAAGCAGAAATTCTCAAACCGAACTTTCATCCTTCAGGTTCTCTCCATTTCACTCCTTTTTTGATATGATTACTACTTAAAAATGATTTTTTTCATCATTAATATTCCTTTTCTGGGATATATATGTTTTTCACTAGTGTTTATGTCAAGAGAAATGTTTTCCAATATAACTCTTCTTTTGAGAACACACCTTTTACTTCTCATTCAATGTTGACGGTTCTTGTAATATGTATGTTATTCCTTCTTTCTTTTGGGATCTCAATGTTTATGAATGTGTTCTTATGAGATGAAGTACATTAATTTTAATGGGTTATTTATGTTTATTTATCATATATGTTCATTTTGTCATGCATGATAAATGAAAATGTTATGATGTGATGAGAGCCCCCAGAATTAAAGAGTACAATATGAATGTTTCAATATGATGGGTGTGCCCGAAATTATACAGTGATTCAATAAATTGGGTAATGAGATGAATATCATGATTTAAAGTGAAATTATGTGTGAAAAATATTCTTTCATTGTTCAAAAGTATGTTTCGTAGTTAACCACTAAGACATGTTGTTTCATTTTTTTTGTATTGCCACATTTCAAGTCTCCTATAAAGCATTCCTCTCATGTTCATGATTCTTTGCCTATGTTATGGTTATGTTTACCCTTTGTTATATTGTTCTTATTTATCATCTTTCTGGGATTTTATCTCACCAATTTTGATTTATATCCTCAATTGAAAACATGTACTAAGAAGAGGTCAGGTTCCAATAAGAATCTAGAGAAAAAGGAAATAAATAAATGTTTATGCTAGATATTGTGATTGTTATGTATGGTCCTAGTTTTCCCAAGACACTAAAACTTTGGATAATCTACGTGTAATTCTATTATTTCTTATATCTTTAAAATTATTTAATGGTAATATAATAAAATTTCAGGTCTCTTTATTTATTCTCCAAATTTTTTAAAATAATTTTGGTATGATTTTTATATTAGTCCAATAAACCCAAACCAGAATAAAACTAGTGCATGTCAATGTTTACTTTGGATTTAATTTCTCAAATCCAATATATTAAATCATTTGATTCAAATATAAATGTATTATCCATTTTTTTATATCTCTAGTTTGAATATATAGAAAATTTTGGTTCCCTTCAAAGAGAAATAATGTTATCAAATCAATAAAATTTTATGGGATTGAAGATAAAAAATTTCCTGATGTTGCATTCCAAGGAAGATGGTTTGGATTTGAATCCTTCTTTTCAGTATGCCCCTATAGAATTTCAAGGGAACCGAATATATAGATATAATCATATTTCATCCAATTCTCACGTATTCTATAACACTTAATTTGATATAGGAACAACGATTTGTAATTTATGATATCACCAATACCTCTTCAATAGTTTTTGGGACATTATTATTAGGCATAAGTTGTGCATTGGTTGTATTTTTTTTCAATAAATCAGTATCCTTAAAGAAAGAAAGTATGTTGATAAAGATGATGTTTGGGTCTAGTATTGATAAGAATCAGACTCATGGTATTGATAATAATCATACTCACATTTTACACCATAATGAAAAGAATAATTTTGAGTCTGGTATTGAAAAACATGTTAATGAGGGCCTGGTATTGAAAAATGATTGTAATGAGGGTATGGTATTGAAAAATATTGAAATGAGGGTTTTGTATTGGAAATTATTATAATGTTGAATTTATCAGATTCACTCTAGATCTAGTATGTAAGAAGTGGTGGTTTTTATGGATAATCAGAGTCAATATGACTACAATGTATGAAAGAAGTGGTTATTTGGTAGAGAATCAGAGTAATTATGACTATGATGATTTAAATGTGATGATGCTTCTATAATTTTTATTTCATATAGATCGTGATTTGAATTGAGAGCCTGTCATGAAAGATTGATAGATGATAGGGGGAGATAAATAGATTCTTACAATCCAAAAGAGATTGTATCAAGATTTAGTGTATCTCAGTGGCTGAGAGAAATAAGTGTTATCGATTGTTTTTAAAAATGATCATATTTGAGGTGGATTCAAAAGGTGATGACGATTGAAGAAGTGCTGCCAATGTACTGGAGCATTTTTTTTTCCATCAACTACATACTAAAATATTGACATTAGGATGATTTTACCCATATTGATTAAAAAGGTTGTATTGATTGAAAAGGAGGCATTAATTGAAAAGGTTATATTGATTGAAAAGGTGGTATTGATTGAATAGGCGGTACCAATTCACTCTAGCATCTAGGTTTTCCACCAGATTATCTAAAACATTTTCATACCCAGATATGATAATATCAAAATGATAAATCTCATATTGATCAATATCAAAATGATCAATATTAGAATGATCAATATCATAATGATCAGTATCAGAATAATTAATATCAGAATGATAAATATCAAAATGATCAATCTCATAATAATCAATTTTAGAATGATTAATATCAGAATTATTTATCTCAAAATGACCAATCTCACAATGATCAATATCAAGATGATCAATTTCAGAATGATCAATATAATAATGATCGATATGAGGATCAGGATGGAAAAGATCAATATTAGGATTATCAACATCAGAATGGTCAATATCTGAATGATCGTATCTGGGATAATTGTTGAAATGGTGGAAGAGATAAATTTGCATTGATCTATTTTAAAATGTCTTCATCATGTGGGTCAAGAGTTGATTTAATTTTTCTATTCTTTGAATTGGTGTTTCAACTTGGAAAATTGAAGAGGATAATAATATTACTTGTATTTGAAGTGGTTCAAGAAAGGTGGTGAAAAATAAAATATGATTGAAAATTTAGTCAACCATATCAAAATGGTTTAATTACATTTTTTGGATTAGTTTTTTAATGAAAAGAGATTGAATAATGATTTGTTTAGGGGGGATAAAACATTAAAATAAATAATTTGATTCAAATAAGTCTCACGAATTGTAATCTTTCTCATTTATTAAAATCGGAACCTGTAATTAAAATCATGGTAACATTTGAATTGGATTTCTATAGACAAATGTGTAATGATTTTAGATGTTTTTTGAAGAATTGATAGGCATTGATGATGTCATAATTACATTGAGATTTTAGGGGATTTTAATTTTGGGTGAATTTAGGTGAGTGGGAAAGCTTTTGGGATTCCAACCCAAAAATGTTTTAATTCACCTATAATACGAGAAAAATTACATTATACTAGATTGATGATGGTGTATTTTTCATCATAGTGGATAAAGGAGCTCTATGTTTTTATTGAGAGAAGGTCATACGATTTTGTTTTTTTAAGTCATTTTGATGGGGAGAAGTGAATTTGTATTTGATTGATCATTATTTATGGATGAATTAATCGGATTCGGGATTTTTTTATTGGGTTTTACCATAATGAGAATTTATAGACTAAGGAAGAAGAATGGTTCTGAGTTTTATCATACTCAGGTATTGAATTTGCATCATTTCATTACTACTATTTTTAGAGGTAGAATATAACTGGGATAATCGTACTGGGAGGAATCCGACTGGGAAAATCAGAACCAAACCAATTTGACTAATTTTTCTTCAACAATGTCAATGAGGTTCTTCTATTTCTTTATGGAAAATAATTGAATTGTTGTATTTAAATTGAATGCATTTGTTAAATTTAGAAGAAGCACAGGTAAAATGAGTTATTACACAAAGTATGTATTGCCTAATTGTGTTGAGAGGGTGCACACACACCAATGGTATTTTTTAATATTGGTACCTGAGATTAGGGGTATATCCTACTCATTGTAATCCAGGTATCGTTTTCTAATGTATTGTATGGTATTGGATCATTTCCAAATCATACCAAGGATGTAGCTATTCATATTGAATAGTTAACCTTGTAAATCTTCGCAATCCTCCGGATATGTGGTTGATTTGTTTTTAAATGGGAATATAATCTTTAACAGAGCTCCAAGGTTCTTTAAATTGAAGGGAAACATAAAATAAAAAAATTTATAACTAATACACCCCTCCCCCTCTCTCTGATACAATCATCATGACTTGGCAATTTCAATTGGTATCAGAGCATGGGTTCCCATCGCTCATTCATTTCAGAAGTATTTGAAGAAAATGTTGTGATCGATAATCTGAGTTGTTGAATAGTATGGGTATACCAATCATTGATGTAAAAATTTATCTTATCTTGAAAGATAAAATGTTTTCATCTCTTATGTTTTTCAGTTATGTTGTTCTTGATGATGGCACTATTTGGTTTCCACCCCTTGATGATAAATCTCAACTTACACCTATTGATAAAAAGCATCTTGAGAATGATTAAAGGGAGAAGAATTATATATTATCATCACTTTCTGAAATTTAATTCTTGATAGTGAATGGTGTTTCCATATCCAAAGGCATATGGTATAAGCTGGATAACATTTATGAAGGAAATACAAAAGTGAAGAATGAAAAGTTAGAAATGTGTAGATTGAAGTATGAAGACATCAACTTTGCTGAGCATTAATTTATTGATGGTTTATTTAATAGGTTAAATGAAATATTGAGCACTATCACATGTCTTGATGCGAAGTTAGAAGATTATAATATTATTGAAACGATCTTGAGAATTATTCCTGATAAGTTTTTTGCCAAGGTTTCTTAGTTGGAATATAGAGATCTAGATAAAAATGTCTCTTGATGATTTTAATAGTACTCTCGTTACTTATGAAATGAGAAGGAAGAAATATATGAACAGAAAAACTAAAGTTGAGAGAGAAATGTCTTTCAAGGCTCCCAGGAAAAAAACCCAATAAGATCCGAGAACAAGATGAAGTTATATATTCTGATTACAAAAATGAGGTATGCAAAAACATTAATGATATTTTATCTTTTCATTATAAAAATGAGAAAATATGTACATTAAAGTATGAAGGGAAAATCCATTAATTGTTTTTGGATATGGAGATGTTGGTCATTTTGTTACCAATAATCCTCAAAGAGGTAAGGAAGAAGAAAGTGATGAATGGGAAAGTGAAGAATAAGAAGCTGGAGATTCTGATTCCAAATGTGAGGTATGTAAAAATCTTAATGTTATTTTATCCCTTCTTTCTAAAAATTTTAAAAGAGGTATAATAATTTATAAAGACAATTTTCCATTAAAATGTTTTGGAAGTGGATCCATTGGGAATTTTTTTTTCAACTGTCCTCAAATAGGTAGTCAAGAAGAAAGTGATGAAGATGAAATAAAGACAAAAATATCATGGAAGATAAAGGGTGAAAACAAATTCAATTCCATGATAGATGATAAGAAGTTATCCAAATCAAAAGGGAGATTCTTTTTCTATAAGGAAAATGATAGTGAGGAGGTTAAAATGATGGTGAAGACAACATGTTTATTACTATAGTTAATGAGGAACATTCTCCAATTAGTTATAGTTGTTGTTCAAAATAAGAAAATGAAAGTAAAGCATAATTCAAGAAATCTTCTGAGCATCATGGGGAAAATACATTAATTTAAATAATGAGTGATGATGAATTTTGAAGCGGAGGCTCCAATGAAGATGAAGCACGACTTGTAATGCATTTGAAAGAAGAGTTGAAATAATTCTGGGGAAATATTAGAAGACTTCAAAATAAAAACAAGGAGTTCGAAGATGAATAATCCTAAAAAATTTGAGAAAGATTTTCAAAAGAGATGAACAAGATGCAAGTATATATTGGATATTTAAAGAAATATCATTAATTATAAAATAATCATAATGAGAATCTATAGGTAAAGCTAAATGAAAAGGAACAAGAGTTGGAACATGCCTAATGAAGTTTATTTAAAGCTAAATTGAGGAATATGAGTTCAAATTATATATCAAAGATGTTAGTTAAAATTCTGGTAATTAGAAACCTATTAAGGTCCAACAAAGTTTTACTTCAAAGCGTGATCCTAAATATGGAATTGGTTTTAAAAAATAAGAAAACTGGGAATGTAATGTTTATTACCAAGACAAACAAGGATTTGAATTTAGAAGTCTCAAAGAACCCTAAGTGCACAAATGATTTGATAAATTATGAATCAGGAAAGGTTTCCAATACATCTGGTTCTGAAAATGTAAAAAACAAAAGGAATAATATGATTGATAAAATAAAAGTTGGTGGATCAGAAAAGAAATATAAGAATAATGCTGAGGTATTTATTGAAAATTCTAATCATTATGGATATATTAGATGAAAATATTATTTATATTGATATTTCAAGTATTTTCTAGGAATCAAACACTACGAAAACATGTGTTGGTTGAATAAAAAACATTACTATTAACCCACATGTTAAGGAAGGAATATATTGAGGGGGGGGGGGGTAAATATGCTCAATGAAAGAACTCTAAGAAGGGAATTTGGAAGAAACATGAGAGGAATGGAGTAAAGATTGAAAATGTCTTCCACCTATTTGAAACTATTTGTGAAACATTTGATCAACTAGGACACCTTGCAAAAGGTTGTCTTATTTGGTTTCCATCACAAAAAATGTGTTAAAAAACTCATTAGATATATGTTTTGTATGTTCAAAAGGATATATCTTCAAATTCTGAAAATAAATCGTGCTTATTTTAATGGATATAACACATTGACATGGATAAGAAATTAGAGTAAGAAAAAAATATAGTGAAAGAAGATAAGAAGTTGTATAATTTTAAATATATGAGAAATTATGACATAAAAGTGTCAACATATAATGAGGATGACCAAGAAGAAATTGATATAAAACCATCTTTAACAATTTTTCTTAAGAAACTATTAGGAATGGAAACATGAAATAAATTTATTGTAGAATGGATGTTCCTAAAGATTGAGAAAATCCAATATCGTCATCAGCAGATTTGACAGATGAGAAGAAATATGTTATAAAACATGAGATAAATTAGCCTATGGAAGAAAGAACATTCGATAAAAAATACAATGAGAAGAAGAAGAAGAAGAAGACAAGATATGGAGGAGACTCTCAGTCTGATTGATGTTTCTAAGGAACAATAGAGGTTCCTCGTTATTCCCAATATCTCTGTGAATTTGTGCTATCTTTTAGAGAATTAAAGAAGTGTGAATAAGAAATATATAAATAATGATTCTTTTACTTTTCGTGTAAAAAAAATTAATGAGGATAAATTTTTTTTTGAAACGTTTTGTTTTTATACACATGAACATTATAATGTGTTTTTTGATTTGGGTGCAGGTTAATTTTATATGAAAAAAATTATTTCAAGGTTTTCCCCAACTCATGAGAATTCAGGAAGTACTATTGAAATGTAATTACATAAAAGATGTGTTATGTACTACATTGATCACCTTGATTATACACTTTTGAGTTATATATATGGTTATCCCAAAAAGTATTAGGGTTTTTTTGTTAAAGGTTCATTGTTAATGAAATAATCTGATACCCATGTTGAAGAAATGTCATTACCTATGTAATGAAGATCATTTTACAATAAGGAAGAAACTTATCATGGTGTACCCTTGGAATTTAATTTTCAATAAGGTTATGAGATAAGATAAAGGGGATAGAAGAAAGAAATAGGGGAAGAAAAAAATAAAACAATACCACTCTTTATTTTTATGAGATTAATTTATTTGGAGTTGTAATTGAAAACAAATATAAAGGGGGTATTGTTAGGCCCAAATTTTGATTTGGTTTTTTTTGCTGTCAATCAATAAGTATCCTAAAAGAAATAAAGTGTGTTCATAAATATGATGTTTGGGTCTAGTATTGAAAAATATTGGACTCGTGGTTTTGATAAGAATTGTACTCACTTTTTTCATTGTAATAATAAGAAGATGTTTGAGTCTGGTATTGAAAAATATCATAATGAGGATCTGGTATGGAAAATTATTTTAATGGCAGTTTAGTATTGAAAAATATTGTAATGATGGTATGGTATTGTAAAAGATCATAACAAGGAATATATTATATTCACTCTAGATATGGTATGAAATTAGTGGAAGATTTGACGGAGAATCAGTCACTATGACTACAATGTATCAAATTAGTGGTTGTTTCGATAGATAATCAGAGTTAGTATGCAAAGATGTTATAAATGTGACAATTATTTGTTGATCGATATTTCATATTGATCATGAGTTGATTTTAGAACATGTGATTCATATTGATGTATGAAAGGGGTAGTTAAAAAGATGTTAGTAATCTAAAAGTGATTGTATCCATATTTGAAATATTGGGGTGGTAGATAGAAAGATGTGATATTGATTTTTTTTTAAACAATCGGATTATAGGAGGATTTAAAAGATGATGTTGATTGAAGAAGTGGTGTCGATTTACTGTTGAACATATTTTTCCATCAAGCACATTCTAAAATATTGGCCTAAGGATGATCGTAACCATATTGATTAAAAAGGTAGTATTGATTGAAAATTTGGTATTGATCAAAAAGGTGGTACCAATTTACGGTAGCATCCATGTTTTCCATTTTATGATATAAAAACTATTTGTACCAAAAAAATTATCAATATCATAACGATCAATATCATAGTGATCAATATTAGAATTAAAAATATCAAAATGATCAATATCAAAATGATCAATTTCATAATAATCAGTATAAGAATGGTCAATATCAGAATAATCGATATCATAATGACCAATCCCAGAAAGATCAATATAAAAATGGTCAAATCCAAATGATCAATATTAAAATGATCAATGTTAGAATGATAGGTATCAGGATTAGGAAATAAAAGATTAATATCAGGATGATTGACATCAGACTGGTCGATATCAAAATGATCGTATCTAGGCTAATCATAGAAATTCAATAAGAGATAGATGAACTCTAATCTATTTTCATATGTTATCATCAACTGGGTCATGATTTAATTCACTTTTTCTATCTTTTGAAGTGGTGTTTCAACTAGGATAAGGGAAGAGGAGAATAATATGTCCTGTATTTGAATTCGGTCAATAAAGGTGTTGAAAATGTGAATATGATAAAAAATGTAGTAAACTATTTAAAAAGGGTTGAATTACTTTGTTTAGATGATTTTTTCATGAAAGGAGATTTCTAAATGATTTTTTGAGGGGGAGATTTAATTTCAAATAAATGATTTTGATTTAAATCAGACGAAACAATTGAAATCAGTCTCAATTAGTGAAATCAGACACTAAAATTGAAATCTTGTTGACATATAAATTGGAAGACCAAATAATAAGAGGTGAATATCGTATAAGTTTTGAGAAGAAACAAGAAGCATAAAAAAGTCATAATTGCTTCGAGATTTCATGGGGAATTTCATTTTGGATGAATTTAGGTGAGCAGTAATGATTTGGGGATTCCCACCCAAACCTATTTTGAAACACCTATAAAAGTTAAAAAAAATGTATATTGTACTTGAATGATGAAGGTGTATTGTTCATCTCAAAAGAGATATGAGTTTCTAATTTCTAGTGATAGAATGTGATACCGTTTTGTTTTGTGTTAAAGACATTTCGACGGGAAGAAGAAAATTGTATTCGGTTGACCATCATATCAGTATAAATTAATTGGCTTTGGGATTTTCATATTGTTTTTACCATAGTGGTACTTTCTGGACTAAATAAGAATAATCATACGGAGTTTGACCATAATTAGGTTTTAAAGTGGCGATGATTCATTATTATTATATTCAGAAATAAAATTAGTCTGGGAGAATCGTACTTAGAGGGACTGGACTAGGAAACTGAAAAACAAAAAATCAGAATGAGTCTTCTATAAAAAAGTTTACAATGTTCTTACCTTTCTTATAGCTATTTATTTTAATATTTGTATTTAAATTGAATAAATTTGTTGAATTGAAAAGAAGGGAAAGTAACATGAGTTGTTACATAGAGGTTTTATTTCCCAATTGTGCTAAGAGAGTGCACACATGCTAGTGGGATTATTTAATAATGCTACATGAGTGTAAGGGTATCTCCTACTCGTTGTAATCCTTGTACTGTTTCATATAAGATTGTAAAGTATTGGATCACTTCCAAACTATACCAAGGATGTAACTATTCTTATTGAATATTGAACATCGTAAATCGTTATGTTCTTGTGAATATGCGGTTGATCTATTTTTAGTAGGGAATTAAATCATTATCAAGAGGTGAATTATTGTATCAATTGAATGGAAATTGAAATGAAGAAACAGTCTCACTAATTCACCCCTCTCCCGCTTAATGATACAATCATCTTAACTAGGCACTTTCAATTGGTATGAGAGCGTATGATCTCTTAGATCATTATTTACTGATGTATTTGAAAAATAAGTTATCTTGCATAATCTGATTTATGGGAATAGTTAGGGGATTCCGATATTTGGTGTAAAAAATTATCATATCTTTAAGGATATAATTCTTCCATAACTTATGTCTATGACTTCTGATGTTCTTAATGATGCAACGTTAGATTTAGACCCAGTGATGATAAATCTCCACTTACACCAATTGATAAGAATAATCTTTAGAACTATGGAATGGATAATAATTATATATTATCATCATTTTTTAAAAGTTAATTCTTGTGGGGGAATGTTTTTTCGGTATCAAAAGTCATAAGGGATAAGCTGAATAACATTTAGGATGGAAATATAAAAGTGAGGATGGAAAAACTGAAAATTTGGAGATTGAAGTATAAAGACCTTAAGATGGGTGAGCATAAATCTATTTATGACTTCTTTACCATGGTAAATGACATTGTTAGCACTAATATATGTATTGGTGAAAATTTAGAATATTCTACGGTTGTTGAAAATATCTTCAAAATTCTTTCTTACATCTTTGATGCCAAGGTTTCTTTGATTAAATATAGATATCCAAAAACATTGTCTATAGATGATTTTCATATTACTCTAATAACTTATGAAATGATAAGGGAGAATGTTATGAATGGAAAAACTATAGTTGATATAGAAATTTCTTTCAAGGCTACTAGGAAAGAAAATATAATGTAGATCCTTGAAGAAGAAGAATAAGTTGTAGATTGAGATTCCAAAAATGATGTATGTAAAACAAATTCATTCAAAATAAAGTAATGATGATTCGAAATGTTTTTTTTTTGAAAATTTGTGTTTTTATACTACTGGAAATTCTGATTTGTTTTCTTAGATGGTTTCAGGTTACTTTTATCCTAAAACAATTTCATGCTTTTTCCCTATTCATGTGAATATTTGAAGTAGGATGGAAAATCTATTACATGAAAGTTGTGTTACAGAAAACATTGATCCTCTTCATTATAAACTCTTTTTGTCTACACTGAGTTATCCTATGTATAATTAGATTTGTTTAGTTAATGGTTTTTGGTAAAAAAAAATTTATGGTGATACCCATGTTGAAGAAAAGTCTCAACCTATAAAAATGGATATCTATTTCCAATAAGAATGAAACTTATCATGATGGCCCCTTGGAATTGGATTTTCAATAAGGTGGAGAGTTAAAAGAAAGGGGGAGAGAGAAATGAAATTATAGAAGCATGAATTGAAAAAATACCGCTCATTGTTTTTAGGAGATTGAAGTATTTAAAGTGGGTATTGGCAACAATCAAAAGGGAGAGATTGTTAGTACGACGTTGTGTTTTGGTTGTATTTGTTGTCAATCGATCAGTATCCTGAAAAAAAAGTATGTTGTGAAATATCATATTTGATTCTGGTATTGATTAAAATCTGACTCATGGTATTGATAAGAATTGGACTCATGTTTTCAATTGTAATGGGAAGAATATTTTGGAGTATGTTGTTGAAGAAGATTGTAATGAGGGTTTGGTAATGAAAAAATATTGTGATGAGGGCCTGGTATTGAAAAATATTGTAATGAGGTTCTGGTATTAGAAATGTTCTTAATGAGTAATCGATCAGATTCACTCTAGATCTAGTATGAAATAAGTGGTTGTTTTGATGGATAATTGGTGTCACTAATACTACAATGTATGAAAGAAGTGGTTGTTTTGATGGAGAATCGGTGTCACTATGACTAAATGCTTCAAATTTGATGATGATTTACTGATTCATATTTCATATAGATCATGAGTTTAATTGAAATCTTTTGATGCAAGCATGATGGAATAAAGGGGGAGCTAAAGAGATCCTACAAGTATAAAAGAGATTGTATACATATTTATCATATCTGGGTGGTAGAGAGAAAGATGTGATATCAATTGTTTGTCAAAATGATTGGATTCCAGGTGGATTGAAAAGGTGATGAAAATTGAAGAGGTGGTTCCAATTTACTGTAGAATGTTTTTCCATTAAACACATACTGAAAGACTAGAATTAGGATGATTGTACATAGATTTCATAAAATGGTTTCATTGCTAGAAAAGGTGGTACCGATTTACCGTAGAATCTAGGTTTTCCCTCAGATGATATAAAACATTTTCTTACCTAAAATGATAAATATTAGAATGATCAATTTAGAATGATCAATATCATAATGATAAAAATTAAAATGATCAATATCAGAATGATCAATATCAAAATGATCAATATCATAATAATGAATTTTAGAATGATCAATATTAGAACAATCAATATCAGAATGATCAATATCACAGTGATCATTTTCAGAATGATCAATATTTGAATGATCTATCTCAAAATAATCAATATCAGAATTATCAATATCAAAATGATCAATATTAGAACGATAATTATCAGAATGATCTATATCAATATCAGGAAGGAAAATGTAAATATCAGGATGATTGACATTAGAATGATCAATATCAGAATGACCAACATCAGAATGATCATATTTAGGATAATTGTTACAATAGTGGAAGAGGTAGATGAACTTAGATCAGTTTTCAAATCTCTTTATCATATGGGTAATGAGTTGATTTACTTTTCTTATCATATGAGTGGTGTTTCAACTGGGACAAGATAAGAGTATTATAAGATTCTGTGTATTTCAAGTGAATCAAGAAATGTGAATAAAAAGAGAAGATGATCCACAATTTATTCAACCATTTCAAAAGGGTTGAAATGATATATTTTAATGAGTTGGAGAATTAAAATAGATTTTTGAATGATTTCTTGAGGTGGAGATTAACTTTCAAATACATGATTATGAGAAAAATCGGTCTCAGTAATTTTTTTCTATCTCAGTAATTGATATCAAACCTAGTTACTGAAATTGTATTGAAAATTGAATTGCAAGTCTAGAGATGAAGTTGTGAAGATTGTAGAAGTTTTTATAAGAATAGATAAGTGTAAACAAAGTGATAATTCTTCCGATATTTCAAGGGAAATTACATATTGGGTGAATTTAGGTGAGATGGAAAGATTTTGGGATTCCCACCCAAACCTATTTTAGATCAACTATAAAATGTGAAAAGGTACATTGTACTTGATTGACGATGGTGTACTATTCAACTTTGTAGAGATAGGAGAACCGAGATTTTAGTGAGAGAAAGTGATAATATTTTGTTCTGTTTTGAAGACATTTTGGCAGGAAGATGTTAATTTTTATTCATCTGATCATTGTATCGGGATGAATTAATCAGCTTCCGGATTTTCATATTGGATTTTTCTACGGTAAATATTTCTATACTGAAGAAGAATAATTTCAATGTGTTTTGTCATACTCAGGTATTGAAGTGGTACAGATTCATTTCTATTGTATTTAGAAAGAGAATCTGATTGGGATAATCATACTAGGAGGAATAGGATTGGGAAAATGTGACCTAGAAATTATGGACTTATTTTTCTATGACAAAGTCCTGGAGGTTCTTACCATTCTTCTGGGTATGGAATTGAAGAAGTTCTAATTCAATTGAATACGTTTGTTGAATTGAAAAGAAGAATATGTAACATGAGTTGTTACACAGAGGTTGTATTTTTCTATTGGACTAAGACGGAGTGCATGAACTGGTGAGATTGTTTCAGAGTGCTACATGAGTGTAAGGATATATCCTACTTGTTGTAGTCCAGGGACTATTTTCAAGTGAATTGTATGGTATTGGATCTTTTAAAAAACAAACCAAGTACGAAATTGTTCTTATTGAATAGGGAACCTTGTAAATCTTTGTGTTCTTATAGATGTGTGTTTGATATGTTTTTAGTATGGAATGGAATCTTTAATAGGAGGAGAATGTTGTTTCAATTAAAGGGAAACATAAAATAAAAAATAGTATCACCGATTCACCACCTCACCCTCTCATTTATACAATCATACTGAATGGGAACTTTATTATTATACATTGGGACCCATTTTTCTTATCATTTTCACCACAATAATCTATGATCTATGCCCTCAGAATTTGTCCTCTTCTAGTGAGATTTCATATTATATAACTATGATCCCCATTCCTAAATGTTTATTTCCCTCCCATGATATATAGGGTTTTTCCTTTTTAAAATGTATTCATATTTTTATGACCATAAACACCCACATTCATTAGTCTAGACCATAATATCATATATCATAGGTGAATTATATGTACAAATTATTAGTCTAATAATAGTAAATGGAAATATGAGAAAAATCCAATTCTTTACTAGATAACCCATCACATTTCATTGATTAGGAAAAAATTAAGTGCAATTAAAAAAGGTACAAAACTTGTGGGATCCACTATATTTTTATAGAAATTTTCAAGAGAGACTCACTAGACCCATTGGTATATAAAAAAGATTGGGATATTTCATAAAATATAAACAAACAATGAATGGGTATTCATTATGTGGAGGTGTCACATATATGGAACTTAAACCCTCATGGAATATTCTATTCCTCTATAAACATAATTCATTTGGTATGATTTTCAATCATCAAAAATGTTCATAGATATCAGTAATAAGTGTACTATTCTCTATAAGAAAACTCTATTTGACTATGAATACATTTCCCCAATAGGGCTCTACAAATACCCCAGTGTTATGGCCTATAAAATAGAGGTTTTTTGTCCTAAGGGGAAGGTCCTAAAATATATATTATCTCAAATATCATCACACCAAACTCCATAATTTCAATATATTCAGCATTCATTCCTAGCATACATGTTCTATCTCATCATACTTGAACTAAATTACTTGGTTTTGATTTACCCATACCAAATTCCAACTATTCAATTTGATTTAATACTCTAGATTTTACACACTTGTTCATTTTTTTCACTTTTAGGGAAGATATTCGTCATATCACCATTAAACTTTTGTTCAATCCATATTGAATGAGATTAAACAATAAAAAAATGGTTTGATCTTCATAGCCACAAACTGAATTCCTCCCACTTGGGGTATTCTATAACAACATTAATCCCCCATTAACATTGGGTTTCTCTTTACACCTTCTATGTAGACATCATCAATCATTTGATAAAATATTTCCAACATAAAATATAATCTACCTTTGTTCCACATTTGAAAAATAGAATGACCATTATGACTATTTCACTATATAAAATAACTATATCATGTCTACCTTCTGATATCTCACAATCATGTTCTGTAACACTCTTAAGGAGTGAAATATCATCATCATTGAGAGTGATGGTGTGACTTCCTGGACCCAGATGCCTCTTAATGGGTGCCCTGAGCCTTGTGAGCCACATGTCCCCAAGCCCATCCCCCAAACACAAGAGGCTACTGACTAGTATTGAGGGCATAGGGTGTGTCTGTGGAGAGACTATGCCCTCATTAGTAGAGTGTAGCATAGTGGAAGGAATATAAATGAATAAGTAACTATGGAAGCGATGTAATTAAATAGCGGAAGAAAAATGTTGAAATAGATAAATGAGAATAACATTAATATCAACAATTTAAACAATGATGATGTAATCACATGTCTCTAGAAAACTACAAAATATGGACACAAGACAATAGGCATAACATGTTCCACAATGTAATGGAAAAAAATACTACCCCAAGTATCCCAAAATAAAACTCAGTTATCTACTATCAAGATCCATCCAAAATTAAAATAAATCATGTTTTTTAAGATATATGATTCCCTTTGTCAGCTCTTAAAAACAAGTATTTTACTCCAAGTCCCAAACGACACCCGGAGAGGGTGTGAGATAAATCTCAGTGGGCCACCACCAACAGTTTCTATAACATCTATCCTATGAAATGGAATATATCACTATGCAGACATGTATATACAAGTAAATAAATATGTATAGAATAACTAAATACCCATGTAACTACTTCATCCCTCTACTGGTGTCGGAACATGTAACCAATTCATTAATTAAGTAATTACCATTTAATGTTAATAGGTCATGTAAGGCATATCCAGCACTGACATTATCTCATAATAGTATAAGTTGTAAAGGTCCCAAGACATAACAAGGCAACCTGAAAAAGGTATCCAGTGAGGGAGATCCTGGGTAATAACTGAGGTAATGTAGATCACAAAGAATGGTAACTCAGTAGTATATGAGTCTAGATACGGTGTAAGAGTGTAATACAAGGATCCTATTCCAAGGCATTCCACAATAATGTGCATACCATTTCCAATGTGATCAACCAAGGTAAAATAGAGCTAAGCAAGGATGTGGCCCTATGGGGTTTCACCATGGCAGCTTCTATTCAATGAAGGATCCAAGGAGTGTATCTGAGGTATCATGTAATAATGTAAAGGACCCTACGGGTAGTATGCTGGACATCCATGTAAAAGAAAAGTACCAGAGTCTAGGTTGCTGTAAACCTAAGTAAACTACATCCTTGAATAAAAATGGGGTTCAGGAGTCCAAAGGTATTCTTCTCTCAAAATCTATGGTGATCTCGAGTTAGTCCATTTTAATTTGATATTGTAATCATGTAATCATGCATTAGGTTCAATCCTTGTCTTCTATTAGAGTGGATTAGCCATGTAGCATTTCAACCATTTAATCAAGTCTTAATTAACCATTAAGGCATATTAAATTATTGTTGGTCACTCCACTACCGTCCATCAATACGAAAAGGGGTGCTATAGACATGTAACCTTTATTCAATCCCATTTTCTAAGGCCATGTTATTTATTTAGTATACTTTCCATTTCATATTTCGCATTTAATAATCAATTTTCAAAACTCACCTTAGGTTGGACAAGTGGTGAGCTTAAATTTACATTCCATTATGAAATTCTAATTAATAAAAATCCATTTATTATAAGAAGGATCACCTTTATGAATTTCAAGAAATGGAACACCCGAATGGTTTCTCAAATGTTACAAAATAATAAAAACCCAAATATGGTGTAACCTTCAATATGGGGTGGATTTAGTTTTGGGTGTAACCGCAAACAACTAATAAAATATTTGGAAGGAACATAACCATTTGGTTCTGACCAGTATAATTGGGGAATGTAAATTTATGAATTGACTTCTGATGAAATCAGTAGGCCCAACACAAATACTCCAAAATCAACAAACATTAAGGATGAATTATATACCGCCCACCTTAGTGTTGTGAGACTCTCCTCCTTTGGAATTGGCCATTGATTTGGCCCGGATTGGAGTAGATCTAAGAAAAGGTGAAAAACACTAAAATGATGATATCTAGGTCTTGAGTAAGAGAGAAGATGAATGGATAAAGAAGACTTGAGCACTCACTGTTGCACATCAAACGTGATAAACAGATGCTCGATAAGATATCGGATGAAGGAGATATCTTGATCACAATATTTGGCCTTCAAAAATGTCAAAAATGAGGTGAAAAGAAATTAATCCCAATGGTTATTGGATTAGTGAAGAAGAGTGGGGTAAATATATCATTAAGGGAATTTTGGACATTTTACGTAAAATTTTATCCTGTGCACGGTTTGTCTGCATTATTTTCAAAACCATGCAAAAAACATGCGAGACGGTTTTACCCAAAATTACATCCTCCACATGGTTTCATCAAACTATGTGCAAGGCATGAATGGGTACATTGGAAAAGTGGGGTTCTCCTTGTTAGGTCGCATGGTCGTGCACCAACCGTGCAAGGTGGATATGTCTGGAAAAACACAATTCTCATGGTTAGTCAAACCATGTGGAATTTCTGCACGGATTACTATAAACAATGAACCAAGCCATTTTTCCCCAAAAGATGGGTTTTGGGCTCCAAACAAGCCAAAGACACCCTCAGAAACTTTACTAACTCTTTAGGCATCCATATTAGTTCCAATGTAAATATTTCGACTGGAAATTAATGGATCCATACCTAAGTGAAAAACAAGGTTTTTACAGTCTTCCTCCCTTAAAAGAACTCTCCCCCTGAGTTCAACTTCCAAGGGTAAAAAATCACTGTATGAGGAAAAATATAGCCATTGGGAATGCACGTCGGATTCCCTCTCCCTAGCCATGTCCTATAATCAGTCGCGCATCCATTTCACCTGTACGAGAGGGACAGATATGCCTCAGATAGCCTTTATGCTTTAGTCAATTATGCGTACTAGATATTCCCCAATGGTAGCATCAGAAACTAACTAAATTTCCTTGGGATCAAAGGTATGATATGGGTTAGAATGATATTAGAAAAGCTGCGAGACATGAAATACCTCATTAATGGAAATGTATCTATGTGGTAGTAGTAACTGATAGGATACCTGCTCAGCTCTCTCTGTAATTTAAAACTGCCTGACATAACGAGTAGACAACTTTACCTATATTCATAACCATCTATTCCCTTACCTAGGTGATACCTGAAGAAAAACACAATCCCCAACCTCAAATTCAATAGGTCATCGATGGTGATCAACATAATAATTCTATCTAGATTTATTTGTAGTCATATGCTTCTTGATCAGTTGAACATGTTTTCAATTCTCCTAAATAAGATGAGGACCTAGTAGGGTTGCCTCGCCAGCCCCTAGCTAGCACAAGGGTGACCATCATGGACTACCATATAAGGCCCCAAAATTATCCATCTAAATCATCACCTAAAAATTTTTATTATAGGAAAACTCGATTAGAGGGATATGCTTCACCCAAGTACCGTTGAAATCCAGGGCACATGCTCGAAGAATATCCTCTAGAACATATATTGTCTGTTTAGATTGTCCATCCTTCTGAGGCTGAAATGCTATGCTTAGATTGACCTGAGTCCCCATATATTTCTACAAAACATCCATGAATGAGAATCCCTATCTAAAAGGATTGTACATTGAACCCTGTGTATTCATATGATCTCACGGGCATACAGTCTTCCGAAATCATAAATTGAAAATTTATCTCATATAGGAATAAAGTGGGATGATTTTTTAGTCGATCAATGACTACACAGATATCATCGCTACCCCTTGGTGACCTAGGTAAGCTGACTAAGAAATCTATAGAAACATCTTCCCATTTCCATTTTGATACAAGGAGTGGCTGGAATAAGCCTACACGTCCATGGTACTCCACATCCACCTCCTAATAGGTGGAAAACCTAGTGATGAAGCCTGAAATTTGTCATTTCATTCCATGCCAACTATACTAGCATCGCATATCTCAATATATTGTCACGATTCATAGATGAACTACCCACTGATAAGCATGTGACTGTTTCATCAACTCCACTCCCATATCTAGAAGAACACTTATATGTCTACGTAGATGCAGGATGAGATCTCTGTCCATAGACCAATCCAGAGGTGGGTTATCTCATGATATACTCTCACAGAGAACCAAACCTTCGGGATTTGAAAACGGCTACTCTACCCCTTCTCAAGTTTGGAAGAGGTTGCTATTATAGCTGAGTGGTATGAATTCTTAGGACTATCATGAAACTCCATATTATGTTAAGAAAATAGGTCCATTAACTTCCATTCATCACTGGTTTCCAGTATTTCATGCATTGGATTTTTCTGACTCAGTGCATCAACGAGCAAATTAAACTTTTCAGACATATAAGAAAGATTAAAATCAATGTATTGTAGGTATTCCACGCATATCTGTTTTCTGAGTTTAAAGTCATGCTGAGAAAAGATATACTTGAGTATCTAATGATCTGTATACACCAAAAAGCGCTCACCCAATAGATTATGCCTCCAGTAATGTAAGGCATGGAAAACTGATGCAAGATTGAGGTTGTGCATCGAGTAATTTCTCTCTTGAGGCCTCAACTACCATGAGCTGTATGCAACGAATTTGTCTTCCTACATCAACACTAATCCTAGGCCAATTTTTTATTCATCGCAGAAGAAGAAATAACCATTACCTGGTTCTAAACGAGTTATAATCGGTGTTGACACAAGCCTCCCTTTCAGTTCTTAAAATGAATTCTCACATGCTTCTGACCATTGGAACATAACAACCTTATTTGTATGTCTAGTTAGAGGTGAAGAAAGACATGAGAATTAATGTATGAAATTCTTGTAATATCCAGTGACTCCTAATAAACTCCTAATATCAATCATGATCTTGGGATTCTCCCAGGAAACTATAGCACTAACCTTTTTAGGGTCAACAAAACTTCTAATTCTGAGATAATATGACCCAATAAGTGAACCTTCTCGATCTATAATATTCACTTAGCATGCTTGGAAAAACATTTATGCTCACTCAGTGTACTCAGAATGATATCAATATTTTTAGCATGGTCGTTATGAGTGTGATAATACACCAAGATGTATTCCACAAAGAACACTAAAAAAGGGTCAAAATAGGGGTGGAAAACCCTATTTATAAAAGCCATGAAAATAGAAGGCATGTTCATAAGACAGAACATAATAATAAGAGACAAATATAGACCATACATGCTATAGAAAACTGTATGAGGTACGTCAAATGGTCTTACTTTCACCTGATGATAAACCGATCTCAGGTAGATCTTATTGAAAACATTTTCTCCTTGGAGATAGTCAAAGAGATCATCAATTTGAGGAAGTGGATACCAATTCTTGATTGTAACATGGTTCAACCTTCTATAATCCATGCATAAACATAAGTTTATGTCCACCTTCTTGAAAAAATGCACAAGAGAACTCCAAGAGGATGTACTAAGCCATATAAAGCCTTTGGCCTCTAGGTCCTCTATCTATCTCTTGAGCTCATGAAGCTCAATAGGTGACATCTTGTATAGAGGAATGGAAATTAGTGCTACTCCTAGAAAAAGTACTATTGTAAAATCTAACTCACTTAGGAGGTAATCTAGAAAAGTAATTAATAATGTGTTCCTTGAAATGATCAACTACTTGAGGGAAATAAGTTTGAAGAAAACACTGATCCTCCATGAAAAGTTTTTCAATATGGGTGGTCACTTCACCTATCCCATGAAGCTTCAGTCTAGCTCTCCCATCATGGACATCCCACTCACCTTCCCAAAGATTACTGCACTGCCTGGTTATTTAAAACAGACCCTTCAGTGATAGAAGTCTACAAAGGCATGATAGTGGACTAACCAGTCCATCGCTATAATGAAATTAAATTCTGCCATCTCGAGAAAAAAAGATTCCACAAGAAAACAGAACTACCAACCTCAAGGGTATAGTTCCTACACTGGAATATTCCCTCCATTCATATTCCCAACGGTGTGTCGAGGTTCATTATACCATAGTGATATTGTATCTCTAGTACGACACATTCCATGATTGATACATAAATAAAATAGTTTGCAGTACCTTAGTCAAACAAGGAAGAGACAATAGTAGATGCTACTAGAATAGTACCTCATACTATAGACGGCCCTGCAGCCTGATCATCATGTATAATCTGTAAAGCATTCAACTAACATGATCCACGATCTTGTGAAATAGTTGGACTACAATGATTATGATTGCTTTGCTATAACTTCGGGTGATCAGGGGTCAGACTACCATGGACATGACCTTCTCCTCAACTGAACCTTCTAGTGCTATTCCAACTCCCTTCCTGATGAGGCACAAATTGACAAGCTCTTATAAGTGGAGTTGATAATGATCTATTTCCACGTGAAGCTTGTGGAATGGTACCTAAGAAATGATGAAAATCACCCATACGAACAGAATCCCAACACTCCATGGGGTCTCTATCACATTGGGAATTATTATATCCAATTTATCTACACTGATGACAAAGCACAGAGCTATCAAACATGATACTCTATATTTCACTACCCTAATGAAAAACATGAAGTGATCATTTCCTGCCACAATAAGAACAACTGCCCTTACGTGACATTGATCCTTTAAACCTAGTACTCATGGAATCCCTTGGGTTATGCTCAGTGATAAAGGATTGATCAACTATTGTAGAAAAGCTAGGAAGGATAAAGTCATTCACCTGAGTTCGAATTGCGTACTAGAAAACCACACTCAAAAATTCTAGCACACAAAATCCCACCACCATCTTGAAGCGTTGAAAATAATTGTAAATCGGTGAAATGTTCTGAATATTCCATAGCAGACATAGAACCCTACTTGAGATGCATGAACACTCTAGATCTGTCTGCTCTTAGTGCCTGAGGAAAGAACTGATCATAGAGGGAAGTCTTGAAATCAACCCATAACATTCCCTAATGATGACCGGATTGGGTAAACACTTCCCACCAAAACATAGACGAATCCCAAAGAATTTATGTAGTGAGCATGACCCTCGGATCTGGATGTATTTCCAGATTCTCCATGATAGACAACAAGACCTATATACAAAACTTGGTAGCCTAAGAATCTTCATCTGCTGAAAGAGTAGGAGGATGCTATTTTAGGAACTCGTAAGTCATATCAGCTATTATAGGTGCAACCCATGGAGGACCTTGAATGAGCCACATCAGACATAGGAAACTATCACTGGCTTGGAAATTAGTGCCCAGATCAGGTACAAGAGGTGGTGCCTCAAGTGGAACTCCTTGAGGCAAGACTAGAGGTTCAAGGACCACCATGTATGGAGAATGGTTGTCACCACCCCCATGGAGAACTACACAAGGATTCCATTGCGTCATTGTTATACAAATTCCAGGAACACACCGTAGAACAATATTAGGACCATAAGATAGCATCACTGAAATAGGCTATGTAACATCCCAAGAAAATAAAGAATATGACATTTTCAAATTTATTAATATTTCTGAATTAAATATTAATTTTACTTTAAATGGGATTCTATGTTTGATGGTGTACCCAACATGCAACAACGGGTTTCTCTGAAATCTAATGTTGCACAAAAGGCTGAGTCATACTGAAAAATAATAATATAATATTAGTTTAAATGATTGTTAACACCTATCTATTGTATTATCAGGAATGAACAAGACTAACTAAAATATGATTATACATATTTTTTAATTTTTTTTACACTTATCCAATAAAAGTTAGAGGTATAAAATTTGAATGAATCCAGTTTGAAGAATAAATACTCAGATATTCTTTAAAAGGACGATTTACAACCTTTTGATTGGGAACCCTTTATTAAATATAGTTTTTGTCACTTTTATATGTTCCATTTTCAAATATGATATTCTTAATTAGAATTGGGACATCAAAATTTACTTTGGATGAAACTTTTGTATTTTTTTATAATGTTCATTTTTTAATGAATAGTGAAAAATACTACATTTTTATTCAAAACTACCTTTTAATCTAATATATTTATATGGATATATTACCTTTTTAATTGGTTTTAAATTTTAATTAGATTATATTCTTACCATTTAATCCAAATTTGATCATTGCATGTAATTTCCTCTAAAATTGGACATAAACAAAGGTCAATATTTTGATAAATATTATTTCATAAAAACTTTCTTTTATGTTTTGACAATGAGAATTGATTTTTAATTAATTTCTTCCACTTTGGTGTTTTGAATTTTGAAAAATGGATTCTATATTTGGAATTATGAGGTCTGAAATTTTAAAATAGGTAAATTTTATTTTTAGACTTTTTTATTATTTACTGTAGTAAATATTTTATTTACCGTGGTTAAAGGTTTAATTTTTAAAATAAGGGTAAAATAATAATATTATAATATTATTAAATTATCCTTACACTTTTCCCAACACTATTATATGATATATTCACGACAAATGGAATCCTAGGGTAGATTTGGGGACCCCATGGAGCCACTTGGGAGTGATAATGACACTTTATATTAATTAATTTAAAGTAAGGACAAAAATAACATGAACATGAATCTTTTTACGAAGTCAATTTTTATATAGAGTTATATAAGTGATATATATGAATATAAATATTATTTAAAAAACTAAAAATATTTCCTACATCATGGTATTTTATTTATATTTTTTAGAAATCATATAAATAGATTTATTAATGACATAGTGATGATGTAATGATTACCTCTATAATGAATGTTTTAAATAAATGAGATTATAAATATTAAAATAAATTTATTATGGAATTTTTTTTAACATACACGAATTTAATGGATGATTATTGTTGGCGCCAAAATAATATGGCACGAAAGGAAGGAACGAAAAAGAAGGCTGGCGCGCTGCCTCGTGAAGCACCGCCGCGAAGCACCGCAGCGAAGGGCCACTGCGAAGGGCCGCCACGAAGTACCGTCGCAAAGGACCGACGCGAAGAATCCCGATCATGGCGGCCTCGCGAAGCTCCAGAGGCGGGAAAGCTCCGCAAATGCATTTGACGTTCGCGGGCCGCCGCGAAACTCCAGAGGCGGTAATCCTCCGCGAACGCATTTGACGTTCGTGAGCCGCCGCGAAGCTCCAGAGACGGTACCCTCTGCGGACGACGTTGACGTTCGCGAGCGCGCCGCGAAGCACCGGAGGCAGCACACGAGTTCTGCTTCGCGGCGCCCCTTGCCTATAAATACTAGACTCCCCCTGAGTCCCAAAGGATGGACAATCCGACCTTTCGGCCTCTCCTCTCCCGAATCGCAAAGCACGCTTTGCCCCGGGAATCATGAGCTCCGCGAGGTACTTATAATTCGCGAGACTCCTCTGAATTGTCTCGTTTTGAGCCCCTCTTCCGAGAGGGATGCCCTTCGCGAAGCTCAAGGGCATTCGCGAAGGAAGGGGATTCCCAAGGGAACCCGGGCAGCCGCGGAGCGTTTATGCTTCGCGAAACACCCAACCCATGCTAGTGATCCCTATGCTAAGGCAGGATCGCTACACATCGCGAAGCACACTGCTTTGCAGGACCCTGCTTCACGAGGCACCCCTTCTTCGTGAGGCAGTCCTCCGCGAACACTGTTCCACCTCGCGAAGAACCTTCCACTCACACCTATGCCCCATGCTACGGCCAAGGCACTCCACTTCGCGAAGCACACTCCTTTGCTTAGAAGTTCCTCTTCTCGTGCGACCCTCCAGGTTTGTACGATGTTATTTCAAAGTCCCATGGACAATACCACCCATAGCGTTGCTTCGCCTAATGCCTCTTTGCATAGGCACGCTAACGGCTATTGCTTCTTCTCATAGACATGCTAACGTGGACCCCTTGATGGTTCGTTCCACAACCCCCCTTTACCATGGCCTTACTGGTACCTTCCCTTCCCCAAGGACCAGAGGGTACCGGTTATATAAGTCATAGGGGTGTGGAGTGAACCCACCTCGTCCGAGCTGCAGGATGTTAAACTGCCAAGCACCACGTCCTCAAAACATGACGCTAAACTGTGATCCGACCTCGTCTCCCTCACGAAGGGTCCCCCCAGGTCGAATATTTTTTACACCACTCGTCTCCACGGGAATGGAATCACCCATCCACAAGGGATGATATCCTCCTTATTGGAGTGTCGTATGTTCGTAGGAGAAGAGAGACCCTAGTTCCCCAACAGATGGATGCACCTCTGCATCTCCGTACTTCCCCACTACCAAGGTCAGTGGAGGGCGTGATAGGGAACGAGGCACCTCCCATCATTGGACCAAGGTCCATCTTTCCCGCGCTTTGTCGCACCATGGGCCTCCATCCTAGAGTAAGTCCCAGCACCATGGGCCGCCTAACGCGTAAGCCCCTCTTCGCTTCTCACGGACGCATCCTTCGCGACGTGATCATTAGGTCCTTGAAACCTCTTGTTTCCCACACCTATCATGACTCACGTGGGCTTAGAGTGAGCACCGACCCTGGCCCCCATCCCAGCGAACTACGAGGACTTTGATGCATGTCAAGGCATGGTACGTAGAAAGCCTCCATGAGGTTCAAGCCCACCCATCATCTATTCACGTCGGGTCCCATTCTCATCCAGCACGACGTTAAACTGCATTCCGGTCCAATGGCAAGTTGTTGCGACCAATCCCAGCGAACTACGAGGACTTTGATCCATGTCAAGGCATGGTACCTAGGAAGCCTCTATGAGGTTCAAGCCACACATTGCTCGGTCGTTCATTCACGTCGAGTTTCTCCCTCGTCCAGCATGACATTAAACAGTATTCCCTTCCATTTGTCCCATATGATAGTAAACTGCACACCTATCACCACTTGAACTACGAGGTCTTTGATCCATGTCAAGGCATGGTACGTAGGAAGCCCTCCAAAGGTTCAAGCCCACCACCCATTGGACGAAGGTCCACTTTCACGTCGGTTCGCCGACAAATCCCCATTTGAACTACGAGGTCTTTGATCTATGTCAAGGAATGGTACGTAGGAAGCCTCCACGAGGTTCAAGCCCACCCATCATCCAATTCACGTCGTGTTCCACCTACGTCCAGCATGACGTTAAACTGCATTTCCCAATCCGAACTATGAGGACATTGATCCGTGTCAAGGCATGGTACGTAGGAATCCTACCAGAGGTTCAAGCCCATCTCCTACCAGACCGAGGTCCCTCATTGACGTCGGCTCGCCGACACCCACCGCCCGTCGTTTATTCACGTCCGGGTTCACTACTGTCCCGCATGACGTTAAACTGTATTCCATAAATCCTTTGAACTACGAGGACATTGATCCATGTCAAGGCATGGTACGTAGGAAACCTTCCCAAGGTTCAAGACCACCACTAGCAGACCCACGGGTCTACTTTCACGTCGGCACGCTGACAATGCCCATTGGACCAAGGTCCACCCTCACGTCGGTACGCTGACGATGCCCATCGGACCAAGGTCCACCCTCACGTCGGTATGCTGACGATGCGCATCGGACCAAGGTCCACCCTCACGTTGGTTCGCCGATGACATTCATCAGGCCAAGGTCCACCTTCACGTCGGTTTACCGATACCATCCTGAACTACGCGGACTTTGATTCCCTGCCACAGGGATACGTAGGAAGCCTCTCCAAGGCTCAAGCCCAACTCCACCGTCGCCCCTATGATGGTCCCATTTCAATCCCCCTCCGTTCTGTTCATCAACCTATCACCCATCCCGATTCTCACTCAGACCGTCTTATCCCGGTGAGACCATGTCGGTATGCTCTCCTTCACAGCCGCCCATGGGCGGGCCCCGGTATCGACATTCCTTCAAGGAGAATCCCTCAATCCGATCTATCCTAGCTAATGCTCTGGTTGGGTTGATCTGTCTCCGCTAGACGTTAAACTCGCGACATACCATGTGTTAAACACGGGAAGCTGAGGAAACCTCAGATAAGTGTCTATGGCATATAATTCATCGCGCTCGATGTGGGATGCCTCGGGCTTCCACGCCCTCGAGAAGCCCTGTGACCAGGGATAACAGACAGACATGCCAGGTTCCCCAGCATCCAGACACGCTACTGATGCCTCAACGTGACTACTCCCCCGACTGAAGGTTGCTGCCCTGACCGGACGCTTTGGAATGTCCCGACAGAAGTAGTGTAATTAACCGGCATCCATGGAAACATGGAACTGAGAAGAGTTTCACGAACTACGTATTAAATCTATGAGGGAGACCCGGACTAGGTGACGAGTTCTGAGGAGGAATCCACAGGAGGAAGAACCGACATCCCATCATCCCGTTTCGATCAAGGAGCAGACGTCCCTGAATAAGGAGCGAATGTCGCCCGCCTTTGGAAAGTGGGAATGCGGGGCAACAAAGCGCCGCGCGTCCTCCTCCATGGACGGACGGGCACGCGCCCCAGCAAAAGTGTCGGAAACAGAAATGGTGAACCCGACGTGAAATTATTCTCCTCAATATGGAGATTAGTAGCGTTCGAGACACCAGTAGATTGACGTGTCACCGGATCCAGATATCCGGCACCTGGTCCCGCCAAGCAAATAGTGGGCCTGTCGTGAAACTTACCGGAAGTCGGGGTAGTAGAACATGGGGCACTCCATTCTGCAGCATGTTGGCGTGGATCCTTCTCACAAACGTGGAGAATAGAAGGACGCTGGGGCACTGGATGTCAATCCTTTTCCTCTCAGTACTGATGAGTTGATCCCTTCATTTCTCAGGAACCAGGTTGCTGTTACAGAGACGCGATCACCATCCACTCCTCGCCCACGCAGGGGCAGGGGAAACACTACCACGGCCACCCCACGTAGCGCCGCTACCGCCACGACGGCCGCCACATCGTGGAATACGGGGCGCCCACATCCCCTTTCTCCATCAGAGGTCATCCAGCGAAGGGTGATCAACAACCTCGTGCGTAGGTACGAGGCAGAAGGGGTCATCCAAACTCAGGATATGGGCCACCTGGACCTGGAGGCCTCCAGGCCTCGCCGCCAACGCCGCCCTAACAGGCCGCGCAGGGAGCCCCTGCTCCCCACCCCAACGTTCAACCGTTTCGGGAGCCTGTCTCCGGAATGCCTTGACTACTCCTCGCCTTACGCTGAAGAGGCGGGTGTCGTCCGGCTCAACCCCTTCAGGGTCCCGACCCAAGGGCCCCAGGAGAGAGCTCCCGCCCGGCCGCGTCAGCACCGCCGTCCGGCCCTGCAGGAAGAGCAGACAGGCTACGTCCCTGCACCACCTGCACCGGCTCGCCTGACCCGACGTCAGTGTCGGGCCTGGGCTGAGGACGCTCGCCCAGGTGCGTCAACACCGACAGCTACAGTGGCCCGAGCCACCGCCGACGTGCATCGTGAAGCCCCTGCATACACTGAGCAGGGGCACTCCTTCACCTAACCAGGATCGAGACCCCAACCACCCCATGGGCAGGCTGGGTTGACTCTCCGAGTGGCAGGCCCAAGTGGTGATCGTCGCGAACCAACTCGCGGTAATGTCACCATGTACGGAGGTCCTCCCCGTACTACTCCCCCACAGAGCGTGGGCCTTCCCCGCTCCGAATTTCATCATAGAGGCATGCCTCATGCTACCCCCATCCTGAAGGAAGACCTGCCCGACGGCAGTGACGCTTAGCGCGGAAACCTTTCCCGCGCCCACTATACAGGGTATGGAGTCCATCCTCCTGCCCCCGACCGCCATCCTGATGGAACCGTCCATTCGGTCCTTCTCCAACGTGGGGGCCCTCCCTACGTCCTCTCTCCAACCGACGAAGGTCCTCCTCGCCCCAGCAACGCGAGGAGTGAAGGTTAGCCTCGCTCCACTCGCGTCGGCCATGGAGGTCCTCCCCATGCTCCTCCCGATTCCAACAGAGGCTCCGCCTACATGGGTGTTGTTCATGGAGGTCCTCCCCATGTACCCTTCGACATTTTCCCCGGTACCCCTCGCACCCCGGCTATCTCAAGTGGAGGCCCTCTCCGCCACGGCGCCAGCGCCGCCCCGAGGCTGCCTAATAAGGGTCAACCCTGTCCCGAAGAGCCACCCCGGGGCAGGAGAGCGGGTCGTCGCCACAACAAGAAGAACCCTGGGAAGGCCCAGGTGGAGATCAGACCTACCCGCTTCTCCGACTCGGAAGCGGAATGAAATTCAGTGATGAAACCTTCTCCCCGCTCCTCCGTATCAAGGACTGGGGCAGGAACCAGACGCGTTAGCCTCATTCTCCCGGAATTTGAGGTCCACCAGCTTCCCATCTCCCTCCGCAGGTACATCCAAGAGGAATAAATCTTGGGAATTCCGCAGGTCTCGACCGCGCAATCACCGCCTTTGTCACCAGAAGCTCCCTCTACCTCTACCAGAGATCACAGAGAGTTATTTTGGGGGCCAACGACGGAAGAGCGATGACACGACCTATCGCCGGTAGCCACGGCTCCCATTCCGGAAGCTGTGGTTATCAGCCCGTCGTATCGTGACATCATGACCAGGTCACCTCACTCTTCGGAGGAAGGCCCGAAATTCGGCGGCCAGTCAGCTCGTTCGCCGTATTCTCCACCGCTGAGCTTACTATCTCAGAGGTCCGCCTCGGTACCGCTACCGGTCCCTCAGCCGCCCCCAGTTGACGAGTGGGGAAACACAGGGCCAGACCCTGAGTCCGAGCCCAGGAGCTTCTGGAGTATCCTCGCGGCGGATTACTTCCCGAAAAAGTTCTGGCCGACGGTGGCGCAGAATTTTCGCGTACCAGAGTCTCTTACCTCTGAAGAAGTGGGGTGCCTTTGTCGAACCCTATGGGAGACACACTTCCTCCTTTGTTACGAACGGGTGCTGTATCCCAGAAGTCAAGAGCACTTCGAAGAAATCGGCGAGCAGTGCCGCCTGGTCGATGCGGCCGCACTCCTTGTGGCCCAGCACCCTGAGTCGCCAGGCCACCAGAGCACCCTTCAACGAAAATATGTCCAGAGTTTCAAAGAACTCCACAGAATCGTCAGGGAAGCCACCCCCATGTGCAAGTCTGTGATTGGGGACACTATGCCGCTCTCCTCTTCGACCCCATCCGACAGCAGCCCGATTCGCTATGCGACATTGAGGACATGCCCTCGAGAGGGGTTGTCGTCCACATGGCTGACGTTGTGGACAAGGAAGATGAGCCTGAATTTCTCGACGGAGATTTACCCCCCGAGGGCATACCACCACTGCTGGATCCATCAGGGAGAGTTACCCGTCAGTAGAGGAACCTGCTAGGCCTCCCCGTACCCACCGAGTCACTGGTACTCGGTCGAAACACTGGCAAGGGTAAGGAGCACGTCGGAATAGTCAAGCACTCCGACCCGTCCGCCTCTGTGCAGAAAACGGACGAAGATCCCGAGAAGGTTACGTTACGCCAGTTTCTTGCTGAGAAGAAGAGGCTGGTTGACGAACTCCTGGCCGAGCGCGCCGCAGAGCGACGACCCGACTATGGTAATCCAAGGCCGGGGCAGAAACAATTTCCCCCCAGTGAGATGCCTCCGGGAAACCCTGATCATGCTACTGCCGCAGGCAGGGCAGAAGCTGGAACGTATGGAAAGAGGGCGCGATATGTCTCGCCAAATCCCCCCGAGCGACGGGGAAATCTGAAGAATCCAGTCCGGGTTCCCCCAGTCACCCCGCGGGTCGTCCAGCCAGTTGACCCACGAGCGGCCGAAGCCGTCTACCATGTTGAAGAACCTGGAAATGCACTTGTGGTTTGGGATCCCCGTCAAGACAGGGACCCCCACCCGGATGATCTTATCGCGGAACTCACAGCCCACCTCGAAGCGTTGGAAACACGGCAGGTGGCGGTCCCACCAGACGGCAAGCCTTATCCCGCGTGGGTGGATGATATGCCCGCACCTCCGGGTTTTGGGAACCCCACCTTCTCGCCTTTTAACGGGACAGGGGACCCGCCGCAGCACTTGGCTCATTTTTCTTCCAGGTGCGGCCCCATACTGGGGACCCCAGCTCAGCAAGAAGCCGCCAAGCTCCGATGTTTCATATAAACATTGGAAGGTCCGACGTTCGTCTGGTACAGCCAGCTCCCTATCGGATTGGTGACCGGTTGGGAGGATCTTCGCCGGCAGTTCTTATACCAGTTCAGCTCCACCATGCGGAAGACCAGCATTGCAGACCTCTTCAAGTGCAATCAAAGACCTGATGAGCGAGTCGCAGACTTCATCGCTCGGTGGAAGGGACTTACGTATTCCCTCGATATGCCACTGACTCAGGAGCAAATACTGATGATGTGTGTGGGGAACATCAAGATAGAGCTGTTACCCTCTCTGATTACCCAGAACTACCCTGGAGGGTTCAGAGATTTCTCAGATAAGGCTCAACGCCTTGAGGAAGCCTTGCAACAGGCCAGTCAGGCACGTTTGTTTCCCCCTATGATCCCGGCCAGGATGACCGCCAGGGCTGAACCTGCCGCGGTGGACCAAATAGAAGCCCCCAGGCAGCTAGAGTTACTGCCGGTGGCACCACCCCCGCAACCCTGCAGAGGTCCTCCACCTCAAGCACAGGCTCCTGCCCAGCAGCGACCGCCTCAGAACTGACAGGTTCCCCCGCGAAATGCGCCACCGCCACCTAGGCGAGACAATCAGGCGCCACCTCCTCGGCAGGCCCTTCCGACCCCTTGTCAGGGCTAGGCCCCCAGGTCCCCCTATCCGGAAATAAGGTTCCAGACTTATTCGTTCAACGAAAATCAGGTCCCTGGCTTCTTCTGAAGTGCTCTAGAGCAAGGGATTGTGCGTCTGCCCGAGTGCAGAAGGCCGACAGAGGCGAATCTCACTGATCACCCCAACTACTGCCCTTATCATCAGATCCTGGGGCACACCCTAAAGCAATGATATGTGTTTAAAGACTGGCTTCAAGACCAGGTCAATAAAAACATAGTCAATTTGGGCCCAGCACCAGTGCAAGTGGCAGGTGTCTTTGCGGGATCAGAGATCGGCAGCGACAGTGAAGGCGAGTGGCAGCAGGTCCCCAGCCACGGATCCCAGAAATACGACGACTGGATGGCTCCAAAAACCATCGTCCGTGCCCATGGTATCATCCGGGATCACCTGAAGCAGTCGTAACCTTTAGAAGAAGTAGCTGGTGCCTCCGCATCGTCTTCACAGTCGGCCTCTTCCCAAAAGGGAATGCAGCGGCGAAGTAAGAAGAAGCAACGCGCACCGCCGGTGCCGTCGTCATCTCGCACTCTCGGCGACTTTATGCCCCCTGAAATGGGGATTTCTCCCAGAATCCGCCCAGAAGTGGATGACTCCTCGAGAGACATCCAAGGGTACGCTTCGGTTAACACCATGGAGCTGGTAAAGCCCTATATGACCCCCGACGAGGGGGAACGCCAGGCAGACCTCCACAACTTTTCCGGCTGACGTCAACATCAGCGGAATCGCAACCGCACCGGTCTTCGAGGTACGTCAACAGGAACTTTTGGCCAATCCGTGAACGCTACTATGACCAGGAAGCAGGCTCAGCGTAGATCTCAGCACACGCAACCCCATCTAACACCCTCGGCTCTACCTCCACCGTCGTTCGTGCTACTGGATCGGGGGGAGCTGCCTCATTCGTATCACAGTCAGTGTTGCCCGACTACAGGCCAGCCTCCACTGTCCGATCCTATTCCGGTGACTACTCTTCAGGCCCTACTAGTAGGCAGCAAGATGTACCTAGTACTAGTCGATCACCGGTTCAACCAGCAGGACCCGCTATGCCTCCAAATGCCGAACGACCTTTTATAAGAAGAGGTTCGCGTTTGGCGTGAAAGTATGATGTCCTAAAGCACCTGGCCGGCATTCCTGCGAGCCTTTCTATCCTCGAGGCCCTTCTCCTGTCATCTGAAATGCGCGAGGCACTTACCGAGTCCCTAAGGATCCCCCTCCAGTTTGAGATGGAGGTAGCAGCTGCAGAAGCCTCCCATACCGAGACGATTGAAAACGCCGAATTTCAGGCAGTTATCTCGTTCTATGGTGAAGATGAGGACCCTCCTATACAGGGGCACATTCTCCCGCTGTACATCACTGGCCACTTCAATGGCGTGGAAGTCCGCCGCTGCCTCGTGGACACGGGTTCTGAAATCAATCTAATTCCGACCCGAACGTTGCGAAAGCTGGGTCTGTCTGAAGGTGATTTGACTCCCTCTGACCTCAGGATCCAGGGGTACGACAGGACAGAGCAAACCCCAGTCGGCAAGATCCGCCTGAAGACTCAGTTCGGTGGCTTAATTGCCAGCACCGAGTTCATGGTTGTCTCTCAGGACACCGCCTACAACACATTTATGGGTAGGCCATGGCTCCACCTGCATGCAGGAGTCCCTTCGTCGTATCACCAGTGCCTCAAGTACTCGCTTAATGGTCGAGTAGGCATGCTCCAAGGAGACCCGTCCCCTTTCGCTTCTTGTGAGGCCCACTATCTGGATGCGGGTTATTACAAAAGTAAGGATAAGAAAATCCTAGTAAGCGAGGATGAACCCACCCCGGTCACAAGTGATCCCTAGGCAAGCATGGATGACGCCTACATCCTCCCGATCCACCGGTTGGAGGCCAAGACCCCCGACATGGGGCAATGTTTTGTTGTTTCGGGTATGCAAGGAAGGAAAGTTCTCGTGTCCAAGCGATGATGGAAAATCACCTCGTACTCCTATATCAACCAGGCTCAAGTCATCCCGGAACCTCCTACCCCTGTACGGTACCGGGGCGTCAGGCTTATGACAACGACGGTGGGCCATACGTGTCTCTTCCACCGGGCTTGGATTAACCGACTCAGGACGACACGTCACCACTGCTTTGATATCATCTAACGTGGCCCTTTAGGCCGAAGGCTAGATGGGATAGGTTCGACCGCCTTCATTGCTATGGTCTCGATGGCGAGCGAGTCCCCCGACGTAATGACCGCTGCTGCCCAAGCCAGCACCAGCTGCCCCTCGGATTTTGATATCCCAAAAGTATCTTCCATCGTGGGAAGTCCCCCATGGGTGGGGAGGAAGACCTGGATGATGCTCCCCCCGCCTTTGAAGAAGGCGTCTCTACCACGGTTGATGAACTGGTATAGGTGAACCTTGGTAGCGAGGCAGATCCGAAACCCACATTGATCAGTGCAGCCATGTCCCCCGAGGAGCGGCAGCAGTACGTAGACTTCCTCAAACAGCACTGTGATGTGTTCTCTTGGAGCTAAAACGAGATGCCAGGTCTAGATCCCCAGGTAGTCGTTCACCGTTTGGGCCTCCCGGCAAAACATTCTGGGTTTAAGCAGCCTCCCAGGAAGATGCACCCTTCTCATGGTGCTATGGTTGAGGCCGAAGTTGACAAGCTAATCAAAGCCAACTTCGTCAGGGGGGTCCAGTACCCCAAGTGGCTTGCCAACATTGTGCCAGTCAGGAAGAAGAATGGGCAGATCAGAGTCTGCATCGACTTCCGCGATCTTAATCGCCACTGCCCAAAGGATGACTTCCCACTCCCGGTGACGGAGTTGTTTATTGACGCCACGGCCGGGTTCCAAGCCCTCTCTTTCATGGATGGGTATTCCGCGTATAACCAGATCCGGATGGCCCCTGAAGACGAGGAGTCTACTGCCTTCAGGGCTCCCCAAGGTACCTTTTGCTACCAGGTTATGCCATTCGGTTTGAAAAATGCAGGTGCCACTTATCAGAGGGCCATGCATCACATATTCAAGCCGATTCTCGGGACATTGGTGGAATGCAACGTGGATGACCTCGTAGTCAAATCATGTCAGTGTCAGGACCATCTCAAAGACCTTGAGAAAGTGTTCGTTTTCCTCCGTTCCCGTCACCCTGAAGATGAACCCGCTGAAGTGTGGCTTTGGGGTCACCTCCGGGAAGTTTCTGGGCTTTTTTGTCAGATACCGAGGTATCGAGATCGACCCGGAGAAGATCAAGGCCATCAGCCAAATGCCTCCCCCGAGCAACATTCGGGAGCTTCGAGTCCTTCAAGGCCACTTAGCCTATATACGCCGATTCATCGCGAATCTGGCCGGAAAGTGTAAGCCCTTTTCCTGGCTCATGAAGAAGGGTTCCGCCTACGAATGGGATGAAGAGTGTCGGAACGCCTTCGAGGAAATCAAGCAGTATCTGCTCCAACCTCCGGTCTTGATTCCACCCGTCTCTGGAAAGCCGCTGGTCCTTTATGTGACCGCCTTGGAAAGATCCCTCAGTGCGATGCTCGCCCAGAAGAATAACAAGGGTACTGAGAACAGTCTCTACTATCTCAGCCACATGCTTCTCGATACGGAGGTCAGATACTCCCCTATCGAAAAGAGCTGTCGTGCGCTTGTCTTCGCCGTGCAGAAGTTGCGACATTACCTGCAGCACCACGAGGTGCAATTGGTCTCCCGGGTAGACCCACTGAAGTACATCCTGAACCGCCCTATGCTGACTGGCCGGCTAGCGCGGTGGGCAGTGATTCTCCAGCAGTTTGATATCAGGTTTGTACCTCAGAAAGCCATTAAGGGACAGGCGTTGGCAGAATTTTTAGCTGCCCATCCAACCTCCGCGGATCAGTCCCGGGACCTGGATTTCCCTGATGAGACGATCCTCTCAGTCGATCATGCTATCCCGTGATGGAAAATGCATTTCGACGGCGCCTCCCGGAGCCCCACTGGTAGGAGGCTCAATGATCCCAAGCTCAACAGAGTGGGCCTGGGTATTGTCTTCATTACCCCGGCGCAAGCCGTCCTGCCATACTCGTTCCTGTTGTCATAAGGCTTTACGAACAACGAGGAAGAGTACCAAGATCTCATCACCGGCCTCGAGTTGGCCCTTGAGATCCATGTGCCCCATCTACATGTGAAGGGAGATTCCGAGATGGTAATCAAACAGGTTAATGGTGACTACGTTGTCAGGAAGCCGGAGCTCGCACCATTTTTGGAGTACACCCTCCGCCTAATGGCCCAATTCTCTTATCGACCAGAGGTTACCCATGTCCCACGGTCGCAGAACGGCCAAGCAGACTCCCTGGTTGGCTTAGCCGCATCGCTTGCAGAACCCGAGCAAGATGATTTGATCATACATGTGGCCCATCGGAGAGTCATTGCCCTCGTCACCCAATAGGACCATGATAACCTGTGGGTAAGTCATCTCACCGTCGGACCCTCCACGTCAGGGGTCCCGGGTTTGTCAAACACAGTGGTTGAAGCCACTCCCGACTGGAGAGCACCTTTTGTCGAGTATCTCCAAAATGGTCAGCTCCCGGACGACGGGGCCGAGCGCGAGTGAATCCGATGTCACGCGCTGCAATTTACCCTCCAGGGTGGCCCCAGTCTTGAACTGATCCTCTATAAGCGGAGTTTCTATGGTGTCCTCCTTCGTTGAATCCAAGGAGGGGAGATACCTCAAGTTATGCAAGAGGTTCACGCCGGTTCCTATGGCGCCCATCAAGCTGGGTCGAAGCTGTCTCATCAAATCCTGAGGTTGGGGTAATTTTGGCCCTCTATGATCCATGATTGCATTGGATATGCCAAGAGATGCCACACGTGCCAAGTACACACCAACTTCTTGCATCGGCCGTCGGAGCCCCTCCACCCCACCAAGTACTCCTGGCCATTTGCGGTATGGGGACTTGATGTAGTGGGACTGTATCCACCGGCAACAGCCCGCCAATGTAGGTTCATCCTAACTGCTACAGATTTCTTCTCCAAGTGGGCAGAAGCAGTTCCGCTCAAAGAGGTTAGGCCCGTTCCAACGTTGACTTTGTGAGCTCCAACATTATCCACCGGTTTGGGGTACCTCACGCCATCCTCACCGATAATAGCACCAACTTCCGAGTAGCTGAATTGAAGAAATTGTACGCCAAGTACGACATCCGATCGAACCATACCTCCCGCTACCACGTGCAGGCGAATGGACAGATCGAGGCATTCAACAAGACCCTCTCTAACATTCTGCAGAAGATGGTTGGTCAGAACAAGAAAAGTTGGCCGGACAAGCTCCCCAACTCCCTCTTGTCTTACCGGGCGACGACTCGTAACTCTACCCAGGTGACCCCATATTCCCTGGTGTATGGATCTGAGGTCGTCCTACCCATTGAGATCCAGCTGTCGTCGTTAAGCACTGCAGTTTATGACCACCAGACATCAGATGAGGTAGCCGAGATCCGTCTAGCCGAATTAGAAGCACTGGACGAGAACCGGCTTCGTGCCCTGCACAATCTAGAAAGGCATCAGGATAAGATGGTGAGGGCCTTCGACAAGAATGTTCGTCTCCGCTCTTTTCTACAGGGCGACCTGGTACTGGCCCTTCGAGCGCCAATGATTCCCGGTAGGAAACCTCCCAAATTAGAACCCAAATGGGAAAGGCCCTATATCATCCATAAGGTTTACCCCAATAAAGCATACTCCTTGGTGACCACAGATGGAGAGCGTATAACCCCTCCCACCAATGCCAAATTCCTCAAGCGTTACTTTTCCTAGGGAAAAATGGGTCCAGCACGACCCTAAACTGCAAGATGGTCCTGCACGACCTTAAAATGCACCCCCTTCCTTACTGCAAGAAGTTAAACTGCAAGCCAGTCAGGTCTTCCTGACCGAGGCTCAGCCTCAGGCCCCTTGGCCTCCTCGGGTCTAGTACGACCCTAAACTGCAAGATGGTCCTGCACGACCTTAAATTACATCTTCGTCCTGTAAGACGATAAACTGTGAAATGGTCCCGCATGACCTTAAACTGCACATTATGGTCCAACATGACTCTAAACTATAATGTCCTGCATGAATCTAAACTGCAAGATGGTCCCACACGACCTTAAACTGCACCCCCGTCCTTACTACAAGACGTTAAACTACAAGCCAGTCAGGTCTTCCTGACCGAGGCTCAGCCTTAGGCCCCTTGGCCTCCTCGGGTCCCCGACCCCTGTCCTTACTGCAAGACGTTAAACTGCAAGCAGGTCAGGCCTTCCTGACCGAGGCTTAGCCTCAGGCCCCTTGGCCTCCTCGGGTCCCCGACCCCATCCTTACTGCAAGTCGTTAAACTGCAAGCCAGTCCGACCTTCCTGACCGAGGCTCAGCCTCGGGCCCCTTGGCCTCCTCGGGCCACTGGCCCCCCGTCTTTACCGCGAGATGTTAAAAAGCAAGCTGGTCGGGTCTCCCTAACCGCGATCCTGCCCCAGGCACCCTGGTCTTCCCCGACTTACCCTCTTGCGGGATTGTACGGTATAGCATAGGACTACGTCCTCATTCACGTCGGATTACTCGTCATACCATACATATCCCCAAATGAGATGCTTCTCATCATCCCGCATGATGTTAAAGTGCATGTCAAGAACAACTTGTGGCTTGATTCTCAATTTCATGGGATACGTAGGAACGCTCGGACGCCTCGTCTTGAGCCCAACCCCAAGCATTTCTCTTCCACTATTCCCCCTGGGAATAGTTTCCTTGGAGGATCTTTGTGTAGCAGGGAGTAGGCTTTCTTGGCCCCGCTCATGCAACCCCGCTCGCACAAGGATTGAAAGGGTCGCACCATGTGCCCACTCCCGTTCTTCTGTCCTCCCACGTCCTCACCGCATGACGTTAAAATGCATGGCCTTCATGAACTACGTAAGTCTCGATTCTCATCCTCATGAGATACGTAGGAATGCCCGGACATTTCGTTCGTTGGCCCAGCCCAAAAACCAAAATCTTTCCCTCGGGTCAAGACATGGCAGGGTGTGCACTTTTTCCCGGACTCACATCGAGCAAGCCTCGACCCGGCTGCACATCCCCCTTGGAGATGTTTGCCACTTTCGTGGATGGATAAAGCTATGCTTCACCCACTCCTTGACTGGGATTCCATCATTTGTGTCACACCCAGAGGGACCCCGAAGAACAGCCTGGATACTACGCCCAAGGGCTCTCCTACCGATACGGGCCAATGTCCCCAAGGGTTTTCAAGCAACAAGCCGATACAAGTCCCGCGTTGTGAATTTGGTCAGCGGTCGACGCTCATTTGTTGCTCCCATAACGGGTCACCAAAGGAACACTGTGTTTCGAATATGGTCAACAGTGTCCTGGATCTTCGGGTCAACCCAGAGATGTCCCAGACATCGAGTGCAGTGATTCATTTTGCCCCATCCTGAGGTGACAAACTTCCCCCCGGGTGGTGCTAGCGATCGGGCCCATGGCCCCGATCTATCATAGGAGTGTACGACGCGGTGTAGGACTACGTCCTCATTCACGTCGGGATCATGTACCATGTCGTACGCCTCCCCTTGCGGGGCCCAGCCTCAGGCCCCTTGGCCTCCTCGGGTCCCCGACCCTCGTCCTCATTGCAAGACGTTAAACTACAAGCAGGTCAGGCCTTCCTGACCACCATCAGGCCCCTTGGCCTTCCTGGGCCACGACCCAGGTCCTCTATCATAGGGGTGTATGGTGTGGTGTGGGACTACGTCCTCATTCACGTCGGGATCATGTACCATGTCGTACACCTCCCCTTACGAGGCCCAGCCTCAGGCCCCTTGGCCTCCTCGGGTCCCCGACCCCCGTCCTCATGTAAGACGTTAAACTGCAGACCCGTCAGGCCTTCCTGACCGATCCCTGACCTTTCCCCCTGGCCTTCCCGGGCCCCTTCGCCCAACCTCTTATAGGAGTGTACGGTGTGGTGTGTGACTACGTCCTCATTCACGTCGGCTTCTTCCCCATACGGTATACCTCCATTGTTTAAGGGTATATTACTCCCCTTCTCGTCCCGTATGACATTAAACTACATTTGGAGAACCACGGGTGGCTTGACTCCCATCCTAATGGGATATGTAGGACCACCTGAATGTCCAAGATTCGGGTCCGGCCCCATCTCTCGAGAATCTTCATACCATCTCGGCCCCTTGGCCTATCCTTCCCCCATGAGAGGATTATATGGTGTGGTGTGGGATTATGTCCTCATTCACATCAGTCTCGTAATGACCACGCCATCTACCTCCCCCTAGTGAGTTGTTTCGTCAATCCCTTTTCGGCGGTTCACCAATGTGATTAAGAGTACTCTGGTTTATTACCTGGAACGCCAAGCTTTACTCGGACACGTCCGCACCCACTTTCCAGGCTTTGTCTGTCCCTGCATCAGGGCTTTCAGCATCTTTCACGCCCGGAGGGACCCCCCAGAATGGCCTGGATACAACGCCCAAGGGATCTCCTACCGTTACGGGCCAACGCCCCCGAGGGTTTCGGACAGCAAATCGATAAAATCCCGCATTGCGAATCTGGTCAGCGGTCGATGCTCGTTTGTTGTTCCCACCTCAGGCTAACACGATACGGACGCTGTGCTTCCACCATGGTTAACAATTTTCCTCTATCGCCACGCCAACCCATTAAGCCCAAAATTTCGGGTACACGATTCACACCCTTCATCACTCGCATGTCGAAGTAGAGTCTCAGAACTCTTGGGACTTTTCCTTCGTGCATGTTCGCGTGTTGGGGGAACAAGCTGCATCAAAGGTGTCCTTCGGAACTCTCCGCCAACTCCCCTTCGATGGAAGCCCCATGTATTGCGATGAGGATACCCCCCTTGTTTCCCACACCGAGTTTATCTCACGTGGGCTTAGGGATTGGGTTGACACATGCGCTTAATTAGGGAGTTTTCACCATCCATGGTCTGAGATCTAAGACCATAAACTAAGATTCTCATCTGGAACTACGTTCAGCGTGATTCCTATCTCGATAGGATACGTAGGAATGCCCAGACCCCTTGTCTTTGGGTCCATCTTGAGTTCAGTAAGTTCACCTCTCTGGTCCTGCCATTGGGACCCCGACCACGGGACCGCGTGGCGTAGTGTAGAACTACGTCCTCATTCACGTCGGGCTTGCAATAGTTGCACCACGCGCACCCCGTTCTGAGTGTTAGCCCTCTTATTCCTTGTCCCACATGACATTAAAAGGCACCCTTTAGAACTACGTGTGGCTTGATTCCCATCCTCATGGGATACGTAGGACCACCCGAATGTCTAGGATTCGGGTATAACCCCACCTCTTAGTGATCTCCTGATCTCCCCGTCACCTAGTCCACTTGGTTTGTCCCTCTCCAGGAGGAGGATATGTAGGTATGATACAAGGTTTCGGGCACCATGCCCCTTTCCCCGAAAATCTTCCACCTCTCGATCACCCTCGAAGTTGAGTCCCTTGACTCCTTGAAGCTACCAACTCATGTGTTAAGAGTACTCTGGTCTAAGACTAAGAGTGTCAGATTCAACTTGATCAAGTTCCTTCCACTTGTCAAGCTTTGTGTTCCCCTCCATTCGGGCTTCCATCACCTTTCACACCCGGAGGGACCCCCAAGAACGGCCTGGATACAATGCCCAAGGGCTCTCCTACCATTACGGGCCAACGCCCCCGAGGGTTTTGGACAACAAATCGATAAAATCCCGCGTTGCGAATACGGTCAGCGGTCGATGCTCATTTGTTTGTCCCCATTTCAGGCTAACACGACAGGATGCTGTGTTGCGAACATGGTCATCAGTAATCCTCTGTCGTCACGCCAGCCCCTTCAGTCCTCGAGTATTGGTTGCATGATTCACATCATTTTCCACCCCATCATGTCCAGTTGGAATCTTGACACTTTTGGCGCTATCCCTCAGTGCACCTTTTCATATCAGGAGGACAAAGCCGCAATGCGGCGTCCTTCGGGGCTCCCATGGTCCGAGCTCTAAGACCATAAACTAAGATCCATTTAGAACTATGTGTGGCTTGATTCCCATCCTCATGGGATACATAGGAACACCTGGGCACTTCCCCACGGGCCCAGCCTAACCTTTGTGTTCGGTCCCTCGACTCGAGCACTTCCCTAGAGAATGCATGGTAAGTAGGGCTTAGGTCCTCCTTCACATCGGGTTTCGATGCCATGCGTCCCCTGCTCCCTTTACCCATTTATGGTCTAAGGTCCATCAAGAACTACGTAAGGCTTGATTCTCATACCTATGAGATACGTAGGAGCGCCCGGGCACCTCCCCGTGGGCCCAACCTAACTTTCTCTTTCGGTCCCTTGAACAAAAAACCGCTCCTAAGGGGGTCGGGCGGCGTGATATGGGAATACGTCCTCATTCACGTCAGGTTGTTCAGCGCACCGTACACACTCTCTATTCCTATTCGCGCCAGGTGTTTGAGTTACTCCACCATGTGCCTCTTATGTCTCTTCTCATCCATGGTCCGAATTCTACGACCCTAAACTAAGATCTACCTATGGGAAAGGAATCTGCTCCCTCTCTCTAATACTTTTCGTTTTCGTATTCAGATGTGTTTCGACAAATAACCTGAAGTGTGGGACTTTCATATGGACATTCCCTTCGTCCCACGACCAAGCTTCAAGAGTTCTCTATTTGGATCCTCATCCTCTTCCACATCCGAAAGGACCCCCAGACGACATGGATACTAGGCTTAAGGGCCCTCCATGAATGATGGACCTAAGGGCCCTTCAATCATTTCGGGCCAACGTCCCTATGGATATTTGACAACATCTGTGACACGGTCCCGTGATTCAAACATGGTCAACAGTCGACCCGCATTTTTCTGTCCCTATTCTAGGCTAACGCGACAGGGTGCTGTGTTGCGAATACGTTAGCAGTTATCCTCCGTCATCACACCGCCATCATCGTGATCTGAATCTCGAGCTCCATGATTCACACATTTCCACTTCCTCATGTTCAAGTGGAATTCCATCATACTCGGCTCTTTATCTTCGCTCATCTAGGTGCACTAAATGATCGTGTTAGTGTCACAGGGCCGGTGTTCACCGAGCATCCCTTTGCCCTAACCTGCCCCTTTCTGTGTTGGGAAATTCCCACCACTACAGCTTGTTTCCCACACCGAGCATGACTCACATGGGCTTATTAGTTTTGGAAGCATGTGTACCAACACGGTCAGGATGCTCCTCGTCCCGCATGACGTTAAACTGAGCTTTCAGAACTATGTATGGCTTGATTCCCATCCTCATGGGGTACGTAGGAATGCCCGACCACTCTGCTTCGGGCCCAGCCTAATCCTCACTCTTGGTCCATCGACCTGAAGAGTTTCCTCCGGGGGTACATGGTGTGATGTGGGACTACGTCCTCATTCACGTCGGTTTCATATCTACTGCGCCACACGCTTCCTTCCCTTTTATTCCACGTCCTATCGTATGACATTAAACTACAGGAGTCTATGTGTCCTCAACGCATGACATTAAACTGCGGTTCTACCCTGAACAAGTTCAGGATGCCCCAATATCCCATTGGGAAGTGACAGATCCCCTCGCCAGAGAGGCCCTGTCTGAAAGAAGGAATGATCCATGATCAAATCGATGTGCCCATCTGGCGTACTCCCACCACGGTGGTGTAACTACCCTATGAGTGTTGGATTCTGTCCGGACAGACCACCACTCCATATTCCATGCTTTGCGTGCCCCTTATTCAGACCCTCGTCCCCTTTCATGTCTCACGGGACCCCCTAACGGCCTGGTCTCATGCTGAATCGGCTCACCTACCATCCTGGGCCAACATTCCGGAAGACGGGTCATTCCTGGAAGGACCCCCTAACAGTATGGATGTTTAACCTATGGTCCGCCTACTGTCCTGGGCCAACGTCCCGAAAGATTGATCGACAACAAATTGATAAAATCCCGCGTTGCGAATATGGTCAGCGGTCGATGATCATTTGTTGTCCCCATTACAGGCTAACGCAGTAAGGGTACCGCTTCTCCAAGGTTAAAAGTTTCCCCTTATTGTCACGCCATCACCACAGTGTCCCGAATTCTGGGTATCGTGATTCACGCTTCCCATTTTCATCTGTCTGGACCGATTTCAGTGCCCCTGGAATTTCCCCGTTCGTGCATAAGAGCACGCTGAGGGAACGATAATTCGGTCATCCTGAAAGTTCATTCTCCGATCAAGCCTCTCCCATCTCTCAGAAATCCAGACTGGTAATCCGAATTCCGGACATCGGGCTCGACCCACGCGGGCTTGCAGAATTGTCGCCGAACGTCCCGCAAATATTGTAGGGATGTAACAAGGCAATTCAACAGTGGAAATCGTGCGCGCTACAGAATTCAAAACAAAGAAAAAATTTTGAAGCATGAAAGTACCAATAAAAGGTTTATGGGATTGTTACAGTACTCTGGGGTCGACTCCCCCCATGGATGGGTTGACCCCGTCAAAAGAGCGTTGCAGCTCCGCCACCCGCTGGCTTGTGGCATCCAAGGCTTGCTGCCGCTGAATCAGCTCTCGCTCCTCCTCAGCAGTGGCGGGGCGCAGTTCTTCAGTACTGGCTTTGGCCCTCTCCACGCCAGCTTGAACGACAGCCATCTCCCCAGAGGTCTGCCTCATATGCTCTTCTGCCTCCGCCAGTTGGGCCTTCAGCCGTGAGACCAGCTCAGATTGTGCGTCAAGAGAGGCTGAAAGCTCATCTGCTCGGGTCTGCATATGTTGAACCTCGCCTTCAGCCTCCTAGAGCTTCTTGATACTGGTCGCCTTCCTCCGCTGCCAGCCCACGCTGATCCCGCGATCATTCTCCCAGATCTTCTCAGCCATAAGATCTCGGATGAGTGCGTGAAGATGTTGGGCATCCACTCCCCCAACACATAGTTCGCGCAACCGCGAGCGAAGTCTATCCATTTCGGCCATCCATTGCGCTTGGGGAGTGTCCATGATAAAGCGCGTGATCAGCTTCCACGACCGGCGGCGGACTATGCTGTTGTCTTCCTCGTCGGAGTCCGTTTCGTCCCAGTCTGCGCGGTTGGCAAGCTCGTACGCGGGATACGCCCGCAGGAAATCCTCGGCAGGATCAACATCCGGTGTTGAATCCAGTACGACACCCGACGCCGAAGCAGGCGTGACAAGACTGGGACCGACCGGTTGATCCTCTTCCTCGGAGTCCACCTCAATAACTTCAGGTACGGCCCTGCCGGTGGTCTCGCCAGTGATGATGTGCGTCGTAGCTTGAGGAGATAGAGGGACTATTGCCACCATCACCGGCATGCCCCTAGGAGGGACGCCACCAGACATCCCGACCAGTCTTGCCGCAGCAGCCCACACCAGTCGAAGAACTGTACGAAAGAGAGGCAAAAACGTTAGTTGGCATGGTCTACATGTGACAACGAGGAGACCGGTAGAGGAGACTTACGGAGATTGACCTCCTGGTGCTTCTCTTGAGCCGGTACTGACAGGACCCCGAGGCGAGGCCCTCCGTATACTGTTGGAAGGTCTGGAGATTCCAGAGGAGCCACCTCGTGCGCTCTGGTCCCACCAGACGCGGAACTGGACGCAGCCATAGGCGCAGGTTCTGACGGTCCCGCATCATCACCCGCCATGGAGCGAGAACGAGGCCTACGAACAAGTTCCTCCTGCATGGATCAAACATTGGTGAGAAGTCCACAGTGATCCAAGAACAGATCGTAAGGATAGAAGTTCGGAATTCTACCTCGAGAGCCTCCGCGGAATCATCGGATTCTGAGCCTTGGTCTCCGACCTCGCCATCCTCCAACGGACTCCCTCCTCTAGCCTCATCCTCCCGAGAAGAGTCCTCTGAATCTTCCAGCAAGGGGAAGCGCTCCCTCAGATCGGCAGCTGATAACTGTGGGGGGACAGTCTGATTCAACAATACCCTCACCCGGTCTGTCATTGGGCGAGGGACACCATTGGAGTGGACGTAATCCTCCAGTTCGTCCAGGTACTGTGCTGCCTCCGCCGGAGACGCCATGAATCCAGCCCGGACCGGGCCTATGCCCGGTAATTCCATCCCGAGGCGATTCAGGTGGGCCCATATCTCGGGTGGGCTGAGGAATTTCCGGTTGACATCCCAAATGTTTCATGATTCCGGGAAGACGACATCCTCTGCCATGTCAATATGACGCAGGCGCTTTCCCAGAGCCTGAGTGGATATCCTACGAAATCCCCTCGGTGGTCGCCCCTCCGGATGACCCTGCTCTTCCGGAATCACCAGATCCACCACTGCTGCCATACCCTCGGCCGGTGCGGGTCTCGCCGCCATGGAAGCCCCGCTACCGCGAGCAGCCCTAGCTACTCTCCGACCCCTACCTCGAGATAGAGGAGGCCCGCCGTCACTGACCCAGATAGTTGGTTTCTTCAGCATCTCCCCTGGGTAAGCAGCCTCGCAATTGATGGCGTACTCCTTCACCAATCCGAAAGCAGTGGTGGATGGAGGCAATGCAATCCGCATCTTTCCATAGTCCTATGTGAACATGAGCCACAGCTGCCTCATCACACAAGGGTGCTCCTCGTGACGCACCTCCCAGAAGACCTGCGGGGTCAGCCGCTGGAGGCACCGGAACTGCCTCGCAAATCGATGCGGGGTGTATGGTTCATAGAGCGGCTCACGATCTATTCGTGCCACCAAAACTCCACCTCGGAAGGCCAGGAGGTAAGATAGATGTTCTTCCGTTCCCCGTCCGTCATCAGTAAGCATCCCCGTCAGAAATGGGAAGGTGTGGAAGTTAAACTCATCCGCCCTCCACACCCTATTCAGCACCATTGGAACTGCCAGTTGGAACGGGAAGCTCCCGACCTCGTTCAGGATGGAGGGGCGGAAGTTCGATCCCGGCGGCGAAATGGGGTTTGGATACTCGTAAATCCCCCTGATATGCGCTGCGATCCACCCATACAGGAGGTGGAAGGGCCCGCATATCCTTGGCAGCTTCTTGCCCTCGCTAATATGACGCAACATTCTGTACAGTTTGGTGAGCATCGGAATCCCCAGATTGATCCGATGCCCCATGGCCAATATTGACGCCATGATAAACGAGCTGGGTCGTACCCCCATGCTTGTATCTTTCACCGGTAGGATCCAACCACAGATGAGAGCCGCGATGAACGCCGCCAGCCTGACTATCAGCTGTTGTTCAGTGCTGACACTGAAACCCCATGTCTTCCATTGGCTGTCCTCCAAGACCCACCATTACGAGTGCCCCTTGCCCCGTTGGGCCACCCTTGGACAAGTTCGAGGCCTTGGATGGAACTCTCGATTCTCTGGGAAATTCAGGAAGCACTTGAACCATCTCCTAAAATGGACATCCCTCACTGCCACCTTGTCCTCTCCAGGGACAAGTGCCATCAGCGCCGACGCCAGTCGCAGCATTTTCTCCGTATCCCCCCACGCGCTGACGATGAGGAGGAATTCGTCGTACATGACCCCCAAGATCGGGACCCCAGAAATCTGGTGGACATCCCACAGGCTGATGCCCACCTCCCCGTGATGCAGGTGAAAAGTGTTGGTCCTAGACGACCATCTGCTCAGCAGCTCTGGCATCAGTTGCTTTGGTTGGTAAATGTGGAATTGGGAGGCTCAAGCCTCCTCATACAACCCCACTCTCCTCAGCTCGGACCCAAACTCCTCGCATGAGGCGCCTACCCAGTAGGTCCAAGCCCAGTCATCAGTAAAGTTTCCGCCCTGGCGCAGGTCCCACTCATCGGACCATCCCTTCTTTGAATCCTGCAAAGCCGCCTTCAGCATGGTACGGTATAGGGGAGGGGAAGTCTCTGGCTGCAGTGGCTTCCCGTCAATGTCGTTCACATGGTTGTAGAGACAGTCAGCGGTAACAGGTGTGGAGTTCTCTTGTGCGTGACCATCGGCAGCCCTGAACCATTGGTGCTGACATGGTATACTCCTGAACCAGCAAGCTGGTTCGTCCCTACTCGCCTCAGGGATAAAGACGTCATCCCTCAGCCTGAAGCCGTACAATGGAAGTTTCTTGCACTGCGGATAATATTTCTGACCCTCCGAAAGCAGATCTATCAAAGAAGTGTGGTATGAGTGGCTTTGGATCATCTCCCCCAGGCCTGGACAGTTGGCCATCTCATCTCGGCGAGCAGCATCTGCAAGCACCCCCAATACAGCCTCCTGATGGGCCATTTTAACTCTGGCCGTCAGAAAAGAAGTTTTTTCAGCTGGATCGTGAAGCTCGACCGCGAAGCTGAATCGCGAAGCCGGATCGTGAAGATCTGTCTTGAAGATCGGTCGCGAGACCAAGCCTCGAAGTCTGGCCAAGGCCGACAGGCAGAGGTTCTCTTGGCGCGGACGCGGAGTCGGAGACCCGCGGTTCGCCGCGAAGCTCGATTCGCGGAGGGCTGTCACGGAGTACGCGGAGCTTCGCGAAGTCGAGATCACAAAAATACAAGGAAGGCACATGAAGACAAAAGAGGTTGACCCCCCTATTTATAGGCGGCGACCCCGGAGCATCGCGGCGTGCCTCACCCGCGCGGAGCATTGCGGCGCGTCCAGATCTGTGGCCCCGGTCAGCACCGCGGGCACCCTTCGCGTAGTCGCATCGCGAACCACCGACAATTTTGGAAATTTTCCCTCAGACTTCGACCCTTCGCCCTCCGCGGCTCCAAGTCTGAGGGGGGTCATTTGTTGGTGCCAAAATAATATGGCACGAAAGGAAGGAATGAAAAAGAAGGCTGGCGCGCTGCCTCGCGAAGCACCGCCGCGAAGCACCGCCGCGAAGGGCCACTGTGAAGGGCCGCCGTGAAGTACCGCCGCGAAGGACCGACGCGAAGAATCCCGATCATGGAGGCCTCTCGAAGCTCCATAGGCGGGAAAGATCCGCGAACGCATTTGACGTTCGTGAGCCACCGCAAATCTCCAGAGGCGGTAATCCTCCGCGAACGCATTTGACGTTCGCGAGCCGCCACGAAGCTCCAGAGACGGTACCCTCCGCGGACGACGTTGACGTTCGCGAGCGCGCCGTGAAGCACCGGAGGTGGCACGCGAGTTCTGCTTGGCGGCGCCCCTTGCCTATTAATACTGGACTCCCCCTGAGTCCCAGAGGACGGAAAATCCGACCTTTCGGCTTCTCCTCTCCCGAATCACGAAGCACGCTTTGCCCCGGGAATCATGAGCTCCGCGAGGTACTTCTACTTCGCGAGACTCCTCTGCATTGTCTCGTTTTGAGCCCCTCTTCTGAGAGGGATGTCCTTCGCGAAGCTCAAGGGAATTCGCGAAGGAAGGGGATTCCAAAGGGAACCCGGGCAGCTGCGGAGTGTTTATGCTTCGCGAAACACCAAACCCATGCTAGTGATCCCAATGCTAAGGCAGGATCGCTACACATTGCGAAGCACACTGCTTCGCAGGACCCTGCTTCACGAGGCACCCCTTCATCACAAGGCAGTGCTCCGTGAACATTGTTCCACTTCACAAAGCACCTTCCACTCACACCTATGCCCCATGCTAAGGCCAAGGCACTCCACTTCGCGAAGCACCCTCCTTTTCTTAGAAGTTCCTCTTCCCGTGCAACCCTCCAGGTTTGCACGATGTGATTTCAAAGTCCCATGGACAATACCACCTGTAGCGTTGCTTCGCCTAATGCTTCTTCGCATAGGCACGCTAACGGCTATTGCTTCTTCGCATAGCCACGCCAACGTGGACCCCTTGATGGTTTGTTCCACAACCCCCCTTTACCATGGCCTTACTGGTACCTTCCCTTCCCCAAGGACCAGAGGGTACCGGTTATGTAAGTCCTAGGGGTGTGGAATGAACCCACCTCGTCCGAGCTGCAAGACGTTAAACTGCCAAGCACCACGTCCTCAACACATGATGCTAAACTGTGATCCGACCTCGTCTCCCTCACGAAGGGTCCCCCCAGGTCGAACATTTTTTACACCACTCGTCTCCACGGGAATGGAATCACCCATCCACAAGGAATGATATCCTCCTTATTGGAGTGGCGTATGTTCGTAGGAGAAGAGAGACCCTAGTTCCCCAACGGATGGTTGCACCTCTGCATCTCCATACATCCCCACTACCAAGGTCAGTGGAGGGCGTGATAGGGAACGAGGCACCTCCCATCATTGGACCAAGGTCCATCTTTCCCGCGCTTTGTCGCACCATGGGCCTCCATCCTGGAGTAAGTCACAGCACCATGGGCCACCTAATGCGTAAGCCCCTCTTCGCTTCTCACGGATGCATCCTTCGCGACGTGATCATCAGGTCCTTGCTACCTCTTGTTTCCCACACCGAGCATGACTCACGTGGGCTTAGAGTGAGAACCGACCCTGGCCCCCATCCCAGCGAACTACAAGGACTTTAATCCATGTCAAGGCATGGTACGTAGGAAGCCTCCATGAGGTTCAAGCCCACCCGTCATCTATTCACGTCGGGTCCCATTCTCGTCCAGCACGACGTTAAACTGCATTCCGGTCCAATGGAAAGCCGTTGCGACCCATCCCAGTGAACTACGAGGACTTTGATCAATCTCAAGGCATGGTACGTAGGAAGCCTCTATGAGGTTCAAGCCACACATTGCTCGGTCGTTCATTCACGTCGAGTTTCGCCCTCGTCCAACATGACATTAAACTGTATGCCCTTCCCTTTGTCCCGTATGACATTAAACTGCACACCTATCACCACTAGAACTACGAGGTCTTTGATCCATGTCAAGGCATGGTACGTAGGAAGCCCTCCAAAGGTTCAATCCCACCACCCATTGGACCAAGGTCCTCTTTCACGTCGGTTCGCCGACAAAGACCCATTTGAACTACGGGGTCTTTGATCTATGTCAAGGCATGTTACGTAGGAAGCCTCCACGAGGTTCAATCCCACCCATCATCCAATTCACGTCGTGTTCCACCTACGTCCAGCATGACGTTAAACTGCATTTCCCATTCTGAACTACGAGGACTTTGATCCGTGTCAAGGCATTGTACGTAGGAATCCTCCCAGAGGTTCAAGCCCATCTCCCATCAGACTGAGGTCCCTCATTGACGTCGGCTCGCCGACACCCACCGCCCGTCATTTATTCACGTCAGGGTTCACTACTGTCTCGCATGACGTTAAACTGTATTCCATCAATCCTTTGAACTACGAGGACTTTGATCCATGTCAATGCATGGTACGTAGGAAACCTTCCCAAGGTTCAAGCCCACCACTAGAGGACCCACGGTTCTACATTCACGTCGGCACGTTGACAATGCACATTGGACCAAGGTCCACCCTCACGTCGGTACGCTGACGATGCCCATCGGACCAAGGTCCACCCTCACGTCGGTATGCTGACGATGCCCATCGGACCAAGGTACACCCTCACGTTGGTTCGCTGAAGAAATTCATCGGGCCAAGGTACACCTTCACATCGGTTTACCGATACCATCCGGAACTACGCGGACTTTGATTCCCTACCACGGGGATACGTAGGAAGCCTCTCCAAGGCTTAATCCCAACTCCACCATCGCCCCTACGATGGTCCCATTTCAATCCCCCTTCGTTTTGTTCATCAACCTATCACCCATCCCGATTCTCACTCAGACCGTCTTATCCCAGTGAGACCATGTCGGTACGCTCTCCTTCACAGCCGCCCATGGGCTGGCCCCAGTATCGACATTCCTTCAAGGAGAATCCCTCAATCCGATCTATCCTAGCTAATGCTCTGGTTGGGTTGATCCGTCTCCACTAGACGTTAAACTCGCGACATACCCTGTGTTAAACACGGGAAGCTGAAGAAAACCTCATATATGTGTCTATGACATATAATTCCCCGCACTCGATGTGGGATGCCTCAGGCTTCCACGCCCTCGAGAAGCCCTCTGACCAGGGATAATAGATAGACATGATAGGTTCCCCAGCATCCAGACATGATACTGATGCCTCAACGTGACTACTCCCCCGACTGAAGGTTGCTGCCCTGACCGGACCCTTTGGAATGTCCCGACAGAAGCAGTGTAATTAACCGGCGTCCATGGAAACATGGCACTGGGAAGAGTTTCACGAACTACGTGTTAAATCTATGAGGGAGACCCGGACTAGGTGACGAGTTCTGAGGAGGAATCCACAGGAGGAAGAACCGATATCCCATCATCCCATTTCGATCAAGGAGAAGACATTCCTGAATAAGGAGTGAATGTCGCCCGCCTTTGGAAAGCGGGAATGCGGGGCAACAAAGCACCGCGCGTCCTACTCCACGGACGGACGAGCGCGCGCCCCGGCAAAAGCGTCGGAAACAATTATAACTTTTTATATTTTAATAAATGTCTTTTTTTTAAATAATCAAGTTGTTATAGATTTTTTTTAAAGTCTTGATATGAATAGTTTATAAATTGACATAAAATAGTTTTTAAATCAATAAATATTTTATTAAATGATACAATAGTCTTAAAATCTATGATAAAGAAAAATGACACATATTATGTTTCTAATGTCATTAATTATCCATTTTTTGGTCTCTTGGTATTTTATTGTTAATATATTAACCATATAGTATGAATTTATACGAGGATAAGGAAAAAGTTAAAAAATTTAACAAAGGGTTAAATAAAAATGATAAGGATTAAAAAAATATTCAAAACATATACAATTATTATGGAATGATTTTATATAGTATTATATGCAACGTATATTAGAATTAAATATGTTTTGGACCTTTTTAAACCTAAAATTATTTTATAATAAAATAATACATTCAAAATTTTCTAAAGAGATCCTCCTCCCTCTTATAAAAATCCACCAACTCTAACCCATTACTCATACCTATAAATCCCCTTCTCTCATACAAACTCTACTCCAATAATCTCCCCACATTCCTCTCTTCCACCTATAAGCCTTACCATAGGGAGAAGGCACTTCAAGAAATCATTTTCGTTCAAACCAAAGGAAGTTACCCAATTTAAGGGTAACTTCTTCCCTCAAGATCGTTTCTTTTATTTTCCTTCTCCAACACCCTAAACACTCTTTATTCAATTATTTTATAAAATAAAAAATATATTAAATATACTAGGATTTTTTTATTTGGATTATTCGATCTTCTCATCCACACACCTCCATCTAATGGATACGAACATACAGTTTTTGTGGACGGCGAACTACTACCTCACGAAATGGTGATTTTTCAATTATCTCCTACCGCCTCTCATGGTAGCCATTATGATGGAACAATATTTATATTTGATATATATTATATTTATATTGTATAATAAATTATATATTTTTCATTTATATCATACCTTTATGGTTTCAATACTGGGTAAATATGATAATTTTACTTGAGGAAGTGCAAACTACCGCCCCCTAAAAGTGATATGACTCGTTCATACCATTCATGGAATGTATAATGGATTCTATTAATGAACATATGTATCATATAAATAATATGATATTATAATATTATAATAATATTCTTGTGTATCATTATGTTTTCATTCTATTAAATACGACATAGAAATGAAAGCAGTGTCCATATGTACATATGACTTACCATCTCCATGGATGGTGCATTTCATTTCTTATCTATAAATGTTATGTGTTATTATAAATACACATATATACTATATATATTATATATATGATATCTAAATCATGAATATCAATCTAGAGATAATGGACTTCTAACCACATGTACAACATGTAATTATATGAAGTTCATTTTTGACTCAAGTACGAAATATCGACAAAACAACCGTAATTAACATAAATGATTACCTAATGTCTATAAAATGGTAATAAGTACTATAATATTAATATTAAATTCAAAAAAGTTCTTATGTAAGAATAAATTAACTTTACTGTATTATTCATGAAGAAAAAAGAAAAAACGAGTGAAGTCTGCATGAGGTAAGGGGACTTCTTCACCCAATTTCCATTCATTGGGTTAAACTTCTACTTATTAATTATGTCATTATATGAATTATTGTGATTGAAATTGGATTGTTTTACACTTAATATCCACTTATATTGGGTGTATGTATGTTTTTCACACATATTTATGTCATTGATTTATCCTTAATGTAATGATATATTTATTGTATGGGAATCTTTCCCCCTCCTCATTTAGTCAAAGACTTCATTTATGTTATGTATTTTGATTTAAATTATATTATATTGGGATATATTCTTATATATCCTTATTACTATAAATTTTATGTCTAAGTGATGAGATACCCTTTTCTCTCTCATCAACTCATTTTGTAAATTTTAATGTGACGCCGTCAGGCTGCCAAATTTTCATAAGGGACTATGTCTCAATCTCCTTTCATTTGATATATATCTTCATATTGTGCACCTTTATTATCCTATAATGTGTAAATACTTCCCTTCGACATATTATATCCTGAATCTGTATATTCTCATGATATTATAACTTTTTTTTAATGTTATTGTTTAACTATTTTTATTCAAGTATTTTTTCAAGTGGTAAGGGATAGTTTAACTAAAACATTTTTTTAAATGGTTTAAAGATTTAATCTTATAAATGATTATTATTAATGTACATTTTTTTAAAATAATTTTAGGGATTTTTTATTGCGAAATTAATGTTTTAAAATGTTAATTCCAATAAAATTTTCAAATTGGTGTGGTACACTTTGATTCAAAAATATCATTATTAAATCGTTTAAATGGTTTTAAAAAGGAATATTTTTCTATGAAGCATTTTTCTAAATGGAAAAAAAGAATAGTTATTTTTAATGTATGTAGTCATAAAGACCTTTCCTCCTCCATGAGTATTATTTGATCTTTGGCTTCCTTAAAAATTCATAATGTTTTTTAGATAGAAAAAAATATCATATACCCTTTTTACATATTTTGGTATTGAAAATGGTTTTGAGAATTTACATATTATTTTAAATATCTAGAAATGATATATTGTGATTGAAATGTTCAATTTTTACATATACGGGTGGTTCCATGATAAAACTAGGGGGGGTGAGCTCGAGATATCTCTCTAATGCATTGGGTAACGTGATAGAGCTAAACGTTAATGTTTCTCCAAAGAGATTTCGGGAATATAATGTGATGGGTATTCCAAACGTAACTCTCTATGTAGCTTCGAAAGCTACAATGTAAGTATGTTATGTATTTAATAATTTACCTTTATGATTTATGATTCTTATGTGTTATTCATAAATCATATGATTTCATGAGGTTTTTTAAAGAGCTTATTTTTGTATGTATTGATGGACTAATGTTTTCTTTCTATATTTTATGACCATTATTGTGCTTTTTATGCTCATCATAAGTTTTTTAATGTTTTTCATAGGAATTAAAGATGAATATGGTCGAGGATGAGATCAGGGAAAAGTCATGTTGTCTATAACATAGAACTAGAAATGTTTCTTTTTTAAGAGTTTGTATTTTAAGAAAAAGTGGAAACTGAGTAGAAGTGTCTACCTTATAATTTTTGAAATGTATTGTGAAAGTTATGGCCTAATTTTCTATTACCCTAATACTAAAAATATCTTCGATGTGAATTATTGGCACAACTCAAGATTATGTAATGTTTAAGGATGAGGCATTATAGTTGGTATCAGAGGTCGGTTTAGACAACTTTAGGGATTATGTGTTTTTAATAAACACATGGTTAGTCCCTATGTCTATTATTTCGGTTTAATCCTTGTTTTATAACTTTTTTAGATCAAGGAAAGTCTGTTAAAAATTTAAGGAGGAGGATCTCAAACAACATTCATATATCTTCCTAATGAAATTATTGAAATAATTATTTAAAAGTCATGTTCAGTTGATTGTGAAACATTTTCTAGCATACAACTCACTTGCAAGCATTTGTTTGAGATATCAAAACCCCCCATTGTACCATAATATCATTTTGAATCATGGGTTGTATTAAATAAAATAATATTTTCACAATATTCTCATATTTTCAAGAAAGTTAAATATTATCAAGGCATTTTTAATTATTTTACCTTATCACAAGATTTTGAAGCATATTATGATTCTGAAAAAGGTGCTGAAGAAGGAGACCCTTTTGAAAAAAATTTATATTTTCTTTTACAATATAGTCTCTCATAACATACTTATAGTATTTTAAAAGGACCATTGATTGGGTTTTCAACTCAAACTCAGTCTGACTATTTTATAAAAATCATTTTTTATCAAATGTTTTGAAATTATATGTCATACATGATTATTTTCCGAAACTATTTTTCTATGAACACCCATATTACCCAAGTTCTACAAGGTGTATTTGGATAAAGGAAGAAAATAATTCTGAAGGATATCTAAATAATTGATGAAATTCTAGGACCTTCTACCTATTTGAACAATATTATGATGAAACCATATGAACACCATAATCAAGGTATGATGTTCTTTATATTGGGAATAGTTTTATTTTATCACATGGAGGTGAAAAATGGCAATATATAAGACGTTGAGGTCTTAATTTATTGGGATGAAAATTTAAGGTTTAAAAAATCCGTTGAGATTAAAACATGTTTGGGTTATTTTTGTTTTCTATAAAAAGGAAAACCCTTTAGATGGATGAAAACCCATCGAATCCGGCAAGGCCACAGGAATAGTACCCACAACCAAAGGGCGACAAGGGAACATAGCCTAGCCCTAGCCTATATGAAGTCCCTGGTAAGTATGACTTATTCATTTTACATAAATCATTTTATGGATCATGAATTAGTTGATTTTGGGAACTTATGTTTTATCAAATGGATATCCTTAGTATAGAAAAATAATTTGGTGATTAAGTGATAAAAGTTATTTTGGAATAATTTCTCTCTTTTGGGAACACTATATGCTAAAGAAAAATAGAATACTATGGGATTTTATTTGTGGAATAATGGATGAAATTTAATTTTGGAAGAATCTATTTTTTAATTGTGGACTTATAGATATTTGTTTTAGTCATAGAAATGATTAACCTATCTTTCAAAATATGTGATTAAGTTAATTAATTTTCAGTATGATACTTTTATATTAGATGATGTTATTTAGAGAAATATTTTAAGATTTACCATGGAAGTATATGTCATTAAATCCTTTTAAATTTGGGGTTTCAATATTAGTTTGGATTATATTGATGTATTTTAAGGACAATTGCGTATTGAATGGTCTTTGTTTAACTTTGGGTATTTTTTTTCAATTTTAGAGATTAAGAGTAGTATTTCTTTTTATAAAATATTATCTTTTTTGGGGATTAGCTAATCTAGAACTAACCATTTTGGTTTTGGTTAATGTCTAAAGATAGGGGAATTATATATTTCATATTTTTGAGGATTATGTGGTTCTCTATAAGTTGATTCTATCTCTTTAGGTGTGACTAAGTCATCTTGATTACTCATCGTTTGGAGAAAAGGTGAGTTTTTGTTAGAAACTTATTAAAGGATGAAACTATACTTGAGAAGTAAGTATATTTCATTATGTCCTTAGAAAATCTCATAAAAAAATTCTATAACTTTATTTAATGAAACATAAAACTAAAATGTTTTCTGTTTACTTTTCCTACTGGGAAAGAAAAGATAGTTTACCTTATCATAAGTTTGTGGTTTTCTGGTGGTTAACTTTCTCCTGATCAAATTTTCTATCACTCTCCATCAGAACTAGACACTTATTTTATTCTCTATATCCAAGTTTTCATGGAATCCTAGTATGTTTTATCTTGGGTGACCTTTTTACTTCTATTTTAGTTTATTAATGTGATATTTTTATTGAGACTTTTTCCGATGAGGGAAATTCAATGAAGGTTCTGAGCCTAATTTTAAAATTGTGAGGATGCAATTCCCAAAATGGGGGAAGGATGTAACATACTAGGTAAATAAAGAATATGAAATTTTTATATTTATTAATACTTATGAATTAAATATTAATTTTACTTTAAAAGGGATTCTATGTTTAATGGCATACCCGACATGGAAATATGGGTTACTCCAAAATCTCATGTTGCACAAAAGGCTGAGTCATACTGAAAAATAATAATAATATATTATTTTAATTAATAGGCAACTCCTAGATATTATATTGTCGGTAATGGAAAAAATTAACAAAAATATGATTATACATGTTTGATAAATGTTTTTATATTTATTTAATAAAATTTAGAGGCTTAAAATGTGAATGAATCTAATATTAATCATAAATACTATATTATTCTTTAAAAGTTCGATTTACTACCTTTTGATGGAAAATCCTTTTTAAATCAATTATTTTTTAATTTTATATGTTCTATTTGAAAAAATAATATTCTTCTTTAAAATTGAGAAATCAATATTTACTTTGGATGAAATTTTGGTATTTTTCTGATAATGTTCATTTTTTAATGAATAGAGAATAATACTACATTTTAATTCAAAATCACATTTTAATATAATTTATTAATATTGATATATTATCTTTCTAATTGGTTTTGAATTTTAATTAGATTATATTTTTACCATTTAATCCAATTTTGGTCATTTGAAGCAATTTTACTATTAAATTAGATGTAAACAAAAGTCAATCTTTTGATTGGTATTGTTTCGTAAAAACAAGTTTTTTGGTTTTAACAACAGGAATTAATTTTAAATTAATTCGAGCCACTTATTTGTTTTGAATATGGAAAAATGGATTCCATATTTGGAATCAATATATCCTAATTATGTAAATAGGTAACTTTTTTTAGACATTATTAATATTGACATTAGTAAATATTTTATCTACCATTGTTAAAGGGTAAATCTGGTAAATAAGGGTAAAAAAATAATATTATAATAATATTAAATTACCCATAAACATTTCATAACACTATTGGATGATATATTTCCAACCAAGGGAATCATTGGGTCGATTTTGGGACCCCATGGAGCCACATGGGAGTGATAATGACACTTTATATTAATTAATTTAAAATAAGGATAAAAATAACAAAAACATGAATCTTTTTACAAAAACATTTTTTATATAGGGTTACATAAGTTATCTATTCAAATATAAATATTATTTAAAAATATAATAATATTTCATACATCATATTATTTTATTTATAATTTTTAGACACCATATTTATAAATTTATTTATGATATAATGATGATGTAATGATTACCTCATTAAGTAATGTTTTAAATAAATGAGACTATAAATAATAAAATAAATTTAGTTTGTAAATTTTTCATCCATCCACGAATTTTATGGATGATTATTACTTTTTATATTTGAATTAATGTATCTCTTGTGAAATAATTATGTTATTATATATTTGTTTTAAATTCTTGATAAGAATAGTTTATAAATTGACATAAATGTGTTTTAAAATAAATCAATAATTTATTAAATGATACAATTTCCCAAAAAATCTAATATTCTGCCAAATTAAATATATGATGTGACTGAGGTCATTAATTATCAATTTTTGGGTCTCTTTGCATTTTATAGTAGATACATTAACCATATAGAATGAATATATATGAGGACATGGTAAAAGATAGATAAGTTAACACAGGGTTAAATAAAAAAGATAAGGATTAAAACAATTATCAAAAACCTGTCCAATTATAATTGGAGGATTTTTCTTGACTTATATACACCTTATTTTCTAATTAAATAATTTCTGGACCTTGAATAGAAAATCATTTTATAAAAAATTAATACTTTTAAACTTTCCTAAAGATCCCCTCCTCCCTCTTATAAAAACCCACCACCTCTAACCCATTACTCACTCCTTTAAAATCCCTTGGCTCATCCAAAATCTGCTATAATAATCACCCAAAATCCCTATATTCCACCTATAAGCCTTATCTTAGGCATAAGGAACTATAATAAATCCATTTGATTCAAACCCAAGGGTGTTTCCCTATTTAATGGTAACGCCTTCCCTCAAGTTCGTTTCTTTTATTTTCCTACTCCAACCCCAAAACAATCTCTTTATTCCATTATTTTAAAACAAAACTAGTATATTAAATATACTAGGATGTTTTTATGAGGATTATTTGAACTAAAGTTCCACACACCTCCATCTAATTGATATTAACATATTGTTTCTGTGGACGGCGAAATATTACCTCAGGAAACGATGATTGTTCTATTATCTTTTACTGCCTCTCATGGTGGCCATTATGAGTACACTATATATATGTGTGATATTTATTTTATTTATATTATCTCTATGCTTTTGTATTTTTCATTTATATTGTACCTTTATGGTTTCCATAATGGGTAAATACAATAATTTCATTTGAGGAACTGCGGACTACGGACCCCTCAAAGTTGTATGACTCGTTCATACCATACATGGAATTTTTAATGGTTAGTGTTAATGGAATTATGTAACATATATAAAATATTATATTATACTAGAATAACAATATACATGCGTATAATTATGTTTTCATTCCATTAAATACAAAATAGAAATGAAAGTAGTGTTCATGCATGTGTACGAATTACTGTCTCCATGAACGGTGCATTTCATTTCTTATATCTAAAT